>CM076569.1:973900507-974557371 GCA_034641835.2 Pinus albicaulis
CTAAAACTTTTTTCACCCTTCTACCTTTTCACTTCGCCCATGTCGAAATCAAAACCTCATATCACAATCCTATCTAGCTTCAGCCTTATTGGTCTGCCCATCAGCTTTAAGAGGCAAATCCACATCTGTTTCAAAAGTCTCCCCTATGTTAGGAAGTGGCACTTTAAGACATTTCACCCTTGGCAATCATCAAAAAGCCAAAAAGCCTCCATCTGCTACAGACCAACCATGACTGACCTCCTACTTTGCAAATTAGTTTGAAAAACAGCCCTAAGTCGCGCCACTCACACCCCTAGATCTCAGCACTGCATAAAACCCAATCTCAAGCTGACTATTAGGTTTTTCACAGTGTTCTATGGTTTCTACAAAGGCAGGAAAGATAATTTCATCTCATGGAGTAAATGTTTGAGTTTACAGTTAGAGGAACAGCTGCTTCTAAATGTAACTTGAGCCTGAGATATGTCTACAAAACAGAAAGCTACTCATCTGGACTTTACAGCTCTTTCCAGCATGAAAATCACAGTAAGAAAGGGACACCACTGTCTCAGCAAACTGGTAAATTATCAAGGCCCAGAACCTCCTTCATTTACAAGCAGAGGGTTAGGGCGCCTCCTTCATCCACAAGCAGAGGGCGCTGGCCAATATTGACTTGGAAGATTGCAAAGGTCCAGGTTTGCTTTGTATTGAACAATGGAACAATATCTCCAGGTTTTATGAATTTGAGTGATGGTCATAACAGGAACAGAGTTTGGAATATGCTAAGAAAAAGAGTCTGGTCTGATAAAGGAGGTCATCTGAAGCTTTCAAATCATGTGAATTGTTGAAATGAAGAAAGGCATGTCATTGTTGAAAATTCCAATCATAAGTACTCTGCTTATCCACAAGATCAAATAGAACAGATGCTGACAACAAATGCCATTACCCAGGCAGAAGGAAAGTTCTTGTTTTCTCATAAGACACTGACCTCCATAATTACAGAGATTATCCTTCAAATGGTTTGTCATGAGATGACCAAAACACATGATGATATTTTAGTCACCCTTAGAGCAATACAGAGGAACAGTGTCACTGTGGCTAGGTTTTCTTCTGAAATACAGTGATGCTTGCAAGTAAAGATGCTAAGATTGATTTTTTTCAAGTGGTTTACTTACCATCACATTCAGAGAAAGGCTGTGTCAAACAGAGTTGTCAAAAAGCCTTCAGATGCCTTACCTGATGAAGAGCCTCCTCCATATATGAGCAGATGGCCAAAGCCATTGCAGGTTGTTGAAAGCTGATGGGTCTAAAAAGTGCAGAGAAAGGACACAAAGAAATTGAATAAAGGTCATTGCACAGGTAAATGATAGTGTTGATGATGCAAAGGTGTTGTTTCCCTTTTCAAGGAGCTGTCTGTCAGACCGTACCTGTAGTGAAAAAGAGAAAATATTGAATACATGTATGCCTTTGATACCAAAAAGAAGGAAATTTTCCTCAAGGGAAAGGGTCAAGCAACAAAACAATATCACATGCCAAAGGTCCAAAGAAGCACTTTTCAAGAAATGGTGTTCAAAGTTTTCAAAATATTTCTGGCGCATTATGAATGGTCCTTCCTTGATAAAAATCACTAAGAAGGTAAAACAGTGGCCAAAGTTAAGTTATGGAATGCATGATGAACAGGTATACAATGCTATAAATAGACAAAGAGGTAGTTTGATAAATTGTCAGTTTTGAGTTTGGGGCAAATGCATTTCTCTCACCATTCAAGAGACAGATATATCATGAGTAATGTACCTTCAGGCAGGAAGTTATTTAAAACAAAAAGGAGGCGCCTTTTGAAATTGAGAAACCATAACCAAATCCAAGTTAGGTCAGTAAACTTGGCACCTTTTGTATTTAAAGATTGGAGAAAGCAAATAAAAGACCAAAGATTGTCAAACAGTTTATTAACTCACATTCCTCGCCATCAAATCCGTTGTTCGTGTATTTCATTACAGCTTTTATAACTCAGTGGCAGAGGTGATGAAGAATTTGTTGAGTTGTTTAGGTTTAAAAGCTCGGGGTCAGAGCCAATGTTCGGGTTTATATATTAAAATGACAAACCCACTGTTTTAAAACAAAACAGAGTCAAAAACCAACATTCATTTTCCAAAGTTTAAGACCGTTAAGACTTGTTTTGAATTGATATAAAAGAATAAGGTTGAGGGAGATATTTTCAATTTCAAAACTGAAAACCGGATCCCGTGCCTCCCTTGCACCAAAGAAGCAATTTTCAGGTCAATTTGCAAAGTCGAGCATCGTTTGAAGCCGAGCGACGTGCCTGGGTTTTTGCGCGACGCGCCTGGCGCGATTTTTACATTGTCTCCTTTGTTGGCGCGACGTGCCTGTACGTTGGCGCGACACGCCTGTACAGGCCGCCCGACCACCCGACAGGCCGACCCGACAAGTGCTTTTTGCGCGACGTGTTTTCTTCAAGGGGTGTCGCGCAAGTGTCCAAAGTCTTCAGTGATTCTTCAGCCTTTCAAACAGGTGTTCATCAAAATTCGAGGTATTTTCATATGATCCCCATCAATTTCAAGGTTTTGATAAAGGACAAGAAGGTTTAAAACCCCAGACCTTGTCATTATAGTTAAAAGCAAAAGCAGTCATTTCTACACAGTGAGCTGAAGTTTTGCAATATGATAAAAGGCCGAATTTGTCATTCAAAGAGCACATATAGAGATACGGGGTTTTGAGGTTGAGGGCCAGTTTGTTTCATCTTCAAATCAATCGAAGGGCAGAGGTTTTCCTGTAAAAAGCAGTGTTTTGATTAAAAGGAGATTTTCGTTGCAGAAATACAGACCTAATTCTGAAGAGGAACCTGTCACACTGTCATCCAAACATTTCCACACTACTAAAACAGTGAAGTGCACTCAGTAAGGGGGTTTTGACATTCTTGTTGTTTGAAAGAGAAAACTCATATAATCTCTGTCTAACAGCTTGATAGTCTTCTAAAGCTTTGTCATTTTACCCCTGCCCTGTGTTTTTACTGTCTAGACATATGTAGGATGGTTTGCTAGAGATACAAATTGTTGAAGGGTGGCACACTTATACAGGGTAAGGTTTTAATGGTTGAAAGCCTCCTTGAGCAAGGAGTTTTGGTGTGTTGCTATCATCAAAGATTTCAAGAACAAGAGTGACCGTTGGCATTTTCCTCGCAAGCACACCTTAGCAACCGCCCCCCTTTTCACCGTATTTTTCATCACCGTAAGTTTTGTGGGCAAAGAGTTTCCAAAGGTGAACAACATATTGAAAGACAGAGTTGTTGGTGGTTAAATGTAAACATTGGAGGCAGAGGTACACAGGTGATGGTTGATCCTTTAACTTCACAAGAAAAAGTGTCCTTCATAAAGCACTGTGTATTGTTTTTTCATCTAACCTAGGTCTGCCCTCTTTTTCACCATATTGTATCATTTTGAAAAGTTGATTGACAAAGAGTTTCTAAGGATGAATAGTGCACTGAAGGGCAAGGTTTCGTTGATGGGAATTTAACTTTGGAGGCAGAGATACAAAAGTGGTGTTTGATTTCTTAAATTTCATAAGTGAAAGGGTGTGTTTCCTAAAGCACTGTGCATTGTTTTTTTCACCTAGCTTGGGTCTGCCTTTTCTAGAAACCATATTTTATCAGGCAGAGAAATTGTTGACAGGGATGCTCTAAAGGTGAATAGGGCTACTTCTAAAGGACAGGTGGTTGATGATTGCAGTTTTACATTGAAGACAGAGATGTGGCTATGATTGATCGAATTGACAAACTCACCAGGAGAAGTTTTTCAAAACTCATAAGTACGTGAAATTGACATGAGTTTGTCTCACCTTTCACAAATGGTACCATGGCTGAAAAGTTTGCCCGGGTCATGCATCCGCAGGTGAAGGGCCGCTTTTTTAAGGAGTGCAGAGGTGGTTTATTCAACAAAAAACATTGTTGCAATCTATCCTAACCACATTTTCTATCTGTCCAAACAGTATAGTGACCAGTTTCAATCCAGCAGAGCATTTGTACATACAGTGAAGGCAGTTTGCCTCTTCCAAAGCTTGTTCAAGTCAGAATGCCTCCAAAGCAAGATCACAGGAGCGGTCCACATAAGAGATATGAGCCTACCTCCATAGAAGAAATCAATGCCCACCCATCAGTGCTTTTCAATTTCCATGAAGTAGGCTGTCTTGATTTCTGCCAGAGGATAGAAGAAGTCAAGAGTTTTTCGCCACTTACACATTTGTGCGCTTTGAGATTCAAGGACAAACACTTCCAGTTAGCAGGTCTTGATTTCAAAATCTCCCCAAGGTATGTACCAAGGCTACCAAGATCCCGTATCATGGTGAAAAATGGTTTAAAGAAGCTCATCTTGATCTAGAGGATTATAAACCTTTCATCAAACCTGAACATAGGGAAACCATCACTGCTATTTTCCCTTTTCCCTATCTTCTTGATAGTTATGCTCCACTGATGAAAGCCATAATGAGATATTTCACTTGTGAAGGGAGGTTTAACCAAATTTATGCCTATCATGTCCGCTTGTTGATGCATTTACCGTGCTGTGGCAGTTTAAACTTTCCATACTTTTGTGTCCAAATGCATAGAGAAAATGGTTTTCCCATCTTAAATAAGATGCCCCTCACCTCGCAAACTTTCTCTCTTTCATCATTCCTTGATCAAGATTATCTTCTTACACCAGCTGGAGAAGAAGGGGGTTTCATGGGATTCATTCATTAGCCATGCAGATTTCGCCACTGTCCCTCCTGTTCATGTGTCTCCTACTCAGCCTGTCCATCGCCCAGTGCCTTTGTCTAGTAGGCCTACCCCTAAAAAAACTCAAGATGACCACTGGGCAGCCAAGTCAACAGGGAGAAGGAGAGGGCAGTGAACCACAGGGAGAAAAAGAAGGCAGTGAACAGCAGCAGCTAGATATTGAGGGACAGCAGCAGTTGGAGATTAGTGAACAGCAACAACTAGAGTTTGAAGATCAGCAACAGCTACAGGTTGATGAACAGCAGCAGGTACAAGAAGAGGGACAACAGCAGACAGAAATTGAAGAGCAGCAAGTTGAGCAAACAATTGAAGCGCCTTTTGAGCCACAAACTGGACAGGATGTTGAGGAAGGACAGCAAGCTGAGGCTGCCTCCTTGACAGTGACCAAAGCTGTTCCTAAGAAGAGGAAATTGCCCAAAAAGACAACTTCTAGCTTGCCAAGGAGAAAAAGCGCCAGATTAGCCTTCAAAGGCAAAAGCATAGTTGGAGAAAGTACCAAGCATAGAGGTAAATCAGCTGTCATCCCTATCCCAAGCGATGACAGTGATAACGAGGCCCACATCCTTGAAAACCTCCTCATTCACAAAGAGGGGAAAATTGAGGTGTTACAAGAAGATCTTCAAAGGGCGAGGAATTTCAACCATTTCTTGGAGGTTGAAAACAAACAAATGAAGTTTCATGCAGCTATCCATGAGGCAAGGGCGATCAAGTATAAGAAAGAGGAAGAAAAGGCGCAAGTAAGAATTGAAGAGCTCATTGGCGAGTTTGATGATGAAGAGGAGGAAGACCAGCCTAGGCGAAAGAGGCCTAGGACCATAGGGCTTAGAAGAGCCTTGGAGAAACAGAGAGCAGAAGAAAAAGCTCATTTCGAAGCCTTTCCTCTCACTGCCCTCTTTGAACAAGAAATTGAAGAAAATAAAGAAGCATGGCTTGAGAGAGCTAACCAGCATTTGGAAACCAAGCTTGAGAAGGCGAACAGGGATCTTGAGCTACAGAGAAAGAGGACTCTTCACTTTCAGAAGCTAAATCAGTTTGCCAGGCGAAAATTAAAGGTAGCACAAGAGAAATTGATGAGTTGAAGGAGAGGCGCCTAGCACGGAAGGGAGGGAAAAGCATATCAGCCCTTGATATTTTGGCTTCAGCTTCAAAGCATGTTTCTATGGACCCTTGAGGGTCATGCATGCCAATTTTGGGCCTGTTTCGGCAACTTTTTGTTTTTTGGCATTTTTGGGTTTTTGGCCAAAAACTCATAAATTCGCCATTTCAGTTTGATGAGTCGTCAAGGGAAGAGAATGATACCGATGGATGCCATAATTCCATGAGCAGGTCTCCAGCGATTTTCAGAGCATTTGAAGCTCATCCGCCCCCTCAAATTGGCGAAAAACACCCTCTTTTTGCACATTCTGCCCGCCATATCAGCAGCCTGCTATTTTCTGGGTTTTTGCACACAGGTATAGTTTTGAGGGACTTTCAGAGATCAGATTGAGGTGATTCCACTTGTGTCGGAAAGCAGACACAGAGAGCTTTCCAACAAGCCATCATGAGCCTCATTTCGACACCGGGAAGGCTGCCATTTGCCTTCAGCAAGTCAGGGGACCTTTTTCAGGCATAAATATGAAGTATTTTTGTAATTTTTGAACTCCAAAAATCTGCTATTCCCAAATGTGCGTTAAGCTATTTTTATCATTGGGAAATCATGTAAAGTCAATATAATTTCCGTTTTTAGCAGTTTTTTAGATATTTTATGGGATATTTTGTGCCTTGGGCTTTGCAAAGCCTCAAGGACAAGTTTAGATATTTTGACTTGACCAATGGGATAGCTAGTTGCTCCATGAGCTTTTCCTCCCTCAAGCCTATTTATTCCATGGTTCTCATTGTAAATCAGGGGATGAACTTGAGAGAAGAATTAATACATTGGTCATATGAGCTTTGAATAATACACTTGAGTTATGATTTTTGGACTGCCTCTTGGATGCTTTTGAGGAATGATGAAGGATTGTTGATGGATTCCTTGACATGGTAGAATGGTATAGTGTTTCTTGATATGTTTTTGTCTTCTAGTTTTCATTCATAATCCATATTTCTTGCTGCTATAGATCAGTAGAGATTGATTTTGAGATATGCCCATGGAGGCACCTCAAAATCCCTGATTCTTCATAGCTTGATGTTTTCTTCTCCCTTAGTTATGCTAAATAATTCTTAGCTGCTCTTTAGTAACTTAAGGTATTGTTGCTAAGTTTTATTCATAAGTTCTATGTATGTTGAGTAGGATGTATGGTTTTCCCTACCTACCTATCAGCTGCCCATAGTTCTGTCCATAAAACTTTCTCTTTGACTGATTTGTTGATCATCTTGTTGAACCAAGGAGGCCTAGTCTCGATCTAGCCCTTTGCCTAAAACTATGAAAGCTTGTTTGTCAAAGTGCCCAATGACTTAGAGACTATGTTTAGGCGTTCCGGCGTAGTTTATGAGTTGTTAGTTTGTCTTATGTGTTTTCCCAAAAGTCTGATAGCCATTTCCCGAAGTTAGAGGGTCTTATACCTCTATGTATGGCTGGAATGTTTGATTTCTATGTATTAATTAGCTCATAGTTGCATTTAGCATGATTAATGGCTTGCTATAACATGTTTATGTCTGCTATAAACTAGTTACACTTGAAATCCCTTGTCTTTAACCAACTTGTTGTCCACTTAATCCATTTTGCCCAGAGATCCCTTCTACCGTGAATCAAATCGGCCCTACAGCAGCCTTATATCATCACTTCATAGCTTCCTTGACCTGTTTGACCCCATAGCCCAATTTATCTACATCTTGTTATCCAGTTTATGTATTTGATCAGTTTTATCCCTCAAAAACTTAAAAACTAAAAAAAAACCAAAAACACACTTCATAACTAGCCTAATATCAGGAAATCGCAAGTAAACACACCGACATCTTTTACACTTATAGAGAGAGCCCTCTCTGAGTCCAGGAAGGCTAGGTCCTTGGGCTCCAAAGCTTGGTTTGATGTTACATCGTCATTTGGCTAGCTAATCGGCCAAATCACGGGATCCTAACATAATGGCGATCACGGTGGGACCTACTGAGTACATGACAGTCTAGCGAACTCTTATAGACTCTTTAGTCCTTCAATCCTAAACTCAGACCATCAGCCTTTAGAATCATTTAGTGTAAACTCTCTATTTCACCATCTTAGCAAAGTGATGAATCAGGTTCATAACACTCTTACATCCTAGGCTGCACATAAAACTCAGAAAAAACCACAAAAACTCCCTTAGATTGGTTTTTGATAGTATTGGTGGTGGACCATACAAATATACCTCAAAACAACTAAAAATCCACCTGGCAACTCCATTAGCCTCCAGTAGGCCTTACTACCTTGCTAAAATTTAGAATTCCATCTGATTTAGCCACCTCATCGCCACACTAACATAATGGCGATCACGGTGGGACTCTGAGTGATTAAAAGCTTAGTTTCCCTCATCTTTAGAAGCCTTTAAGAATACTATCTGATTGACTTATCCCACTGCTCACTAACATAGTGACACTCACAGTAGGACCTTCCGAGTTAGTGGCAATCTAAGTACAACTTAGTAACTCCCGAAGTCTCAATCAAGCTTAGTAAACTTAGAGATTGTTTGAAGAGTAGAAAATAGCTCTTTCACCATCTTAGCAAAATGATGAGTCAGTTATAGAAATCTCTTCCAAACCTTGTAGGCACATAAAACTCAAAAAACCCCAAAAAACACTCCCTTAGATTGGCTTTGACAATATTGGTGGTGGACCATACATGTATACCTCAAAACAAACTGAAAATCCACCTGGCGACTCCACTAAAATTCTAGTAAGCCTTACTATTTTTCAAAACTCTAGGCTACTATCCGATAAACCTATCCCATCGCTCACTAACATAGCGGGAGATGGTGGGACACTGAGTACATAATAGTCCAGCAAACTCTTATAGACTCTTTGGTCCTTTAGGTACCATAAAAAAGCAAGCAGTCCATAGACTCATTTTTTAGAGTAAACTCTTTTTGTTCTCATCACCCTAGCAAAGTGTTGAAACAAGTCTAGGATACTTTAACAAACCATAGGCTGCACATAAAACTCAGAAAATCCAAACACATTCTCAGAATAGTTATTTGGTGGACCATAGCTATCTTCATAAGAACAACCCATTTTTCACCTGGCGACTCCACTAATCCATCCCTTTACTTTTGACCATCCTTCACCTTAGTAAAACTTTAGAAAAACCATTCATCCAGAACATTCACCAATACCATTCTCTCTAAACTCTGGATCTAAAATCTGGCTTCACGAAAAATCAATACCAGATCTCATCCAGACCCAAATCCCCCTATCATAGTAGATGACCCAGAGAAGATTCTGTGGCAAGCTTTCGAAACTGATCATCTAACTTCTGGTAGATTCACCCGTAGAACAAGATCTGTACCTAAACATTGCACTAGCCTACTAGATTCACCTTTGGAACTAGAGTCATCACAAACTCTTCCCAGAAGCAAATCATATAGTAGGATAGACTTTGACGATCTTGAACCCCTAGACATCCCACAGAGTCCTAGTAGAGAAGCTTCACCTACCACTCCTCCTGATTTCCAGCTTCTTTATCAGTTTGGCTCCTATCATCCCAGATCTGCTCAAAACCAGATCACTAGTCCAAGTTCATCCGCCACACCTGGTCAAACCACCACTGTTCAAACCACTTCACTTCAGCCTACTAGTCCTCATCTTGTACATCATCCACTAGCTCCAGTCATGGCAGCCTGGTACGCACCTTTGGTGTTGCCACCGCCTTTAGCTCCTCTCCCAAACAAATATCAAGACAAAATCCCACACTTTACTGGAGAAGACACCACCACACCTAAACAGCATATAAGTAGAATGACTGATGCTTATGAATACCTAGAGGTACAAGACGAGACTGTTAGAATGAGAATATTCGCCCAAAGTCTTGGTGGTGAACCCAAAGCATGGTTCAAAAGCTTAGCTCCAAACAGTATCCATGATATCCCAGAACTACATCAAGTTTTCAGAAATAGGTGGGAAATCCGAAGAAACCCCATTCAAATCCTGTCAGAATATAATAATCTAAAACGGGAAAATGGGGAAAGTGTCCAAGCTTACTGTACTAGGTTCAACAGTGTATATAACTCCCTCCCACCTCATTTCAAACCTCCACTTGGTTTAGCTTTGGCAAAATTTCCTGAGGGTTTTGATCCGGACATGACATATCATTTGAGAGACAAGGATCCCCCCACCTTGGAGGAAATGCAACAAATAGCTATAAAAGCAGATGCCAACTTAGCTGAAAAAAGAGCTAGAACTAGATCAGAAAGAAAGGTCACATATAGAGATGAGGTCTCCACTTCATCACCTTCCCTAGATCCCAGAATAGATGACTTAGTCAAATCCATGGCTAAAATGTGGGAAAAGATCAATGAAAAAACTCCTGTTAGGGACAACCAGCCAAACCCTCCAATCAGAAACCGAAATCAAAACTTTAGGAGGGAGCAGCCCCAAAACAGACCAAGGGATAATGACCAGCAGATCAGGCCACCATTCAATGAAAAATATGTGGAAGAAGATGATAGGGACTCAGAACCTCTTGATGAACATCATTTAAACCTCATAGGGTCTGACAATGAGAGTGAGGTGTACCTCACCGAAGAAGAACAAGCCTTCTTTTCGCATGATCAAGATGAGACCAATTATGAAGATCCCGATGACCCTGCCATAGAGTTTCAAAATGCTATTGTAGAAGCCCACATGCAATATGACCTTAGAAGCAAAAGAAACCAAGATAATGTCAAGAAAGGTAACTCTGATACTGCTAAAGCTCCAGATACCATCCTCAAAAAAGCATCAAGCAGTGACAAAATCAAGGTTGAAAAGACTGACCAAAGCCAAGCTAAAGTTACCCAAACTAGTCCTCTCTCAGATACTCCTGATACTTCTACAAAGGTCACCAAAACAACTATGGCAAACAAAAACCCTAAACAAGGTCAACAAACTCAGAACATAGACAAGGTCTTAGCTGAAAAAGCTGAAACAAACATATCTAAACTCCAAATGCCTTTTAGCTTTGAAGGCGAAATCGCTAAGATCAAAATCACCATGCCTCTTACTGAACTCATTGCCCAAAACTCTTATAAATCCCAAGTACTAAAAGTCTTAAATCTAGGGAATGATGCGAACACTGTTAATCTCACTGATGACATTCTTGAGGTATTGTTTGGTCCAAAGGTAGAAGGAAAATTCCAAGAGGGAGTTACTCTTCCATTTTACATTAGCCTAAACATCCACGACCAAATCCTCCATAATGCCATGCTAGACTCCGGCGCCTCGCATAATCTTATGCCAAAGGTAGTAATGGAAAGATTAGGCTTGGAAATCACAAGACCATACAAAGACTTGTATTCCTTTGATTCAAGCAGAGTCCAATGCCTGGGTTTGATCAAAGACCTTTGTTTTAGTCTAGCCCAAATACCCGCTAAACATCTAATCATGGATATAGTAGTGGCGGACATTCCTCCCAAGTACGGGATGCTTCTATCCAGAGCTTGGGGAGCCAAACTTCAAGGGAATATCCAACTAGACATGTCATATGCCACCATTCCTGTGTTTGGTCAGACCAGAATACTGTACCGCGAATCACACATGAAATACATGATTAGCAGTCAAGATAGGCCAGATAACATTCCAATGTGTTCTTTGCGGTCCGAATTAAACTCTTTCATTATGCATATTGATGTAAACATGGAGGAAGAGTCAAAAGAAACTGATATAGACTTAGATCCACCGCATCAGTTGTCCCTGGTGCCTTATGATGAACTGGACACTCAAAACTACCATGATCATGAACAGCTGTGTCTTGAGGAAAGTAAGTTTCCCCTCTCCAGAGTAGGATTAGAGCAAGAAGCACAAACCCTCATGTACTTTCAAGAAAATTGCTCTAGCTTTAGTCAGACACTAGCAGTAACTTGTGGAAATTTCTTCCGGGTAAAAGCTTTAGAAGACCTACACATCATAAACCTATTTGGAACCCGAGAGAAAGGGAGTTTAATGTTTCTACCATACCTCAAAGATTTACCATCATGTGACCCTCCTACTGCAAATAAAATTTTGACCATAACCTCGGTAGCTCAACATCTTGAGAAAATGCCAGGTGAACTTCTTATGAGCAAGGATGACAGTTATAATCCCAGCATACCTGAACTATTGAAATTGGCTCATATTTTATCCTTTCATGAAGAACTTAGAAATGCTAAAATCAGGAATTTCATGCAAAATACTAATTTCTACAGAAAAAACAAGGGAAAACATTGTATCACTACCTTTTCCTCAAAGAATAACTTTAACAAAAGCAAACACAACAAACTGAAACAAATTGAAATGATCAAAGATAAAACTAGTGGCCATAGAATCTGCTTTGATTTTAGAAATAATACTGCATCTCCATATAACAAAAATCATGTTTTTTCTACCCAAGATCATGATTCACCAATTAAAAATGCTTTTAATCATGCATTCTTGCAAGATCATCTTTCAGATCATAATCATCAGATTCCTTTGCAAAGTAGACAACTTAAAGATTTTTTCCAGTTTGCGGGAGGTAAATCTGATTTCAAGTTCAAAATTGCTAAACCACCCAATATTAGAAATCTTTTCATGAAGGCCATGTTCCCAGTTTTAAATTTCTGTATTTTTGCATACCTTGATGATGTCATTATCTCTTTCAAAAATAACCAAGAGTACATACACTACCTGAAGAAAGCATACAGTAGGGAAAGGAGTGGAAATCAGATATTCAGAGAGGTACAAAGGGAGGATACTGGACTATTTAAAGATTCTTGCATGAATCCCTATGTTATGTTAGAGAGAGAAAATTTCCCAAATTTTTCTTTTCAAGAGTTAAGTGGGCCAAGGGTGAGAGGAGATCCCTACGAGGATAAGATGCTGAAATTCCTTCATTTCCAAGATTTTTGAGTTTGAGACACTTTCAGTCATTGTACATACCATTGTTTGAAATATTGAAAAAATAGAAAAGTCAAAAATAGTAAAAGATAGGAAAGTCAAAAACAGTAAAAAGCAGAAAAGAGGGCAAGTGAAGATAGAACAAAGGTCCCATGCTCCAAAAAAATAGTCTTTCGGAAAGCGAGCAAGTCCAAATGCCGCTACTAGTACTTCAATGTCTTGTTCAGCTATCTAGCCTAATCATAGCTGAGCATGTTTAAATTTATTTGCTGATAAGTTAGTGAGTGCCAAGATAGTCAACATTGTGTAAGATTGACTTATCACAGAGCTTAGATTAGGGAGAGATTCTAGTTCCACATGCCTAAAACAGAACCAAAGAGAGAAGCGAGGGATGAAAAACACATTGTACATCTTAGCCCCGCTTGTCTAGTTTCCTTTTATTGCAGAATAACATTTGTGTGCAGCTTGTCTTTTATGCCGCAAATGCATGACAAATCAGACCGCTTAATCCTGATTTGATCATTTTTAAATTTCATGTTGTAGATTAGAGAATGAAATCCTGTCAAACTGCTTAATCTTGACAGTCGATCTAGTTTAGGTAGAGAAATGAAGGAGTTCATCAGCTTAATCTGAACTCCCAGCAGATATAAGAGTAGAAATAGATAGTTTCATTTTGCAAAAAGAAAAATATGCATTGTCAAAAGGCTGCTAGTTCAAATGCGCCAAAGAGAAGAGAAAATGTTAGGAAAGATAGTGGGTAGGTAGAAGTATCATTGATGTTAACCATGATGTCACTTCTCAGAAATAACATCAAGAGAAGGGTAAAATTTTGCGCCAATGGATAAGGCACTGGTCTTCATAAGCCAAAGATCTGAATTCTGGACACCTCCTGACGAGGAGCTTCCCTCCCCAAATGGAGCCACTGTTAGCCATCAGTATTTTTTACATGTTAGTGATGACTATATCTTCAGCTGAGTTTTCTAGAAACTGATTTCCTTATGTCAATATGTCATCCAGAAAACCCTCCCAAAACTTTTTTCGCCTTTCTA
Organism: Pinus albicaulis; assembly: GCA_034641835.2. NCBI lineage: Eukaryota > Viridiplantae > Streptophyta > Pinopsida > Pinales > Pinaceae > Pinus > Pinus albicaulis. The sequence goes on from CM076569.1 coordinate 973,914,314, forward strand.
CCTATTCAGCCCACCCCTGGCAACATCAAAAACCTCATATCACAATCCTATCTAGCTTCAGCCTTATTGACCTGCCCATCAGCTTTAAAAGGCAAATCCACATCTGTTTCAAAAGTCTCCCCTATGTTAGGAAGTGGCGCTTTAAGACATTTCACCCTTGGCAATCATCAAAAAGCCAAAAAGCCTCCATCTGCTACAGACCAACCATGACTGACCTCCTACTTTGCAAATTAGTTTGAAAAATAGCCCTAAGTCACGCCACTCACACCCCTAGATCTCAACACTGCATAAAACCCAATCTCAAGCTGACTATTAGGTTTTTCACAGTGTTCTATGGTTTCTACAAAGGCAGGAAATATAATTTCATCTCATGGAGTAAATGTTTGAGTTTACAGTTAGAGGAACAACTGCTTCTAAATGTAACTTGAGCCTGAGATATGTCTGCAAAATAGAAAGCTACTCATCTGGACTTTACAGCTCTTTCCAGCATGAAAATCACAGTAAGAAAGGGACACCACTGTCTCAGCAAACTGGTAAATTATCAAGGCCCAGAACCTCCTTCATTTACAAGCAGAGGGTTAGGGTGCCTCCTTCATCCACAAGCAGAGGGCGCTGGCCAATATTGACTTGGAAGATTGCAAAGGTCGAGGTTTGCTTTGTATTGAACAGTGAAATAATATCTCCAGGTTTTATGAATTTGAGTGATGGTCATAACAGGAACAGAGTTTGGAATATGCTAAGAAAAAGAGTTTGGTCTGATAAAGAAGGTCATCTGAACCTTTCAAATCATGTGAATTGTTGAAATGAAGAAAGGCATGTCATTGGTGAAAATTCCAATCATAAGTACTCTGCTTATCCACAAGATCAAATAGAACAGATGCTGACAACAAATGCCATTACCCAGGCAGAAGGAAAGTTCTTTTTTTCTCATAAGACACCGACCTCCATAATTACAGAGATTATCCTTCAAATGGTTTGTCATGAGATGACCAAAACACATGATGATACTTTAGTCACCCTTAGAGCAGTACAGAGGAACAGTGTCACTGTGGCTAGGGTTTCTTATGAAATACAGTGATGCTTGCAAGTAAAGATGCCAAGATTGATGTTTTTCAAGTGGTTTACTTACCATCACATTCAGACGAAGGATGTGTCAGACATAGTTATCAAAAAGCCTTCGGATACCTTACCTGATGAAGAGCCTCCTCCATATATGAGCAGATGGCCAAAGCCATTGCAGGTTGTTGAAAACTGATGGGTCTAAAAAGTGCAGAGAAAAGACACAAAGAAATTGAATAAAGGTCATTACATAGGTAAGTGTTACTGTTTATGATGCAAAGGTATTGATTTCCCTCTTCAAAGAGCTATCTGTCAGACTGTACCTACAGTAGAAAAGAGAAAATATTGAATATATGTATGCCATTGATGCAAAAAAGAAGGCATTTTCCTTGAGGGAAAGGTTCAAGCAACAAAACAATATCACATGCCAAAGGTCCAAAGAAGCACTTTTCAAGAAATGGTGTTCAAAGTTTTCAAATATTTGCGCATTATGAATGGTCCTTCCTTGATAAAAATCACTAAGAAGGTAAAACAGTGGCCAAAGTTGAGCTATAGAATGCATGATGAACAGGTATACAATGCTATAAATAGACAAAGAGGTAGTTTGATAAATTGTCAGTTTTTGAGTTTGGGGAAAATGCATCTCTCTCACCATTCAAGAGACAGATATATCATGAGTAATGTACCTTCAGGCAGGAAGTTATTTAAAACAAAAAGGAGGCGCCTTTTGAAATTTAGAAACCATAACCAAATCCAAGTTAGGTCAGTAAACTTGGCACCTTTTGTATTTAAAGATTGGAGAAAGCAGTCAAAAGACCAAAGATTGTCAAAACAGGTTTACAGAATCATGTCCTCTCAGCAACAAATCAGTGTTCAGGTATTTCATTAGCAGTTTTATAACGCAGTGGCAGAGGTGATGAAGAATTTGTTGAGTTGTTTAGGTTTAAAAGCTCTGGGTGGGAGCCAATGTTCGGGTTTATATACTAAAATGACAAGCCCACTGTTTTAAAAACAAAACAGAGTCAAAAGCCAACATTCATTTTCCAAAGTTTAAGACCGTTAAGACTTGCTTCGAATTGATATAAAAGAATAAGGTGAGGGAAATATTGTCAATTTCAAAGCTGAAACCAGACCCCGTGCCTCCCTAGCACCAAAACAAGGCGTTTCTGGTCGAAATCACACAGTCTGCACCTTTTTTGCACTGCGCGACGTGCCTGGGTTTCTGCGTGACGTGCCTGGGCGGAAATTTACACAGGGCCCTTTGTCAGCGCGACGTGCCTGTACGTTGGCGCGACGCGCCTGTACAAGGCCGCCCGACCACCCGACAGGCCGACCCGACAAGTACTTTCTGCGCGACGTGTTTTCTTCAAAGGGTGCCGCGCAGGTGTCCAAAGTCTTCAGCGATTCTTCAGCCCTTCAAACAGGTGTTCATCAAAATTCGAGGTATTTTTATATGTTCCCCCATCAATTTCAAGGTTTTGATAAAGGACAAGAAGGTTTAAAACCCCGGACCTTGTCATTATAGTTAAAAGCAAAAGCAGTCATTTCTACACAGTGAGCTGAAGTTTTGCAATATGATAAAAGGCCGAATTTGTCATTCAAAGAGCACATATAAAGATACGGGTTTTTTAGGTTGAGGGCCAGTTTGTTTCATCTTCAAATCGATCGAAGGGCAGAGGTTTTCCTGTAAAAAGCAGTGTTTTGATTAAAAGGAGATTTTCGTTGCAGAAATACAGACCTAATTCTGAAGAGGAACCTTTCGCACTGTCATCCAAACATTTCCACACTACTAAAACAGTGAAGCGCACTCAGTGAGGGGGTTTTGACATTCTTGTTGTTTGAAAGAGAAAACTCATATAATCTCTGTCTAAAAGCTTGATAGTCTTCTAAAGCTCTGTCATTTTACCCCAGCCCTGTGTTTTTACTGTCCAGACATATGTAGGATGGTTTGCTAGAGATACAAATTGTTGAAGGGTGGCACACTTATACAGGGTAAGGTTTTAATGGTTGAAAGCCTCCTTGAGCAAGGAGTTTTGGTGTGTTGGTTGACATCAAAGATTTCAAGAACAGAGTGACTGTTGGCATTTTCTCGCAAGCACACCTTTTAGCAAACTGCCCCCCTTTTTCACTGTATTTTTCACTACTGTAAGTTTGTTGGCAAAGAGTTTCCAAAGGTGAACAAGCATATTAAAGGACAGAGTTGTTGGTGGTTAAATTTAAACATTGGAGGCAGAGGTACACAGGTGATGGTTGATCTTTTAACTTCACAAGAAAAAGTGTCCTTCATAAAGCACCGTGTATTGATTTTTTTCATCTAACCTAGGTCTGCCCTCTTTTTCACCATATTGTATCATTTTGAAAAGTTGATTGACAAAGAGATTCTAAGGATGAACTGTACACTGAAGGGCAGAGTTCGTTGATGGGAATTTAACTTTGAAGGCAGAGATACAAAAGTGGTGTTTGATTTCTTAAACTTCACAGGTGAAAGGGTGTGTTTCCTAAAGCACTGTGCATTGATTTTACATCTAACTTGGGTCTGCTTTTTCTAGAAACCATATTGTATCATGTTGAAGATTTGTTGACAGAGATGTTCTGAAGGTGAATAGGGCTACTTCTAAAGGACAGGTGGTTGATGATTACAGTTTTATATTGAAGACAGAGATGTAGCTATGATTGATTGACCTCTGACAAACTCACCAGGAGTAGTTTTTCAAAACTGTGCACAGGAAATTGACACAGGAGTTTGTCTCACCTTTACACAGGGTACCATATTAAAAAGTTTGCCTGGCTGAAGTGCATCCAAAGGTGAAGGGCTGTTTTTTAAAGAGTGCAGAGGTGGTTTATTCAAAGAAAAATTGTGGCATTTCATCCAAACCATATTGTCTAAACTGTCCAAACAGTCTAGTGACTATTTTCAATCCAGCAGAACATTTTTCATACAGTGAAGGCAGTTTGCCTCTTCCAAAGCTTGTTCAAGTCAGAATGCCTCCAAAGCAAGATCACAGAAGTGGTCCACATAAGAGATATGAGCCTATCTCCATAGAAGAAATCAATGCTCACCCATCAGTGCTTTTCAATTTCCATGAAGTAGGCTGTCTTGATTTCTGCCAGAGGATAGAAGAAGTCAAGAGTTTTTCGCCACTTACACATTTGTGCGCTTTGACATTCAAGGACAAACACTTCCAATTAGCAGGTCTTGATTTCAAAATCTCCCCAAGGTATGTATCCAAGGCTACCAAGATCCCGTATCATGGTGAAAAGTGGTTTAAACAAGCTCATCTTGATCTAGAGGTTTATAAACCTTTCATCAAACCTGAACATAGGGAAACCATCACTGCTATTTTCCCTTTTTCCTATCTTCTTGACAGTTATGCTCCACTGATGAAAGCCATAATGAGATATTTCACTTGTGAAGGGAGGTTTAACCAAATTTATGCCTATCATGTCCGCTTGTTGATGCACTTTACCAGAAGCAGGCAGCTAAACCTTCCATACTTTTTGTCCAAAAGCATAGAGAAAATGGCTTCTACTGTCCAAAAGAAAGCTCCACCTCAACAAATCCCTTCTCTCTTTCATCATTCCTTGATCAAGATTATATTTTTACACCAGCTGGAGAAAAAAGGGGTTTCATGGGATTCATTCATTAGCCATGCAGATTTCGCCACTGTCCCTCCTGTTCATGTGTCTCCTATCTAAATTTCCGTTCCACGCCTCAATGCCTTTCACTCATAGGCCTACCTCAAAACTCAAGATGACCACCTGGCACCAAGTCAACTGGGGGAGAAGGAGAGGGCAATGAACTACAGGAGAAAAAGAAGGCGAAGGAATGAAGCAAAGAACCTAGATATTGAGGGAATTTGTCCACCCTTGAGATTAGTGAATAAAGAAGAATCAGAGTTTGAAGATCAAAGAAGAAATACAAAGTTGATGAACAAATACAGTACAAGAAGAGGGACAAGAAACAGTACGGTAAATTGAAGAGCAAAGCAAGTTGAGCAAACAGTCTGAAGCGCCTTTTGAGCCACAAACTGGACAGGATGTTGAGGAAGGACAGCAAGCTGAGGCTGCCTCCTTGACAGTGACCAAAGTTGTTCCTAAAAAGAGGAAATTGCCCAAAAAGACAACTTCTAGCTTGCCAAGGAGAAAAAGCGCCAGATTAGCCTTCAAAGGAAAAAGCATAGTTGGAGAAAGTACCAAGCATAGAGGTAAATCAGCTGTCATCCCTATCCCAAGCGATGACAGTGATAACGAGGCCCGCATCCTTGAAAAACTCCTCATTCACAAAGAGGGGCAAATTGAGGTGTTACAAGAAGATCTTCAAAGGGCGAGGAATTTCAACCATTTCTTGGAGGTTGAAAACAAACAAATGAAGTTTCATGCAGCTATCCATGAGGCAAGGGCGATCAAGTATAAGAAAGAGGCAGAAAAGGCGCAAGTAAGAATTGAAGAGCTCATTGGCGAGTTTGATGATGAAGAGGAGAAAGACCAGCCTAGGCGAAAGAGGCCTAGGACCATAGGGCTTAGAAGAGCCTTGGAGAAACAGAGAGCAGAAGAAAAAGCTCATTTCGAAGCCTTTCCTCTCACTGCCCTCTTTGAACAAGAAATTGAAGAAAACAAAGAAGCATGGCTTGAGAGAGCTAACCAGCATTTGGAAACCAAGCTTGAGAAGGCGAACAGGGATCTTCAGCTACAGAGAAAGAGGACTCTTCACTTTCAGAAGCTAAATCAGTTTGCCAGGCGAAAATTAAAGGTAGCACAAGAGAAATTGAAGAAGTTGAAGGAGAGGCGCCTAGCACGGAAGGGAGGGAAAAGCATATCAGCCCTTGATATTTTGGCTCCCAGCTTTCCAAAGTGTTGTTTTCATGGACCCTTGAGGTCATGTACACAATTTGAGCCTGTTTCGGCAACTTTTTGTTTTTTGGCATTTTTTGGGTTTTTGGCCAAAAACTCATAAATTCGCCATGTCAGTTTGATGAGTTGTCAAGAGAGGAGGATGATACCGATGGATGCCATAATTCCATGAGCAGGTCTCCAGCGATTTTCAGGGGATTTGAAGATCATTCGCCCCCTCAAATTGGCGAAAAACAGCCTCATTTTGCACATTCTGCCCGCCATATCAGCAGCCTGCTATTTTCTGGGTTTTTGCACACAGGTACAGTTTTGAGGGACTTTCAGAGATCAGATTGAGGTAATTCCACTTGTGTCGGAAAGCAGACACAGAGAGCTTTCCAACGAGCCATCATGAGCCTCATTTCGACACCGGGAAGGCTTCCATTTTCCTTCAGCAAGTCAGGGGACCTTTTTCAGGCATAAATATGAAGTATTTTTGTAATTTTTGAACTCCAAAAATCTGCTTTTCCCAAATGTGCGTTAAGCTATTTTTATCATCGGAAAATCATGTAAAGTCAATATAATTTCCGTTTTTAGCAGTTTTTTAGATATTTTATGGGATATTTTGTGCCTTGGGCTTTGCAAAGCCTCAAGGACAAGTTTAGATATTTAGACTTGGCCAATGGGATAGCTAGTTGCTCCATGAGGTTTTCCTCCTTCTAGCCTATTTATCCCATGGTTCTCATTGTAAATCGGAGGCTGAACTTGAGAGAAGAATTAATGCATTGGTCATATGAGCTTTGAAGAATACACTTGAGTTATGATTTTTGGACTGCCTCTTGGATGCTTTTGAGGAATGATGAAGGATTGTTGATGGATTCCTTGACATGGTAGAATGGTATAGTGCTTCTTAATGTGTTTTATCTTCTAGTTTTCACTCATAATTCATATTTCTTGCTGCTATAGATCAGTAAAGATTGATTTTGAGATATGCCCATGGAGGCACCTCAAAATCCCTGAATCTTCATAGCTTGATGTTTTCTTCTCCTTTAGTTATGCTAAAGAATTCTTAGCTGCTCTTTAGTAACCTAAGGTATTGTTGCTAAGTTTTATTCATCAGTTCTATGTATGTTGAGTAGGATGTATGGTTTGCCCTACCTATCTATCAACTGCCCATAGTTCAGTCCATAAAACTTCCTCTTTGACTGATTTGTTGATCATTTAGTTGAACCAAGGAGGCCTAGTCCCGATCTAGCCCTTTGCCTAAAACTATGAAAACTTGTTTGTCCAAGTGCCCAATGACTTAGAGACTATGTTTAGGCGTTCCAGCGTAGTTTATGAGTTGTTAGTTTGTCTCATGTGTTTTCCCCAAAGTCTGATAGCCATTTCCCGAAGTTAGAGGGTCTTATACCTCTATGTATGGCTGGAATGTTTGATTTCTATGTATTAATTAGCTCATAGTTTCATTTAGCATGATTAATGGCTTGCTATAACATGTTTATGTCTGCTATAAACTAGTTACACTTGAACTCCCTTGTCTTTCACCAACTTGTTGTCCATTTAATCCATTTTGCCCAAAGATCCCTTCTACCGTGAATCAAATCGGCCCTACAGCAGCTTTACATCATCACCTCATAGCTTCCTTGACCTGTTTGACCCCATAGCCCAATTTATCTACATCTTGTTCTCCAGTTTATGTATTTGATCAGTTTTATCCCTCACAAACTTAAAAACTAAAAAAAACCAACTTGACCTGTTTGACCCCATAGCCCAATTTATCTACATCTTGTTATCCAGTTTATGTATTTGATCAGTTTTATCCCTCACAAACTTAAAAACTAAAAAAAACCAAAAAACACACTTCATAACTAGCCTAATATCAGAACACCGCAAGTAAACACACCGACATCTTTTACACTTATAGAGAGAGCCCTCTCTGAGTCCAGGAAGGCTAGGTCCTTGGGCTCCAAAGCTTGGTTTGATGTTACATCGTCATTTGGCTAGCCAAACGGCCAAATCACGGGACCCTAACAGATACTACACAATGTGTAGTTCAGGCTGGGTTGAGGGACAAAATTGTGCAGTTCCAGGAGATAGTGAGATATGCTGAGGGGATGGCCACTAGATGAACATACTAAGAAGTTCTTGGAGACAAGAAAGTTTGGTCCCTTGCATAGTTTCATAGTTCATAGGCTTAGGGTCTAAGATTCAGGTTGGAAACTGCTAAATGCATAGTTAGGTCTAGGTTGGGAGGAGGAATTATTCAATTATAGGAGTCAAGGTCGGGGTTTAAGCACAAAAACTATGCAGTGCAGTAGTCTTGGGAGGTAGGAACTACAAATTGTGTAGTTACAGGAGGAAAGGTCATGGCTAGAGAAATTAAATTGTGCAATGCACAAATCAGGAAGGTTAGGTGAAGCTAGGCTACTTGATCAGGAAGTTTTTCTAAAAATGGCTAGGTGTGGGATCGGTGAGACTAGTGTGAATAGTGATGAGACTTTGACTATGATCACACACTTAGAATACTATGATGAATTAACAAAATATATCATCCATGACACGTGCACAATTCATTTCCCTTTGTGCGACAACTTTATGATAATTTATGACAAGTGTGACACTTAAGATACACTTTTCCACTACCATTATGACACTTGTGTGACCGTGTTTAAAAATTATGAAACCAATGCAAAAAAATGTTTACATGCTGAGAAAAAATCATTCACACAAATATGACCTCTTGAAACCACTATAACATGCTTATTTACATGATGCAACAACCTAGATGCAAAAAGACAACATTTTTCCTAACTTGAAAAAGGGAGAAAAACACTTTAAGAAAACACATGGAACGAGTTTCAAAGTTTTTGATGACAATGATGAAGACCAAGGAAGGCTAAAAAATCGGGTTTAGGCCAAAATTTTGGAGGGTGTTGTAGCAGAGACAAAATAACCCCATTGAGAAATGTTTTTTTTACATCCATCATGTGGTTCTTCCAACCCATATGTGTTGCCAGAGGAAGAATTCATATAATGGATGAGTACCTTGTTATATGAGCAAAGGTCTCCTCATAGTCAATCCCTTCAACTTGAGATTACCCCTTGGCTATAAATCTGGCTTTGTACTTATATATGCTTCCATCTGCTGCATTCTTTACCTTGAAGATCCATCGCAAACCCACAACTAATTTACCTTTGGTCTTGGGACCACTTCCGAAACATTGTTCTTTACAATGGATTTGTATTCCTCCACCATTGAATCAACCCATACAATTGTATCTACTTCTTCCTCGAAAGAGTATCACTCAGTCTCTACAAGCTTAGTTATTAGACCCATGTAGCCAGTGTATTGATCTGGTGACCTTCTTTGCTTGCAAAAATTTGAATGGGCACCAACATTATCCCTCACATCCTGCACAAGTATCTCAACTTCCCTTGTTGTTTTCCTTCCTTCTCTCGATGGTTTTTCTTGAATGGTGGTCTCCACTCTCTTCTCTTTAATTTGTGGCTTCTCCACAACTTCCTGAGGCTCCTCCTTCGGAGCTAAAATCTCCTCTTCTGGGGGGATCTGAATCTCCCTCTCAAGAGAGTAGCGCATCACTTTATCCTCATCAAATTTTACATACCTTCACACAAATATAATTCTGAGGGATGATAAGTATGCATGATAGTTGTGGGGATTTTCTGTGTAATCCAAAAATACCCCCAATTATGTTGTTGTCTTTAGCTTCTTCCTTGATTCTTTGGAGACATGACAGTAAATAGATGCTCCAAAAATCCTAAAAATGTGACACATTCGACTTTCTCCCCAAGAAATCCTCCTTTGGTGTAATCATGCCCAGAATCCAATGAGGACTCTGGTTATACAAATAGATATTTGTGTTGCATGCCTTATCCCACAAAAGGTAGGCCTTGGCAATGAAACATTTCCCTCGCTACTCCCACAATGCTACGATTCTCTTTCTCAGCCACCTCATTCTGTTGTGGGTTGTGGGGTGATGTCAACTCTTGTTGAATGCCTTCTTTTGCACATAAATTTTAATATTCATTTGATACATGCTCACATCCATTATCTCTCACGGGAGCCTCCACCTTCTTGTGGGTTTCTTTCTCCACTAGAGCCTTGAATTCAATGAAATTGGAGAATGTTTAATATTTCTTCCAAATGAAGAATATCCAACAATTCCATGAGAAGTCATCAATAAAAATGACAAGATATTTTTGTTTGGCAATGGAGGTTATCGAGAAAGTTCCACACACATTAGAGTGGATCCTTTCTAAGACTGCATGTGCTTTTCTTTCACTATCATGGAATGTGAACTTTGTGTGCTTCCCCAAAGCACATCCTTTGCATACATCCTACTGCTCAAGTTTTCCTTTAGGGTGACCTTTGGTTATTTCATTCATAATCTCTAGGGTTCCATGATGAAAATGGCTAATCCTTTTGTGCCAAAGTTCACTGACATCGTGACTTTGCACCTTTTCTACCTTTGTGCTTAATGCAAAACAATCTTCCACATCTAGCTTATACAGGTTCTTCACACGAACCATGGTCTAATTCACTTTTCTCGTGGCTATTTGTCTCAGTAATGCCTTCCTTTGCTAAAGCTCACATCATAACCACGGTCTTCTAAAATTACAACAAAAATGATATTTTTCTTTAGGCCCGGTGGGAGCCGCTCAGTGGGAGCCTGACTCCCTCTAAAAGGTGTCTATACCAACCCGGGTCGCACTATACCTTTAGTCATCCCCCATCTCAATGTGCATCTATAAATATATTTTTTCCAGGACACTGAAAAATTCTCTACACCCTGTCATGTTGACCGATGCACTTGAGTTCAAGTACCACATGATTCCCATCACTATGTTGACCATGCATGTAATGATGATAAATTCAAGATCAAAATGTGAAGCCAAAGCTTCACCTTTTGCTCCTCCTGAGGTATTCTTTCTTTCATTTTTATCTTGACACTTCATGGCATAGTGCCTGAATTCATGACTATGGAAGCATTTAATTTTTGACAAATCTTTGTTCTTGTCCCCTTGGCTGGATTTTGGTCTAGATTATGATTTCTTCCCTTTTCCCTTCTTTTCCTTTCCAGCCAATGAAAATTTTCTTCATCATCACCCTTGTATAAAGTCCCATCTCTGGTATTCCTCCTTTACCAAATAGAACCATAAGTGCTCCCAATTCGGTAGTTTCTACCTCCCAATCACTCAATCTTGATAGCTATGCTAGCTCTTGGGAAGGCCTAGAAGGGTTATGATTACCAAGTATTCTTTAGGAACATTGAGACCAACCTCGCCAAGTTCATCATGACATTGTGTGAACTTGCTCACATAGTGCATCATAGTGTCAATATTTTGCATCTTGATACTTTAAAGTTCATTTTTGAGCGCCAACTTCCTATGGTCACTATTATTCTCAAAAAAATTTGTTAGTGCTTTTAACATTGCGAATGTAGTTTATTTTCTGTGGATATTTGAGACAATTTGACCACGTACTCCCTCGAATATTATTCTCCTCACTTTAGCGACATCTTTATTCCATTAAGAAAGGTTCTAGGAATCATATTATAGTGGTTTTGCAACATTTATCTTAATGTATTCTAGAAACCCATTGTCATCCAATACCACCTCCACATGATCCTTCCATGCAAAAAAATTAGAGGTACATTCCAAGGCATACTCTAGCCTTACTCTATTAAATGCCATCTTCTCAGCTCTTAAGAGATTGTGTTGCACTGAACTTGAAATTTGAACCTACTGAGAAACAACTTCGAAATTTATGCTCTAATGTGAATCCTGCTCTGATCCCATGTAGAAATTATGGTGTATAATTGTAAATTCTCATGAAATTTTAACCTAAATCACATGACATAATCCTACTCTACCGCTCTACGAAATTCAATTCACAATTTAGAACAATAATCAGAAACATGCAATAAGAAATAACACACATGTACACATTATTTTTCCAAGGGAAAGAAATCTACTAAAAAACCCTTTGCTTGTTTGCATTAATATGATGAATAGAGATGTATTACAATTTCTAGCTCAACCTGCAAGTGAATAACCTATCTCTCTGCTCATCGAGAGGCTCTGACCCATACTTAGTCAATTTCTGCCTCTCCTTTAGCCCCTATTTTCTTGTGTTGTTCTCGAGGAATTAGGCCCCTATTATTTAGGAATTTCTCCAGAATGGATTGCAAAATTCCTTAGGCTGATCATATGATTTCATGCAACACCTATATACTCAATACTAGTCTGCAACTAATGTTACACTAACTTGGAATGTCCACCAAGCCTGGGGATCTTGAATTCTCTGCATGAACTGGCTATTTTGGGCTGATTTATTAGTTAAATAGATGATCACTGAGTTTGATTGAAGTCCCACTACACAACTAACACTCCACTAGTTCCTTCAACTGTTAGAACTAGTTTAACTAAAAAATACCTAAGATAAACAACATTGATCACTATAAATTAGCAATCACACATGCTTAACTGAACTCTAACTCTTCCAACTTGAATTTACTAAGTAAAATATAGCCATGCCACACAATTTAACTGCATCCAAGTTTTCTGTTCATGTGGAAATTCGAACTTTCTCAATTTAATCAAGGAAAAATAAAATTGAGAATTTATTGCTTTTTTTGCAACAATAGTGTGGGAATCCTCTATTCTAAAGTAATGGGTATAAATGTTTTAACAATTGTTGCTCTTATATAATATGGAATGGTAGACATGTGTTTCAAGTCATATGACTCCAATATAAACCTTTTTACTTTCCCTTATAAGAGTATTTTAGAAATTTAGAAGTACAGTTAAGATAAGGTTGGTATAATGTGTCTTTAGCCAAGATGTGCTTATTTAGTATGCTTTGTAAATAGATAATCTAATGGTCATGATTATGTTACAAACACAAAGAGATATGATGGTTCATCTTCTCCTTGACACTAAAAACTATCTTGATATGTGGCTTAGCACTCAATTGGTCCATGTTTTCTATCTAAAGTGCATGGAGGGTCATTTAATAATGATTTATTTTGAAAACACAGTTAAATTATTTTCTTCTTGCATTAATATATTGTCTCAAATGGTTATGTTTGTTGGGGCCATGTATGAGAATTTTAACTAATAATAAATTGTTGTACTAATATATTATTATTTGTATGAGTGGTTGAATTAAGGTGTTCAACCTATGTTGATATACCCTATTCATCAAGCATGGTATTGAAGCCCCTATTAAGACTCACTCCCATTATTGTGGTAAGGATGCACCCAAGATGAGATCAAGAAGAAGAACTAGTACATAAATGGGTGCCATGGATTACTCTCCTTTACCCACTTTAGATTTTCCTTTCCTACTCCCTTGTCAAATACCTTTGAAATTAATGAAGGTTCAAATTCTTGTGTGGCAAGGAAAGAAGTCAGTAAAAAACTAATGAATTGAGGCCTTGAATCTTTGTCTTTGTGTGCATCAATTTACTTCAAGATTTTTTTGTTGTGCTCGGCATTTTCATGGGGCTATAAGATATTTGTTCATGTGTTTGGAACATTGTTTTCTATCAGAAACATTTTTTGTTTCACTCAAAAAGGTTTTTTTTACCCCAAGACATGACTATTTATATCAAACTCATAGATATATAGTTTCATTATGGTTTCTAAAATATATTTCATTATGTTTTAATATTTCATTTTTTTCTTTTAAATCCTAGTTTGTGTATATTCTTTGTTGTGTAACTTGTGTTTCCTTGATAAATAAGAAACAAAGTGCAAAATGTTTACTCTTGTTGCATATGCTCTTTGCATCCACTCAGCATGATTGTGACAAATAAAAAACAATGAGAAAACTTTCCTTTTTTGTGTAGATTGAGATCTTACCCCAAGCTTATAAAGTTTCAGATATTTTTTTTGAAAATAGATTTTTATTTTGTGTGCATTTGTGTTTAAGTTTTTGGCAAGCAAAATAAATTTTTTAGGGTCAAGCAAACACTTCTAGAATCAGAAAATAAAAAGAAGAAGCAACCCAATTTTTCTTAACAATTGTTATATATTTTAGATTAATAACTTGGTTAAATGTTACTTTATTGAGCTGAGAGGCTCATTCTACAATCGAGTATGATGGTGATGTGTACTTTCGTCCATACCCAACATGAAGATGAAAGTATCCCTCTTAAAATAAAAATAAACTATTCTCTAAATAGAAAAACAATGTCGGCTATAATAAAAAAAACAAATATGAATATGTTATGCATGTTTAGTTAGTTGTCCATTCGACATAATATAATTTCATGTAAATTAATTAGAAGTAAAAAAAATCTAAGTAAGATGTTTAAACCTTATACTTTTCAAAAATATTTCAACACAGGATTTAAATAAACTATTTGAAGATCAATGTTAACTAATTTATGTCGATATCAACTTCATATATATCTATATATAGAAGAAAATGTTAAAATAAAATATTAATTTTGTATATAATAAAATATTCAATTTGGGTTATCAATAAAATATTTTAATACAAATTAGTATTGATATATACTTAAAAATATATTAATAACAAAAAACCAATTTTAATGTGTGCTTGTCATCAATAAAAATGTTTTTAAGGTATATGTTTTTTTGTCAAAATCCAACAAATATTTTTTGGACTTGCAATTTTAATATATGTACTCTATATAGCATTCAAATATATAATTTAAACAATGAAGAATTACACATTGTATTTTTCACTCTTAAATAAGTTTACACCTAAATAATTTAATCCCTCTCAAATCATGTTAGATCTGTGCTTAAGATGGACCTTTTCTAGTTAAATTAGAGGCCTTTAGTTCAAGTCATTATTTTCATGAAGGTTTTTTTCTTTTAATATATTAATTCTTATTAGTGCGTGATATAGGGTTTTCTTTCATATCCTAGTGTGCATTTTTCAACCCAACCCCCTCTATTGTGTTCCTCTCTTTGTCAAATATGGATCAGGGTTCGAGAGGGCCCTTGTCCCCACCCTCCACCGCCCCTCCAGATATAGCGATATTCAATGCCCTTGTTGTTAGAGGGTCGTGTTTCTAGAAGGAAAAATATTCCCAATTAGTGATGAAGATCAATGACATTCCAAAGGTGGAGGTTCATGCCTCTAGATCTAGATCGATGGCCCTGAAGCTTGAATATCAGGGAATTATTGGTCAATTTATGGGCTTATGGCCCTCTCCTAGATCCTTTTGAGATTGGATTGACAAGAGATGGATATGAAAAATTAAAAATAAGGTTTCAATGTCATCTTACACAATGAGGATTTTACACCTTCTTCTTCGAAGACAAACTAGATCAGGATCTCATATTCAGGAATGACCCCTACTTCATGGGGGGGCAAGGGTTATATCTATATCATTAGAGTCCAGCTTTTAATCCTAAAAGTGATGTTTTTTCAACAGTCTCGGTATGGTTCAATCTTCCCTTCTTGCCACTACATTGCTGGAATGAGGAAAATTTTAGGAGTATAAGAAATTCCCTTGGAAAATACATTGAGCAATTTGAACCACAAGAAGGATTTTAATCATGTTTCAAGATATATGTGGAGGTGGACCTAGAGAAGGGTTTAACGAGAACACTAAATCTAAACCTAGACAATTGGTCTCACATATAGGAAGTTGACTATGATAACATTCCATTTAAATGCAAGTTTTGCCACGAATATGGCCATTTCACATGCAATTTCAAGAAGAAGGCACAAGGGTAGATAAAGTAGCCTTATGATGGAGAAAAACGAAAACAACAAAAAAGGAGAAGAGGTCCTATAAGGATGAAAAATCAAGCTCCTCCTCAAGCGACCTACGAGTAGAAATGGAAAGGGACCACACATCCAAAAAATTAAGGGCTAACACCTATAGAGGGATCTTTGTTATTAATAATAAGAGATACTCATATCCAAACAATAAATTTGATATATTGAATTAATTTCCAAAAGAAGGGGTAATTCTAGCAATTGCAGCAACAATATAGAAGGCCCCAAGTTCCACTAAGTCTTTTTCTTTTGTAGTGACCAAAGGGATGCATCCCATATGGGAGGCTGATATGGGGACTAAAGGGGAGGGTTTAGATTTAGAATAAGAATAATTCCACTCCCCTAGGGTACTCAAGGCTTAGGGTGAAGGGTTACTATCAAGATTTGTAAATGAAAAATTAGATGCATACAAGGAAAAGGAAATATATCATTCTCAAAGAAAAATAGGGAGGAAGACAAATTGGTAGCTCCAGAATGAATAAACTAAAAAAATTAAGGAAATCGGGACCCATATGATAATCAATATATCCAAATGGTCACTATAAATGTCAAGAAAATTGGCCTTGGCCTCCATTTCAAAGAAAAAAAATCACAAAGTAGATAATGAAATTCCTCTCCTGTAATTGCAGGGTGTTGAGCCTTGATAAAAGGATATTTGAAGTTATATCTCTAATAAAAAGGAAATGTTGACCATCTTTGTTCTCTAAGAGATGAAGTTGGGGGAATAAGAATGCATCCAAAATTTGTCAATACTATGGAATAATTTTGAGCTTAGAGTGATTATATCTCTATAGGCTTCTAGGGGGCTCTATTCGATTTGGTCTACTTATGTTTTCAAGTTGATTGAATTGCATTTAGCATGTCATTGGTTGGTGGTTTTCTTGCTTCATCTTCCATCAAACAATATATATAATGTTGTTAATGTATATTTTCCTGTTTAATATACATAAAATATCAATTGTTAGGTGCCTCTCTTAAACCTTAATACAATTAGGGATTATGGAAGGGGATTTTAATACAACCCTCCATCCTTGTGAAAAAAAGGAGGCAACCCCACTCGAGATAAATCTCAAAAAAAATTAGAGGATATGGTTAGTTCATTGGATCTAATGGATATCAGGGAAGATGCCAACAAATTTACCTGGAATCACAGATTTTGGCAAGGGGCATATTACAACCTTCCTAGATAGATTTTTAGTTTCATTTTAATTTTTATCTCAATACTTCAAGTCTCCTCTCAGATCCTTCCTGGGTGAGTTCAGATCATCGCCCAAATTCTCTTGAAATATCATAAACAATAGATTATGGGTTATTTCCATTCCACTTCTCTCCTCTTTGGATATAAGGTAAGGCTTCTCATAGTTGGTAAAGGAAACATGGAGTAGGTGGGAAATTGGCTATCCAATTACCATCTTGAGAAAAAAATAAAAAATCATAAGTTTTCCATTAAGAAGTGGATAAAACCAAATAATGAATATGGGGGGGGATAAACATGCATAAATCAAATATGGAAAACTACCAAAGGAAAATAGGGCAAGGAGTTGTCACAAAGGAGATTCTGCAATATGAGAAAGCATAATTTGAGTCCTTCAATCGTGCACTTAGATTAGAAGAGGAAGAATGGAACCTCAAGCCCTACAAATTATGGTTGATAGATGGGGATTGAACACCAATTTATTCCATAACCAAGCTAAGGCACAAGTTTGGAGGAATAATATTAAATCGGATAGCATGAAAGGAATGCAGATCAAGGACTTCAAGGGGATCCAAAAGGTGGTTATTGATTACTTTAGTTCACTATAATTTTCCCAAATTTTACCCAATTCAGAGGTTGTCTAGTATATGTTGGATAAAATCACAAAATTGTTGTCTGAAGAAAGCAATTTGGACCTTATGCGAACCATTGCAAAAGAGAAGATCCGAAAAATGGTATTTTCTTTGAGATTGGACAATGCTCCGGGTCCAAATGGGTTTTTAGTCCACTTCTATCAAGCTTATTTGGATGCCATTAGGTTTGATCTAATTAATCTAGTGGATTACATATTTAAGCATGATTTGATGGGAGGAGGGATTAATTTTTCCATCGTTTCCTTAATTCGCAAAGAATTCAATTTTTCCTCCTTCATTAGGTATAAACCGATCTCTTTATGAAATGCTTCATAAAAGATAATCTCTAAAATTTAATCATAGTGCATAAAGTCTCTTCTTCCCAAGCTCATGTTTGATAATTAGGGGAATTTCTGGGCTAGAGGCACATAATATATAATATCGAGTGGCACAAGGAAGGATAAAGTTATGCTCACCAAACTTGATTGTAACATCCCTATGCTTTTATTTTAAAAATTGACTATCTTTAGACTTTGAACTATTATTCGATTGAATGACTATGGAAGCCATAATGGGACTTATGTGATGATGTAATTATTTTATTATTATTTCAGTTGATAAATAAATTGTTTGGAAATATTCAGGAAAGAGCACTAGATTTTTAGAATAATTCTTGCCAGCTTATGAAAAGCTATTGGTGGTTAAAGTCCACATGTGAAACGTTTCCTAAAAGTCCCCTAAAAATCTGTAGGAGAAGATAATTAAAAATATTAACATAATGGGAGAGCAAGGTTATGTTGAATCAATATGTTGGAGATAAATACCAAGTGGGGTGGAATAAAGCATAGCGGGAGATAAAGGTGTGCTTTAAATAAAAATAAAATAATATTTTTCAAAAAAACTAAAACAAAAAGGTCTATGAAAAATGCTAGTAGACCTTAAAGTAAGACACTCTAAGAATATGCTAGGAAGAAATATATAAAATAAACCACACAGGAACCAAAAAGGTTGTTGATTACTCATGGCTAGAAGATCTTAGCTTGGGGGGAACGATTGGGATAGTTCAAGGTTGGGTGGAATGTGCAATGTTTCTGAATATTCCACAAGCATTCTTGTTACGAGTAACAATTTATTATTTTCTATTCCTTGTTTATTTACAAATTTTTTTAAGGTCAAAAGGATTGATTGAAGATTTATTATATAGAATTAAATTTCAAAAGTATCAATCACATGTTATAATATTATTGTCATAAATTATTTTAATGAATGCCAGAGATTGTTGAAGAGTTACTATAGAAACTTATATGTTTTTATAGTTTGACAATGAAATAAAATCAAATTACCCTGCATGCTTTATAATCATATACATTATTTCTGAAATAAAAGGGAATTGACCTTGAAATAAAATAGTGCATGCATAGATGGAGATTATATATTTTGTGATAGGAATTGATGGAATGGGAATCAAATTTTATAGATTTGATACAGTAGACATCGGATAGTACTCTTTAATTACTATGGTAACGTGAATTAAATTCAAAAAGGGGTTAGAAAAAGAAATATCTGAACACGAATGATTCTTTCGAAATTCACTCTTGAAGTGTATGTGTGAGATAACTATCAAAGGAATTTAATTGAACATTTTTGAAATTATGTTATGAACATTCCTATCGATATTAAAAAAGTGTAAGAGAATTGAAAATATGAGCCATAGTAGAATAGTATGTTCATCAATTAACTATCATACTAAATTGAGATATAATATAGAGAAAGAAGAAGATTGAAGATACTTTCTATAAGAAGAGGTAAGAGGAGTAATTATTGTTAGGCTCAAACTAATTATACAATTTTGTTTGAGTCTAGTGAGTAAAAATAATTTAGAAAACTTATATTTGTGTATATTATCGATCTCATCAATCTCGCTTTCTTAATTAATTTCAAAGAAAAGTCACATGATGGCTATTAAACTCTTATTAGGCGACTGCTAAAATTGAGTTCCTATGATGGAGTTGATAACTCATGTACTCAATTAAGTTAGGAAAATACCAACTTGGATAAATTAAAATCACAGCACTAACCTAAATATTGTGTCAAAAATCTATTCGACCAAATATATAAAATAAGAGTAAAAGTATAGCAGTGACATCGAACCAAAAGGTACCATCATATACATAAATCATATAGAAGATATAAAATCCATTATAAAATAGTTGGATAATCTAACTGAGCATTGCTTTATACAAATAAATAAAATTTTTTTTCCAAAACCATCGAACCACATATGTTCCAATGATACAAGAATAAACAAATGGCCCAAACCTTAATTAATTATATTATTTATGATAGAATGAAAAATAGCATCATGAAGTAAATAACCAGAATCCATGAGGAAACAAAAAGAGTTCATACATAGCTTCATAATGAAAATGACAAGGAGACAAATAGATTCAAGAAATAGTAATTATATTAAACATGGAATTATGATAAACCATTATCATACAGTAAGGCACTCGACCATAGTTTAAATATCAAGTAAAAAATTCCGGTCATGGAATGCTGTTCGAACCCTCATCAGTTAAATGTCATTCAAACCCTCCTAGGGTAGGAAAACAAGAAAATTGAAACAACTGAGGGAAACCCTGTATAGCAGTTTTTAATAATTAAAATTACGAGTGTCGTGCCACAACTTGG
Organism: Pinus albicaulis; assembly: GCA_034641835.2. NCBI lineage: Eukaryota > Viridiplantae > Streptophyta > Pinopsida > Pinales > Pinaceae > Pinus > Pinus albicaulis. The sequence continues at coordinate 973,934,508 of CM076569.1, forward strand.
CCATACAAAGATGGAAAGGATTCGACCTGTAGAATAATTGGAAGAAGATTTCAGTGTTTAAAAGAATTTAAGATCTTAAACCCAACGAGAAAGCTTCCTCCACACTACAATACACACACAGATTTGGGGTTAGAACCTTGATATAGAGTAAAGGAAAAAAAATGAAACTTTAACAGGAGGAAATCCCCGAAATAAATTACCTTTTAGCAGTAAATCCATGCCCTCATACAAAAACCATGTGCGCTAGAGAACAAACTAAATCATTAAAATGATACAGGGAATAGTTTGTTAACGAGGAACTAACTCATAAATAAGAATGAAATTAGAATTTTGAATGAGACGGAGGATGTTAAGGGTTAGATAAAACCCTAATCTAAAAACCCAAGTTACTGTCACCATAATTAAATTTAAAGAATGGTGACTTAATGATTGGAAAATAATACTTACAAATCCTAATAACAGTAAGAAAGAATAGTGAAATGAAGACTTTCCACAAAGTCACCCTCATAGAACAACTTAGTACACAACAATCATGACCAAAGTATGGGGTATAACACAAACCCTTACTTCTTCTTAGTAAATATAGCAATGTAAAGTAGTAAGTGAGTTTGCAATGAATCAATTAACAGAACCCTCGTTGAAAATACAACCTTCAAAGAGATCAAAACATTACTTTTTAGAACCTAGAATACAACAAAGGGCTTGGTCAAAATCATATACAAAATAGCCACGAAGAAAAATCTTAAGGTTTAGAATGATTACAGTTGCAATAATGAAACCTAATTCAAATATGAGTACCACCACCAAAATAGAAGGCTTAGATTTCATGGGAATCGATACTAAGAACCTTAAACCATTACACATTCCTACCAACTTCTAAAATTAGCTGGGCTTGACTGGAGAACTAAACAAAAACGAAAAATGGAAATAAAAATTTAGAGTAAGGGTTGGAGTAACCTCCACAAGCATGGCTACTCCTAAATTCGTTGCCTCACTACACATTACACCAAACAAATGAGAGGGTTAGAGTGTATACAGTGCAATGATTAAACAAAAATAACTATTATAGATTTTACCTTGAAAATATTTCACATGAAAACAAAAAAAGAAAACAGAATGGTAATTTTACTAGATTGAAGTATTAAGATGAAATTCAAAACACCCTTAATAGTTTTCCTTAAGCATAGATAGTTGAGACCTCCATGATAGTGAAGAAAGGTCCATGTTACCTAGTGGTGTAGCAGAGTTACCTAGTGGTGTAGCAAAGTGGCCATGTGGCATTACCGAAAATTTGAGGTAAAAAATGGGTCTCAAACAAAAGTGTACAACTAAAATTAACTTTATAAGGACCAATAGAATTGAATATGATTATATCAACGATGGGGGATGATTCACCATTTTTGGAGTAAAAAGGTAAAATGATAAAAAATATTAAAAAATGAAAAAAATACTTTTTAAACATGTATTTTCAACTCATCTCCCTATGGTTTTACTCAAATTTTGAGTGGGATCACTTGTTGGATGCATAATTTAATTTTGCATCCAAGGAGTACCCATGTTGAATACTTTTGATGGATCCCACTAAAATAAAATTGAGAAATGCATGAAAAATATGATTGCAATCACAATTTTTCATGTATTTTTCATTTTTTGTGTAAAAGGATCCATCAAAAGTATTCCACATGGGTACTATTTGGATGTGAAATTAAATTTCGCATTCAACAAATGATCCCGCTCGAAATTTGAGTAAAGTCGTAGGATGATAAGTTGAAAATACAAGTTCAAAAAGTAGTTTTTTTCAATTTTTCACTCCAAAATTTGATGAATTCATCTAACACTACAAGGAAAAGACCCTCCAGCGGAGGTTATAAAGGAGGTTTTTAGTGTTATAAAATTGGCAAAAAATGTAAAAAAAAAACATATGCTACCACATTCGTTTATGGCAATGGAGGTTTTGGCGGAGCTTTTAATGAAAATTCAACACAAATAAAAAAAAATGGGCGGTCGGAGGCTATTATGGATGTTTTCTCATCGGTGCTCTTATCAGGTTTTAACACACCGGTGCATATCGGTAGACAATGCATCGGGGCAGTCGAAGGAGAATGCACCGGGCCGTTAAGGAAAATAATAGCCCTGGGCTTGGTGTTGGTGATACAACGCACGAGGCCGTTCTAATTGGTCTTGGGATTTGAGCGGTGCCCATAGGTCGTATCAACGCGTCGGTGCATATGCTTATGTAAACGCCTCAGTGCATCGTATCACACAAATGCACCGAGGTTTACAACTGGTATCAGTATTCGTGCGGTGAAAATATGTCATACAAATGCACCGGCGCTTATCGACACATAAACGCCCTGGTGCGTACTATCACACAAATGCACCGAGATTTGTAATTTGTATTGATATTCGTGTAGTACCTATTGGTCATCCAAATTCATTGGTGCGTATAGACATAAAAAATGCCTCGGTGCATAGTATCACACAGATGCACCGTAATTTATAATTGGTATCGGTATTCGTGCAGTGCTCATAGGCTGTAAAATGACACCGGTGCGTATAGATACATAAATGAACCGGAGTGCCATACCGCACAAACGCCTCGATATTTTTAAATGGTTTTGGTATTTGTGTGGTCCCGTTAGGTAGTAAAAACACACCAGTGCGCTTAATAATACAAGCGCACTGGTTTTCATTTTGTATTTTTTAGAAACATCGACCTGTGGTAGTGCAATTATTGTGATTTTTTTAAATTCATTATTCATCAAAAGTTGACACATATTATAACAATATTCATATTAATTAAATTTTTATTTAATGGATTTGAATGTGATATTTAGATTAATTTGTTATATCATATCATAATTATTGTGGTTTTTTAAAATTCATTATTCATCAAAAGTCAACACATATATATGTTATAACAATATTCATATGAATTAAATTTTTATTACTGCATTTGAGAACGATGATGGAGAACGCAATAGCAACAATAAAGAACAGAATAGAATAAATTAAAACATTTATTATTATTATTATTATTATTATTATTATTATTATTATTATTATTATTATATATATATATATATATATATATATATATAACATTCTTTTTCATACAAAATGGGACAGTTATTGGTATCCCTTTATCTTTCAATTGGGACACTACGTCCATTACATTAAAGAAAATGTCTGATTTCACAGACATTTTTCCAAAAATAGTATAACGCCTTGCTTTTATATCCAAACATAGTGATCATCATTCTTTGCTTGAACTACTATCACTGCTAGAGCTACTTCCATGTCTTGGGTTATTTTCAAAAATGTTTTGTTCACGACGTTGATTGTTTTCTTCTTCTTCACCTTCTTCCATCTACAAACATAAAAATAAACTATAATGAGTGTATATACATTCGTGAGAATAATGAAAATTGCAATATTAAATAATATACATCAATGTAAATAAAAAATAAATGACGTACCAATGCAACAATTGGCTCATAAACTATACACATTCTTTCAAAACCATGTAGCATGCCATCTTTCAAGATTTGATTTGTTGGCGCAGTGCCATACTTTGTTTCCTGCAAGTTTTATACCCCATAATAAATCATATATTTAATATAAAATATTTATTTTTTCTATTAATTATAGATGGAGCTAAGTAAAACAAGATCGATAGATGCTTACAAATTCCACAATTAAGTTATGATATGCCAACATATACGCACAACCCATATTTAACCCAATTTCAATCAATTCCTCTGATGGTTCTTCTTTGTATGTTAGCACCTGTTTGAAGACATTCAATGATGATTTTTGTAAAACAACTTAAAAATACAAAAATGAAATCTAGTTAAGTTGTTATAAGGAAGTAACAATTACTCACAAACTTAGATATCAATCATTTTCTTCCTTGTCGTCTTGTTTTATGTGCTGAATGGGTTCCATTTTCTTTTCTTTTCTGCAAGAAAATACTTGAAAATTAATATTTAATGCTAAATTGTTTATTTATTTTACCTAATGATCAAAAAAATCAATGATTACATATTACATTTGAAGCACGTTGTTGTTGAGATGGCTCCTCCCACGATGCAATTTTGTCCATTTCTTTGACCATCTCCTTGTACACCTTTTTGGACATTCCTACTGGCATATTTCTGATATCAGCTTGTTCATCTTTTGAGATTTTCATAATCTTCTTGAAAATGTAACATGACAATAAACTATTTAATTTTTATATTGATATATGAAAAGTAAGTATAACAAAAGTGATATTTATAAATAATTCTAGACAAACATCTAAAGGAATATTACTTTCTCATCCTTCTTTTTTTTGTTGTACGTTTTTGCTGTTAAAATTCCGACATGTCTCATTGACCAATTCTCTGGAAACTTTTCCTGTAGTTTACATAAAATCTGGTTCTTGGAATCATTGGATTGGTTTTGGTATTGTAAGTGGAAAGAACGTCTATACATTCATTCCACTAGATCCCTCAAACATTTGTAAAAGTTTTTCCCCCTTTCGTTAACCTCCAACACCACTCCAGATGAGTTAAGGAGCAATTCATTTTCATTTGTATGTTCTATTATTTTTCTTTTCTTAGAACAACATTCCTTTTCTGAGTTGTTGGTCCATGTAGAACATTAAACAGAGGTGAATTAATAGACTTTTTCACACATGTTATCTAATAATTTTAATTATATTATTAATGAAAACTAAAAAAAGAAACTCATATTGGATCGATAACATTTTTTCATTCACCTGATTCATCCTTTTGCAATTTTTCCATCAAGCTTATACGTTCTTCTGGTCCTAGATCAGAAATAATCTTATCAAGCTTCGTCATTTTGTGGCTCTGCATGATACACATTAAACAATACACATTATTTAAACTTACATATAGTTCAAAAATAATTTTTTTGTAAAAAAATTACAAAGAACTTGCCTTTTTTGCTTTTCTTGATGTGTTATCAGTATTTTTGTTACTTGATCTCTTGTAAGTCATTTATTTAACAATATCAAACATGTATCATATCAGTCAACAATATATTTTTAAATAAACTGTCAAGTTCTCAATTAAAAAAAAAAATCTCAAAAAACCAGTGTGCAATTCATGGTGAACGCACCGATGTCAATGCGTGTAAGTCTTTCTCACGCACCGCAAAAATAGTATAATACACCATACAGTGCTCTATGTCAACAAGAAACCCCGATGCATTACATTTCAATGACCGCACCGGTTAACCATCATAAAATAATAAAAATCGTCCAGTGTTAATTTTTTTAGCATAAATAGGTGCTATATTTTACATATGGCGCACCATTAAAAAAATCTTATTTTTTCACATTACTTATCCGGTGCTCTTGTAAACAACAAAGCACCAGTGAGCTACCTTACATAGGGTGCACCGGTAAAAAATCTTTTCTTTTTTAAATCATTCCAAGGCCCACATGGATTAGGATGACTATGCTAATCGTCCTGTCGGTTGCATGTATTAGGTCTATATTTAGCAATACAAACCCTATATATCTAAATTGAAAAGTCCTAATTTGGAATCACAGAAAGAAGAAGAAGAAGAAAGGGGAGAAACAAAAAGAAAGTAAGGTTTGTATTTTTTTTTTTTTTTTTTTTGAAACTGAACGTTCACAGTGTGTTGTGATAATAGAGCGCCTCGGTGCACTCTTTCAAACAAGACGCACCGATTTTTATTTTATTTTTATTTTTTATTTACACAAGGGCCGACATGGATTGAGATCCGACTATGTAGGTCAACTTGTTCATTGGATGTCTTAGGTTTATATTTAGCAATATAAACCCTATAAATATAAATTGAAAAACCCTAATTCTGAAATCATAGCAAGTGGGAGAAGACAGGGCAAAAACAAAAATAATGTAGGGTATGTTTGTAAAATGGTTTTTTTCAAAACAACACATTGTGCAGTGCGCCATAATGTAATAGTGGACCAGTGCCATATGTTACATATAACACACTGATAAAAACATAATTTTTTTTCTTATTTTTTTGTCATTGTACTTGCATGGTGTGCTTGTATAACAGAGCGCACTGGTGCACTATGTTATGAAGGGGGCGCCGACGAAAAAAAAATGTCTTTTTTTAAGATGGACGCAAGGGCTGACATGGATTGGGATCGGACTATGTAGTTAAATCCATTCGTTGGATGTCTTAGGTTTATATTTATCAATATAAACCCTATAAATATAAATTGAAAAGCCCTAATTCTGAAATCACAACAAGTGGGAGAAGACAGGGCAGAAACAAAAATAATGTATGGTATGTTTGTAAAATGGTTTTTTTTCAAAAAAACATGTTGTGCGGTGCGCCATAATGTAATAGTGCACCAGTGCCATATGTTACATATCGCGCACTTATAAGAAAATAATTTGTTTTTTAAATTTTTTATCATTGTACTTGCGCGGTGCACTTGTATAACAGAGCGCACCGATGCGCAACGTTACGCAGGGCGCACCGACGAAAAAAAATCTGTATTTTTTTTAAGATTGACGCAAGGGCCAACATGGATTGGGATCTGAATATGCAAGTCATCCCATGGGTTGGATTTCTTATGAGTACAGAAACCCTATAAATCTAAATTCAAAAGGAGGGGAAAAATGGCAGAAACAAAAAGAATCTAGGGTTTTGTTTCTAAAAATTGATTTCTTTTTTTATTTTTGTTTATGAAAACTAAAGAAAAGCTAAAAAATTGCAGAAACAAAAAGTTTAAAAAACAAAAAGATTTGATTTTGTATTTTACTTCATAAAAAACTAGATAAAAAATAAAATAAAACAATAGAATTTGATTTCTCATTTCACTGCATAAAAAAAACTGCAGAAAAAAGTACAAAAAAACAATAAATTTTACTCACGTCATTTAAAATTCTATGGTACAGGGTTTGAATTACCAAAGGTTTGGAATTTGGATTGTCTGAATACTTCTGTTCAAACGTATTTCCCTGCTCCACAGTGCTCTCGTGCTTTTTTTTCTCTAGGTATGTATCCTGCAAATCTCTGGCTGAAATTTTTTGCAAAAATAGTGAAATAATGAAAATTGTTTAGTATTTAAAGAACTGTTTTATGAAATTAGATTTTTCGAAAATATATTGCCACCTAATTTTCAATTTATCGATTTATTTCACTTAAAGAAAATAGGTTTGTGCTTTTTTAATTGCGGTTATTCGTTTACCAGTGCATCGTTTAATTGAACCACATCGGTGCTACTTGTTACAAAAGCGCACCAGTGCACAAAATAAAGATTTGGCCGGTGCAGTTATCTGAACAATATGCACCGGAATTACATTTAGGTTTGTGCACCAAAGTTTATAGTTTTTTTGCTCAAATGCAGGGAGAAAATATCATATATTATATGAAATGGAAATTTTATTCAAAATCCAACTCGTTCCATAATATTTCTCAAAGTCCATTGCGAAATTCTCCCTATCCATGTGGAGACGTAATATTTACTTTAGATTTGTTTTATTTTTTCACTATCTAATTGAATTTATGTATGTTTTTTTATCCATGTAGTCAATAATTCACAACTTAATTAAATTTATAATGTATACAAATTTGCAGGTTCATGCAGATTCAACATCGAGTTCAGATGCACAAAATTATATTCAAAGTACTGCTCCAAAACATCAAAATTTCTTATCAGGAGCTGCATACCGCAAAACGCATTTGGTAGATGAAAATGGACAACCGCTTCACCCTGCTAATTGTGAAAATATTGCATCTTCTAGCCACAATCCCGGGACAATGATGGTAATTATAATTATAATTGTTTGGTATATATATTTATTAATATGTAATTATTTCAACATCAAACCAATATATAATCATGCAATATTGTCAACGTGGTTACTAATTGATATCATAATATTTTGTACTAATCATGTTCAATTTTTTTATTATTATTAGGATTCTAGTGATGATGAATGACCTACCTACCATCTTTCATTGCACCCCACGACAATGTCAAATTGAGAGAAGACTGAATTAAGAGAAAAAATCAGAGAGGAATGATACCAAGAATGGTTGAATCAACCACTGATTCAATTCCCGCTACGTCCAGATTCACCAATTAGGAATGACTACAGCGATAGTATTTCTTCACAAGCTGGAAATGGAGACAATCAAATAGAGGTTGGTATGGATGATTACTTAAGGGATACGAATTCCATGGAGACAATGTTGTTAGATGCATTCCAAAATGATGATCAGCTAGGGGATGATGCTCATATCGATGACACCTTTTTCGAAAGCCTTAAATTTTCTTCCACCACCCCTCTCTTTGGACCTGTCGGTCAGTCAAAGTCTACCCATTTGGGGACAATGATGTTACTGTACAACTTGTAAGAAAGTTTGGCTTGCTGAATGCATGTTTTTCGGAAATTTTAAGGTAAGTTACCATAAAGTACTTCCCTTATATATAAATTTTAAATATAATCAGTACACTGCAATGAACATTACAAATGTTAAATTTTATGAAAGTTAATAATTATATCGACATTAATGTACATTTATTAATATAGTTTTCCATGATCACCAACTATAGATTATTCAAAGATAAGGTTCTTCCGAGTGATAACGTCTTGCCCGGTAGCTGCGAAGAGGCAAAAAAAATGTTGAAAATGTTGGGTGTTGAGTACATATCATATCATGCATGTCAAAATGATTTTATTCTATATAGAGGAGAATATGCAGACAAATATATGTGTCCGAAATGTGGGCATGGCAGGTATGATATATCAAAAAAGAAGGGTAAATCACATACTGGTTCTCCTTTTAAGATATTCAGGCACATGCCTATAATCCTAAGGATTCAAAGGCTGTTTCGTTGCAAATAATTAGCTATGTTGCAGGGATGGAATGCCTCACATAGAAGTGAGTTGGGAGTTATGCGAATACCAATTGATTCAATAGCCGTGAAGCATATAGAGGATACATGGCCCGAAAAATTCAAGAATGAAGTACGAAGTCTATGACTCAGCATAGCCATGGATGGCATCAACCCATATTCCCTCCAGAACACCAACGATTCTGTTTGGCCTGTAGTAATGATCAATAAAAATATCCCCCCATGGTTTTCCATGAAGAATGAACATCTTATGTTGGCTCTCATAGTCCTTAGCAGAAGACAAGTGAATAATATGGATGTCTACTTACAACCACTGGTAGATGAATTGAAGGAATTATGGGATGGGATAAATGTATACGATATATCAAGACCCATCGTAGCAGAGAGGAGGTTTACGTTGTATGGCATATGTGCTTACACAACACATGATTATCCAGGCTTAGGAGTTTGCTCTGGTAAATTACATGTTTAATTTATTTTTTTGTTTATATATAATGTAACAATATTCTTTCACATATTAGTTATTTAATTCGTTGTAATATTATTTCTTCTGATCTTCATGATATTCTTTAATTTGCCATGCATATTAATTAATGTATACAAATATAATCTCGCAGGTCTTGTAACAAAAGGGTATTTTGGATGTAAATGTTGTGGACCATCTCTGAAAGCTAGATGGTCCAATGACCTACAAAAGCCAGTGTATGATTGCTCCAGGATATTCCTACCAGAACAACACCCTTACAGAAGAGCAGCATCCGCTTTCAATTGTAAATGAGAAAGAACCTAAAGGCCTCCAATAATGACACCAACTGAATGGCTTAGAGCATATGAGAGAGAGAAGGAGAAGGAGTTCACAGAAATGTTCGATTCAAATGAGGAGCCTAAGTTTGATGATCCAGATTTATTCAACACCTATGTTGAGAAAATGCCCATTGGGATGAAAAGGAAATCTATATTTTATGACCACCCATATTGGGAGCATCTTAAGATTTTCCACTTATTAGATCCCATGCATATATTTAAAAATGTTTCATCTTCTTTATGGAGGCACATATCATCAAAACAAAGAGACACATTGGCGGTTAGGAAAGATCTTATTACTTCAAAAACTAAAAAGAAATATTGGCCAAGAGGATTAGAAAGTACGGGATCAGAGGCAGACACTGGTCCCTCTAATTCATGGTTTTTCAAAGAAGGTGATGTCCCATGGATTTAAAAAAAAGATGATATATCTTTGGCAAAGGAAGTTATAATGGATGTGAGGGTGCCAACTTCATATGGGTCTTCACTATAGCGTTGCTTCACCATGGATGACCATTTGTCGGGGTTGAAATCGCATGACCATTTGAATCTTCTAAGAGTACGTATAATGTCAAAAGCATGATTTTATTATTTGTTATATTATTAAATTTTATCCCATGTGGTGATCATAAAACATAACTAATTTTGTATATTATTGCACGTTTTTATAACTTTGCAATGTCATTATCCTTTTTTTGTGTGTGGGTGTGTGAAACATGAATTCCCTCAATACCTAGGACGTGCCATATCTAAATTATCTACATTTGTACGTTGGATCACGTCAAAGGAGATTCATGTGGCTAGCATTCCATGGTGGCGTCAAGAGATAGTTGAGATTGTTTGTATGTTTGAGAAGGAACTATTGACGAGTTTCATGGACTTACAGGTTCATCTTCTAATCCACCTGGTAGATGAGGTTGAATTAGTTGGGGTTGTTTCTTGTCATTGGATGTTCTTCTTAGAGAGGTACATGAACAAATTGAAAGGTTTTGTTCGAAAAAGGGAAAAACCCGAGGGTTCTATGGCAGAGGGGTACATATCATATGAGTCTTTCTACTATGCCAGTGAGTACATCAAGCAGATCGACAACAGACTAGGTGCGGTGATTTGGGGCGATGAATAGGATGAAGACAAAAGAGAAGGAGAGTTTCTCCAAACAAGTGGAAAAAATCGCTTGATAAAGAGTAAGCGACTTATAATTTTTCAAATTTACAAAAAGTAATTAATATTCATGTTGAACTTCGATATAATGTATATTTTGATCTATAAGTACTATATAATGTTGGTTTGATTTCATTAGCGAATGCAGAAATTGAAGCAATCAATAAATTCATTCTTTACAATTCTGAAGTGACACAACCATGGGTCGCATTGTACGTACAAAAAAGAATGAAATGGGATAGTGACAGGAAAGAACTCAGACGGTTGAATGGTAGAAGTGTGCCTTATCCTGATCATTTAAAATAAAATATGCCCCAATAGTTGGGTTGCTGACCAAGTCAGAGAGAAATACGGTGCTACTCGTTGTTACTCGCGTGCTGAAGAGGATGCGCTAAACATAGGGATTGGGTGCAGCAACTCGGTAATAATTTATATGTAAATTTGAAACTTATATTAAGACATCTACATTTCATATTTTAACTGTTAGATTATTATTTATAAGACACATGACACTTATATGATTTTTTAAACTTTTTTATAATAGGTGCATTTGTTCCCATCTATGTGGGCATATGGACACCATTTTCGCATAGAAAATGCCGATGTTGGAAATATCACACAAGACTGTGGAGTGGAAGTCGAGTTCGATCAATCTAGTCGATCTAGCCACCGTGATCAAAAAATAGTAAGAGGGACGCTAGGTTACGCCAGAAAGATACAAGAGATCATTGAAGTGGATTTTTCTTCTTTCCAATGTGTTATTTTTAGGTGCAAGCGGTGGGAAACCTTTGATCGGAATAATGTAAAGGAAGATCGCGATAGTAGGCTGATATGTATCAACTCTAGAAAGGTGTGGGATGAAGCTAAGGAGCCCTATGTTTTCCCTAAACACTGCAACCAGGTGTTTTTCTACCCAGATGTGTTGGATAGGGATTGGTGGTTCGTATTGACACATGACCCTAGATCAAAACATATTTTTGAGAACAATAGTGTTATCATGCCATGCGAGCTAGAAGATAATGAGGGTGATCATGAGAACCGAGAGTGATATAGTACAATATGTGTTATTTCATCAACATTTATACTTTTTAAGATGATTTTTTCGAAATATTAATGTAATATGTATTTTGAATTAATTGGTAATTTGCATTGTGTTAATGTTAAAATCAATAATTCACTTAATAATTTGGTATTATGTACTTGATCTCAAAAATAATGGCGTACTATATAAATTAATTCTTTTTTTGTATCTAATATCACAATAAAATAATGATAATTCTAATTAAGTACAGGAATTTATTTGCATTATTTTCTAAATTTCCTCATGTTACAATAAATCATATTATTCTATATTTATTAGTTTACAATTATTTAAAATTTACAAATTTAAAAATTTTAATAAATTCATTTCACATTAATAGAATTAAAATTTTACAAATATTTTACATACAATTAGAATTAGAATTAGAATTATTATAATTACAATTACAATTTAACAATTTCACGTACAATAACAATTTTAGAATTTTACATATATCCAATTACAATTTTACAAATTAAAAAATTACAATTACAATTACAATTTTAGAAATTTACATATATATCATTACAATTAGAAATACAAATATTACAAATTTACAATATCATGATCATTTGGTATTTATAAATTAATTAATAAACATCACATTCATGATAAGCATCGTACAAACTTCATATTTGACTAAAAAACACATTCAAAATCACTAACTGCATCATCGTGATCATGATCATCTAACAAAACACAATTAACATTATATATTAACATCATCAGTACAACAAAAACATCAAATATACATCTCATGCTATCACACACACATCTATCTGCAAGCTGCACATTAAATGAACATATCTAACATGACCTAACAACATACACATAATGATGATCACCAACATGTAAATTAAATACAACTGCAAAATGAACATAAAATACATGGACCATAATATATATATATATATATATATATATATATATATAACTGATCAATAATGTTAAAAATATACAACTGTAATATAAATGTCATGGATCAGCCGATGATCAAGCCTCATCTCCATGATGACTGCTGGTAGATGCTACTGGAGGCTCATGCAAATCTGGCGTGGCACGAGGCCGTGAACAATCATGAGATGTCGATGGTACGTTGCGCCTCGCAGACTATCCATCATGTGTTGTGGCTCGCTCGTAACGTGCGATAGTCCTCATCAGTCACGTAAAATCTATCGTAACTCCTACGACATGTTGCATCAGGCTGTACATGTCACGCGGCATGCCTCTCCACATATGTAAGAGCCTATCATCGGCCTCAATATGTCTGAAATCAGCGGGGCGGATGCCCGCCTCAACAAACAATGCAATGAGTTGGTTGGCCAAGTCCATCTTGTATGTAGTATCACTGAGACATCGACCGCGAGCTGGTGCACCAACAGGAGCAGGTCTCTGATCTGCACCGGCCTCCTGCTGATCCTCGGCAATATCTGGCATCATGCCCTCTGCATCCTCATCAAGATCCACAACTGGATCAGGTGGTGGTGGTGGCATCTGAACCTCACCATCATAAGAGCCAATGTCTGCAAAATATATACAAGTACACAACAATAATTAGACAATTTCATTACAAAATTTATTAAAAACAAGTTAAAGAAAATGTTAGAATAAATTTAAATAAAATAGTAATATTACCTCTATCATCTGGCGGCTCATCATCTATGAAGAGGATGTTGGCACACCCTCGCCAATCCAACTCCGTATAGGGACAGGGAACCATAATAAAGGGATACTCAATAACACTGGCTAGCAACCCCAGTGCATCATCTGATATCCTCGCTGGAAACAAAGTCTCCTCCCTCTTGGGCATCATCTATCCCCACATATGCATACATGCCTCAGTAATCGGCCTACGAGGCTGCCAAAGAAAAGAAGGCCTCGTCTTTGGAAACCTCTCAAAAAATTAACAAAAAAGCTCTGAAGAAAAAGGGAAGTTGACCCTCCCTTTTGCATGAGCACGACGTCTATCTAATGTTGTATAGAACTATCGTAAAAAAATGGCAGACCACCTGATAAGTCGTGGCTGCTATAGTAAAGAATCAACATAATATAAAAGCTGGCAACTAATGCATTGCACGTCATTGGTGCTGTGTGCAATGGTCGAAATGATAAGTGAGAGACAGTGGACCTCCTCACGACCAAATGCACCAATACGTAATTGTCCTCTGGAGACCTAAAAATCTAAAGGAGACAATATATCTGCTCTAACATATATTTGGGAGTAAACTAACTGACTCCCTGCCACACAACCAGCTGGAACCTCGAGGAATGAGGGAAAATCCACCCCTCTCCTCGAAAGCCCTGTAATAAAATATACATCCTCCTCAGTGGGCGTGTACCACTGGTCGATACCAACTCGGAAAGCTTGTTGCTGGGCATTCCACCTTCGGATAAGATGTCTCAAAAAACCACTATGGGACTTTAGGGATGTAGCATCCTCATAAAACTTAAGGAGCCCTACCTGCCTTAGGAGCCCCTGCGTCGTTGTATGCATCTCTCTCCCTCTCTCTTGCCTCCCACTAGCGAACCATGTTATAATGTTCCGCCTATTGTTGTTGTTTTTTCTCCTCTTCTCTCCTTTCATGTCTTTCAATAATTGACATATTAAACACAATTTTTTAATTAAATGACACATGTATTTACAAATATATGTATATAGATATTTTTTTAAAAATAAATAAAACAAGAGTCGGTGTACCAAAAACACAGTCAAGCACCAGTAACGATGCGTCCCTCCACAGAGACACACTAGCAATGGTGCACATAATGATATAAAAAGAACCAGGAGCGGTGCTCCAAAAAATTATTTTAGTGCACCATTCACTAAGTGCGGTGTTAGGAGGCTGGTGCGCTGACTTCACTATACACCCCAGGGCTTATAGCTAAGTCAGCACACTGCCCTCCTGCCACAGTACATAGTCATACGGTATGGCCAGGTATCCGAGCACACCGCTCTTTGCCGTAAAATTTACAATTACACGGTGCGCCTTTGGAATCAGCCCCAAAACCGGTGCGGATACACTTAGCACCAGTTTACCAACCCGAACCATTGAAAATGTCGATTTTTGGTTCCGATGCACTCAAAAACTTACATGCCCCGGGGCGGATAATTTGGTCAATGCACCGGGTGGCCGCGATTCAACATTGTCAATGGTGCGGCCTGGTAAATGATCGCACTGCACTTTTAAAAAAATTTAAAATAACACCGTGCACCTCGCGGTACTACCCCAAAACTGGTGTGGACTCCTTCATCACCGGGTGCGGTGTGGCCTATAAATTTATAGGCAGCACTGCAAGCTGGTGTGAGCCGAATGGCTCGAGCACACCGCGCGACAATTTTTTTTTTTTAATAGTTAATTTTAATGTTTTTTCAAATTCTAATCTGCTAAAAGGTTTAATTATGGAAAAATGAGAAAAATACCTGTACATTTACCCATCAAGGAGGCATATTGGCTGTATAATTTAAAAAGGAAAATTTGTCCACTGTTTTATAAAATTCAAGCTAAATATTGGTGGCAATGTACAACAGCAGTGCATGTAATAAGTGAAATGGGAGCATGGATTTCAGTGCGGCTCAAGCAAGGATAACTTGCACCGGTGCTTGAGAGCTCTATAGCACTGAAAAAAGTGAAAAATGCGGTTTTTTGGCTGTAATTTTTTTTTATCTAACCCTGTTCCGATGCGTCGGGTTTTTACTGGAGTACCGGTGTGTTGTCATAATGCCGCATCGGGCTCTTTCTATTTTCACGTGCTTTTAGGAGGCACCGAGGCGACGTAACAGTGCCTTACTGGTTCTCTACAGTAACATCACGCACCGGTAATGGTGTCCGGTGAAGCAATGATTTCTGCGGTTTTTTGGCCGTAATTTTTTTTTATTTAACCTTATTCTAATGCGCGAGGTTTTTACTGGAGTACCAGTGCGTTTCCTGTATGTCGCGCCGGGCTCTTTTTGTTTTCACGCACTTTTAGGAGGCATCGGGGCAACATTTTTTTAAAGCACCAGTGCTCTACAGTAATATGATGCACCGGTAACAGTGTCCGGTGAACCAATGATTTCTGCGATTTTTTGGCCGTAATTGTTTTTTATTTAACCCTATTTCGGTGCGCGGGATTTTTGCTGGAGTATCGGTGCATTGTATGTATGTCGCACTGGGCTCTTTTTGTTTTTGCACGCTTTTAGGAGGCACCGGGGCGGTGTAGTTTTAAAGCACCGGTGCTCTACAGTATCATGATGCACCGGTAACAGTGTCTGGTGAACCAATGATTTCTACAGTTTTTTGGCCGTAATTTTTTTTTATTTAACCCTATTCCGGTGCGCGGCATTTATGGGGACCTCGGTACGTTTCCATCATTCCGCCCCAGGAATTTTATGTTCCACTCACTTTTATGACAGACCAGGGCATGGGGATTTAATGCACTAGGGCTCTATAGTAGCTTGACACACCGGTAACGGTGCCTGGTGAACCAATGATTTCTGTGGTTTTTTGGCCGTAATTTTGTTTGTTTTAAACCCTTTTCCGATGCACAAAATTTACAGGGATCCTGGTGCATTTCAGTCATTTAGCACTGGGACGTTTATGTTCCGTGTGATTTTTATGAGGCACCGAGGCTGACGATATGACACACACCAGCGCAGTTGCTGAATTAAAAGCACCGGGAGGGTGTGTACGGAGTGCATTTTTTCCGGTATGCCAATGTTTTATGTGTTTTTTTTGCCATAATTTTTTTTATTTAACCATCCACTGGTGCACACGTTTTATGGGCGCCCCGGTGCATTTCATTTATTCCACATCGAGCGGTATCTGTGCAGTCAAAATGTAAAGCACCGGTGCTCTACAGAAATAAAATGCACCAGGCATGTGTGTACGGAGCGCACAGTGTCTGGTGTGCCAATTTTTGTAATGCACCGGTGCGTTGTCATATTGAACGCACCGGTGCATTTTAGGTTTATAAGAGCACCGAAAGAAATACATTCGCAAAAAACTCTGCCCACCAACCTCCTCTAGGATCCTCCACTAGAAACGGACGTCTGGGGTATTTTTCTGTGGGGTTCCTCAAAAACATCTGCTAGAGGGTCTTTTCCTTGTAGTGTAACCTTATTTTATTATTTCCACTATTATTTTATAAATTTCCTTAGGAAGCCCATTTTATATCTCAAAATTTCTATAATGCCAAATTAACAAAAAAATGAATAAAAAAATGTGAACTCAATTAAACCATAGGGTTTTGAATTACCTTAAAGAATAACCATCGTTAGATCTCAGCCGTTAACTAGACCAGTAAGACCAACGAAGGTGCAAGTTACATGGCCAGTGTGATGTGGAAATATAATTCATATTCCAAGTATGATTATGAATGACATCCATTCAAACATTATCCCACATGTTTCAAACAATTCATGAAGCGAACATATAATATCTAACGTTTACAAGGACGTGAATTAAGTGATAATAGATACACCTTGAGGGTTGTAAACACTATGAATAAAAAATAAATAATATATGCGGTTATATTATGTAAAATCTTGAGAGATGGTTTATATATGTCCATGTATAGAATTCAAAGGCTCTCCAGTCAGGATTCTTTGCAAACTAGCAAAAATTGTGAGGAATTTTTTATGGGAGGGTGGTAAGCAGAGTCATAAAACGTTTCATCTCATCAAATGGGTTGTGGTAAAATCCCCAAAATATCATGGTGGCATGTGTAACCAATATCCCTTCCTTATGAATATTACATTACGTGCCAAACTAGTGTGGAGATAGATATCAAATCATTATTCCTAGTGGAAAGAAGTTCTGCAGTGCAAATACTTTCAATGAAGACGAGATTTTAGCCACAAAGCTCCCCCAGTTCCAAAAGGAGGTTTGTCCATCTGGAAGCTCTTCTATTCATCTATGAATATATTAAATAGCTTTTTTCCAGATATCTAGGGAATGAGAAGTCAATAAATATATGGTCCGATTGAATCCTTAATAAGAAGGCTTTGGAAATTCATGAGGAGCTAATTCCTTTAAGAGATTGGCTGATCTCTGAAAGAAAATTCATGCTATCAGATATTTCAAAATGGGATAGCTCCAATTCATGGATTTTTTGGGACTTGAGCTACATTCCACACCATCTCTCGGATTGAGTTAGCCTATTGATGTAGTTGTTGGCTAGTTGTGCACTTAGGAATCATGCCTCTCCTGATCTCTGGGTATGAAAAAAATTATGATTTATTCTTCCAGAAAACTACTTTGTTTTATTGTTTCAAGTGTGATTTCCTCTTATTTTTGGTCACAAGTTTGGTATCCCGATTCCCAACTATCTTCTGAAACTCAACTCCTTTGGCTGGTTGTTAACACATGGTAAAATATTAACAATGGAGAATATTCATAAAATAAGGATTGTTGAAATCTTACACTGTCCTTTATTCCTGTCCTGTATTTCTTATATGTTCCTTTTTTCATGATTTCTAGGAGTTACCTTGGAAAATTCAAAGGAAAGAAACATTTCAAGAAAATCTGGTTGGTGTTCTCGAAAATTTTCTATTAGAAGGTTTGGAAAGCTCAGAATGACAACATTTTTAATGAGAAGCAGTATCACTCTCACTTTGTAGCCTTAAGAGCTCAAGTGCCATGTGTTGAATATTGCAATAATTCTTCCCTCCTTGCTAATATGCGAAAGTTGGATTCCCAAGAAAGGAATGGCTTCTCAACCTCCTTCTTGGCTTTCCAAGGAGCAAGAAAACTCAGTCAAGACCCGCATAATGGTGGAAGTTGAGGCTAGATCAAGATCAAATGAAGGAATGAAGTAAATATTAGAGATAATTTTTGTTAAGTTTTGATGGTGCTTCAAAACATAATCCAAGGGTGACAGGAGTGGGAAGGATTATTGTCAACCCTGATGAAATTTTTTGAAATTGAGTATAGTTGGGGGTTAGAAAATTGCGCAAATAATGTTGTAGAGGCATATGGATTACTCCAAGGGGTTATAATGGCTAAAGAATAAAAATAATAATTTTTGGTGGTATTGGGAGATTCACAGCTTTTTATCCATCACCTTGTTCATGGATATTTTCCTAAGGATCGCAAGTTGTGAAGCATTATGGATCGAATCAAGAATCTGAAACTACCCTTCTCTAATATTAGCTTCTTTAATTGGTGGGGAATGAACAGTTCTATTGTATGTGATCTCACCAATAAAGGTGTAAACTTTGAAACAATATTCCTAATGATAAAGGGTGTTCCATCCCTCACAACTATTCCTTAACAATGGGTCTTCCATGTAGTGTAATTTTGTCTTTATTTATAGTTCATTTAGAGAATCTACAACTCCAAATACCTTGTGTCCTTTAGGATTGTAAGACAACTAATAGATATTGAGAATAAATATTGTTGTGAGGTTATAGGTATAGTTGGTCTCAAATTATTTTCATTCTACCCATTTTTTGTATAGGCCATGATCCAGGCGCAGATTTTGAATTAATGCAATATTCTCATCACAATTAAAAAAAGTTCATACAACTTTAAAGCATATCATAAACAGTAAAGTGCGTTTTATTTGAATTATAAAGGCAATCACTCATAAACTAACTTAATATTTATTTCACTTGAATTATAAAATTAAATTATAACATATATTTATTGTAAACTATATTTCACTTAAATTATAAAACTAAATCATTTATAAATCAATCTAAAGTGCATTGCACTTAAATTTAAAAACTAAATCATTCAAAAGTCATTTTAATGGTTTTATTTTATGATTTTTTTTGGCTTGACCTGTGGGGAATTTGAAACTTGAATCTCATTATTTACACAATAATTTATAACATGATGATCTCTAGTTGAGCTCCACGGTGTGGGCTTTAATGGTTTTTATATGTTGTTATTTATGTATTTTTAAAATTATTTTGTATTGTGTTTTTAAAATTATTTTTTGCATGTGACTTTAATTTATAAAATAACTTCTTTATAAAAATGATTCTCTTTCTTTTTATAAAAGTAAATAACTCATATTAAACAAATAACTTATTTGTAAATGTGAGCTTATAGGGAAACATAAAGAAGAAAGAAACAATTTGTACTCATCAATTATCTCATTGTGTACCCATCACCATGTTGATCAAATTACACTTTCCACATGGAAATTTGCTTCATTTTTATGTATTTCTTCGAAATTTTGAGATATTTTCATCCAGACAATAAGTTTATTCTTTTGAAGTCATTTTACTTTCATAATGTAACATGGCTAGTCTGGGTGATCTCCTACTTCCTATTTCAAACTACTTCTCATGGAAATACTATATTAAAGATATAATAGAAGTAATGGAGTTTACTAGGTTACCTTGGAAATAAAAAATATCTCTTAATGCATTAAAGGTAATCAAATGGGATAGTAAAATAAAATATGGAATAATAAAAATGGAAAAATATGTGGATTAGTTGGAACGACCATCTCCACTAATATGCAGTTTCACATTCAAGTAATTAAGACCCTAGTAGATGTAGCATAGCAAGTTGAAAACCAAGTATGCCAAATACAATTATATTTGATCCCACCATCTCATAAACCAATTGATTGCTTTAAATATCAGTGTTTTTTCTTGCATTGAAGATTTTATATTTAACTTCGAAACACTTAAATTTTACTTATATAAGATAAACTAATAAAAACAGATGATCAACTTGTATTTGTTATTTTTCATAAGCTTGGCACTTCCTATTCTACTTTTGTATCTAGCTTTCACTCTACTAGAGAAATGCTGCAAAATGTCCACTTTTGAAACTTGTTTCTTTGATTATAGAGCAAGATAATCTCCTTCATCTTGGAGTGATTAGAACTATAGGTATATCTAGAAAATCCTTGGTGGCATAATATAAGGTTAAAACCATGAACTCAAGGAAGCAATATCCTTGCAAAAACAAACAAACCAAGGGTACCAAATCCTTTAAGACAACTACTCCTTCTAAAAAAGGTATGAAGACTGAGAGATATCATAATTTTTGTAGGAAGTACGGTCATATTGAGTCTCAATATTTCAAGAAAATGGAAACCTTAAAAGAAACAATTGAGAATAATCACAACATCATTTTTGAGTATTTATCTTCTAGCTCTTTTTCTCATGGAAATGTGCTTTTTGCTTATAGTTTTTCCTTCAATACAACATCAACTTCTTCTCCCATTGAGTGGCTTAATGATTCTAGATCATCTTAACCTGTGGTCAAGGAAAAAGCCATATTTTCTACTCTTCATGAATTTAACGCTAAACAAATATTTTTGGTGATGACAAATCTCTTAATATTGTGGGGTTTAGAATAGTTCAACTAGATGATGACTAGTGTAATAATATATTATGTTGCCCAAGTATTTATTACAAACTTCTAATAATGCATCAAATAACTCATTCAAGTGAAGGTGAAACAAAATAATTTTCACCTCACTGAGCTATAATTAAGGATTTAAAAGATAATAAGGATGTGCGAATAACTATAATTATTGATGATATTACTAGGTTATACAAAGTTGATAACTTTGGGTCATCAATTCTTCTATCAGTTTTTATTGCTCATAGAAATTACTTGAAAAAACTTTGGCATGAGTGGTTTAATCATCTAAATTATTTTTTATTGCATCAAATATGTAATTAGAATATTGTGATTGTTTTTCCTATTGTTTCTTTTAGTGATGACCTTTATCTTGGCATTAGTGTTCTTGAAAATCATCATCAGGACAACTTTGACAATCATGCCTCTTGGCATGCCTTGGATCCCTTACAACTTGTTCATAGTGATTTGTCAGTCCATTTCTTACTGCTTCTTTCTATGGCTTCAACTACTTCTTAACTTTCATTGATGGCTTCTCTGAATCCACTTGGGTTTATTTCTTAAAACTTAAAAGTGAACCTTTTAACATGTTTTTGGCCTACAACGACCTTGTAGAAAAATAATTTGGACATCAAATTTAAAGGTTAAGGACATATAATGAAGGAGAATATGTTAACAAAAAAATTATGAATTATTGTCCTACACAGGGTATTCAAATGTAATATATTATTCCATATACATGAAAACATAATGGTATTTTTAAGAGAAAAATTGATATACTAAAGGAAATGAAAAATTATATGATCCAATCTAAGGTATTAAGTCCTCATTATTAGGTGGAAGCTATTGATTATGTAAATTACATATTTAATCACACACTTATAGATACTTTGAAACATACAACTCCATAAGAAACTTGGAGTAAATTTAAACCAAATGTGAGCCACTTTCATGTGTTTGGTATGAAGCATGAGCTTACATTCTTGATTATAAAGGGAAAACGTTATAGCCTAAGAGGGACAAGTGAATTTTTGTTCGATATTATGACAATTTAAAAGTTTTTTGACTTCTTCACCCTAATTCCAATTAAATTATTATTAGGAGTAGACTTAAGTTTGGTGAAGGACTCTTAGCTTTCAAGATTATTTCATTAATTGTGTCATTGTCAACCTGCATGCCACCTTCAATGATTATGAAATATTTTATTCCAAATTTTATGTTAGTTCTCCTATTTTAGTTTCTTCTTCAAACGAAAATAGTGAATATGAAAATACCTTTATGTCTATTCAATTTCCTCTAGTTGAGTCCATTAGACATGACCTTGCACTAGCACTACAACTTCTCATATGGGCTTGTACAACAGAAAAAGTAGTCGATGATCTTCCCAGTGATCCTTAATATTGACATCATATACATTCACAATTATAGTGAGCCTCCTCTCTTTGGGCTCAAGTTCCAAAATCTCATAATCCAAAAATAATCAAAACATTTTATGGCCATATATATTGGGACATAATAATGAAGAATTAATATTGTTCCATATTGGTGAAAAATACTTGGGATCTTATACCTCTTCCAAAATCAATAAAAATCTTCAAATGTAAACGGGTGTATATAAATTAGTATGCATAAGATGGAAGTGTTGAAATGTAACCACCTCCTCCCACATTTACCCAAGCTAACCGGCCCACCGAGGTAAACATGTGATGAATAGTTCCTATAATATGCTTCAAATCCCCACATATAATTAAGGAAGTGGAATCGACAAACCAAAACCAAACTGAACTTCCTGAGGAGCTACAGGACCCCAAGGGGATAAAAAACCACTCGAGGTTATCAACCCATGAATTAACCTACTCCTTGACTGAACTAGACCTCCGTTTACTCCCATGACAAGCCCTGCATGCAACTGAAACCAACCAGTCGCATGCAGAATAAGGCATCCATGCGACTGCAAACTTTTCCAGGAATATTTGTGCCAACGACCCCAAATTTTGAGCCACTTTTCAGGGCTAGGACTTAGGCCTCTGCGCAGAACTTGATGAAAATATCGTAAATGATAAATAAAAAGATGAAAATGCCTCTAATGCAAAACTTGAACAAGGACCTGACCTGACAAGGCCTAGCCATGACATACATTCCGTCAAACACATCATGAACATGTAATATATAGGTCATATAAACACATTTGAACATAGGAACTTCATAATTATGTGATAATGGTCAAGAATATATGATTCCCT
The DNA here is from genome assembly GCA_034641835.2 of Pinus albicaulis. Lineage (NCBI taxonomy): Eukaryota > Viridiplantae > Streptophyta > Pinopsida > Pinales > Pinaceae > Pinus > Pinus albicaulis. The sequence continues at coordinate 973,957,983 of CM076569.1, forward strand.
CATATAATAGATGCATTATCATCTATCATGTCATACATTCATTATCGATTCATTTACTAATCAAAACATGATGAGAGACATAACTCAAGTCTGTCATAAACATGTTTATAGCCAGCATATCAGTAATGATAGGACAAACATTATAATCACATAATAATAAGAACATTTACACATAATACACAAGATGAAAATAAATCTTATTGATATATGAAAAATGCAACCAGGTCAAGGACTTTCATGTACCACGTGACCATAGATTGGTCTGAACCAAATATTTCTTTCAGCCAAACACCCCAGTGCCATATTCCAAGCATGAATGTGGGATATAAACAAATCGAATAAAAAAAAACTAGGGCTCCAGAGGAAAAACCACCTCAAACCTCAACCAATAATTCCACCTCATGGTCAAACATCACTAACCATTACCAAATTAGTCTCTACCCAAGTTTTCCAGGGCTCCAAAGTGTTTTTTCCAACCAAGGCTTCCAGGACTAGTAACTCAACGAATAGTTATTTTCGGGATCTAGAGCATTTGTCCAACTAGAACTTCCAGGACTAGTAACGCAACCCACTAAGGACTCCAAAGTGTTTTTCCAACCAAGGCTTCCAGGACTAGTAACTCAACCCAATTGTTTACAAGGCTTCTAGAGTGTTTGTCCAACCAAAGCTCTAAGAACTAGTAACTCAACCCACAACCTTAAGGAACATGAGAAACAAACATAAAACAAAAGTAAACCCACAACACCATGGCTATCCAGGAAATGGAAAGGCTAGGAAGAACCACTGCCAAACTAGGAAATCATCCATTCCAATGAAATAACACAACCAAGAAACCATATGCATGTACCATGCATGCCTAAACTAGCAGGGAAATCATAAATGAAATTCGATACATGTTATAAAAACTCGTTTTAGTTGTTGATCCTATTGTCCTCTTTCTTTTTCCTTCTTTTACTTTTCCTTCTTACTCCAAATCTCAAGTATGCCACACTCCTCCATGAGTTCTCCAAGAAAACCCTAAGTGTCTAAGAGTATGAGAGAGAATAGAAGAGAGAGAGCTCTAAGCTAAAACTAAAAAGAAAAAAAAACCATGAACTGATCCTTAGAGGCTTTTTTATCAACGAGGCCTCTATTTTATTCATTTTTCCATTAATTTCATTAAATTTTCTCCTCACATGCAACATGTGACCTTTCACCTTCCTTTTCTCCTATTTTCCATTATTTTCATAAATAAAATGCCAATAAATTCCACTTTGCCTTTCCAAATCCTTTTCCATTTCCTTTGAAAATTTCCAAAGCCATTAATTAATCACAAGTGATACCCATCACTATGTTTTTTCCCAACATTCATCTTGGAATACGTGTCCCATGACCTTGGCCTTAGTTTTCCTTTATTAACTTTATTACATGGATTTTGAACACGGGGTTGTTACATGAAAGTCATAAGGCCTAATGAGTTTCCAAAGTAATTTCTCAAGTATAAGGGACTAATTATAGCCCCCCCACCCCACCCCCCCCCCCTCCAATATCCAAAATAAATTCACTCCACCTTGATCTATCCCTTGCCACTTCATATAAAATGGATGTCCATCAAATGTTAAATTTTCATTCTTGCATGGGGATTTGGAGGGAGAAATTTACTTGGAAAAAACTCCCTACTATATTCAAAATGAATTTAACCTTGTTTTTCACCTTATTAAATCTCTCTAAATCCTCAATCAAAGCTCCTTGGGATTCGTATGTTTAGCTGCATAGCTTTCTTCTTGACACTAACTTTTCTTGATGTAATTATAACTTGTTGACGGGTTGGATTTTGTTGCCAACAGTTAGGGGATCTCCCCAGTGATAAATCTAAAATAGACTCTACATTGTTTGGTATAGGATTCCAACCTAGTATGTGAGATCAACTTCCACCACGTTTCTTAGAGATTCTCTTTGGACAAGATGAAAAAAAAACATTAGAGAACAAATAAAACTTTTAACAAACACAAGTTAAGCATCTTTATGAAAAATTATCATACAATATATTTTGAAAACAACAAGAACTAAATAATAAGACATGAATCTTAATGAAGTAATGTTAGAAAAACTTCAATTAAAATGCATCTATAAAAAAAAAATAGTTTATCGACCATGAATTAGTTCTCAATCGACAACAAAAATTAAAGCATTAAAATCATACAACTTCATAAATTTTATGTGCTTAAATCAACAAAGCAGTCTGTTAATGTAAACACAATGAAATACAATTTATACCATCAAATCATTGCAAGAAGAGTCTGTTGGAAATATGATGCAGAGTGTTGTCCTTGATGGCAACCTACTCGATAAAGTTGATGGCAACCTACTTGATGAAGTTGTCCTTGATGGAAACCTACTTAATAATTTTCCTATGATAAGCAACATATGTGTTAAAGATGTAAGAATTATGTATCTCCATCAATGCCAAAAGAGGAGCACTTGAAACAGCAACAAAGAAAAGAGCAAATGAAATATGAAGCTGAGGCAGTTTTAGAAGGGTTAGTTGATTGGAGATCTGGAAAGGCAACAGAGACATCAGAGAAAACAGTGGCAGAGGAATTGGCATCTGAAACAGTAACTAGGAACAGAGAGGTAGCAGAGGTAGTAGATTAAACAGAGGAATTAGAGACAGAGAAGTAGAGTTGAATTAGGGGTTTAATAGTTGAATTAGGGGTTTAATACAGTTTGCAAAGGAGATGGAAAAAGGGAGAGCTGCTAGGAATAGACAAGGTAATAGATTGAAGGACAAATTGAATATCTGGTCAAGATTTGTATATGTTGATGAAGAACTGTGGAATTTTGTTAAGTATGGTTGAGTAAATTTGGAATATATATGACCTGTGTGATCAATTTCATAATGGGAAGAGGATACCTATGGTGCCCAGAGAGGAATGAAATCATTGTTGTAGAGTTAGGGATATGTGTATTATATTGACTGATGTAATTCTTGTGTGGAATCCCCTGAACCTCTGTGTGAATAATATTTGTAATGGAGTCGAATGATGTCCTGTGTAATTGGAAGGCTTGAATGATACTCTATATCTGATGATGGAGTTGATGGGAGATGGCACAGATTAATGGAGTAGCGGAACACTTGGTGACGATGAAACGCGAAGTTGGTGGAACTAGTAGTAGAAAGGCAAAACCTTAGAGCGCAACTTAATTATAATAATACATTGAAAAGGTGACAGAACCCTGCGTGGAGGAGCGAAACCATGACCAAGTGAACAGTGAAGGCGGTTTACGGTTTTCATCGCGCCACCTATGCGGAGTAAGCAGTATTTCTTGGTTGAGGAGCGATTCCATAGAGTGCTCGACACGCGTCCCTGTACGACTTCACAAAACCACTTTTCATTGTGTGCCATCGCGTGTTATAGTTCGACCAAGGATGCCCAGCGATATCGTTGAGCGTCGTTGATCTGGGAAGGGGTCATCGGACGGTTATCATTTGTTGAAGGTGCGTGAATATTAACACAAGTACGACGGGCCATCGCACGTTAACGTTCAACATCGGAGGTCCAGCGATATGCATATACGCCGTTGATCTGGAAGCTTGCTAATCTAACAGTGATCGGACGCTGGACTTGCGCAAAGTATACCTATGGTACCATGCGCGTATTTGATTTGCTATTGACTATATTTGTGGGCCCGGGGTCAAAGGTTTACCATATTATTTGAAAGCGTTAAAATGCGAAGGGTTAACTTTAATCCTAAATTTCTGTTCAAAATTGTAAATATATTTATTTATCAATTTCTTCAAATTGATAAATAAATTAAAAAGAAATCAAAGAGGTACGTAAGGGTGCTAAAGGAAATACCGTTCAGGAATACCATTAGTAATTGAATGGTTTTGACCCATGGTTTTAATAAAGGCAAAAACTATATAAGGTGATGAGAATTATGAAGAATGGTGTGTATGCGAAAGGGTTGATAATAAACGAATCTCTTTTAGAGATATCTGTATGAATAAACTCTGATATATCTGAATCTATGGTGCACCGGTGAATATGATGAATGATCAAGATCTCTAGATCAGATGATGATTAATTCCTGATTTAATCGACTGACAAAATCATGAAGAACGTGTGCATGTGTAAGGGTTGTGAATGAAAAATTTCTCCAAGGAATATCTGTATGGGCGAGCTCTGTTCTTAACTGATAAATCTGAAACTACGATGCACCCATGGATATAATGATCTAACGATGATGAATATCTGGTTTGAATGACGGACGAAATCATGAAGAACTGGTGTGAGTATACTGAATGAATAAATCTGGTGGCTTGCAAGGTATGTCATGTGGAAACTGGTGGATCCAGTATGAAAATTGATGAAACGTGGTCCGCAATGGTGCTGAGGATCGAAGCCTTTAGTGAGGGGGTAGTGGCTCCCTTCCAGTGGTAGCTGGTAAACGAGAGCAGGGGGTAGTAGCTCCCTTCTAGGAGAGGCTGGTAAACGAGAACAGGGGGTTGTAGCTCCCTTCCAGGAAAGGATGGTAAACGAGAGAAGGTTGTAGCCTTCTGCATATGGGTGTCTACGTGCTGGTATGAGTCTGCACCAGCATAAAATTGTAATAAGTTTTCTTTATAATAAATATTGAAGACTGAGATTATAGCAGCGGTGGTTTTCTCCCGAATTGGGTTTCCACCTTAAATCCTGGTGTTCATATGTGTTGTTGGTTTTTTATGTATTTCTGTTCATGCTTACTGCTTATCTAATGAATGAATGATGCAATGATCTAAGTAAAGACATAATAAGATCTCTGGACATACAAGTTGGATGCCGTAATGTAACATATGGTTTTAAGAGAAAGGAAAACTAAAAAATTATCAGTTAGCTCTAAATACTGATTCACCCCCCCTCTCAGTATTTTTCCAACAATTGGTTTTAGAGCAGGTCCTTCTGAAGGAGCTTGATCGCTTGAAGGAGATCTGTCACAATGGGAAGAAAGAAAAAGAAGAAGGCTACTCAAAGAAAGGAGATATCTCAGAAAATATGTGTAGTAGAAAATGAAGAAGATGGAACAGGTATTGATTGTTGTTCTTGTGATTCACTTCCTTGTGCATGCAATAGTGAAGATAGTGAAAGTAATGTTATGGATCTAGAAGAGGTTCTCAAGATTAAAATTGAAGATCGACTAAGATTATTTAATGAGAGAGAATCTATCTACAAAGATATGATCTCTAGAATGAATGAACAGATAAACAAGTATCAAAAGTTGTATGATGAAGTAACCAATCATAATGAAGGACTTGAAGTAGAAATCATCTCTCTGAAAGCAGATCTCAAAGCATCAAAAAGGAAGAATGAAGAACTTCTACAATCATTTGAAGAAGAAGGACTTGAAGCAGAAATCATCTCTCTCAAAACAGATCTGGAAAAATCAAATACGAAGAATGAAGAACTCTTACAAACTTTTGAAGAACAAGAAAATGGGTTGAAAGAAGAGATTTTAAAATTGAATGATCAAGTAGAAGAAGGAAGAAGGGTCGAAGAAAGTATGAAGAAGCAATGCCAAAGATTGGAGGTTGAGGTAAACATTTTAAAAAGTAAATTAGAATAAAAAGATAAACTCTTGAGATTTCAAGATAGTACTAAGATTCTGGACAATATTCTTAGTAGTCAAAGGTCTCCTTCTGTTAAATTTGGTCTTGGTTTCCATGAAACTGTTAAAGGAGAATCTAGTTCACAAGAAAGTGCTAAAGATTTAAAGGATATCAATGCAAAATCTGAAGTATTGAAAGAAACAGAAGGTCAACCGACGATCATGAACTCTCAAAAGAAATCATTCCCTCCTTTGATCAATAATGTTGAATGCTTTAAATGTCATAATTATGGGCATGTTGCAGCCAATTGCATAAGCATATTGTTTCAGTCACAAACAAACATATTTCACACAGAAAGGTACTCAAGTTTCTTTAAGGGCTATTTTTTTTCATGCAGCAAGTTTGGTCATAAAGCAGCTAATTGCAATAAAAGAAAGAATAGAAAAACACATTATGATCCCTATTCTTACTTTTCTGGTCACACAATATGTTATTCTTGTAACAAGTATGGACATGTAGAAAAAGAATGCAGGATGAATAGATCTGAGAAATTGGACAATTTCCAGCACACTATAAGAAATTTCAAGCAAAGCTGGAAAAAGAAGGAGGATCAGTCAGAAACGTAGGGAATATTGACCCTACTGCAGTCAATCGCTTCTAAAGCTTACTTCTCATAATGACTGCAGGAGTGATGTGAGATACATTATAGGAATCAGTAATGTATCATCACAGGGGGAGCAATGAATGATAGTTGTGTTTAATTCTAACAGTGCATCTGATGTGAAGAAGACAGGTACAGGTGGCATAAGTTCATGGTGAGCATTAGCCTTACTGAGAATAATGCATTGTTGGCATTATGATGGTTCTGAAACATGACCTTTCCCTTAAGGTATTTTTGGTATGGTAATCCTCCCACTGTAAAGCATTTTAGAATTTCTGGAAGCAAATGTTTTATCAAAAATAATGATGAAAAACTTGGCAAGTTTGAACCCAGAGCAAATGAAGGAAAATTTTTTGATTACTCCACTAGGAGTAGGGCATATAAATGTTACAATAAAAGAATTCGGAAGATTGTTGAATGTATAGATGTTGTTATTGATGAGTCTCCAGCATCTCCAAAAGAAGAAGAAAAAAACAAACAACAAATGTAGAAGATGACGATGACATATATTCCTCTACATCAAATAAGGATGATACAAACAGTGAACCCAATGAAGAACCCGAAGATGATTTGTCTGAAAAGGCTCCATCCAGATCTGTTCAAAAGAATCATCCAGAATCTCAAATTTTGGGAGAAAATGGATCAGGTGTACAAACAAGAAGGACTCTTGTGGGATCTTCTAGCAATCTGGCATTTCTGTCCACTATTGAACCTCACAATGTCAGTCAAGCTAGCAAAGATGAATGTTGGATTTAAGCCATGAATAAAGAGCTTGATCAAATTGAAAAGAATCACACTTGGGAATTAGTACCAAGACCTCATGACAAAAATGTCATTGGAACTAAATGGATATTCAAAAAAAAATTAAATGAGAATGGGGATGTTATAAGAAATAAAGCTAGACTTGTTTGCAAGGGGTATGCTCAACAAGAAGAAGAAGAATTTTATATAGAACAACCAGAAGGATTCATTTTTGGAAATGATGAAAAACTTGTTTGTAGACTTAAAAAGGCTCTATATGGTCTCAAACAAGCTCCAAGGGCATGGTACTATCATCTTGACAAATATCTTCATCAACAAGGATTTTCAAAAGGGTCTGCTGATAACAACTTATACACAAAAACTAAAAATGGTGAACTATTGATTATGGTTGTATATGTTGATGACATCATTTTTGGAAGTTATGAAGAGTCTATGAGTCAGAGATTTTCTTCTGATATGCAACAAGAATTTGAAATGTCTTTACTTGGGGAACTACCATTCTTTTTTTACTTACAAATACAACAAACAACAGATAGAAAATTCCTATCACAAGAAAAATATCTTAAGCAAATACTGAAAAAGTATGACATGGAGGAGTGCAAATGATACATGGTTTCCTATGATGAGATTATCGATAAGCCCTAATTTCTTTTTGCTGAAGAGTCTCGTTTGCTTTCACACATGGATGAGATGGAAGTCTTATGATTCGGAGATAAGGATAGATCATGCAGATTTTGATGTTGATGACTTTTGTCATGGTTGAGACCTTCTATATATATTTCCTACACATGGTACATCATGATTATGAAATAAATATAAACCATGAAGATATTGGTGATAACAGATCACATGGATGTTTACTTGACTCAATTTGACTATTGAAGAAGTTGTTCTGGTATGATAATTCCTCTTGAGAAGAATATGTTGATGCGGCAAAGAGCCTGAAGGCTTGGTTACTGATGTACTTATGCTACAACTATTGGATGACACTTTAATACACAACTATGGTGCTGTTGGGGATCTCTGGTGGTGTTTCTGCTCTCATAATTTTGTTTTACTCTCTGATGTTTTTGATGAAGATGCCTTGATGATTTGATGGTGAAAGTGTTCAAGATGAACAAGCTAAGGGGGAGCTTTGGTCTTATGAAAAAGATGCATTGTTGGCATTCTAATTATTTTTTGTGGTCTGATCTCGTGCTTGAGATTCCTTGGTCTTGATTGTATAAGTTATAATGTGATGAAAAGGTCATGTTGAGATCATGATGTAAAATTGTAATATTCAGTCATGTAAGTACTTGCTCAAATGTGTACACCCACTTGGTTGGGTACTTGTGTCACATATGTAAATCCACTTGGTTGGATCATTGATGTAAGTTTGATTCCTTGGTGATAGGAAAGGTCATAGAGTCATGTACTTCATTGAATATTATGTTTGAAGATTTAGCTGAACTTAGGGGGAGCATGGTAACTTCAGTACACATCCGATCTACAGAGCTCTTCTTCCTACAAGAGAAGAGAAACCTTATTTTGGTTTTGATCCAACCTTTGCCCTTAATGTCAAAGGGGGAGAGTATCATGGTGTTTGAATAATGATTCTAATCAATGTATCTATCTGTTGTGGTGATCAAACACCATCATGGTTGCCATCAAGTCCAAAGGGGGAGATTGTTGGCAATATGATGCAGAGTGTTGTCATTGATGGCAATCTACTTGATAAAGTTGATGGCAACCTACTTGATGAAGTTTTCCTTATCACTTGATGGAAACCTACTTAATAAGTTGCCTATGATAAGCAACCTATGTGTTAAAGATGTAAGAATGATGTATCTCCATCAATGCCAAAAGAGGAGCACTTGAAACAACAACAAAGAAAAGAGCAAATGAAATATGAAGCTGAGGCAGTTTTAGAAGGGTTAGTTGATTGGAGATCTGGAAAGGCAGCAGAGACATCAGAGAAAATAGTGGCAGAGGAATTGGCATCTAAAACAGTAACTAGGAACAGAGAGGTAGCAGAGGCAGCAGATGAAACAGAGGAATTAGAGACAGAGCAGTAGAGTTGAATTAGGGGTTTAATACAGTTTGCAAAGGAGATGGCAAAAGGGAGAGCTGCTAGGAAGAGACAAGGTAATATATTGAAGAACAAATTGAATATCTGGCCAAGATTTGTATATGTTGATGAAGAACTGTGGAATTGTGTTAAGTATGGTTGAGTAAATTTGGAATATATATGACCTGTGTGATCAATTTCATAATCGGCAGAGGATACCTACGATGCCCAGAGAGGAATGAAATCATTGTTGCAGAGTTAGGGATATGTGTATTATATTGACTGATGTAATTCTTGTGTGGAATCCCCTGAACCTTTGTGTGAATAATCTCTGTAATGGAGTCGAATGATGCCATGTGTAATTGGAAGGCTTGAATGATACTCTATATCTGATGAGGGAGTTGATGGGAGATGGCGCAGATTAATGGAGTAGCGGAACACTCAGTGACGACGGAACGCGAAGTTGGAAGGAACTAGGAGTAGAAAGGCAAAACCTTAGAGCGCAACTTAATTATAATAATACATTGAAAAGGCGACGGAACCCTCCATGGAGGAGCGGAACCATGACCAAGTGAACAGTGAAGGCGGTTTACGGTTTTCATCACACCACGTATGCGGAGTAAGCTGTATTTCCTAGTTTAGGAGCGATTCCATAGAGCGCTTGACACGCGTCCCTGTACGACTTCACAAAACCACTTTTCACTGTGCGCCATCCCGCGTTATAGTTCGACCTAGGATGCCCAGCGATATCGTTGAGCGCCGTTGATCTGGCAAGGGGTCATCGGACGGTTATCATTCGTTGAAGGTGCGTGAAGATTAACACAGGTACGACGGGCCATCCCACGTTAACGTTCGGCATCGGAGGTCGAGCGATATGCATATATGCCGTTGATCTGGAAGCTTGCTAATCTAACGGTGATCGGACGCTAGACTTGCACGAAGTTTACCTATGGTACCATGTGCGTATTTGATTGGCTATTGACTATATTTGTGGGCCCGGGGTCAAAGGTTTACCATATTATTTGAAAGCGTTAAAATGCAAAGGGTTAAATTTAATCCTAAAGTTCTGTTCAAAATTGTAAATATATTTATTTATCAATTTCTTCAAATTGATAAATAAATTAAAAAGAAATAAAAGAGGTACGTAAGGGTGCTAAAGGAAATACGGTTCAGGAATACCATTAGTAATTGAATGGTTTTGACCCATGGTTTTAATAACGGCGAAAACTATATAAGGTGATGAGAATTATGAAGAATGGTGTGTATGCGAAAGGGTTGATAATAAACGAATCTCTTTTAGAGATATCTGTATGAATAAACTCTGATATATCTGAATCTATGGTGCACCGGTGAATATGATGAATGATCAAGATCTCTAGATCAGATGATGATTAATTCCTGATTTAATCGACTGACGAAATCATGAAGAACGTGTGCATGTGTAAGGGTTGTGAATGAAAAATTTCTCCAAGGAATATCTGTATGGGCGAGCTCTGTTCTTAACTGATAAATCTAAAACTACAATGCACCCACGGATATAATGATCTGACGATGATGAATCTTTGGTTTGAATGACGGACGAAATCATGAAGAACTGGTGTGAGTATACTGAATGAATAAATTTGGTGGCTTGCAAGGTATGTCATGTGGAAACTGGTGGATCCAGTATGAAAATTGATGAAACGTGGTCTGCAGTGGTGCTGAGGATCGAAGCCTTCAGTGAGGGGGTAGTGGCTCCCTTCCAGTGGTAGCTGGTAAACGAGAGCAGGGGGTAGTAGCTCCCTTCCAGGAGAGGCTGGTAAACGAGAACAGAGGGTTGTAGCTTCCTTCCAGGAAAGGCTGGTAAATGAGAGAAGGTTGTAGCCTTCTGCAGATGGGTGTCTGCGTGCTGGTATGAATCTGCACCAGCATAAAATTGTAAGAAGTTTTCATTATAATAAATATTGAAGACTGAGATTACAACAACGGTGGTTTTCTCCCGAATTGGAAAGTTCTAGAACATATTCCCATAAATCTCAAACCAAATATGCTTTCCAAATTTTTTATTCTCATGCAATGGTAAGGATATTGTGTTGTAGCTCATCCCCATTTCCAGTAGGGAATTCTAATGCATCTGATACCAAGATTGACTTCTTACGTTGAATCTGGCTCAATAGCATGATGAGATTTATATGTAGCTTCACAGGCTCAATTACACACTACACCATTACTTCTTTTGTAGCTTCAAAATTGTCTCCTCTAGTAGCTTGCTTAATTGTGTAAAATGATCCTTGGATCTCTTGCTTGATATATTCTTTTGATCTGGTTTCACCTAATGCACCAATGGAAGGTATTTTTTGCACATTAACAAGACACTCCAACCCATTGTACAAGGTCTTACAAGAAGAAATTACTTTTTCCAAATCTCTACTTAACTTATCATGTCATTGAATCTTGATTTTAACATCAAACTTTATCCTTCTTCTTCGTTATCCAAATTTTCCTTGGAGGATATTTAGGCACATTAGAATACTTGATGGTCCACTCATACATAAGATATACTACTAAGGAGGCTAGTTTGATCATTATTCCTTCATATTTTACTTCACTTTGCATGCCGGGAAATGGAGTCATGACTTGATGCAATGTCAAAACTCATTATAAACAAGATTTATGACTTCTTAAAACACCTTGAATTATTTAGGAATAGATTCCTTCAAGTATTCACCTCAAGAGTGTGAGATAAACAAATTTTCATTCTCATTTTGCATCTATATAATCTTCTGCTTAGAGGCGACCAAATTTTATTTCAAGTATTCATTTTCATTGGATAACCATTTTATATTTCTCTTAGTAGTAGCTGGAAAGGTGGTTCAAAACAAATCTATCATTCTAGGTTTCATTGTCGTGTCCATGATTATCTCTCTTTATGCAATAACCGATATGGGATTCATTGGGTTTTTGGCCAGTCATCTGTGCATTTCTTGAATGAGCTTGCATTGAACTTAGTCAAAGGTAAGCCTGGAGAGATCAAAAAATTCCTCTTCCTCTTCTTCTGTGATGCCTAGTTCTTGTGATGGGAAATTCCCATCAATGATAGGAATAGGTGGTGGAACATTCAAGGTGGGAAGCTCCAACTTCATTTATGAGCCATTTGACTAATTATCTTCTGTTGATTTATATTCTTGTTCCATGGCAAGTAGATCATGTTCAAGTTTCTTGGCTAAGTCCTCTTCTAGCTTCTTGGTTTCCTCCTCCTTTCTCTTTATTTCTTCCTCTTATTTTATTTTTTGTTCATATTCATATTTCTTCCTTATCTCTTCCTCTTATTTATTTTTCTTCATTTCCTCATCTTTCCTCTTTTTTTCTTCCTCTTTACGACCTCTTTTTTTTCTCTTTTTATTTTCCTTTACATGTTTTCTTCTTGTTGTTGTTTCTTTCTCAGCTCTTCCTCCTCTTTCTTTATTTGCATTTCTTCTTCTTCCTGCTTCTGCTTACCTTCTTCTTCTTCTTACTTCTTCCTTAATATATTTTTGTTTATTTTTATTTTCTTTGTTGGTTCCCTGCTCTCGATTCCTCTTGAGAATGGTTGATATTTCTTCCAAGCTCATGCTTTCTTGGGTATCATGTTCTAATTTCTCTTCCTCTTCCACATGTAAGGCCGATTCCAGTGCTCTGGAAGAATTATAGAAAATTTTCATCTTTTCTTCCTCTTTTTTGGTGTCCGAAGTATATTCCCACCCAAAATTGATTTCCTTGTAGTGTTCCATGGAAAGACCCCTTGGGTCATATATGTGGAAACATAACTCACCAAATTGAAAGTATTGTAGGTCTTTAACTTATATTTCTACCTCCTTAAATATTTTGATAGTGTAATCTACGGTGTTTAATGGGAAGATAGACCATAAACCTTTCTTTCCTTTCACCAAATTCTTGGACAATCTAATGGTGATATGGTAAGGAACCTATTGAAACACCATATTATTTGTAATAAATGTAGGAAGATCATGAGGAGGATTGTAAGCACCAAACTCTCTGATATAATTAGTGTCTCCATGGGGAAACCAGTCTACAATATCATGAAGAGAAGTCCTAGATATTTCAGACATGAAGAGAGGTTCTTCGCAAAAAATTACACTATAGAGAGGAGAGATAAAATACTTTGCAATCTTCTCATGAATTCCTCTATACCCTGTGCTCCATAAGCTCTTGTAATATATATGTACAAGTAATTCTTCTTTAATAGTCCACTTTAATCCCAAGCGTTCCAATTCACAATTTGCACATACTACATATAAAAAGGTAAGAAGCCATGTAAAACTTTGACTTTTCTCCCTCTACTGGGCTCTTTGCTGCATGGGAATTTGATTTGATAGATAATTCAAGTATACTGATGCAGGAGCATCGGAACTGGCCAGCAATGTGAAAAATCTGTTCACATGTTGTGGCTTGACAGAGTGAATCTCATTTACTATTGGTCAATTTTAGTTTACTGTGGAAGTCGATTTATCAAATAGTTTTTTATTATTGTAATAAGTGAGATTGTTTTATTTAGATTAGTGATAAGATTTTTTAAATAGGTGTAACGAGAATTAAGAGATAAGAGATTGTTTTGTTAAGATCTTTAGGAAAAAATTGGAGATTTTTGTTAGCCATTATTAGAAGGATTAATGGAAGAAAATTGAAGGAGGGAAGAGATTATTCGTAGAGTGTAATTTTGTGTGGAGCAAAAGCTCAGATTTGTAGAAAGGATTGGGTTTGCGTTAAACAGTGATCTTTTGTTGTGTAAGGAGCCAAAAAAAAGCGATCTCTGTTTCATTTTTATAAGTGTGAATTGTAATGTGAAAATTTAATAAAAGTATTGTGGATTTAAACTTTGTTTATCAAAGAATTTGATTGAAGTGGGTTTTCGATGTATGTTTCTATTGAAATTGGTATGAATTCTACGTTTTATTCAGCCTCAGCACTGTCACATTTTGTGAGTCGAAAAAGTAATTAACATAGGAATTGTGAATAAAATTCTTATCGGAATCTGTGAGCGGAATTGAATTATATTGCATTCCAGTCTTGAAGTGAATCGGGTCCGAAAGTCTGAATTGGCGTTGTGTAAATCAGAACTTTAGAATGGAGGAAAGGGAGAGCCATTTGGAAGTTGTCGATCTCCGATCTTCGATCAATCGGATCGGAACTGCAAATCTTGATTATTGACATTTGAACCAATGCAGCAATCGCCGATTTCGATTGAATCGAATCGGAACGATTGTTAAACATTATAGATATATGTTGTATCATTGCATTAATCACCAATTGCGTTCAATAAATTTATATTGAGTCGGAATTGTTTTATAAAGAGTGGAACGCTATTATAAACGGTTTTAAACAGATATAAAGGATCGGATTTGCAACTTCATTAAGGGTTTGGTTCCGATAGAAACGAGGAACACTTGTGGGGTTTATAAGGTTCGATTGGGATTTAAATTTTGATTCCAACACTGTTGCTGCGTCAATTTTTGGTATCAGAGCAAAAGAGACAGGTGTTTGCAGTAAAAATGCCGCCAAGAAGGGGAATTGGTCGAGGAAGACTAGAGCCAAATGCCATTCTGTTGGAAGAAGTGTGGAATTTGCGTACACGAATGGAGACAATGGAGACAACCCAAAGAAGAGCGCCTGATGATGGAGCTGAGAGTTCTTCAAAAGAATCTGATGCAGATGTGGAAGCAGAAGAAGAAAATGAAAATGCCAAATTTATCAAGATGTTGGCAAAAGTTGGAATTAAACCTAAGATAGAGATTCCTATGTATGAAGGGAGTCTGAATGCGGAAGAGCTCATGGATTGGATCAGATCCATAGATCAGTACTTTGACTATGAAGAGGTTGAGGAGAATAAGAAGGTAAAGTTTGCAGTCACTAGATTGAAGGGTCACGTAGCCATCTGGTGGGACGAGGTACTGACATCAAGAACGAGAAAAGGGAAATCTAAGATCAAGCAGTGGGACAAAATGGTAAGTAAACTGAAAACCAATTTTTTGCCTAAAGACTATCATTTGAATCTTTTTAAGTGGATGCAAAATCTGAAGCAGAAAGGAATGTCTATTAAGGAGTACACATAAGAGTTTTACAGGTTAAGTATCAGAACAGGGCATGTGGAAGATGATTTGGAGAAAGTAGCTATATATGTTAATGGGCTAAGGTATGAAATACAAGATGAGATTAGCCTGTTAAGTCTGAAAACTGTTGAGGATGCCTATCAAGCAATTCTGAAAGCAGAGGAGAAAATACTGCGGAAACAGAATCAATGAAATAGAGGAAAGAGCTCAGCAAGAGGTAGAGGATCTAGCAGATCTAGAGGAACACAGTATCAGCATGAAACAGGAAGTTTAAGTGGCAGATCACCACAAATGGGTGAGTCTAGTAGAGGAAGATTCGCGCCTAGAGGAAGAGGGTGAGGAAAAGATGTTAGATGTTATACTTGTGGAGAATGGGGACACATGTCGAGGGACTGTCCTCATAATAAGTCAGCAAACCAGAGGGGTGCAAATGTGGCTGAGGCAGAGTCAGAACCACCTCGACTTGTGGAAAAAGAGGAACCACCTGAAGAAGGTGAATCGTTGTTGTTTCGAAGAACTTTGCTGAGATCAGAAAAAGAGACTGGAGAACCTGCGCAAAGGAAGAACTTGTTTAGGACTACATGTAAATCAAAGGGTAAGTGTTGTAAGGTTATAATTGATAGCGGGAGTACTGACAATCTTGTGTCTACAGAGATGGTGGAAAAGCTCGGGTTAACAAGGAAAGCGCATCCTGCACCTTACAAAGTATCTTGGCTTCAGAAGGGTCATCAAGTCATCGTGACAGAACAGTGTAATGTGGAAATGCAGATCGGCACATACAAAGATGTGATCTTATGTGACATAATGCCCATGGATGTTTGTCATGTGTTATTGGGGAGACCATGGCAATTTGATCGGAAAGCGATTCATGATGGGAGAAGAAATACATATACCATAGAGAAGGACGGAGTTAAACATACGTTGCTGCCAGTGAAGGATGATGGTGATAAAGGATTGCCAGAGAATAATATTATGTTGATAAGCGGCAAAGAATTGCTATAGGAGGTCGATAAAAGCGAGGAAATGCATTTTGCTATCGTGGGGAGGCCAAAGGTAATTTTAACCTCTACGAATTTAAATGATTTTCATGAAGAAATTCAAGCTGTGTTAAATAATTTCATGGACATCATTGTGGATGAATTGCCGAATGAATTACCGCCGATTAGAAGCATAAGTCACCATATCGACTTAATACCAGGAGCAAGTTTGCCTAATAAAGCTGCGTATAGACTAACTCCCCAGGAAAACGCAGAAGTTGCAAGACAAGTTCAGGAGCTGATGGACAAGGGGTTGATTCGAGAAAGTCTGAGTCCGTGTGCTGTGCCAACGGTGCTTAGTCCGAAAAAGGGAGGAGAATGGCGCATGTGCACCGATTCCAGAGCTATCAATAAGATAACTGTCAGGTACAGATTCCCTTTGCCCAGAATGGATGATTTAATGGACTGTTTAAGTGGATCCAGGTATTTTACAAAGATAGATTTAAAAAGCGGATATCATCAGATCAGAATTCGGGAAGGCGATGAATGGAAGACAGCATTCAAAACAAATAGTGGACTGTATGAGTGGTTAGTGATGCCTTTTGGGCTCACTAATGCGCCCAGTACATTTATGAGATTAATGAAAAAGGTCTTGAAGGAATATACAGGTAAATTTGTTGTTGTTTACCTTGATGATATTCTGGTTTTCAGCAAAAGTAAAGAGGAGAATTTGGAACACTTGAAGTTAGTCTTGAAAACTCTGCAGAAGGAAAAACTATTAATTAATTTTAAGAAATGTAGTTTCATGAAAGAGGAGCTGGTATATTTGGGATTTGTGACTTCCAGAGAAGGTTTAAAAATGGATCTGGAAAAGGTACAAGTAATTAGAAACTGGCCTACTCCCAGAAGTGTATTCGAGGTAAGAAGTTTCCATGGACTTGCTAGTTTTTACAGGAAGTTTATAAAAGGGTTCAGTCAAATTTGTGTACCAATCCTTGAGACTATTAAGGAGGTCAATCAGCCATTTCGATGGACAGAAGTAGCTGACAGGAATTTTAATCTGCTGAAAAAGAAGATAACAGAAAAGCCAATTCTAGCATTGCCTAACTTTGAAAAAGTCTTTCAAGTAGAAACTGATGCAAGTGGAGAAGCAATTGGTGCGGTGCTGAGCCAGGAGCAAAGACCGATAGTGTATTTCAGCGAGAAGTTAAATGATGTGAAAAGAAGATATTCTTCATATGATAAAGAATTTTACGCTATTTTGCAGACATTGAAAAAGTGGAGGCATTACTTACTGCCAAAGGAATTCATCTTATATTCAGACAATCATGCTTTGCAGTTCATTAATAATCAGCCAAAGTTAAATCAGAAGCATGCCAAGTGGGTGGAATTTCTGCAAAGTTTCACTTTTGTAATAAAGCATAAAAGTGGTAAGTCAAATAAAGTGGCAGATGCATTGAGCAAGGTAAGTTTTCTTTTGCAATAATTTAAAGTGGGTGTTGTAGGTTTTGATGAAATGATAGAAATGTACAAGGATGATAAAGATTTTAAGGACATCTACACAACAGTGCAGAATCCGGTGAGTCATAACAGAAGTCAGTGGATGGAATACCTTATTCAAGGAGGCCTGTTATTTAAAAGCAACAAGTTATGCATTCCCAAATGTTCCATGCAGGGGAACATAATTAAGGAAAATCACAGTGGAGGATTGTCTGGTCATTTTGGAAAAGATAAAACTTTCGCTCAGGTGAATGCTTTTTATTATTGGCCTAAATTGCAAACTGATGTTAAAAATTTTGTTGAGAAATTCAGGGTATGTCAATATGCTAAAGGAAAGAGTCAGAATACTGGACTATATCAGCCATTTCCTATATCAGATCGACCATGGGATGCAGTCAGCATGGACTTTGTTCTGGGTTTGCCAAAAACTCAGAGAGGAAATGATTCTATTTATGTTGTTGTAGACATATTTTCTAAAATGGCTCATTTTATTGCTTGTAAGAAGACTAGTGATGCCACACACATAGCAAATTTATTCTTTTCAGAGATTGTAAGATTGCATGGTTTACCTGTGAGCATTGTATCAGATCGAGATACTAAATTTGTAGGATATTTCTGGAGGACACTTTGGAAGAAACTGGGGACTAAACTCAGTTTTAGTTCAGCATACCATCCTCAGACAGATGGACAAACTAAAGCAGTAAATAGAAGCTTGGGGAATATATTAAGGAGTCTGGTTCATCAGAATCCCAAACAGTGGGATTTGGCATTAGCTCGAGCTGAATTCGCTTACAATGATACACCAAACCGAAGCACTGGAATGAGTCCATTTCATATTGTCTTTGTAATGCATCCGAGAGGAGTATATGAGCTTAGAGACTTGGGAAAACAGGAATCCAGAAGTGCAAGTGCTAAAGATTTTGCTGAACAAATGCAGAAGCTACAGGAAGAATTCAAAGATAAATTGCAGGAAAGCAGCAAAAGATACAAACAGAGAGCAGATCTGAAAAGAAGAGAAAAGGAGTTTCAGGTAGGAGATTTGGTCATGGCATATTTGAGGAAAGAGAGATTTCCTACAAATACTTATAATAAACTAAAACTGAAGAAGATAGGACCCTATAAAATCAAAAGGAAGTTTTCAGCAAATGCATATGAGATTGAGTTGCCGGAAGGAATCGGAATATCCCCCATTTTTAATGTTGCAGACTTATATCCATTCAAGGAGGCAGAAACAGAGCTGCAGACTGAAGTTACAGGTGATGAAGTTCAAACTGTAGATTGGGAGGAACAGGTACCAAAAGCATCTAAAAAGGAAATTGAAGATATCTTGGATCAAAGAATATCCAAGAAAACTCGAGGGCAGACATATTTCCAGTATCTTGTTAAGTGGAAGGACCAGCCAATGGAAGATTCCAGTTGGTTGACAGCAGTTGAATTGCAGAGATACGGAATAAATCCTAAAAGTTTAAAGAACCAATCTTTTCTTCCCCGGGAGTCTAATGCAGGAGCATCGGAACTGGCCAGCAATGTGAAAAATCTGTTCACATGTTGTGGCTTGACAGAGTGTATCTCATTTACTGTTGGTCAATTTTAGTTTACTGTGGAAGTCGATTTATCAAATAGTTTGTTATTATTGTAATAAGTGAGATTTTTTTATTTAGATTAGTGATAAGATTTTTTAAATAGGTGTAACGAGAATTAAGAGATAAGAGACTGTTTTGTTAAGATCTTTAGGAAAAAATCGGAGATTTCTGTTAGCCATTATTAGAAGGATTAATGGAAGAAAATTGAAGGAGGGAAGAGATTCTTCGTAGAGTGTAATTTTGTGTGGAGCGAAAGCTCAGATTTGTAGAGAGGATTGGGTTTGCGTTAAACAGTGATCTTTTGTTGTGTAAGGAGCCAAAAAAAAGCGATCTTTGTTTCATTTTTATAAGTGTGAATTGTAATGTGCAAATTGAATAAAAGTATTGTGGATTTAAACTTTGTTTATCAAAGAATTTTATTGAAGTGGGTTTTCGATGTATGTTTCTATTGAAATTGGTATGAATTCTGTGTTTTATTCAGCCTCGGCGCTGTCACATTTTGTGAGTCGAAAAAGTCATTAACATAGGAATTGTGAAGAAAATTCTTATCGGAATCTGTGAGCGGAATTGAATTATATTGCATTCCAGTATTGAAGTGAATCGGGTCCAAAAGTATGAATTGGCGTTGTGTAAATCGGAACTTTAGAACGGAGGAAAGGGAGAACCATTTGGAAGTTGCCGATCTCCGATCTCCGATCAATCGGATCGGAACTGCAACTCTTGATTGTTGACATTTGAACCAATGCAGCGATCGCCGATTTCGATTGAATCGAATCAGAATGATTGTTAAACATTATAGATATGTGTTGTATCATTGCATTAATCACTGATTTTGTTCAATAAATTTATATTGAGTCGGAATTGTTTTATAAAGAGTGGAACGCTATTATAAACGGGTTTAAACAGATATAAAGGATCGGATTTGCAAATTCATTAAGGGTTTGGTTCCGATAGAAAGGAGGAACACTTGTGGGGTTTATAAGGTTCGATTGGGATTTAAATTTTAATTCCAACGCTGCTGCTACGCCATATACTCACCTAGTTAAAGATAGTCCCTTTTGCGGCACATATATGCGTCAAGGGGACCCAGGTTTCTTGAAAGGTTTTTGTGCTTTGTTTTTTATAGAGTCTATTCATCATAAAAACCATGATTTGATAAAATTTACCAAGATATTTTTTATTGTAGAACCCATCTCTTCTATGCCTTAACTTATTTGGATATTGCCACTAATACTTCAACACATCTTTGGTGGATCCTTTTAATACATCAAACCATATGCTACTGAAATTTTCTTGATTCTTGTGAAGCTTATAATAATTTGAAATGTTTGTTGATGTAAATGATGCCACAATTTCTCTGTTATTACTTTTCAATGTGCATCAATCTTGATCTATGTGTTGAATAATCCACTCTATTATCTCTACAAATTGGAAGACTAGTGGGTGTGCTGAAAATGTGTAGCTAAGACTTCTTTTCATTGATGTACAACTGGAAGTCCTCCTCATCTTTCATAATGTATTTTCTCAAAACATTTGAGTAGATATTTTGGACGGATAAGTCGTTCTTGCTGACAAAACAGACCTCCCAAGTGTCCTACGGACAACTAGCAACAAACAGACAAACAAAAGCTATTTTCTCTAGATAATATTTGATTCAGAATTAGCTACAATAGGGGTTTTGAAGACCTACCTGTAGTCCAGCACTGTTCGTAATGATATTCTTTCCAGTTGCTTGAAAGAGTCGTCTTCAAAGATCTACAATCACAAACATGGAAAAAATCAATAACACCTGTATAGTATAAACTAATTCACGAATCATATATCTATCAAGATGATCAAGAAATTCAAAAAACAAGCTAATTGATTAAATAACTCATTGACAAAACATGATAAACAAGCTACTTAATTAAATAACTCATTGAGAAAATGGGATTCATTCGTATTATATTTGATGAAGAAAGAGCCTTACAACCGTGTCCGCCTTGATGTCGTACAGGCCTTCCTGGGGTCCAGAACAAGTGTTTCCTTTACTCTAACAAGCTTTGCAATCTCTTAGCTAAAATTCACATGGGTGTGTAATCATTCCCACATAATGATCAGTTAAGAGAGTCTTAGTTTCTACATCATTTCTCCTCAAAAATTCTCAAAATCTCAACCCCCTTTGAGGCTGCACTATGGCTTCAATTTACAGGAAAAGAGAAGAGGTTGCAGCTCCACATAAGAGGGGCTAGAATCCTCTTTTGAAGGGATTGAGCTCCATAAACCAAGGGGTAGGCTCCCATAATGGAGGAATGAACATACATGATATGAGCGAACCTTCGACCAGATAATTGCTTCTAGAAGCTTCCAGATTTGACTGTTGGGCTTCTAAATGTTATTTTACCTTTTACAGGGGTCCACACCTTTAATGAAGCAAAATTACATTTATCTCCGCATGCTTTAGGACAAATAGGTGCAGCATCGCAGGCAATGTTAAGAGAAAGTGTTACACAAGTGTTTTTAAGACTTTTATGAGCTTTTCTCTCAATTTCAAGGTTTGATTTTAGGAACTTTCATGTTGTAGACTTCTAAGGGAGTCTTATATGAGTAATGATGAACCCATATAGACACTAAAACATCATGGTGACAAATTTTAGTGTAAAAAATTACCCCCTAAAGTGCGAAGTCTGAGAGCATTCGAAGAGTGATGTGCTTTATCATTTCAAGGATTAGCCTATGGACACCCTAGTCGGAATCATGTAAAAACATTCAATGCAAAACATATATATATATATATATATCATCACTAAGGTAGGCATTCCCATAATCAGATCAAAAACTAACTAAACTTCTTCTAATACAGAAATGATTTTAATATTACATCAATATTGTAGACACAGCATGGATGCAACCATCTGTAATGAATAGTCTACTGCATAATGAATAATAAAACTCCTCATAGCCTGGATGGTGGAAACTAGATCCAGGTTCTTAATTTCTACTTCCCGAACTAGTACGATTCTATCCATGCGATTACATGTGTTGAAGTCGAACATGGTAGAACCCACTTGATTACCAGTCAATGATGTGAACTGTTAACAAGTGTGAGAGAAACCACCAATAATGACTATGGCTCTCAAAGTACTTAGTACAATCCATGAAATGTGAATAAGTGATCTGAAGTCGAACATTTCACGGAATCGTTCGGTCGAAGGTGAATGATGCAACTTGTCGTCGAAGGCGAGAAACCTACCATTAAGGCATGCAGATTCCAAGGTACTGATGGATTCTAGATTGACTTCCTAGACGATGAGTTGTCATCGATAGAAAGCAATCAGTCGTAAGCAAGCTTACGACATGAAACCATAGACCAAGTTTTGAAAAAAAAAATTGCAAGGACTGACTCAGGGATCGTCAACATGAATGGAGACAAATGTTTGTAGATGAATGGTTTGTTTGACTGTCCTCTTGAACACATAACGACACTGCAGATGGTTTGGTAACAATTTCCCTAAGATAATACCCATAAATCGACTGAAGACCTTCAATGTTGTTTGATTAAGTGATAGGCAAAGGATTTTCCCAACCCAGGTAGAAGTGTGACAAAAAGTGTCGTGTTCAAGAGTGGTAAACTACTTTTTAAACAAAGTGTGACAAATGGATTCATTTTATCTCTTTTCCCCCCACCATTTCTAGAAAGTACCTATTTATTTTTGACAAGCTTGAGGAGGATAACATTTGCTTGTTATATAAGCTCATCCTTCGAATGAGTCCAACTTAGTTTAAAATAGAAACCTAAGAAGGAGTGATCCATTCCTGTTTGTAATTGACAGGTCCTTTACTGTTAAATTTTAATGAGTCCAGTATAAGAGAAACTCGGTGTTTTTCATTTGTAGGGAGTCAAATGAAAAAACTTAAGAAAAATCCATGGTGTACTTTTTCGTAATTTTAGTCTCTCGGGCCCGAAAAAGGATAAAATAATGTGGGAGAGAACTCTATTGACCATGATTAGTCAACGTATACCTTTTTCATAAATAGTGCATTTCAGCTCGGAAAAGGGGTAAACTTATACTGAAGGGACGACTATTCATTTCCTTTAACGAGTTCGAATAGTCAAGTACTTGGCAATCTTTTCATATTTAGAGAGTTTGAAAAGGGCTAAAAAGAGGACTCCAAGGTTTCATTTTTTCGTAATTTTCAAGAGTCCGAAAAAGTGATAAAAGTATACTCAATAGTTTCACTTTTTCTATAAATTTTAATGAGTTCGAAAAAGTGATAGAAATGTACTCATATGGCCAAATTTCAAATTAATTAACGAGCAGGAAAAGACAGAAAGAACTCGGCATTTTCATGTGTTTTACGAGAATGAAAGATAGCAAAATAATAGCAGGATTTTCATGAGTTTAACGAGTCTTGAAAATAATAACCGAAATTGACTCAAGATAGGTTTCATTTTTACAAAAGCTTGAAATAGAGAAAAACTATGCTTCAGATAGGTTTGTTTCATTTTTACACAAGCTTGAAACAGAGAAAATTTTTCTTGAAAGTAGTTTCATTTTTACACAAGCTTGAAACATAGGAAAACTGTGCTTGAGAAAGGGTTTGTTTCATTTTTACACAAGCTTGAAACAAAGGAAAAATCATGCTTGAGATAAGTTTGAATGCCCCCCAAGCGTAACTTGCTAGAGCACATGCCCCCCAAGCTTCATTTCATTCAACTAAGTAGACTAATGGTTACTAAAAGCTGGATGGAATGAAGGTTCATTTACGAGATCAAATGAAAGACTTGACTTGAATAGGAGAGGATTTGTTTCATTTTTTAACGAGGTTGACACAGTAAACGGAATATCCTCATAAACTACTATTTCTAATCTACCTACATAACCTACTAATTCATTTTTTAATGAGGTTGACACAGGAAAATAACTGTCCTCATGGGTCTGTTTCATTTTTTAACGAGGTTGACACAGTAAAAGAACTGTCCTCATATCTACTCTCTACAATCTACCTATATAACCTACTGATTCATTTTTTAATGAGGTTGACCCAGGAAAAGAACTGTCCTCATGGGTCTGTTTCATTTTTTAACGAGGTTGACACAGTAAAAGAACTGTCCTAATGGGCCACTGATTCATTTTTTAACGAGGTTGACACAGTAAAAGGGACTTTCCTCTTGACCTACTGATTCATTTTTTAAGGAGGTTGATAGAGTAAAAGGAACTCTCCTCACATCTCTGTTTCATTTTTTAGCGAGGTTGACATAGTAAAAGGAACTATCCTCACCAGAGTTCTTGATCATGGCTTCCAAATAGAAGAAACACATGTCAAGGGACGCATCTTGATCATGGCTTCCAAGAGGTCTTCATCAGATGGAAGAACAGTTCTCTGAAAGGAACACATGTCAAGGGACTCAAAAGGGATAAGAACATCGTGTTCAAATAATCCCATAGAGTTTTCCATGTCAATTACCGGATCTAAGTCAAAGGAAGTTGAGCAAACAATGAGAGGCTCACTTGCATCGGTAACTGAAAACATGGGACTGGTTGCCACATAATTAACTCATGGTGGGGTAGATACCATTGTAGTATAAGGAACATTTAGGGGTGTTGGATTTTTGGTAGTCGAATCAAGACTAGTGATTGAAAGTTGGTCAACAGTCACAATTTTTCCATTGTGAGGGAAAGACATCACACGAAAGAGTGTCAATACGACAGCTTTCATTGCATAGACATAGTCTCGCCCAAGGAGTAAATTGAAATCCAAGGGGCCTCGAATACCATAAGATCAATGCAGACATTTTTACCTTCCAAAGTAATAGAAAACTTAGGAAGGATCCCTAAAGGTTCACTAATGGTTCTGTTAAAAGCTTTTAGATTCTACGTAATAGGCACAAGCTGAGGGGAACCCAAAGCTTTCCAAGCAGTTGAGGATAAAATACTAACAAAAGCACCTTCATCTACATGTGTGCAACATACATTCTTATGACAAGCCTGCACAATTATTTGGAAAGGGATGGAAGAAGGAAGACGAGGTTCTGTCAGAATATTCTAGTCAACGGAAAAGACCTCGGTACTTGGAGGGGGATCTGTAGGAATAGGTGTAATTCCCCCTGGCGTAGAAGAATTTGATGTAACAAGAAGAACTTGAGCGGTATGAAGTTCACTCTCTATAGGGAGAATAGGATCGACCGAATGTGAAATCGAGTTGACCACTTGATCAACAAAAGGATCATCAACCTAAGTGATATGAGTTTCACTCTCCATTGGAAGAGTGGGATTGACTGCACTTGGAATTAAATCAATCACTCCATCAGTTGATGGTAGGTTGGGAAAAATTTTACGGTAACTAGTTGGAAGTTCTTTCTGTGGAAAAGTAAGGTTTTCCAACAATTTTGAGGCTTCATCCATGTGAGGGAAAATGTGAGTTTGATGACTCCCTTTGCATAACTTACAAGGAAACCTAACTTTACCCTTTTCCCCAGGAACCTGACTATCACTGGTTGATGGATCAATGGTAAGTTGATGAGAATGTTCCGACCATACTTCCAAGACCTTAGGAATATCAGGACAATTGATAAGGAAGTGGTCACCCTTACAAAGCTTGCAAGGGAATTTGGGTTTACGATGCATGTTGGAGGTTTCCTCAACACTACTAATACTTACAACCATGGTTGGTTGGTTGAATTCTTTCTTATCTTGTTTCTTCTTCTTCTTCCCTTTCTTCTTCTTCTTAGCCACCTGGTTACTAGCATCAAGGCTTTTACCAAGCGAAGAGGAAGAAAGGGAGGAAGAAATATTGGGCGAAGAAGGTAAAGGGTCAACAGAAGGTTGGTGATGTTGTGATGGTGAACTCTGTTGAGGTGAAACATTCGGTTGAGGTGGAACAATTTGAGTATTCGGGGCCAACGAAGTTGAAAATAACCATATCCATAAACCTATTGTAAATCTAGGTAATGACAATGTAGCCATATAAGGCGGACCAACATTTCCAAAGGAAGGAAAAGTACTATGATTCTCGTTAAGAGGGGTTCCTTGGTTGGTAAATTCTGGAACAATTTCCATTAGATTCAACTTCAGTGAGTTTTATTAACAATTTAAAACTAGAATTAACAATTCACATTCACACCTTAAAAAATAAAATTCACAATTCACCCATATGGTCTCTAAAAGTAAAAACAAAGAAATATCAAATCTAGGATTCAAACCACACACAAATAGTAGGTTCCCACACTAAAAACACTAGTTGGTGATGAAATCCAACATCATAGAATTTTAATGCAGAAATGGCGGTTGGAACAGTTACCCCGACAACCTGCTTAATGAAACAAACCAGTGCCAATTTCTCCACTATTCCATCTCAAGTGAAGAGAACCCTCTAGAGAGTCCAAGTGAGTCTAGTCGACGTCTGCTCCAGGTACAGTGGGATCTTCCCTCCATCGTCACCTTGGGAAAGAATCCTAAATTTTATGGCCACTAAGGTCACCAACAAGAACAAATATACCTAGGGGAACAATCTACGTTCCAATACACATGCAAGGGCGAAGTAACAAAGCTCAATCCCCTTGAAGGCTCCTTGACATAATCCAAGGTTTACTGACAAGTGACCCTAGGCTCCTCGAAAATGGTCAATCTGAGGTTTATCATTGTTAATACATGTATATCTTCCATCGTTCCCAATGAGGAAGGATTGATTACCTCACTGGTTCGGATATGATCTCATGCTTGACTCCTTTAGGAGGACCTTCCTAGAGCATACATGCTACTATTGGAATTTTCCTACCGCAAGATCGACTACTTGTTTGTTTTAGTTGCTTTGGAAAGTTACTTACAACCTATTCCACAGCACTAATCCTCAGCTATATTGGTGGAAGAGCACTAAAAATGTAAAAATTACTAGATGAATTTTAATTAAACGTTGTGTTATTTATGCTGTTATTACTCAAAGGGTAAATGGATACGAAACCAATGGTGTTATGGCTCGACTCAAAACTGAATGCAATCAAATATGATAATGTAATCTTTTCAATTCGATGAATCCTAACTAAAGTAAGGGGAGAGTTTCGTTCACTTCCAACAATGCAAAAAATTGATCAATAAGAGAAAATATAACAAATTCTCTAATGCACTAATTTCATCAAGAAAAAATAATGCTAATCAATTCCATATTTTTTTATTTTTGTGTTTTTAAAACAAGCATAAAAACATGTAAATTCAAATTAAAGAAACTGATCTAAATCTACGATTGATTTTTCAGAATGTAAACTATGCAGTTGTAATCTATGCATATTTCACTTGAAAAGTATGCAAATGTAATCTATGCACATTTTTCATTCATATTCTGAAAATGAGAATTATAATTATGCAAATGTGATCTATGCAAAAGAATTCTCAAACACAAGATGATTTTAATGTAATCTAAGAACAAATCAAGTGTAAGTAAAGAAAATTGGGTGAGATTTCCAAAGATCAAAAAATAAAAACACTCAAAGGCAATTAACACTTAGACACAATTTAGCCCCATGCAAAAATTGTTAAGAGACTGAGACAAACCTCGAAGTAATGACCAAAGGAAATCAAATTAAGAATTTCTCAAAAAAGAATATTCAAAACACCCAATTAACTTAACAGAGACTGATGAGATTGTAAAATTGCTTAAAGAAACTCACACAAGGCTTTCTGACAGAAAATACAAGTCTGGGTATACACTGAGAATCTAACAAACTGATCCAGGAAAGAGAATTTTAAGGTTTTCTAAAACTTTTCACAAGGTCCGCAGGTTTCAGTGTAAACAGGTGCGGTCTCGCACTGTTTATACAAGAAAAGAGCAGAGATGCCCGCACTATTTCTAAAATAAAAGTGCAGATACCAGAAAACTAAAAGAAAAATAAAAAACTCTAAAGCACTTTTCATGGATTCTACAGGAATAAATTACCCAAGCCAGTATCAATCAATCAAAATAAAAAAAATAGTTTCACAAGTCAAAAATAAAAGAAATCGAAGTTCAAGATCCATTCCCCAGTGGAGTCACCATTTTGTTGGATGGATAAGTTGTTCTTGTTGACAAGATAAGCCTCTCAAGTGTCCTATGGACAGCTACCAACAAACAGACAAACAAAAACTATTTTCTCTAGATAATAGATGATTTAGAACTAGCTACAACAGGGGTTTTGAAGACCTACCTGTAGTCCAGCACTGTTCGCAATTATCTTCTTTCTAGTTGCTTTAAAGAGTCGTCTTCAAAGATTTGCAATCACAAACATGGAAAAAATCAATAGCACCTTCATAGTATAGACTAATTCACGAATCATATATCTATCAAGATGATCAAGGAATTCAAGAAAAAAGCTAACTGATTAAATAAATCATTGAAAAAACATTATAAACAAGCTACTTAATTAAATAACTCATTGAGAAAATGAGATTCATTCATATTATCTTTGATGAAGAAAGAGCCTTACAATCGTGTCCTCCTTGATGTCGTACAGGCCTTCCTGGGGTTCAGAATAGGTGTTTCCTTTACTCTGACAAGCTTTGCACTCTCTCAGCTAAAATGCACATGGGTGTGTAATCATTCCCACATAATGATCAGTTAAGAGATTATGAGCTTCTATAGCATTTCTCCTCAAAAATTCTCAAAATCTCACCCCCCTTTGAGGCTGCACTATGGCTTCAATTTATAGGAAAAGAGAAGAGGTTGCAACTCCACATAAGAGGGGATAGATTCCTCTTTTGAAGGGATTGAGCTCCATAAACCAAGGGGTAGGCTCCCATAATGGAGGAATGAACATACATGATAGGAGAGAACCTTCGACCGGATAATTGCTTCTAGAAGCTTCCAGATTTGACTGTTGGGTTTCTAAATGTTACTTTCCACCTTCATTTTACCTTTTACAGGTGTCCACACCTTTAATGAAGCAAAAGTGTGTTTAGCTCCACATGCTTTAGAACAAATAGGTGCAGCACCATAGGCAATGTTAATAGAAAGTGTGGTACAAGTGTTTTTAAGACTTTTATGAGCTTTTCTCTCAATTTCAAGGCTTGATTTTAGGAACTTTGATGTTGTAGACTTCTAAGGGAGTAATATATGAGTAATGATGAACCCATATAGACACTAAAATGTCATGGTGACAAATTTCAGTGTAACAAGATGTCACCATATTATACATGAAATTTCAGAGGGTTGTTTGTTAATTTTTCAATATTGTTTTATTTTGTATAAATTACTTTAGCCCAATTAAATTTTCATTAATAGTGCATTAAAATATAAGCAATGTAAATAACCATAAACAATAACCAAATATAGAAAAAAGCATGGATTGACAAAGGATACAACAACATAACCATAAGAGACAACAGATCGGTCCAAGACTAGGGGAAAAGCCCATTGTGGAGGAAACCATTTCAAATATTCTTTCTCAATAGATCGCCAAAAAAAAAATTTAGTAGAGAGTACAATGAGCCCAATACATATATGCAGCAAAAAAAAATTGATTATATCTATAGATATGCAAATCTAAAATATCAAAAGCACAGATTTGATGTATCACCAAAACCAGGTGATCTCAGCTGCCCAGTTCTAGATCTAGATGTAGAAAGATTTCAATGATTGTTCTGAAGCGACAGTGACTACGTGAAGGATGAATAATGACATTGCACAAGCAACTGAATATGATCCAAATAATATATTCCCAATAAATCTCTTAACGGTGGTGTTAAGACGATCTGACTACAACTAAAGCACCCATAATTGTGACATACACGTTAAGTGCCCGCGATTGGGGGTCTCATCAACCCTAAACCCTACCTGTGCCTTGAATACTGACTGCTCATGACTTTACCAACTCAATCATGGCCTTGACACAGCCTTCCCATATTTCTTTCTAAGCTCAACCACTACCTGTCTGTGGTCTTCCTGCAGTTATGGCCTAGAACACCCAGATTAGATGTGAGACCTTGCCTCTGATCCTGATCCCTTTGCGCAAGGTCCTTCTCACGTACCTATGCGAGCCAAAACAGAAAATATGAACCAAATACAAAAATAGCATGAAGACGATCTCAATGAGTGAATGTGTGCAAATGAAATTGGGGTCACTTCTATTTATAACATTGTGAGGGACCGCTTGGGGTTTTGACCGAATCCACATGCGGTTAGGCAGACCAATAAAATAATAAAATAATTCATAACTTAATGTTTGCTTAACTGATTGGAGTGATCTAAAGGTTTCTTTTGGTCCTATTGAAAAGAAGAATCTAATGAAAACATAATATTAACCACATGAGCTATCCAATGTGGAATTTGACTCTAGCTTCTAAAAATTAACACTCCCTCTCAACTAGGAATAATTCCACTTGGTAATCTATGCTTGTAGATATTTACATCAAAGTGTCATCATGGCTTGACTCCATCTTCTAAAACTTTTTTGAATCTAGAATAAGAAAAATCACGGAGAAATAGCTTCCACATGTACCTAGAAAAAGGAAAATAAAACACATAAGGTAGCACATCTCTGACCCTGGGGACTCATCGGGGAGCTCAATCTCAACCTAGAATCATGAAAGGGGAGAAAAATCTCAACCCAATCCTGTCGCCTACCAATATTCCCATCAAGGACTCTCATCATTCAAGTGGTATAACATGTGCATCATAATCAACATGGGTTGTACACCCCAAGCAGACTCTCAACTCGTTGGAAAACTGAGGAACAGTATTCCCATCAAGCCTTGCTTGAGGGTATGATACCAACTAGGGTATACTATGCATCGACAAAATAGGGGAACAACGTCTTTGACCCTGTGAAGATAAGGGAGTAGCATCTCAACCCTGGGTAACAGATAGGAAAATTCCATATTGTCCAGAGTTCCCTCAACCTCAAGAGCCCTTATTCTCAATTCCTCACTCCGAGAGCTAAAGCAAGGTAGGAAGAGCTTGCTCAGTGTCCTTGATCAGTGTTGTCCCTTATCCGGAGGGGCTACATCCATCAGTTCAAGTTGTTCTCTGAAGACCAAGAAATTTATTTTCAGAAGTGCCTTGGTAAGAATATATGCTATCCGCTCATCATTCGATATGTGATGGAGTCAAACTCCTCTCTACACCATATCACAGATGAAGTGATATTGAATCTCAATACGCTTGGAATTGTCATGAATCACATGATTCTCTTCCAAATGGATCTTGCTCTTTTTTTCACAATATATCATTATGGTATCTAAAACTTGACCAAAGAGCTCACCTAAGTGTTTCCTTAACCACATAGCTTCACAACTAGTCGTGCAAGCAGCAATGTAGTCTGCTTCCGTGGTGCTCAAAGATACCAACTTTTGCTTCCTTATCATCCAGGATATCATGGCATAACCAAGACTAAAACAACATCCAGATGTACTTTTCCTGTCAGTGACATTACTTTACCAGTTAGCATCAGTGTATCCATGAAGTTGGATATCTCTAACATAATATCTCAGACCAAGTGTGATTGATCCATGTAAGCATCTCAATACATGTTTAGCCGCAATACAATGCACATGAATGGGCTCAGTCATAAAATCACTCAATGTGTTAACTACATAACATATATCTAGATAGGTGTTCACGAGGAACATCAGAGCCCCAATTAGATGTCTATACTTGGATGGATTTTCCACATCAGGTCCAGCTGCTTCTCCACACAGCCTCTTGAAGTTCATCTACATCGGAGTAGTCATCGATTTGCACTCGGTCATACCAAAACTTTCGAGTAGATTCACTACAATATACTTTCCATGTGAGAGAAATATATCACCAGGTCTTTGTCACACCTCAAGGCCCAAAAACTAATTCATGAGACTGAGTTCTTTCATCTCAAATTCAGAGGCTAACTTACTCCTACATTCGACCATCAGCGGTTCACTTCCTGATAAGCATATATCATCAACATATAGAACCAATATTGGTAGAAAACCTTGGAAAAACTTAAAATAGAGGTTGGGATCATCATTTCTTCTTGTGAAACCCAGTTTCATTAGATAACTTTCAATGTGAGCATACGAAGCTCGGGGAGCTTGCTTCAATCCGTACAATTCTTTCTTCAGCCTATAAACATGCGTTCAGTGATCTTCCACTTCAAATCCATGTGGTTGTTCCACATACACTTATTCATGTAACATACCATGGAGGAAAGTGGTATTTAAATCCATCTGATGAAGGGTACGTCATTGACTAGCAGTAAGGAAAACTATTGAATGGATAATTGTATATAGAGCTATAGGAGAAAATATTTCATCGTAAACTTCTACCTCTTTATGAGGGAAACCATGAGCTACAAACCTCGCCTTTTACTTCTCAATGCTGCCATTGATTCCATGCTTTATCTTAAATAACCATTTCGAAGTCACAAAAAACATTCCATTCAGTCTTGGTACAACATCCCATACATCATTTTTGAAAATAGATTCGTATTTATCGGCTATTACATCCTTGCAAACTTGTTATTTGACAACTTCTTCAAATGAGGATGGTTTGGCTTGAATCATGGTACTCATAGCAGCTACATATCCCTAATACCTGCATGGTTCCTTTCTTTATCTGAATGATCGACGAATGAGAATACTTATTTCATTGTAATGTAGAGTGTCGTGAAGCCAAAGAAGTAATTTTCTTGTAGGAGGATCACTGGGAGGTGGATCTAGAGGATCCATAGGCTCCATGGGAGCATCAATATCATCTGACTCTGGCATATAAGGACCATATAGAATGTCCTTGTCATCATCACCTTCCTTGGGAGGCAGAGGAAGTTAGCCAGCTTTACTAAGTGAAACCTTTTCATCAAAGGTTACATCTCTGCTAATTCCAACCTTCCTTTAACCAATAATGTATATTTTGTAAGCCTTAGAGTTTTCACAGTAACCCATAAACATACCTTTTATACATGTAGCTTCCAACTTATTTCTTTTGTCTTTCAGCACATGAAATAATATTGGAAATCCAAATATGTGAAGATGGTTGATATAATGTTTGTTACTTGTAAACATTTCTTCTGGAGTCTTGCTTATCAATGCTTGACGATGCACCTGGTTTTGAACATTCACAACAACATGTGTGGCTTCAGCCTGTTAGGGTCCCATAATAATAGGATTAATAATTTTGAATTGACTATGATTAGTCTTGTAATATGTACATACTTTGCTTTCTGCAAATTTGTTTTCCAATATTAAAAATAAAAATTTAAAGAGGGTGAAGTCCTAAAAGAAAAACCAAAGGACTAATAAAAGAAAAAGGTCAAAAAGAATATAAGATATGAGCCCCACCAAAAAGAGATAAAAAATAGATTCTGAAAGTGATGCAAATTCAAATGCCACTGCTTTTTACTTTACTTTGCAAAATAAGATTGTGTGCAGCTTGTCAAAAATGCCACAATCCATGATCATCAAACAGCTTAATCTTGATCATTCATGTTTTAAATTGCATGCTGATAGTTAGAGAATAAAGATCTAGACAAACTATTTAATATTGGCAGATCAGTAGTTAGGTGGAGAATAATAATGAGCTCAATAGTTTAATCTGAGCCATTGGAAGTAATAAAGTTAGAATTAGATAGTTTTCTTATCAAAGAAAAATAAAAAGGGTTAGCAAGCTCAAATGCACCCAAATAAATGAAGAAAAAATGTTAGGGTAAATGATGGGAAGGCAGAAGCAGTTTTCACAGGGAATGAATAGCAGAAATTGGTCATTTCATATTACTAATTTCCTTCTAAACTCATTTTCCCTTGTAAAAATACCCCTTCCCCTTCATATTAACTTTTCCCCTTACTACATTCATTTTTCCTTACAAAAACACCTTTTCCTTAGATTAAAATACATTTTCATTTGAAAAACTAAAATCTTTTACTTACTCCCCCTTTCATTCAAAAACACCCCTAAAACCCACTTATCCTAAGTTTTAAATAATATTGGGCCACTATGAAAAATCCCACCCCAATTTTATTTTAATTCATTCCAAGTGTATTTTAAAATCTTGCAGATATATACATTCCCACACATATTTAAATATCTCGCATGTATATTTTATTAACTTCCCATATAAAACTAATTCCCGTATATATTACATTTAACCCCAGTTTAATACATATAGTTAAAACACATTTCCATACTTTGTTAAACCCTATATATATTAACTCCCTCTTATTCTAAAGCCCCGACCCACTTATAGACCATGCTAACCCTGCATTGTAATAAACTCGAGTCCCACTTTCCTCTAACCCCATTGGTTATATATAACTTCCGCTTATTATAAAGTCCCGACCCCGTATAATGTAATCCATTTCATATATCACATAACCCTACATAATACTTATTCATGGACACCACCTCCTATCAAATCTCCAATGGATCCATCCCATTTGCCCAACCATCCGAACATCATTCCCTAGATCCAATGGCCAATAGTCTCTATCGCATTCTCGATTGAGAAATCTTTAACATCACCGAGAGCTTGCGAAATAAGATTTTCTCGCAGCCCCACTCCATGCTACGTGGAAACCTTTGATTACATCGCATCCTCATTCCAAAAACCATTTACTAGCTTTTGTCGATGTGAAAACCTCCAAGTTGTTTTATCTGCCCATTATGAATACTACTCCTCATTTGAATTTGACCCCACACCCTTAAAGTTTAATAAATGTTTTTTAAAACATAAAGCCACCATTTCCAAGTCTTTTCACCATTTCTGTTTAGATATGTGAAAATACAGCTCTGCCGACCTATTCCAAAGCAAAAGAAGCCCTGTCGACTTGTTTTTAGAATATTTAAACCAGAATTCAGGCATTTGGCTACTAGAAAAGCTGCAAATTCTGATTTGAATCAATATAAAGACCAACAAAGTCTCTGCTACCTCCAGAACCTCCTTTGCAAAAAAAAATTAACCCTTCCAGGTATTTCTCAGTGCAAAGGCATGTTCTTAAGCAAAGAAAGTAATTATTTAATCAATTGAAGCTTTGCAGACCTATAGAAAAGCCATTGTTGCCTCTCAAACCCTTCTGCAGACTGTAATAATTTTTCAGAGGTATTCCTGAGAACCTAAACTTATTTCTTAATCATAGAGAGTAATAAATTGAATAAAATAAACAAATTATGGCTTCCCAAGGTATTTTAACTATCAATCCCCTGCAACCTCTTGTTGTTGATGTGGAACATACCCCCCTTGCAGACAGAGACTTCAAAATCAATGACCCTGTCACTGATTTCAACCTCCTTGAGCTCCACTGCTAGAGCCATGATAAGTCAATTGACCAAGCTGATGATGTTTTCCTTTAGGAGTCAAATTTTCCCAAGTATATTGCCCCACAAACCTTCCAGCGTCCAGAGGTTATCAAACTCTGTCAAACTAGTTATTTGCCTGATCAAAGAGCCTTAGTGACCCCTGGTAAAGGGATTTTATTCACCATCATAACTGAATCAATAAACCAAATGCTATAAATCCAAACTAGGCCTGATGAAGCCCCACTATCTATTGAGATCCTCACTGAATTGTATTTAAAGTTGGACTTCCCCAAGAGGTTCCAGATATTCCAAACATTCATTCTCTCATCAGTAGAAACTCCCAAAATTAACCCTCCTTATCCAACTGTTATATTCTCTGAGAGAACCAAGCATATTATCACCATGCTATCATGTATTATGGGTTATTTAACTGATGAGCATGTTTATGCTTCAGTCCTAGGTTTTCTTTCTATTTTCTCCCCTAGTCAGCCTCCTACTTCTACATTCACTTTTCCCTAGTACCTCTCTGATACAATCCATGAATAGATGGTTAAATTACCAGAGGAGGGAGTGTTCAAGTATTCATATGTTTTATTCCATATGTTCCTATACTTTCAATCTAAAATATTTGCAATCAATTTTCAAAAACTGAATGTTGAAGGTAATCCTCAGTCAGTAATTGTTTGGAATTAATTAATCAAGAATGATTCCACAGAGTTCACAAACAAAGACTTCATTGACTCATTCATCTATCCAATTGTCAACATGCTGAACCAAAACACTCAGTCAAGAGTTAGTGATGAAATAGAAAAGGT
Organism: Pinus albicaulis; assembly: GCA_034641835.2. Taxonomy (NCBI): domain Eukaryota; kingdom Viridiplantae; phylum Streptophyta; class Pinopsida; order Pinales; family Pinaceae; genus Pinus; species Pinus albicaulis. Next base: position 973,994,189 of record CM076569.1, read on the forward strand.
ATTGCAGTTATCAGGACACAATAGGACAAGAGATTGGTATCTTTACCAAAACCACACTGAGATTAGGGCATATGGATCTCAACTCATTCCATATAAGCTGCCCAAATACCTCCCAGTGAGGTTACTTTCTCTTGAATATATCAAGTAGATACTTAACTCTGATGAAGATAATTTCTTGTCAACCAAAAAGAAAACATAGTTTAAGAACAAAAACCAGATTGGTCCCTTCATCTGTAATAATAGGACTACTGGTCAAGAGGCAGAAAAGTGTCTTCAGGAATTCAGGTTCAGTGAGAGTTTCAAGTGGAATTATGATCCTTTAGGAGTTATAAGCAAGTTAAGAATCAAATTTAAACTAACTCATTTTATCCATGAGTCCAAGTCAGATATAGAGAAGTACTCCAATCAGTCTGAATGATTGGAGAATACCTTGAAAGAGATGGAGAAACGAGTAGAGACTAGTTCTATTCTGCAAAATCCAGTCCTACAAGAAAGGAATTCTAAAAGGTCAAGGGAAGAAGGATCATATTAAACTCAAACCACTACTGAAACTAAGTTTAAATTGATGTATAGGAAGAAGCCCAAGCTAAATCCTGTAAACGAACAAGTTGAAACTATTGAGATCATTGATACAAACACAGTGGTTAAAGACAATGCACCACCTACAGTTTCTGAAGAAACTCACCAGCCTTCAACCTCTAACACTCAAATCATTTATAATCAACACAGAGTTGAGGTTTATTCATCAAGTAAACCAGAAAATAAAGAACAGGATATCATGCATAAGTACAAGGAAATTAAACTCAGAAATGAGGCATTAAAAGTAGATGCTTATGACCAATACTGGAAGCAGTGTTAGGTCCCTATATTACTAGTATAGTCCCTTATTTTTGTTAGTGTAACCCCCTTATTGTTATTATTGTACCCTTGTAACCCCCATTTTGTTATTATTGTGCCCTTAAATTATTATTGTTAGGTCGGCTAGGCCCACTAGGATTACATTATGGCCCCATGGACTCCTATATATAGAAAGGAGGTTTTGTAAATTGTATCATCCAAGAATTGTTCATTTATGTAATGTATTGGAGGTTGCCCCCTCGAAGTGGCTTATTTCTAAGGCGTGGATATCTCTTTTCTTCTATTTTTGGAGCTGGTTACACAACATTTGGTATCGGAGCTTTGGATTCTAGGGTTTCGCTGCTCCAAACAGGTCATCGTGGAATTTTCGCTATAACTTTTTTTCTACGAAGTTTCAGAAGCTGAAATTTTTAGGGTGCGAAGCTGAAATCCTGAGGCAGATTGTCTAAAAATTTCAGAGCTTGGTTCGCAATATTTTCAGAGATATCATCTGTGGAAGTTAGGCCTTTTTTCAAGCTCCTAAACAGGTCATCGTGGAATTTTCGCTATAAAAATTTTTCTACGAAGGTTCAGAATCTGAAATTCATATGGTGCGAAGCTGAAATCCTGAGGAAATTCGTCAAAAAATTTCAAAGCTTGGTTCACAATATTTTTGGAGATATGATCTGTGGAAGGTAGTGCTTTTTCAGGCTCCTGAATTTCATCTCAAAGAGGTGATCGTGGGAAAAGTTCAATAACTCTCTCTCTGGGCATTGGATTGGAGTGCCGTAAAAAGTGGTCGCAAGTACACAGACTGTAGTTTCTTGGCTATCAATTTCAGAGACAAAGGACGAAACATTGACACGTGGAAAGTCCTACAAGTTCGCTCTATTGAAGCAGTCCAGAATTAGGTCATTGTGGGAGATTGGACACAACTTTGTATTGGAGAATCCAAATCAGGTCATACCTGGGGAATTCAAAAGAGAATGTAGAGGGCTACTACAGGGCTGAATTTCAGATATTGAAGATCCCCAACTACAGAGATAATTCAATTTCAATATCGAGCTCCTCAAAAGCAAGTAAAAGGTGTGTATTTTTTTCCAAATTGCATAAGTCTTGTTTGAATAATCAAGTTGAATTGATTCCAAGGGAATATTGTAGAATAGATATCAGTATTGGATTCTAAAATGGCCCCTAAAAATAATTCGACACCCATTAAGCCTTTAGAAGGCTCTACTATGACTCATGAAGACGAAGAATGGCAACATGACATATCAAAAGTACAAGAGCAAGTGCAACAAATTTCGCTCTCGCAAAGAACAACAAAAAATGAAATGGAAGTTTTGAAGAAAGGCATGGAAACTAAGATGGATGGTTTGAAGAAAGGCGTGGAAGCTAAGATGAATGGTTTTGAAGCTAAGATGGATGGAATGGAAGTGGGCGTGGAAGCTAAGATGGATGACATGAAAGACAACATGGAAAACATGAAGAATGATCTAAAAGCATACATGGAAGGCTTGATGACAAGCTTAAAACAAGAAATTATTCCTAATGGTGGAAATATAGTAGAAGAAAATCATGATGAGAACAAAATAAATGTTAATCATGATTTCATAAACTCTAATGTTGGCGAGAAGAACCACCATATTCCAAAAATGGATATGAGGAAGTTTGATGGAAAGGATCCTGTAACATGGATACTACAGATGGAGCAATATTTTGATCTCCATAGCGTGCAAAACACACAAAAGGTACGCATTGCAACTTTACATTTAGAACAAAATACATTTGTATGGTATCGATGGCTTTGTTCCCGTAAAAAAATTGTCACTTGGTCAATTTTTAAGGAGGAAATGATAGCACATTATGAGGATACAAAGAGCAACACCTTCTTTAGCCAATTGATAAATCTCAAGCAAAAGGGTTTAGTGGGGCAGCACATTGAGGACTTCCAAAAATTGAATATAAGGGTAACTGATATTCCAGAGGAACACAGGATTTATCTCTTCATAGGCACTTTAAAGGATAACATTCAACATGAAGTTCGCGTTCTGGAACCTGATTCATTGGAGAAGGCATTCAGGTTGGCAAGAAAAGTTGAATGTAAAATTATGGCAACAAGGAAGCCTACCACTCAATTCTATAAAGAAGTAAGTGTGGCTACGCCTAGATTTCCACAACCTACAAGGTTGACACCACAAAAATTGGAAGAAAAAAAAGCAAAAGGGCTTTGCTACAGTTGTGATAGCAAATACACTAAAGGTCATAAGTGTGCTGAGAAGAAATTATTTTACATAGATTGTGAAGAGGAAGAAGAAAATGAATAAGAAGAGGATATACACCAGGAACCAACCCTAGAAGAGGAAGAAATGAATCCGACCATATCGTGTAATGCACTGGCAGGAATTACCACTCCTCGAACTCTCAAGATACAAGGACAAATCAAGAAGAAAAAGGTAATAGTGTTGATTGATTCAGGTAGCACCCATAATTTTATTCATTGTAAGGTAGCCAAGGAATTAAATTGTTTCCTATACCAAGCACCAGAATGTCAAGTGATGGTTGCAAATGGAGGAACTATAAATTGCTCTGGAAAATGCCATAATATCAAGCTAACCATGGGGGAATATGTATTGAATAGTCCAATGCTTTCCATTCATATGGGAGGTGTTGATGTTGTACTAGGAGTACAATGGTTACAATCTATGGGGACGGTAGCTTTTAATTTTCAAGAACTTTTCTTGAAATTTTTTTCAGAAGGAAAGGAAGTCGAATTACGGGGTATTGAAGGGAAGCCGAGAAGGATAATAAGCTCTAATGTCATGACAAAGATTCCAAAGAAAGAACAATGAGGCATAATTGCACAATTATGCTCACTAGAAGTTCCGACATCAAAATCATCTATTTCTGCAGATCTCCAACAAGTCTTGGACAATCATTCCAAGGTGTTTGAAACTCCCAAAGGACCCCCACCTATTCGTGATCATGATCATGCTATTCATTTGATTCTAGGAAGTGTTCCTCCAAACATCAGGCCTTATAGATATCATTACTTCCAAAAGAGCGAAATTGAACGTATGATTGCAGAAATGTTAGAGGCGGGTATAATTCAACCCAGTCAAAGTTCTTTCTCTGCTCCTGTAGTATTGGTACACAAGAAGGATGGATCATTGCGAATGTGTCCGGATTATAGGGAGCTCAATAAGCTCACCATTAAAGACAAATTTCCCATTCCTGTGATTGATGAATTATTGGATGAATTACATAGAGCAATTTATTTTACCAAGTTGGATCTTCGTTCAGGATATCATCAAATTAGAATGAAGACTGAAGATATTCCAAAAACAGCATTTCGAACTCATGAGGGTCATTATGAATTTTTGGTCATGCCTTTTGGCCTTACCAATGCACCTTCTACATTTCAAGGGTTGATGATTTCCATTTTCAAACCCTTCCTTAGAAAATTTGTGCTAGTATTTTTTGATGATATACTAATCTACAGCAGGTCTTGGAAGGATCATGTTGAACATGTTGACAGGGTGCTCAAACTATTGCAGGAGAAACAATAATATGCAAAAACATCCAAATGTTTCTTTGGAGTACAAGAGGTGGAATATCTGGGTCATATTATATCTCACGAGGGTGTTAAAGTAGACCCTAACAAAATTAAAGCCATTAAGGAATGGAAAGTCCCCACTACCATAAAGCAGTTGCGAGGATTTCTCGGGTTAACAGGGTATTATCGCAAGTTTGTTAAGAATTATGGGAGAATAGCAGCACCTCTAACAACATTATTGAAGAAAGATGCATTTTCATGGACTCCCGAAGCAACTAAGGCCTTTGAACGTCTTAAAGAGGCAATGTGCCTAGCACCGGTCTTAGCTACGCCAGACTTCACAAAAACCTTTATTGTGGAATGTGATGCCTCGGGAAATGGAATTGGTACGGTTTTAATGCAGGAAGGAAGACCCATTGCTTTTGAAAGTCGTCCAATCAAAGGAAAGTATTTACAGAAACCTATTTATGAGAAGGAAATGTTAGCAATAATGCATGCACTAAAGAAATGGCGAACTTACCTAATGGGAAGACACTTCAAGGTAAAAACTGATCATGATAGTCTTAAACACTTTTGGAACAAAGACTATCTTCAGAAGAGCAGCAAAAATGGGTCACAAAGATGTTGGGTTATGACTTTGAAATAATCTACAAAAAAGGAAAGCTTAATGTTGTTACAGATGCACTCTCAAGAAAGAATGAAGAGGTGGAAGCATTGCTTTGTGCCATTTCTATTATCCAACCGGATTGGATAACCGAAGCAAGAGATGAATGGAAGAATGACAAAGATGTATGGACACTCATTCAAAAGTTGCAGCAAGATCCTAGTACATCTGATACATTTAGTTGGAAAAATGATTCCTTATGGTACAAAGATCTCTTATATCTTTGTAAGAATTCCCAACTAAAACAAAAGATTCTTTTGGAATTGCACACTTCTTCTTTAGGAGGACACTCAGGATTTTTAAAAACTTACCACAGGGTGAAGAAAGATTTTTTTTGGGATGGCCTTAAATCTGATATTCAAAAGTTTGTGGCAGAATGTTTGGTTTGCCAGCAGAATAAAGTGGAAACAATTAAGACCCAGGGACTTCTACAACCTTTATCCATTCCAAGTCAACGTTGGGAGGAGATTTCAATGGATTTTATCACAGGTTTACCTAAGTCCAAAGGAAAGAGTGTCATCATGGTGGTAGTTGATAGACTTACCAAGTATGCACACTTTTGTGCATTATCTTATCCATTTAAAGCAAGTGCAGTTGCTACTACATTTATGGATAGAATTCAAAAGCTACATGGAAGCCCAAGGGTTAATGTGAGCGACAGAGATCCCATTTTTACTGGAAATTTTTGGACGGAGTTATTTTCTTGTTTGGGTACTCAATTAGCTCATAGCTCATCTTATCATCCTCAATCTGATGGTCAAGCTGAGATAGTAAATAAATGTTTGGAAGGATATCTTCGTTGTTTTGTATCTGATAAACAAACACAATGGGTCAAGTGGTTACCTCTTGCTGAATGGTGGTATAACATTTCCTTCCATACTGCAGCAAAAATGACCCCATTTATGGCACTTTATGGATATCATCCACCATCCATCACATCATCTTTAAGGGAAAATTCGAAGGTTCCAGCAGTGGAAGATCACATCGAGCATCAGCAAGAAGTTCTCCAACTCTTAAAGGATAACCTGAATTTGGCACAAAATCGAATGAAACAACAGGCAGATCAACATCGTAGCGAGCGAAGTTTTGATGTAGGAGATTGGGTATTTTTACGGCTACAACCATACAAACAAATGTCCCTCAAGCAAGCAAAGAAGGATAATAAATTATCGCCAAAGTACTATAGTCCTTACAAGGTGTTGCAAAAGATTGGTACTATGGCATACAAATTGGAGCTTCCTGCTTCTTCGCGAGTACATCCAGTTTTCCATGTTTCATGCTTAAAGAAGGTTATAGGTGAAAATCTTTCAGTTCAAACAATATTGCCAGAACTTGATGAGGAAGGAAAAATCATATTGGAACCAGAAGCGGTCATGGAAACAAGAACTCGACAACTACGGAATCGATCAATTTCAGAGTATCTCATGAAGTGGAAGAACTTACCCACTGAAGATTCTACATGGGAGGATGAGAATTTTATACAGAAGCACCCAGAGCTACTCAAGCGTTGAGGACAACACTTTTTTGAAGGAGAGGGGCATGTTAAGTCCCTATATTAATAGTGTAGCCCCTTATTATGTTAGTGTAGTCCCCCTTATTGTTATTATTGTACCCCTGTAACCCCCATATTGTTATTATTGTGCCCTTACATTATTATTGTTAGGTCGGCTAGGATTACATTGTGGCCCACTAGGATTACATTATGGCCCCATGGACTCCTATATATAGAAAGGAGTTTTTGTAAATTGTATCATCCAAGAATTGTTCATTTATGTAATGTATTGGAGGTTGCCCCCTCGAAGTGGCTCATTTCTAAGGCGTTGATATCTCTTTTCTTCTCTTTTTGGAGCTGGTTACACAAAAAGCAGACACCTAGTGACCAAAGCATTTTTCTTTCTGCATTTGATTACAAGACCAGAAATATGCAAATGACTTTCTTACAACCCACAGTGAAGCATCCTAAGTCATCAACAGATTATAAGAAAACATCATATGAAGTTCAAGCCAAGGATATTCATCCTATAGACCAAATAGAATTTCATAAGCAACATGGTGAAATGTTGTATTCTACCATGACCAATAAATCCATGAGTGTTCAAAAGATGCAAAATACTTTAGAAAACATCAGAGGTCAGCTAAAGCTAGAAAATTCTTCCTCACAAGCCAAAGACAATAGAATTAAATCACTGGAAGAACTGGTCATAGAGGCAGGATATGATCCCAAGAACATTAAAGTTGCAGAAGAACTCATCAAGAAAAAGAATGCATACATTACTGCATTTAAGAAACAACTAAAATTGCCTCCTACTGAACATCCATAGGCCAAAGAAGTTTTACAGGATGAAAGCCAAAAAGATGAGATGATGAACCTCATTCCTCAATTAACTTCCCAATTGAAAGAATTGAAAAATGAGATGGATAAGTTAGTGCATGAGAAAAAGGCTAGCATGGAAGCAATCCATGTCATTGCTATTCCTACGGTTACAACAACAATTCCTTATACTTTATTAGCTTCAATGGCCACAACAGTTCCAGTAGCCACAACACTTCCCACTACATCAGCGACTACTTCAGTAACAGAATCATCTACAGCAGTAGCTCAACCTAGTGATGAAGCAAGTAAACTAGTTAAAGAAATGCAAGAAATTTCCATACAGACTAATGAAATAAATAGACTTAAAGAAAAAATAAAATTCTAGAGGATGAGAAGAAACTACTTCAAATCATGGACAAAAGTGAAGTACAGAATACAAACAGATTGACAAAGAAAGTGCAGAAGTTAGAAAAAAAATTAACATTGAAAGAACCACTTTCCCAAGCTAAGCAACATCTGTGGGCCAATATCATTGAATCTGTATATGATATTTGGCCATTAATTTAAGTTATTTATGGGCAGAAGGATCTTATAAAATAATTAAATGAAGCCATTCATAAAGTAAAGGAAGAACTTGGTAAGAAGCCAAAAGAGGCCAATGAAATCATTAAGTTTCTTAATTCAAAGAACAAACAGGAATTGGAAGAATTGGAATTACTGACATAACTAAAACAATTCTTGAAGTTAGAAAGGTAATTTCTAAAAGGAACTTGATGGTACAACTTGAAGACAAGTGTTAGAACTTGGAGCTTTCCATAACCAGATTCATGGTGTAATTTTATGTTTTGAGGCAGAAAGGTCTGCCTAATCCTCTGGTTATCAATGACAGTTTGATGAAACATGAGGATTATGATAAGAAAATAGGAGAAGTGGCAAAGGAACAAGCCAACAATTCATCCCTGAAGAGAATTCCAATAGGAAAGGTTCTCTATCAGAGTTTTGAAAACCTCTTTTACCTCCAACATGAGGTAAAACATCTATTCATTAACAAGCCTACTTTTGTAAAGTACACAGAAGTTGATGACATTTTCAAAAGAATGGTAAAAATAAAATTACCAGATGCAGAAGCTTGGGAGAAGTTGATTGATTTACTTTGAAAGTGAAAGGTAAAACAATAAACATAGCAGTCAAAGTGAAGATAGAGCAAGTAGTTTAAAGTAAAAAAAAATAGTAACAGTAAAGAGTATCAGAGCAGTTAAGGAGTATCAGATGAAAGACATAGTTTAAAATTTAAAAAAAAAAAAAGATGACAAAGCATAGTTAAATGTAGTGTTGAGTAAAATTTAGAGACAAATCAACAAAATATCAACAAAGCAAACAACAAAATCAATAAAAGAAGGGACAACTTGCATTAATTAGATAGTTATATCTATCTTCTTGCATGAAGATATTTATTTTTTCTTGAAAAATTCCTAAGTCAGTTTAGGATATTTTGTATTAGTTTTTTGTATAAATACTTCATAATTCGAAGTATTGAGGGTGGATTGTGGATTTATAAACATTTCTATTGTTGTATTGATCTGAAACCTGAGGGTTCAATGTACCATTTTCAAGTCAACAGACTAGATTGAGCAATAAAGGAATTATATTACAGGATTCATCTGTTGAGCCACGTCAGTGACGTACTTTCAATTGTTATTTGTTATTTTCTAAATTTTTCACATACTTGCATGTTTTCTGAATCTAAATGTATAACAGGAATTTTTTTTCAGAACTTTTTTAAAAACACTGTCTTGAACTGTTATTTCATTTACATGTTTTCTTCTGATATCCAGATTAGGGAATTATTCATTTCTCCCTAGTTTCGATTGACCTCTTTCCTATTCCATCATTATCTAGATCTGAGAATCCTTAATTTCTCTCCCATCCTGAATGAAACTATTTCACCTTCTAGCCTAAAGATCTGAATCAGCTCAACTACCTTGCCCTGTGAACACTTCCTTTAGACTTTAATTTTTCTCTGTTGCTTGATACATTGACTCCATTAGCCCAATGGAAAATAGACCTGCATTTATCCATCTAAATCAGTGATTCCACCACCAAACCAAATCAAAACCAAAACCAATCAATCTTTCATAACTAGCCTAAAATCAACTAAACACAACAGAGTTAAATCATAAAGAGAGAGCCCTCTCAGAGCATTAGGAAGGCTAGATCCTGAGCTTAAAAGTAGGTTTGTGGTTACCTATAATATTTCTTTAACTTAAAGCATAACAACCCTAGGAAATTATTGGAGTGATAACATACTGGCGAATCCACTAGGGAAGAACCCGTCCTCAGTTAAATAAACCTCAAAGGAAACTTTTATACTCATATTTTCACCTTAAGTTTTATTTAGGGTTGTTGCAATATTTCATTAATAAATTAAAATTATGGCTTCCAAAATAATATACTATACCAGCTCTCATCCTGATCCACAACCTGTTATAATTGTGGATGACCCTGATAGAATTTTAAATAAAAACAAAAAAGTATAAATTCTAGGGAATATTAGTCAATTAATCAAATCTAATTCACTGCCAAAAGAATTATCAAGATTACAAGACATTGAATTTGATTTATCTTTTGAACAATATTTATTTAGAACTAAATTTGAAAGTTAAACTTATGATAGTGTAATAGATCCTAATTTCATTCAATTCATTGAAACAAAGAAGGAGAATTTTTCACATGATTCATATCAACAAGCTCTAGAACCATTTGATAAACTTGAAGCTTTAACCGCAACTTTGATTAAGGACATTGATGAAGCCTATCTTCAACATTTTGTTGATTTAATTGATTTATCTTCTTATACCCCTAAGTATTATACCATTCATTCAGAATCTGTAAATTCATCTTTGTTTAGTACCACCTCATCTATTATTTCCACTACACTTCATTCCATATAATCATTCATTCCCAAGCTTCCCCTTCAACCTAGAGTTTTATTTCCATCTCCAAATACTACAATTTCATCCTCTAGCATTTCTGCTACATTTTCTAGTACTTTTCCAAGCACCTCTTCTAACATCCCAACTACATCCTCAAGTGTTCCAACCTCATCTACATGTACTTCAAGCTCATCACCAAGTACTACCACTTTAACTCCTAGCCAAGCAAGAATCTTAGCCATGGCAGCCAAATATGCTCCTTTGGGCCTCCCAACTCAATTACATGCCATTCCCCAAGACTACCAAAGTAAAATCTTTCAATTTTATGGTACTAGTCAATACACTACACAACAACATGTTAAAAAATGACTGATTACTTTGAATTTAATGAAATTGATGAATCTGATGTTCAAATGAGACTATTTGCCCAAACATTAGTTGGAGATGTAAAGAAATGGTTTAAAGCTTTACGTGCCAATCATATTGTTGATTTAGAAAATTTCCATAGATTGTTTAACAATAAATGGGAGAAAAAAAATAATCCTTTACAAATTTTTTCTGAATATGAAAACATAAGAAGATCACCTAATGAATCTATTCAGGACTAGTGTACTAGATTCAATAGTATTTACAATGTTATTCCAGAAAACATCAAACCCCCACCAGATCTAGCTTTAATCAAATTCCCTGATGGTTTTGATACTGATATGTCATACCAACTAAGGGAAAGAAACCATGAAACATTAGAGCAGATGCAAATTAATGCTATTAGTGTAGAAACAAATTTGTTAGCTAGAAGAGCTAGATTGAGAAATGAAAGAAGAGTAACAATAAAGGATGAACCCTCCACCTTAGACAATAATATAGATAGCTTAGCAAAAACCATGGAAATAATGATGGATAGATTAGAAAATATGGAAGGGAAACCACAGTGGGATAATCAACAACAAGGTACTCAAATAAGAAATCCAAACTTTATAAAGAATCCCAACACTAATAAATCTATAGAATCAACACCTGATCAAACAATAAGACCACCTTTCCAAGAGAACTATGCTAAAATTTCTCACCAAAATGAATAAGATGAATACACTCATATTAACTTAATGGGCATAAATGATGATAATACTATTTTTCTTACCCAAGAAGAACAATAATTATACATGATGCAACAACTACAATTAGAATCTGGAGAGTCTTTTTCTTATAAGCAAGGTTATGAATATGCCATTAATGAAGTTCACAAGCAATATAACCTTAGGAGAAAGAAAAATGTAGAAGCACCTAATAAGAAAACTGTCCAAACTCAGACCAAGAAAATAGTAGAAGCTCCTACAAACAAAGTACTGCAAACTCTCCCTAGACAAACCTAACAAAACTCTAGTTCAACTCAGAAAAATTCCAGTCCTAATTAGAAAATTTCTAGTCCAAAAATTGTACCCAGTCCTAAAATTGTAGATATTATAGATAATGTTGTTAAAACATCAGCTGATCCTCAAAAATTTGTTGCTGTTAAAACAACATTTTATGCTAAAACATCTGCTACTGATTAAAAATTAGTTGATTCCCAAACATCTATTGCTGCTAAAACAACAATTGATCCTAAAAAATTAGCTGCTGCCAAAACCATAACTGCCACCCAAACTGTTCCTGATAAGAAGATTGAAAACAACAAAACTGTGGAAACACAGACTGAAAAAAAAAAAGTGTAGATAAAGAAGAGAAACACACTCAAACTGCAATTGGAAAAGAACAAAATGCTCAGTTAGGAAAAACTCAAGTCCCATTCAATATCCAAACTGAAATAGCCAAATTGGAAATACCAATTCCTTTAACAAAATTGGTAAAAACATGATTTATACAAATCACAAATCACTGAAACACTGAACATAAATGAAAGAGAAGGCTTTGTTAATCTTAATGAGGATCAACCAGAACTATTATTTGGTCTTGAGGTAAATGGGAAACATCAAGAAGGTGGTGTTCCTCCTTTCTACATTAGCTTGAGTATTCATGATCAAATTTTACATAATGCTATTCTAGATTCAGGAGCATCACACAACTTATGCCAAAGGCTATCACAAAAACATTGGATTTAGACATCACTAGACCATACAAAGATCTTTTCTCTTTTGATTCTAGCAAAAATAAATCTCTTGGCCTAGTAAAAGACTTGTGTGTCACTCTAGTCCAATACCCAAGTAAGAGTATTGTCATGGATATTGTAGTTGTTGATAGCCCTCCTAGGTATGGAATGCTATTATCTCGCTCATGGGGAGAAAAATTGCAGGGATCTCTACAGTTAGACATGTCATATGCCACAATTTTAGTATTTTTTCAACCCAAAAAGCTTTACAGAGAAAATTTAATGAAATACATGGTTAGTAGTGCAGAAAAACCACAGAACTATCCTATTTATTATGTACATTCGGATATGGATTCTTTCATTTTATGTAATTCAGACATTGGAAAAGACAATAACACAGTTCTAAAACGTCAACATAAGGAAGTTGACAGTGACAATATATTTCATGAATCAATGTGGCACCTAGATTTTGATGGTTCAGTAAACAGATTAGGAGCAAGAGTAGGAGTTTGGATTCACAACATGGAAAATAATCATTCTGAAGGTCATGCCTTTAGATTAAACTTTAAATGCACCAATATCATGGTTGAGAATGAAGCTTTAATATTAGGCCTGAAAAATATTTTCTATCATGGGAGACTAAGAATTAATCATAAAACAAATCAAAGGAGAGTATTCTATGTATAATCCTAGATTACCCAATACAGAGAAATAGTTTTAGATCTGATTAAAGAGTTGCTTGAAATTGACTTTGTCGTTATTCCAAGGAATCAAAACATGCAGGCACACAGTTTAGCTACTTTTGCTAGCAACTACAAACTTCCTTTTCAGCCAAATCACCAAAACACAACAGAGGTAAGACACAGACCTACTATACCAAACAAGTTGAAATATTGGCAGATATTTTCACAAGATGATCAAATCTACAATTTTATGAATGTTGAGGGAGAATTCCAAAATTGTAACATAGATATAGATTTTAGAGTAGATGATAATATAGATAGTGAGTTAGATATAAACAATTTAGATTTGGCTAAACCCAGTAAATTCACTCAAGTAGAAATAGATAAATTAGAGAAATTAGAAATAGAAGAACTAGCAAATAATGATTCGGAGTTTTTAAATCTTAAGAATAATTTTTTTCCTAAGGGGTTAACCCCATTAGAAGATATTTTTAATTCAAATGATGTAGCAAGAAAACCAAAAATGGAACCATTAATATCATACATAGAAGAATGTAACATAGGAATAGAACAAAGGCCTAAGCTCATCAAATTATCCAAAGCATTACCTCCAAAAGAAAATTTGAAATACATAGTTTTTTTTAAAGAATTTAAATATGTGTTTGCATGGAGTTATGAAGACCTTAAATCTTATGACACCATCATAATACAACATAAAATACCTATCAAAGAAGATCATAAACCATTTAAACAGAATCTTAGGAGAATAAATCTAGTTCTTATGCCTTCAATCGAAAAAGAAGTAGAAAAGATGTATGAAGCACAGATCATTGCACGTATAAGATATTTTGATTGGGTCTCAAACTTAGTTCCCACTAGGAAGAAAACAGGGGAGATCAGACTTCGTGTTGCTTTCCAGAACTTAAACAAGGTGTCCCTAAAAGATAACTATCCTCTCCCCAAAATGGACCATGTTAGCCATCAGTAAATTTTGGCAGAGAAAATGATGGCTAAAAATAAGTCCTGAGACTTCAAGAGATCATTTTCATAGAAAAATTCTCACTCTTGAAGCCTTCTAATGTTGTCCAAGCTCAGCAAGTAATCATCACTGTTGTTTCATTAATAAAAACCCACCAAGGAGCCATGTTGATATTCAAAAAGATTGTTCTTAGGTCGTTTCCCATCATTTTCTAAAGCCTTTTTCACTCATTATTTGCCCTTTTTAAACCTCCATTTTCCCCTGAAAATTTCCTTTTCTCCTTCTCATTTACCCTTCATTAATCTTAAAACTTCCCAAAATCCTTTCTTAAGGTATAAAACTCCTTTTTATGGTTTAAAAACCCCTTTTTTTTGCCTATCGGAAGCTAAAAAACCCCTAAAAAACCTTTTGTTGGCCTAAAAAGCACTTTTCTTTTGTAAAAACAGGCTTTAGCCCCTTCCGGCTTAGCCCCCAGCCCCCTTTCCTGTCATGTGACCTAAATCCCACGACCTGGAGCTAAAAACCTTTAGCCCCTTCATCGCATCGGCCTTTTCTTTTTATAAAACCCACTTTTTCTTTATAAATTTTCCCCGATGCTATAAACCCTTTTCCCATAGCCCCTGGTCATCTCTCCCCTCCACATGATCATTACCCCGATTCTGTGTTCCCCCATAGAACCTCATTTTTCCCTTCCTCCCTTTCCCTTTCTCCTTATCCCCACCTTGACACTTTACAAAAAAATCCCAACCATTGATATTTAAAGATCAAAGGCTATCACGCCTCTTCCCCTATGCTTCCTCCACCCAAAATCCAGCCATTCATTAACCTTGGCCGAAGAATCTCCTCCATCAATCCATTTGATCTAACAGTCCTCATCTAAACCGATGACCCAACTCCACAGGGGCCTACCATCCACCACATACAATGCCCACCCCATCGAATGCTGCCACCTATTTTCCACTTTCACTCCCGTCATGCAACTCTTTCATCACACCCGATCCGCTCCGTCGGATCTCATCCCCCTCATTCGATGGTTGTGGCGACATATCGCATAATTTTTGTGCCCAAAGTTTAACACTCCAAAGTAGTGCGATACTGGCGATTTTCTAAAGGACAGGTGTCGCGTAGTGTGTGGAATCGCGTTCAAACACGTTTAAACCACTTACCATTTATTTGTCATGCAATAACCACTCACGGTATTCCCAAACCGCCTTTGCACGTTTTCGCTCCAAAATTCAAATTTAAACCTGTTTTTTGCAATTTTTATCTGCAGAACCCCTCTGCCTGCATATTCACCCCCTCTGCACCGCTTCGCCACTCCACCAACCTCCTAAGCAGTTTTCCCCAAGCTCATAGGATTTTATGAAATGTTTTGTGGTTTTTTGCAGGTTTGACAGCATTTTCCAAGGCTGAGAAGCCTCCTATGTTTCATAAAGAGACAGGGCCTGAGATCATGACCCCTGAAAATCCAACAATGCAGAGTAAAAGCTTCTGGGTTTCAGTCCACGATCTAGTCGGTGCTATTTGACCATTGGTCATAACATTAAACCCTCTGCCTATACATGTTAAAGAAGAAGAATGGTAAAGGTTAAGCTTGAATATCAGAGATTAAAGGAAAACCCCATAGATCTGAAGTTCTAATCAATAATTAAAAAGACTAAATACAATGGATTAAAAGCTTTGATCATGTAGTTTAAGGGTTTTTACATAGTGTCGGGAATTAAATATCAGTCAGCAGATTAGGATTAAGGATTCTGAGATGATTACAATGACATAATCAGTCTTAAAAGAAGGATCAAGGCTTAAGCAGTGTTTAAAGCCACCAGATCAGCATAAAATCAGTGAAGGAGCCTCCGAATGCCACATCGTCGAGGCCATAACTCCTCAACTGCCACATGGGGACTTATGTCATCAAAAGAAATACACAATGAATGCACAGTCAGAGATATTTTGCCAAAGACAGCTCAGAATTTATGATCAGCCTACCAAAGCCCCCAAAGTCAACAATAGTAACTAAGGTTGATGAAATTTAATGTAAAATCAATTAATAAGGGTTAATACATGTCATTCCTTCTCCATTGAGTCTCTTAAGGGCCGAGAAGCACTTACTCTTTTTTAAATGAGCAAATGAACCCTTCTTACACTCCACCTCCTCTTTCTCCTATAAATATTTCTGTACAAGATAGTTTAGTGGTTGGTCTTTGGATATCTGTTGCATGTAAATAGCTTTGAAGCTATTGTAGCTCTATTATGAATTGAATATACATAGGCTGAGATGAGAATTTTGTAGCTATAGAGACCCACTGGACTCGAATATTGTAACTAGTTTGAACATCAAATACAAATAGTTGATTTATGGGATCCTGGTCTATGTCAATGGTGATGTGTTTCTCACTGTAATTGTCAATTTTCTTTATTTTTTCATTCTGTTCATTTTCCTCTAATAAAGAACAGCAAATATAGATTAGGATTTACTTCTGAAGTACCCTAAATCTCACTGATAAATCTTTATCCTTTATTTTTTCTATTGATTGTTAATTTGAAGGTAATTCAATAAAGTATAACCAGTGAAGTGTTGGTAGGCCCATATTTCCTAATTACAACCTGAGATTTTATCTTTAAATGTTCTTGAGAAGTTTTCTAATTAAATTTGAGCTAGAGAAGTTTATGGTTAGCCCTGTCCTATCTCCAACAGTTGCTTTGAAAAGTTCCCTTAAAATTATGTTGAAAGCAGGCTAGTTTAAAAGTACTTACCGGATCTTAAACTACTTTTTATGTTACCATGGATGTTTTCTTTTCAGAATATGCTGAAAGCAGGCTAAGTTAAAATTCTTTACTTGATCTTAAGTTGTTCTCTATTTTTCAATGTTTTCTCTAGAAAGTATATCAAAAGTAGGCTAGTTTAAAAGTACTTACCTGATCTTAGGTTACTTTTATGTTTTTTTTCCCTTAAGAATATGTTGAAAGCAGGCTAGTTTCAAAGTACTTACTGGATCTTAGACCGTTATTTGTTTCTTCATGTGTTTTACTTCTTCCACCTTCATTTCTTACTGTTTCATTCCATAAAATCAACTTAAAGAGATCCTTTGACATAGATGACTTGCCCCATGGACCACTCTTGAACCTTGCTGATTCAATTAAACCCTCTTATGACTCCATAGCCCAATTGATTGATGTTTTTCCTTGCTTGTCTTATCAACTGAAACATTCCTTCATTTACTTACACCTTCACCCTTCATAAATAATTCCTTCATCTTCATGTTATCCTTCCCAACCAAACAAAACAAACAACCTTGTTCTTCGTAACTAGCCTAAAATCATACTTGAAGCCTTAAAGATCATATATTTAAACACATATATAGAGAGATCCCTCTCTGAATCTAGGATGGCTAGGTCCTCAAATTCCAAAGTGGTTTTGATGTAGGCTCTGCAGCGTTTTTACTTGCCAATATTGCAAACTACGGAGACCTAACATACTGGCGACCATACTGGGGAACTCTTCTGAGTAAAATACTTAAAACTAAAAACTCAGTATTCAGTGCAGCATAAGTATCTTTCTTCAAGAACTACCAAGCATGTTGGTAATGATGATAGGACTTGTCTGTATCAGTGGAAATCTAAGTTCTTCTTAGGATTCTAACAGACCCTTATCAAACCTTGAAGAAATTAGCTAGCTAAGCCACAAGAGTAAACTTTTTTTTTCTCATCACTGTAGCTAAGTGTTCAAATGAATTTAGGAAACTCTCATAACTTACAGCACTATAAAAACTCAGAAAAACTCAAAAAACATTTCAGATTGGTATTCATACCTTATTAGTGGTGGTGGACCATAAAACATTTTACCTTTTAAAAGCTAAAAATTTCCACCTGGTGACTCCACAATCCTGAATAGACCTAAAGACTCCACTGGGAAACCCATTCCTATCATAAAATCATACAAACTCAGTTAAGGAAACTTTGAGGATTAATTTTTCTTGTTAAATATCAATTAGCCTATTAAAAGATTGTTATATTTGGTTAAAATTTTCTTATTATTTGGTCTGAAAACACCACATAGTGGCTTCTAGAATAATTCATACTAGAGCCTATCCTAACCCAAATCCTCATGAGATATTTGATAATCCAGAAAGTGTACTTAGGAAGTCCCCTAAGTCTAACACTTCAACTATTGTCAGACCAGTCCATAGAGCTAATTTTGTTCCCTAAAACCTTACAGCTCTTCTAGATACACAAGGTGACTTAAGAAACCCATTCAGAACTAGGTCCCTTGATGATATTGATCAGATAGACTTTGAGCCTTTACACTCACCCCAACCTAGTGGTGAGAAAATTGTTAGCAGAGAAACTACCCCACCCGATTTACATTTCCTTCATAATTTTGGTTTCTCTCATCCAAGATCTTCTCAATAGTCTCTTGCTGGTCCATCTACTTATGTTTCCCATACACCCACTGTTCAAACCACTCCATTTTACCAACTCCCTCCCATCTTACATCCTCCACATGTAAACCCCACACTTTTTCCATAACCTCCTATCATGGCAACATGGTATGCCCCTCTAGTCCTTCCTTTACCTTTAATAAATCTGCCACAGGACTATCAGTCCAAGATACCGTTATATGATGCCAGTGGAGCTACTACTGCTTCACAACATGTGGACAAGATGAATGACTATTTTGATAGAAATGAGATTGATGATGAAACTGTCAAGCTCAGATTGTTTTCTCAAAGTTTAGGAGGAGAAGCAAGAAAATGGTTCAAGAACTTAACCCATAATAGTATTAATGACCTCCAAGCCCTCCATTAGTCATTCCTAAAAAAATGGGGAGTCAGAAAAAACCCTCTCTAAATACTTTCAGATTACAACAACCTCAAAAGAAACACTGGGGAAAGTGTTCAAAATTATTGCACTAGGTTCAATAGTGTTTATAATGCCCTACCCCCAGAATTGAAACCTCCACAAGGCTCAACTTTGGCCAAATTTCTTGGAGGATTTGATCCTGAAATGGCATACCAGCTAAGAGAGAGAGATCCTTTGACTTTGGAAGACATGTAGAAAGGAGCTCTTGCTGTAGAAGTAAATCTGATTGAGAAAAGGGCTAGGATGAGGAATGAAAAGAAAGTATCATGTAGGGAGGAAAATACACCTTCCACATCTAGCTCAAAAATGGAAGGAATGATGGAGGAAATGATGAAGAAGATGAGCATACTTGAGAGAGCACAATCTAGAGAAAACCAATCACTTCCCCAAAACAGAAATCAATCTCAAAATCAAAATCAAAACTTCAGGAGAAATCAACCTCAAAACAGACAAAGAGAGGATGACCAACAGATCAGACCTCCTTTCCAAGAAAACTATGTGAATGTGGATGAAGAAACCCATGAACAAACAGAGGATGACAACATGAACATGCTGGGAGTGAGCAATGAGGATTCTGATTTCCTCCATGAAAGAAAACAAGGTCTGTATACACCTTATGATGACAGAAAATCACAAACTGATTATTATGAACAATACTCTGAAAATGCCATCATAGGATCACCTAAACAATATGACCTGAGAAGTAAGAAGAATCAAGAAACTCCCAGGAAAAAAACCTCTGATAAATCTACCAAAAACAGCCCTGAAAATGTTCCCAAAAAAATAGTTGAAACTCACAAAACAAGGGTTGTAAATTCTGATTTAAACAAAGGGAAAAACATCCAAGCCAATGAAAAACAGAGTGTTAACCCCAGTAGCACTAGCACTTCAGCTAATGCTCCTAAAAAAACTATTTTAACAGTTGTAAATAATAGAAGTCAGCAAAATGATTTTGTTGATGAGTCCGTGAACAAGAAGATCGAATTAAACATTTTAAAAAACCAGATTCCCTTCAGCTTAGAGAATGAAATTTCTAAAATCAAAATCTCTGCCCCACTCACTAAATTAGTCACTCAAAATGTATATAGAGGTCAAATTTTGAAGGCTTTAAACATAGAATATGTTCATGACACAGTTAACTTGAATTATGATACCCCAGAGCTCATTTTTGGATAAAAAATTGAATGAAAATTTCAAGAAGGAACCACCCCTCCATTCTACATCAGCTTAAACATCCATGATAACATTTTGCACAATGCCATGCTTGATTCAGGAGCATCACACAACCTCATGCCCAAGTTGATTATGGAAAGATTAGGCTTAGAGGTGACTAGACCCTACAAAGATTTATATTCTTTTGATTCAAGTAGGGTGAGTTGCTTAAGCCTAATAAAGGACCTCTGTGTTAACTTAGCTCAAATACCATCCAAGAGTTTAGTGATGGACATTGTAGTGGCTGATATACCCCCCAAATATGGCATTCTCCTTTCAAGGTCATGGGGTGCTAAGTTACAAGGCACAATGCAGATGGATATGACTTATGCTACCATTCCTGTCTTCAGTCAACCTAGAAGACTCTATAGGGAAACACACATGAAATATATGGTGAGTAACCAAGAAAGACCAGATAATTCTCCTCTTTACTCCATACACACTGACCTTTACTCTTTCATTCTTTTTAATGATGATATTCCTAAAGAGAAAGAGCTAATCAGTGAAAAAACATCAAATGTTGTGATCACCTCACTTTCAAATATAGCTACAACCACTGATAAAGAGGAAAACACAGAGGAGATTAAAAATCAGTTTCCTGATTTAGAAATTTACAGCAAACAGATTAGAGGTCTTGAGGTCCAGAATAGTCATAGGTGTGATGCAGATCATGAGAATCAAGGAGTAAAACCTCAAAACATTGAAAACTTTGAAGAACTAAACACATAAAAACGTAGTGCAAACCCTTGCATAGAACAGAAAAATGAAGAAAAAAGAGAGGACAACAATGAAATAAATCACAAATCTGAGAACATTCCTCTTTGGAACATGAATTTTGATGGGTCTTGCACTAAAATGATGTAGGAGCAGGAATATGGATACACAACACTGAAAACAAACATGCTGAGGGGCATTCCTATAAGTTAAATTTTCAATGTACAAAAAACATACTTGAGTATGAAGCTCCCCTTTTAGGCCTACATTTATTGAAGAAATTAGGGGCCAAAAGGATAACAATTCATGGAGATTCTGAGTTGATTATTAGGCAAGTGAATGGGGAGTATAGTGCCAAACATCCCAAACTTAGAGCCTATAGAAATGATGCCATGGATTTGTTAAAAACATTTGAGGAATATTTCAACTTATCTTTGTCCCAAGAAACCAAAATGTCCTTGCCAACGGTTTAGCCTTTACTGCTAGAACTTGTCTTACACCTTATGAAACCAAGAAATGCACCACCCAAATCAAATTTAGACCAGTTGTCCCAGATAATGAAAAATATTGGCAAGTTTTTGATGGAGATAAACAAATAGAAGACTTCTTACAGTCCAAAAATGAATTTGAGACATCAAAATCAGATTCAGATTATGATGAAGACTGTCCTGATGAAGAAAACCCACTTACTATAGAAGAAAAGTCTCCAGAGATTGCAGGAATAAATCTATTAACAAATGAATTACAACACATCACAAAAATTAGTACAGAACTAAAAAATGAAGATTTAGAAGTGTTGTAATCTAAATACCAATGCTAGCCAAAAGGTCTGGTTCCCTTAGAAGAATTATTTGATTTTAATGATGTGTCCAAGAAGCCAAAATTGGAACCCATAAAATCTGAAGTGGAAGAATGCAACATAGGCAGTGAGGAAAAACCCAAAATAATCAAACTGTCTAAAACTTTGCCAGCTCATATCAAACTGAAATATATTGAGTTCTTTGAATAATTTTCTGATGTATTCGCATGGAGCTATAAAGATCTGAAATCATATGATACAGAAATAATCCAGCATAAGATACCCTTCAAAGAAAACCAGAAACCTTTTAAACAAAAATTGCGCAGAATCAACCCTGTTCAATTACCTCTGGTAGAGAAAGAAATTAGAAAAATGTATGATGCTGGAATTATAGTCCCTGTTAGATACTCAGAGTGGGTGTCTAATCTTGTATCAGTTAGGAATAAAACAGGACAAATAAGGTTGTGCATTGATTTTAGAAACTTAAACAAAGCCTCATTAAAGGACAACTATCCTTTGTCCAAGATGGATCATATTTTACAAAGGGTAGTTGGTTCTAGAAGAATTTCTTTGCTAGATGGATTCTCAGGATACAATCAAATTTTGGTACATCTTGATGATCAACTTAAAAAAACCTTTACTACACCTTGGGGTACTTTCATGTATTTGAAGATGTCTTTTGGTTTGATGAATGATGGTGCCACATTTCAAAGAGCCATGGACATTTCATTTTCAGAAGAAATAAGTTACTTCGTTGTGATTTACCTTGATGATATAACTGTTTATTCTAAAACAGACGAAGAACACCTAATACACTTGAGAAATTTTTTTGAAAAATGCAGAAAATTTGGACTATCCTTGAATCCAAAGAAAACATTGTTTGGTCTCCAAGAAGGTAAAATTCTTGGGAATATCATATAATAAGAAGGAATAAGGATAGATCCAAAGAGGATTGATGGCATATTGCAAATCAGTCATCCCAGAAACATCAAGGAACTTCAATATTTCATTGGAAAGATTAATTTCTTGAGAAGGTTCACACCCAATCTAGCTGAACTCCTTAGAAACTTAACAAACATGCTTAAAAAGGAAGAAGGAGTTAAATGGACCTTAGAAGCAAAGAAATCATTTGAACTGATAAAACAAGCACTCACTAAAACACCAGTTCTTATCAATCTTTATTTTTCAAAAGATTTCTTCATTTTTTCATTTGCATCAGAACACACAGTAGTTGTTGTCCTATTACAGAAGAATTTGAATCGAAAAGAGCAACCCATTGCATTTTTTAGCAAGGCATTAAGAGATACACCTCTGAAGTATAACATAATGGAAAAATATTCCTTTGCCTTAGTCAAAGCCTTAAAAGACTTCAGAGTTTACATTTTACATTCCCACATCATAGCATTTGTGCCTCATTCAGTTGTGAAAGACATATTGACCCAAAACCCGGATGGCAAAAGAGGAAAGTGGATTGCTGTAACTTTAGAGTATGACTTAGAAATCAAGTCCACTAAGCTCATAAAAGGTCAAGGACTAGAAAAAATTATGGCTGAATCCAACTTTAAAGCTCTTGATATAAACATGTTTAATGCATTAGATGAACAGGATGAGTTGTCAACTCCAATTATTGAAGATCATTTTCTGAATTCATCTTGGTATGCTAATATTTTGTATGTTTTGTTCAATATTAATGTCCCTCCTAGTTTTTCTAAACAAAGGAAAGATTCTTAAAGTTAAAAGTTGTAAGTTACTGCATTTTAGATAAATGTTTATATTGGAAAAATGCTAGTGGATTATTGCTTAAATTTCTGCCTGAGAATGATGAAGATAAGATCAAGCATGAGTTTCATGAAGGAGAATGTGGAGGCCATCTCTACTGGAAGTCAACTGCTAATAAAATCCTTAGTGCTGGTTACTACTGGCCCACTCTCTTTCAATATGTACACAAAATGATTATTGCCTATCACAAATGCCAAATATTTGAAGGCAAAAGAAACTGATTCCCTTACCTCTGCAACCAATCACTGTTGAAGCTCATTTTCAGCAGTGGGGTCTAGACTTCATTGGGGAAATCCATCCTCCCTCATCTGCCCAACATAGATGGATCCTCACAGCAACAAATTATTTTACCAAATGGATAGAAGCCATCCCATCTAGGAATGCCACAGACTCAGTCATCATCTCATTCCTTAAAAACCATATACTTTCCAGACTTGGCTGTCCTAGAAAGATCATAACTGACAATGTTGTTGCATTTGGTTCTAAGAAGATGGTAGAGTTCTTTCATAAGTATCAGATCATATTGGGTCATTCTACAGCTTATTACCCTCAAGGTAATGGGCTGGCAGAGTCCTCAAATAAGAGCTTGGTAAAAATTATCAAGAAGTTGCTGGAAGATAACAAGAAGTCATGGCACAATAAGCTAGTACGTGCTTTATGGGCAGACAGATTGACAATTAAAAAATCAATTGGAATGTCCCCCTACCAGCTATTTTATGGAACTGATGCAATATTTTCAACCAGTTTAGGAGTGCCAGTTATAAGGCTGATCCAAGAAGTACAGTCTGAAGATAATGATGTAACAAGAAGGATAAACCATACAATACATCTTCAACAAACCAGAGAGGAATTATACATCAGAGCACAACAACTACAAGAAAACATCAAGAATTTGTTTGACAGAAGAACCAAGGCAAGTGATTTCAAGATTGGTGATAAAGTTTTGAAATTGGATTCAAGAAGAGAAGATAAGGGCAAACATGGAAAATTTGATAACTTATGGCAAGGCTTATCTTATCCAATCTTCTGTTGGAAATAATGCATTTTTTCTGCAAGAATTGGATGGAGCTGAATACTTTGGAGGTCCTGTTAATGGCAGGGTTCTCAAACATTATTAAAATTAACTGATATTCCACTTTCAAGGCTTTTTATTCATTGTATATAACACTTTTTTTCAATTTGAAGAAAGAAAAATACAAAAACAATAAAAGAGAAAAAGAGGGCAGAAATAAAACAAGAAAGGTACAGCCCCATACCAAAAAGAAAATAAAATCTGAAAGTGTGCAAGTTTAAATGCCACTCCTTAAGAAAAATCTGCTATTTTAGTCATATAGCTCAATCATGACTAAGATAGATTTAAATTTTCTGCTGATAGGGCAGTGAAAAAGATTTGCCAAACTGTTCAATCTTGGCTTATCAAGTAGAATAGATTAGGATAGAAAATTAATGGTTCAAACAATATTAAATCCTGAACCTGTAAGTTTGTTGAAAATCCGTTCTAATATGCTCAAAATATGAACCAAGAAAAAAAAGGAAAGAACGGCTCAAAAAAGATCAAAATCATAGTTGCAAAAAGAATGAGGGATGTTGTAAAGATTTTCAGATCATAAGCCTTCACATTTTTGTTTCAAATTTCTGCAAATAAAGTCTATGTGCAGCTTGTACATACAGCCATAGACATCATGGAAAATCATACAGCTTAATCCTGATTTGACTATGTTTAAATTTCTGTTTTAGAAAATAGAGAATAAAATCTGCCAGACAGTCTAATCCTGGCAGATAGTAGCTTAGGAAGATAATTTATGAGTTCAACAGTCTAATCTGAACTCATGGAAGAAATAAGGGTAGACTTAGATTAGTTTCTCCTGCTTTAAAAAGAATAAAATGTTGATGTTCAAGGTCTGCAAGTCCAAATGCACCTTTTGAAGAAAAAATGATAGGAAGTAGGTTGTGTAGGTAGTTGTTTGGGAAATAAATTTGTTTGATATAAATGTTGATCATCTTTCAAATATTGAATGATCAAGGAAGAAGAGGTTGTCAATGGATAAAGGCACAGGTCTACATCCCAGAGATCAAATTCTGAAGATTCTTGACACCTCCAAGGAGTTGTCATCCCCAAGTGGAGCCACTGTTAGCCATCAGTAAATTTTGTCAGAGGAAATGATGGCTAAAAATAAGTTCTGAGCCTTCAAGAGATCATTTTCACAGAAAATTTCTCACTCTTGAAGCCTTTTGATGTTGTCCAAGCTCGGTAAGTAATCATCATTGTTGTTTCATTAAGAAAAACCCACCAAGGAGCCATGTTGATATTCAAAAAGACTGTTCTTAGGCCATTTCATATCATTTTCTAAAGCCTTTTTCACTCATTATTTTCCCTTTTTAAACCTCCATTTTCCCCTGAAAATTTCCTTTTCTCCTTCTCATTTACCCTTCATTAATCTTGAAACTTCCCAAAATCCCTTCTTAAGCTATAAAACTCCTTTTTATGGTTTAAAAACCCCTTATTCTTGCCTATCGGAAGCTAAAAAACCCCTAAAAAACATTTTTCTAGCCTAAAAAGCACTTTTATTTTGTAAACATAGGCCTAAGCCCCTTCCGACTTAGCCCCCAGCCCCCTTTTCTATCATGTGACCTAAATCCCATGACCTTGAACTAAAAACCTTTAGCCCCTTCATCGCATCGGCCTTTTCTTTTTATAAAACCTGCTTTTTTTTTATAAATTTTCCCCAATGCTATAAACCCTTTTCCTGTAGCCCCTGGTCATCTCTCCCTTCCACATGACCATTACCCCAGTTCTGTGTTCCCCCATAGAACCTCGCTTTTCCCTTCCTCCCTTTCCCTTTCTCCTTATCCCCGCCTTGACAATTTACAATAAAATCCCAACTGTTGATCTTTAAATATCAACGGCTATCGCGCCTCTTCCCCTATGCTTCCTCCGCCCAAAATCCTGCCATTCATTCACCTTGGCCAAACAATCTCCTCCATCGATCCATTTGATCTAACGGTCCTCATCTAACCCGATGACCCAACTCCACCGGGGCCTACCATCCACCACATACAATTCCCTCCCTATCGAATGCTGCCACCTGTTTTCCACTTTCACTCCCATCGTGAAACTCTTTCATCGCACCCGATCCGCTCTGTCGGATCTCATCCCCCTCATTCGACGGTTGTGGCGGCATATCGCATAATTTTTTCACCCAGAGTTTAACGCTCCAAAGTAGTGCGATACCGGCGGTTTTCTAAAGGACAGGTGTGGCATAGTGTGTGGAATCACATTCAAATGTGTTTAAACCACTTACCATTTATTTTTCGTGCGATAACCGCTCACGGTATTCCCAAACCGCCTTTGCCCGTTTTCACTCCAAAATTCAAATTTAAACCTGTTTTTTGTAGGTTTTATCCACAGAACCCCTCCGCCTGCATATTCACCCCCTCTACACCGCTCCGCCCCTCCACCAGCCTCCTAAGCAGTTTTCCCCAAACTCGCAGGATTTTATGAAATGTTTTGTGGTTTTTTGCAGGTTTAACAGCAGTTTCCAAGGCCGAAAAGCCTCCTACGGTTCATAAAGAGACAGGGCCTGAGATCATTACCCCTAAAAATCCAACAATGCAGATTAAAATCTTCCGGGTTTCAGTCCACGGTCCATTCAGTGCTATTTGAGCACTGGTCATAAGATTAAACCCTCCGCTTGTACATGTTAAAGAAGAAGAACGGTAAAGGTTAAGCTTGAAGATCAGAGATTAAAGGCAAACCCCAGAGATCTGAAGATCTAATCAATAATTAAAAAGACTAAATACAATGGATTAAAATCTTTCAACATGTAGTTTCAGGGTTTTTACACAGTGTCGGGAATTAAATATCAGTCAGTAGATCATGAATAAGGATTCCGAGATGATTACAATGGCATAATCAGTCTTAAAAGCAGAATCAGGGCTTAAGCAGTGTTTAAAGCCACCAGATCAGCATAAACTCAGTGAAGGAGCCTCTGAATGCCACATCTTTGAGGCCATAACTCCTCAACTGCCACCTGGGGACTTATTTCATCAAAAGAAATACACAATGAATGCATAGTCAGAGATCTTTTGCCAAAGACAACTCAGAATTTATGACCAGCCTACCAAAGCCCCCAAAGTCAACAATAGTAACTAAGGTTGATGAAATTTAATGTAAAATCAATTAATAAGGGTTAATACATGTCATTCCTTCTCCATTGAGTCTCTCAAGGGCCGAGAATCACTTACTCTTTGTTAAATGAGCAAACGAACCCTTCTTACACTCCACCTCCTCTTTCTCCTATAAATATTTCTGTACAAGACAGTTTAGTGGTTGGTATTTGGATATCTGTTGCATGTAAATAGCTTTGAAGCTGATGTAGCTCTGTTAGGAATTGAAGATACATAGGCTGAGATGAGAAGTTTGTAGCTGTAGAGACCCACTAGACTCAAATATTGTAACTGGTTTGAACATCAAATACAAATAGTTGATTTATGGGATCCTTGTCTATGTCAATGGTGATGTGTTTCTCACTGTAATTGTCAATTTTCTTTATGTTTTCATTCTGTTCATTTTCCTCTAATAAAGAACAGCAAATATAGATTAGGATTTACTTCTGAAGTACCCTAAATCTCACTGATAAATCTTTATCCTTTATTTTTTCTGTTGATTGTTAATTTGAAGGTAATTCAACAGAATATAACCAGTGAAGTGTTGGTAGGCCCATATTTCCTGAGTACAACTTGAGATTTTATCTTTAAATGTTCTTGAGAAGTTTGCTAATTAACGCTGAGCTAATTAATGTTCTTGAGAAGTTTGCTAATTAAAGCAGGCTAGTTTCAAAGTACTTACCGGATCTTAGACCGTTATTTGTTTCTTCATGTGTTTTACTTCTTCCACCTTCATTTCTTACTGTTTCATTCCATAAAATCAACTTAAAGAGATCCTTTGACATAGATGACTTGCCCCATGGACCACTCTTGAACCTTCCTGATTCAATTAAACCCTCTTATGACTCCATAGCCCAATGGATTGATGTTGTTCCTTGATTTTCTTATCAACTGAAACATTCCTTCATTTACTTACACCTTCACCCTTCATAAAGACTTCCTTCATCTTCATGTTATCCTGCCCAACCAAACAAAAAAAATAACCTTGTTCTTCGTAACTAGCATAAAATTATACTTGAAGCCTTAAAGATCATATCTTTAAACACATATATAGAGAGATCCCTCTCTGAATCTAGGATGGCTAGGTGCTCAGATTCCAAAGTGGTTTTGATGTAGGCTCTACAGCATTTGTACTTGCCAATCTTGCAAACTATGGAGACCTAACAGACCATATTTTACAAAGGGTAGTAGGATCATCCACGATTTCATTGCTTGATGGATTCTTTGGATATAATCAAATATTATTTCAACTAGAAGACCAACTAAAGACAACATTTACTACTCCTTGGGGTTTCATGTATTTGAAAGTGCCTTTTGGATTAATGAATGCAGGAGCTACTTTTCAGAGAGCTATGGACATAGCTTTTGGAAAAGAAATTCATGGTTTTCTTGTCATTTATCTAGATGATATAACAATATTCTAAAAAATAGACATTGAACATCTAGATCATCTAAGAGAAGTGCTTATTAAATGCAGAAAATTTGGTATTTATTTGAATCCTAAAAAGACACTCTTTGGACTTGAAGAAGGTAAATTATTAGGACACATAATCTCAAAAGAGGGAATTAGGATAGATCCAGCTAGAATAGAGGCAATTTTGAACATAAGTCATCCTAGAAATATCAAGGAATTACATGCATTCTTAGGTAAAATTAACTTTCTCAGAAGATTCATTTCTAATCTAGAAAAATTAATTAGAGAACTGAATAACATGTTAAAAAGAGATTCAACACTTAAATGGATAGTAGTGGCCAAAAAATCCTTTGAATCAATCAAATAATCCCTTACAAGAACACCAATCCTAATAAGTCCTAATTTCTAAAAAGATTTTATCGTTTTTTCTTTTTCCTCAGAACATATCATTGCATCAGTCTTGCTGCAAAAGAATGATCAGGGTTATGAACAGCCCATTGCTTTTTTCAACAAATCCTTAAGAAATTCCACACTAAAGTACAACATAATGGAAAAACAAGCACTTTCTTTAATAAAGGCTATTAAAGATTTCGGAGTATACATCTTGTATTCACATATTATTTCATATGTTCCAAATTCAGTAGTAAAGGACATTCTGACTCAGAATGGTCCTGATGAAAAGAGAGGAAAATGGATTGCCACTATTTTGGAATATGACATTGAAATAATGCCTACTAAACTCATTAAAGGCCAAGTTTTAGCCAAACTCATGGCTGAATCAAACTATCAGGCCTTAGATATAAATTTTATTGCTCAATTAGATGATCAGGAAGAGATGGTGACTCCACAGATCAGTGAAGCTTTCATTGACTCACCTTGGTATGCAGATATCATATTTTTCTTACTAAATCTACAATCTCCTCCTCGTTTATCTTGAACTAAAGCTAGATTTTTTAAAATGCAAGCAATGAAGTATTGTATCATAGATAATGCTTTTTTTTGGAAAGATCATGGTGGTATACTAATGAATTTACTAATGAAAGATGAAGCTGATAAAGTTATGCAAGAGTTTCATGCAGGTGACTGTGGAGGACACCTTTACTAGAAATCAACTGCTGATAAAATTTTGAGGGCATGTTTTTACTGGCCCACTCTTTTTGCAGATGTTATAAATTATGTGACCTCCTGTCACAAATGCCAGATCTTTGAAGGGAAGAAAAAACTATTACCTTTATCCCTCAAACCCATCTCCATAGAAATTCCATTTTAGCAATGGGGTATAGACTTCTTTGGTGAAATTCACCCACCCTCATCATCCCAACATAAATGGATTTTGACATCCACTGATTACTTTACCAAGTGGGTAGAAGCCATTCCTTCTCGAAAAGCCACTGATTATGTCAACATCTCATTCCTTGAAAAAAATGTCCTTTCAAGATTTGGATGCCCACAAAAGCTCATTACTGATAATGCAGCTGCTTTCAAATCTAAAAAGATGATTGAATTTTGTAACAAATACCACATCAACCTTCTCCATTCCACTGCCTACTACCCTCAAGGTAATGGACTTGCATAATCATCCAACAAAATCCTAGTAACTATCATCAAGAAACTATTAGAAGACAACAAAAAGACCTGGAACAAAAGGTTAGTTAATGCCTTATGGGCAGAAATACTGACTACAAATAAGTCCATTGGTACATCTCCTTATCAACTAGTATATGGAATGGACGTTTTTTTTCCTTCCTCTTTAGGAGTGCCAGTGATGAAGATGATTCAAGAACTGCAGGTTGAACCAAATGATCTCCAGAGAAGGATAAATCAGACTATTCATTTGCAGCAGACCAGGGAAGAGGTTTACATCAAATCACAAGTGATCCAAGATAAAATTAAAAATATATTTGATAAGAAAACTAAAGCTGATGAATTTTCCATAGGTGACAAAGTGCTTAAGTGGGATTCCAGAAGAGAATAAAAAGGTAAACGTGGTAAATTTGATTTTCTATGGAAAGGTCCCTATATCATTTATGGTTACATAGGTAACAATGCGTTCTTTTTAAAAGAAATTGATGGATTGGATCTACCAGGAGGACCAGTTAATGGTAGGATGTTGAAGCATTACTTTTCTCCAGAATAACATTAGTTAATTTGTCTACTTTTCTCATTTTACATAACATTGAAAAGCATATTTTCGATTGGAATTTTTTCTTACAAAGTTGAAGGCCCTAAGCTTTGAAAGACAAAATATCATAAGTATTAATAAAGAAGAGCTCAGAAAATAGTCACAAGGCAAACACAGTCAAAGTTCAAAGGCTACTACTCTTAAAGTTCTTTTCATTTCATCAGGAAATGCCATCCCCATGTGGAGCCACTGTTAGAGTCCTATAATAATAGGATTCATAATTTTGAATTGACTATGATTAGTCTTGTAATATGTACATACTTTTCTTTCTGCAAATTTGTTTTCCCATATTAAAAATAAAAATGTAAAGAGGGTGAATTTCTAAAAGAAAAATCAAAGGACTAATAAAAGAAAAATATAAAAAAGAATATAAGATATGAACCCCACCAAAAAGAGATAAAAAATAGATTATGAAAGTGATGCAAATTCAAATGCCACTAATTTTTATTTTAATTTGCAAAATAAGATTGTGTGCAGCTTGTCAAAAGTGCCACAATCCATGATGATCAGACATCTTAATGTTGATCATTCATGTTCTAAATTTCATGTTGATAGTTAAAGAATAAAGATCTAGCCAAAATGTTTAATCTTGGCAGATCAGTAGTTAGGTAGAGAATAATAATGAGCTCAACAGTTTAATCTAAGCCATTGGAAGTAATAAAGTTAGAATTAGATAGTTTTCTTATCAAAGAAAAATAAAAAGGGTCAGCAAGCTCAAATGCACCCAAATAAATGGTGAGCTTATTGAGCTCCCTATAATCTGGACACATGCATCATGATCCATCCTTCTTTTGTACCAATACTACAAGAGCAGAGAAAGAACTTTGACTAGGTTGAATTATACCCGCCTCTAACATTTCTGCAATCATACGTTCAATTTCGCTCTTTTGGACATAAGGATATCTATAAGGCCTGATGTTTGGAGGAACACTTCCTGGAATCAAATGAATAGCATGATCATGATCACTAATAGGTGGGAGTCCTTTGGGAGTTTCAAACACCTTGGAATGATTGTCCAAGACTTGTTGGAGATCTGCAGAAATAGATGATTTTGATGTTGAAACTTCTAGTGAGCATAATTGTGCAATTACGCCTCGCTGTTCTTTCTTTAGAAGCTTTGTCATGACATTAGAGCTTATTATCCTTCCTGGCTTCCCCGCAATACCCCGTAATTCGACTTCCTTTCCTTCTGAAAAAAATTTCAAGAAAAGTTCTTGAAAATTAAAAGCTACCGTCCCCAAGATTGTAACCATTGTACTCCTAGTACAACATCAGCACCTCCCATAGGAATGGCAAGCATTGGACTAGTCAATACATATTCCCCCATGGTTAGCTTGATATTATGGCATTTTCCAGAGCAATTTATAGTTCCTCCATTTGCAACCATCACTTGACATTCTGGTGTCGGGTATAGGAAACAATTTAATTCCTTGGCTACCTTACAATGAATAAAATTATGGGTGCTACCTGAATCAATCAACACTATTACATTTTTCTTCTTGATATGTCCTTCTATATTGAGAGTTTGAGGAGTGGTAATTCCTACCAGTGCATTACACGATATGGTCGGATTCATTTCTTCCTCTTCTAGGGCTGGTTCCTGGTGTATATCCTCTTCTTCTTCATTTTCTTCTTCCTCTTCACAATCTATGTAAAATAATTTCTTCTCAGCACACTTATGACCTTTAGTGTATTTGCTATCATAACTGTAGCAAAGCCCTTTTGCTATTTTTTCTTCCAATTGTTGTGGTGTCAACCTTGTAGGTTGTGGAAATATAGGAGTAGCAACACTTCCTTCTTTATAGAAGTGAGTGGTAGGCTTCGTTGTCGCCAAAATTTTACATTCAATTTTTCTTGCCAACCTGAATGCCTTCTCCAATGAATCATCTCCAAAACGCGAACTTCATGTTGGATGTTATCCTTTAAAATACCTATGAAGAGATCAATCCTGTGTTCCTCTGGAATATCAGTTACCCTTATATTCAATTTTTGGAAGTCCTCAATTTGCTCCCCCACTAAACCCTTTTGTTTGAGATTTATCAATTGGCTAAAGAAGGTGTTTCTCTTTGTCTCCTCATAACGTGGTATCATTTCCTCTATAAAAATTGACCAAGTGACATTTTTTTTGGGAGCAAAGCCATCGATACCATACAAATGTATTTTGTTCTAAATGTAAAGTTGCAATGCGTACCTTTTGTGTGTTTTTCACATTATGGAGATCAAAATATTGCTCCATCTGTAGTATCCATGTTACAGGATCCTTTCCATCAAACTTCCTGATATCCATTTTTGGAATATGGTGATTCTTCCCACCAACATTAGAGTTTATGAAATCATGATTAACATTTATTTTGATCTCATCATGAGTTTCCTCTACTATCTTTTTACCATTAGGAAACATTTCTTTTATCAACTTTGTCAAACCTTCTATGTCTGCTTTTAGATCATTCTTCATGTTTTTCATTTTTTCATCGATCTTAGCTTCCATGTCATCCATATTATATTCCCTGCAGCTTCCATTCCATCTGTCTTAGATTCCACGCTTTTCTTCAAACCATCCATCTTAGTTTCCACACCTTTCTTCAAAACATCCTTGCATTTTTTGTTTCTCTTTGCGAGAGCGAAATCTGTTGCACTTGCTCTTGTAATTTTGATATGTCATGTTGCCATTCTTCGTCTCCATGAGTCATAGTAGAGCCTTCTAAAGGCTTAATGGGTGTTGAATTCTTTCTAGGGGCCATTTTAGAAACCAATACTAATATCTATTCTACAATATTTCCTTGGAATCAATTCAACTTGATTCTTCAAACAAGACTTATACAATTCGAGAAAAAAATACACACCTTTTACTTTCTTTTGCAGAGCTCTATAATGAAATTGAATTATCTCTATAATTGCAGATCCTCAATATCTAAAATTTGGCCCTGTAGTAGTCCTCTGAAGCTTCTTTCAAATGCCACAGATCTGACTTGATTTGGATTCTTCAAAGCAAAGTTATTTCTAATGTCCCACAATGACCTTATTATGGAATGGTTCAGTAGAGCGAAATTGTACAACTTGCCACATGTAACTGTTTGCTCCTTTGGCTCTGAAATGTATAGAAAGGAAACTACGATTCATGTAATTCCAGTCAATTTTTATAGAATTCCAATCCGATGCATAGAGAAAGAGTTATGAATATTTTCCCACGATCACCTCTTTGAGATGAAATTAGGGAGCCTGAAATAGACCTAACTTCCACAGATAATATCTCTGAAAATATTGCGAACCAAGCTCTGAAATTTTGTGATGATGTTCCTCAGGATCTCAGCTTCGCGCTCTAAAAATTTCAGCTTCTGAACCTTCGTAGAAACAAATTTATAGAGAAAAATCCACGATGACCTATTTAAGTGAAATTTAGGAGCCTGCAAAAATCCCTACCTTCCACAGATCATATCTCCAAAACTATTGCGAATGAAGCTCTGAAATTTTGCGACAATGTTCCTCGGGATTTTGGCTTCGCACCCTAAAAAAATCAACTTCTAAACCTTCGTAGAAAAAAATTTATAATGAAAATTCCAGATGACCTGTTTGGAGTAGCGAAACCCTAGAATCCAAAGCTTTGATACCAAATGTTGGGAAACAAGCTCCAAAAATAGAAGAAAAGAGATATAAATGCCTTAGAAATAAGCCAATTTGAGGGGGAAACCTCCAATACATTACATAAATGAACAATTCTTGGATGATTCAAATTACAAAACCTCCTTTCTATATATAGGAGTCCATGGGGCCACAATGTAATCCTAGCCGACCTAACAATAATAATTTAAGGACACAATAATAACAATATGGGGGTTACAAGGGTGCAATAATAACAATAAGGGGGTTACACTAACAACAGTAAGGGACTATACTAGTAATATAGGGACCTAACAACCCACTTATAGACCATGCTAACCCTGCATTATAATAAACTCGGGTCCCACTTTCCTCTAACCCCATTGATTATATATAACTCCCACTTATTATAAAGTCTCGACCCTGTATCATGTAATCCATTTCATATATCACATAACCCTGCATAATACTTATTCCTGGACCACACCTCCTATCAAATCTCTGATGGATCCATCCCATTCGCCCAACCGTCTGATCGTCATTCCCCAGATCCAATGGCCAATAGTCTCTATTGCATTCCTGATTGAGAAATATTTAACATCACCGAGAGCTTACAAAATAAGTTTTTTTTGCAGCCTCGCTCCATGCTATTTGGCAACCTTTGATTCCATCACATCCTCATGCCAAAAACCATTTACTAGCTTTTGCCTATTTGAAAACCTCTAAGCTGTTTTATCTGCCCGTTATGAATACCACCCCTCATTTGAATTTGACCCCACACCCTTAAAGTTTAATCAATGCTAGTTAAAACATATAGCCACCCTTTCTAAGTCTTTTCACCATTTTTGTTTAGATATCGGCAGAGACAGCTCCACCGACCTATTCCAAAGCAAAACAAGCCCTCCCGACTTGTTTTCAAGATATTTCAACTAGAATTCAGGCATTTGGCTTCCATAAAAGCTGCAGACTCCAATTTGAAGCACTATAAAGACCAGCAAAGCCTCCGCTGGCTCCAGAACCTCCTTTGCAAACATAAATTACTCCTTCCAGGTATTCCTTAGTGCAAAGGCATGTTCTTAAGAAAAGAAATTAATTATTTAATCAATTGAAGAATTGCAGAACTAGATAAAATCCATTTTTGCCTCTCAAACCATTTTGCAGACTCTAATATTTTTTTAGAGGTATTCTTGAGGGCCTGAACTTATTTCTTGATCACAGAGAGTAACAAATTGAATAAAATAAACAAATTATGGCTTCCCAAGGTATTGTAATAGTCAATCCCTAGCAACCTCCTATTTTTGATTTGGAACATACACCCTTACAGATAGAGACTTTAAAAACAGTGACCCTGTCACTAATTTCAGCTTCCTTGAGCTCCAATGTTGGAGCCATGATAAATCAATTGACCAAGCTGATGATGTTTTCCTTTGGGAGTCAAATTTTCCCAAGTACAATGTCCCACAGACCTTCCAGTTTCCAGAGGTTATCAAAATCTGTCAAATCAGTTATTTTCCTTATCAAAGAGCCTTAGTGACCCCTGGTAAAGATATTTTATTCATCATCACAGCTAAATCAATAAACCAGATGCTACAAATCCATCCTAGGCCCGATGAAGCCCCACTGTATATTGAGATCCTTATTGAATTGTATTTAAAGCTGGAATTTCCCAAGAGGTTCCATATATTCCAATGCTGTCATGTATTCTCTGAGAGAATCAGGTATATTATCACCATGTTGTCACGTATTTTTGGTTATTTCACTAATGAGCATGTTGATGCTTTAGTCCTAGGTTTTCTTTCTATTTTCTCCCCTGGTAAACCTCCTGCTTCTACATTCAATTTTGCCCAGTACCTCTCTGATACAATCCATGCACAACTGGTTAAATTACCAAAGGAGGGAGTGCTCAAGTATTCATCTATTTTATTCCATATGTTCCTATACTTTCAATCTGAAATATTTGCAATCAACCTTCAAAAATTGGATGTTGAAGGTAATCCTCAATCAATGATATTTTGGAATTCATTAATCAGGAAAGATTCTACAGAGTTCACATACAAAGACTTCATTGACTCATTCATCTATCCAATTGTCAACATGCTGAACAACAACATTCAATCAAGAGTTAGTGATGAAATGAAAAAGGTCTTGTAGTTATCAGAACACAATAGGACAAGAGATTTGTATCTTTACCAAAACCACATTGAGATTAGGGTATATGGATCTCAACTCATTCCATATAAGTTGCCCAAATACCTCCCAGTGAGGTTATTTGCTCTTGAATATATCAGGCAGATCCTTAACTTTGATGAAGTGAATTTCTTGTCAGCCAAAAAGAAAACACAGTTTAAGATCTAAAACCAAATTGGTCCCTTCATCTTTAATAATAGGACTGCTAGTCAACAGGCATAAAAGTGTCTTCAGGAATTCAGGTTCAGTGAGAGTTTCAAGTGGCATTATGATCCTTTAGGATTTATAAGAAAGTTAAGAATCAAATTTAAACTTACTCCTTTTGTCCATGAGTCCAAGCCATAGATAGAGAAGTACTCCAATTAGTCTGAATGGTTGGAGAATACTTTAAAAGAGCTGGAGAAACTAGTAGAGACCAGTTCTATTCTTCAAAATTCAGTCCTACAAGATAGGAATTCTAAAATTCCAAGAGAAGAAGGATCATATTCAGCTCAAATCACTACTGAAACTAAGTTTAAATTGATGTACAGGAATAATCCCAATCTAAATCCTATAAATGAACAAGTTGAAATACTTGAGATCATTGATACAGACACAGTGGTTAAAGACAATGCACCACCTGTAGTTTCTGAAGAAACTTACTAGCCTTCAACCTATAACACTCAAATCATTCAGAAGAAACATAGTGTTGATGCATTTTGATGAAGTAAACCAGCAAATAAAGAACATGATATCATGCAGGAGTACAAGGAAATCAAACTCGGAAATGAGGCATTAAAAGAAAATACTTATGCCCAATACTGGAAGCAGACACCTAGTGACCAAAGCAGGTTGCTTTCTGCATTTGATTACAAACCTAGAAAGATGAAGATGACTTTCTTTAGCCCACATTGAAGCATCCTAAGTCATTAGAAGATTATAAGAAAACATCATATGAAGTTCAAGCCAAGGATATTCATCCTATAGACCAAATAGAATTTCATAAGCAAGCTGGTGACATGTTGTATTCTACCATGACAAATAAAGCGATGAGTGTTCAAAAGCTACAAAATACTTTAGAAAACATCAGAGGTCAGCTAAAGCTAGAAAATGATTCCTCACAAGCCAAAGAAAAAATAATTAAATCACTGGAAGGACTGGTCATAGAGGTAGGATATGATCCCAAGAACATTAAAGTTGCAGAAGAACTCATAAAGAAAAATAATGCAGGCATTTCTACATTGAAGGAACAGCTCAAATTTTCTCTTACTAAACATCCACAGGCCAAGAAAGTATTACAGGATGAAATCCAAAAAGATGAGATGATGAACCTCATTCTTTAGTTAACTACTCAATTGAAAGAAATGGAAAATGAGATGGATAAGTTAGTGCATGAGAAAAATGCCAGCATGGAAGAAATCCCTATCACTGCTATTCCTACAGTTACTACATAAATTCCTTATACTTTAGGAGCTTTAGTGGCCACAACAGTTCCAGTAGCCACAACACTTCCCACTACATCAACAACTACTTCAGCAACTGATCATCTACAGCAACAACTCAGCCTAGTGATGAAGCACATAAACTTGTTAATGCAATGCAATAAATGTACATACACACTAATGAAATAAATAGACTTAAAGAACAAATAAAAAGTCTAGAGGATGAGGAGAAACTAGTTCAAATCATGCACAAAAATGAAGTACAGAAGACAAATGGATTGACAGAGAAAGTGCAGAATTTAGAAAAAGAATTAGGATTGAAAGAACCACTTGTCCAAGATAAAAAACAGCTATGGGAAAATATCCTTGAATATTTCAATGATATCTGGCCATTCATTCAAGTTATTTATGAGCAGAAGAATCTTATCAAAGCAGCAAATGAAGCCATTCAGAAAGTAAAGGAAGAACTTGGTAAGAAGCCAAAAGAGGGCAATGAAATCATTAAGTTCCTTAATTCAAAGAACAAACAAGAATTGGAAGAAATTTTCATTACTGACATAACTGAAACAATTCTTGAAGTTAGAAAGGTAATTTCTAAAAGGAACTTGATGTTACAACTTGAAGACAAGTGTTAGAACATGGAGCTTGCCATAACCAGATTCATGGTGAAATTTGATGTTTTGAGGCAGAAAGGTCTGCCTGATCCTCTGGTTATCAATGACATATTGATGAAACACGAGGATTATGATAATAAAATCAAAGAAGTGGCAAAGGAACAAGCCAAAAATTCATCCCTGAAGGGAATTCCAACAGGAAAGGTGCTCTATCAGAGTTTTGAAAACCTCTTTTACCTCCAGCATGAGGTAAAGCATCTATTCATTAACAAGCCTACTTTTGCAAAGTACACAGAAGCTAATAAGATTTTCAGAAGAATGGTAAAAATCAAATTGCCAGATGCAGAAGCTTGGGAGAATTTGACTGATTTACTTTGAAAGTGAAAGGTAAAATAGTAAACATAGCAGTCAAAGTGAAGATAGAGTAGGCAGATTAAAGTGAAAAAAAATAGTAAAAGTAAAGAGTATCAGAGCAGTTAAAGAGTATCAGATGAAATACACAATTTAAAGTCAAAACAAAGATGAGGAAGCAGAGTTAAAGCCATCCAGTGTCAAAGGCACTCCACATGAATGAGATAGCTAGCGTTGAGTAACAGTTAGAGACAATTCAGCAAAATATCAACAAAGGAAACAACAAAATTAATAAAAGCAGGGACAACTTGCATTAGTTAGATAGTTGTCTCTATCTTCTTGCATGAAGATATTTATTTTTCCTTGAAAAATTCCTAAGTCAATTTAGGATATTTTGTATTAGTTTTTTGTATAAATACTTCATAATTCAAATTATTGAGGGTGGATTGTGGATTGCTAAACATTTCTACAGTTGTATTGATCTGAAACCTAAGGGTTCAGTGCACCATTTTCAAGTCAGCAGACTAGATTGAGCAATAAAGGCACTATATTGCAGGATTCATGTGTTGAGCCACTTCCGTGAAGTACTTTCAATTTTTCTTTGTTATTTTCTAAATTTTTTACATACTTGCATGTTTTTTTAATCTAAATGTATAACAGGAATTTTATTTCAGAACTTGTTTAAAAACACTCTATCTTGAATTTTTATTTCATTTACATGTTTTATTCTGATATCTAGATTAGGGAATTTTTCATTTCTCCCTAGTTTTGATTGACCTCTGTCCTATTCCTTCATTATCTGGATCTAAGAATCCTTAATTTCTCTCCCATCCCGATTGAAACTATTTCACCTTCCAGCCTAAGGATCTGAATCAGCTCAGCTACCTTACCCTATGAACACTTCCTTTAGAACTTAATTCTTCTCTATTGCTTGATAAATTGACTCCATTAGCCCAATGGCAAACATACTTGCATATATCCATCTGAATCAGTGATTCCACCACCAAACCAAATCAAAACCAAAACCAATCAATCTTTCATAACTAGCCTAATATCAACTAAAAACAACAAAGTTAAATCATAAAGAGAGATCCCTCTCTGAGAATTAGGAAGGCTAGATCCTAAGCTTAAAAGTAGGTTTGTGGTTACCTCTAATATTTCTTGAACTAAAATCATAACAACCCTAGGGAACTATTGGAGTGATAACACAGCCCACAAAAACTTTGGTACCTTCTAATCATGAAGCATGGCACGAGCAACTTCCATTATTGAACGATTCTTCCTTTTAGCTAAGTCATTCTATTCAGGTGTATAAGGCACAATGGTTTACTTCTTGATCTCTTATTTCTTGCAGAATGCTATGAATCATTTTGACATTAATTCTCCTTCATTTTTGGACTTGCAAACTTTTATTCTTTTCCCTGACTGATTTTCGACCAAATCTTTGAATTCCTAGAATATTTTGAAGGCTTCATCCTTGTTCTAGAGGTATTCCAACCATGTCTTTCTTGATAAATCGTTAATTGAGGTGATGTAATAGATATGACCACCAAACAAGTGTAAGGGCATCATACCACATAAATCTTAATGAATGAGTTGGAGGATGTCATTTTTTTTTCTTACTAGAGGGGAATGGTCCCCTTGTTTTATTTCCACTTGCAAAACCTTGACAAACCCCATTATGTTGATCTTGAAAATAGTGAATAATGGATACCATTCTCTTCAATTTTGGAAGAGCATCATAGTATAGATGAGCCAGCCTGCGGTGCCATAATTCACTGAGATGATTGGTGTTGTGAACCAATGCTAGAAGTGTTCTTCCGACTCTAACTTTGTAGAGTCCCTCAGATCTTTGTGCTAATGTGAATGCATCATTCATATGTGAATCAATAGGCCAAGTTAAGAACTTTCCATTGATGAAGGAAACCCTCGTCCCTTTATCTTGTAATGCAGATATAGAAATCAAATTCTTCATAAGTCCTGGAACATACATAACATCATTAAACAATATTGATTTCCCAAAGTTCAACTGAAACTTGACAGATCCAAATAATTTTACGGGATTAGTGGAGTTATCTCCAAGAATGATTTTCAACTTAGTATCCCTCTCTACCAGATTATAGAGGACTTATTTGTATCCAAAGAAGTGATGAGTGGCCCTGCAGCCAATCAACCAACTATCCCATGAATCCGGTGGAGAAGAACTGGTAAGTGTAGAAATGAGAATATGTTCAATTTTATTCACATCATTTCTTTCATAACTGGGAGCCCTTGACTTATTATGAGAATGATTTTTTTCTTCATAGTCGCTAGAATAATATCTTCTTCTTTAATATTTTTTTTTATCGTGGTTGTACCTTTGATTGTCTCTTCTTATTTTATCATGTAGTTGCTTCTGGTGTTGTATCGTGGCCTCTTTCTCTTATCGAAACAATCACGAGTATACTGACCTTTCTTGTGGTAGTTGTAGAATTCAATAAGGGAGAGTGACCTGTCATTCCTTCCTTTTGAGATTTGAGAAGGAGGTCTTTTAGAAGGGCCTCCTTTTGATCTATTTCTTTTGTTATGGATGACATATGCAACATGCTCTCCTTCTTCATGCTCCTGAATCCTCCCTCTTGCTATCATTCATGATTATTCTTGAGTGCGATTTCCAAAAATCCCATAAAATGACAGAAGGACGTTGCTATTACTAATAGTAGTGATGAATGTTTCCAAAACAGAAGGAAGACCTCTAAGAGTCACGACAACCAGCTCTATGTCGGTTACATTATCTCCAACCCTCTGTATTTGATATCTAAGACAAGAGATCCTCATAATGTAAGACTGAAAAATTTCACCCTTTTTCATCTTCACTTCCTTTAGTTGATATTTCAAGGTGATGATCTCATTTAGGTTATTTAATTCATACATGTTAGATATCTTGTCATACATGTCTTTAGATTTTCTTAAATTCCCAACATATGCAAGTAAATGATCTTGTAAACCGTCAGCTATGATTTATTTTGCTTTGGAATCACCTTTATGTATCTTTTCCTAATGATGGTGGAGGCATCTTCTAGAGGTTCGGGAATCCTTCCTTGAATATATTCCATCACATCATTGTTATCAGCAATGATCTCCATTTTGACTTTCCATTTAGAAAAATTAGATGCATCACCCAGTTTCTCATGCTCCTTGAAGGTAGAGGAAAACATCTTGACCTTGGCTTGTAGATATGCTTTCTAATAGGCTTTTAGATCTATTTTTTGATAATTAGGGATTCCATTCTTGTCTTCTCTTGGGATTCTCCTTCACCTTAGCTCTGATACCATGTTAATTTTTCAATATTGTTCTACTTTATGTCAATTACTTTAGCCCAATTAACTTTTCATTAACAGTGCATCCAAATATAAGTTGTGTAAATAACCATAAACAGTAACTGAAGATAGAAAAATTCATGCGGTGAAAGGAAGACAACAAAAAAACCATATGTTGTGAAACCAGCTCCAAAAATAGAAGAAAAGAGATATCAACGCCTTAGAAATAAGCCACTTCAAGGGGGAAACCTCCATTACATTACATGAATGAACAATTATTGGATGATACAAATTAAAAAACCTCCTTTCTATATATAGGAGTCCATGGGGCCACAATGTAATCCTAGCTGACCTAACAATAATAATTTAAGGGCACAATAGTAACATTATGGGGGTTACAGGGTACAATAATAACAATAAGGGGGTTACACTAACAACAATAAGGGACTATACTAGTAATATAGGGACCTAACATGCCCCTCTCCTTCAAAAAGTGTTGTCCTAAATGCTTGAGTAGCTCTGGGTGCTTCTGTATAAAATTCTCATCCTCCCATGTAGAATATTCAATGGGTGAGTTATTCCACTTGATGAGATACTCTAAAATTGATCGATTCCATAGCTATCGAGCTCTTGTTTCTGTGACTGCTTTAGGTTCCAATATGATTTTTCCTTCCTCATCAAGTTCTGGAAATATTGTTTGAACTGTAAGATTTTCACCTATAACCTTCTTTAAGCATGAAACATGGAAAACTGTATGCACTCGTGAAGAAGCAGGAAGCTCCAATTTGTATGCCATAGTACCAATCTTTTGCAACACCTTGTACGGACCATAGTACTTTTGCAATAATTTATTATCCTTCTTAGCTTGCTTGAGGGACATTTGTCTGTATGGTTGTAGCCATAAAAATACCCAGTATCCTACATCAAAAATTCTCTTGTTGTGATGTTGATATGCCTGTTGTTTCATTTGATTTTGTGCCAAATTCAGGTTATCCTTTAAGAGTTGGAGAACTTCTTGTTGATGCTCGATGTGATCTTCCGCTGCTTGAACCTTTGAATTTTCTCTTAAAGATGATGTGATGGATGGTGGATGATATCCATAAAGTGCCATAAATGGGGTCATTTTTGCTGCAGCATGGAAGGAAGTGTTATACCACCATTCAGCAAGAGGTAACCACTTGACCCATTGTGTTTGTTT
Source organism: Pinus albicaulis (assembly GCA_034641835.2). Taxonomy (NCBI): domain Eukaryota; kingdom Viridiplantae; phylum Streptophyta; class Pinopsida; order Pinales; family Pinaceae; genus Pinus; species Pinus albicaulis. Next base: position 974,038,035 of record CM076569.1, read on the forward strand.
ATCAGATACAAAACAACGAAGATATCCTTCCAAACATTTATTTACTATCTCAATTTGACCATCGGATTGAGGATGATAAGATGAGCTATGAGCTAATTGAGTACCCAAACAAGAAAATAACTCCGTCCAAAAATTTCTAGTAAAAATGGGATCTCCGTCGCTCACAATAACCCTTGGGTTTCCATGTAGCTTTTGAATTGTGTCCATAAATGTAGTAGCAACTGTACTTGCTTTAAATGGATGAGATAATGCACAAAAGTGTGCATACTTGGTAAGTCTATCAACTACCACCATGATGACACTCTTTCCTTCGGACTTAGGTAAACCTATGATAAAAACCATTGAAATCTCCTCCCAACGTTGACTTGGAATGGATAAAGGTTGTAGAAGTCCCGGGGTCTTAATTGTTTCCACTTTATTCTGCTGGCAAACCAAACATTCCGCCACAAACTTTTGAATATCAGATTTAAGGCCATCCCAAAAAAAAAAATTCTTCACCCTGTGGTAAGTTTTTAAAAATCCTGAGTGTCCTCCTAAAGGAGAAGTGTGCAATTCCAGAAGAATCTTTTGTTTTAGTTGGGAATTCTTGCAAAGATATAAGCGATCTTTGTACCATAAGGAATCATTTTTCCAACTAAATGTATCAGATGTACTAGGATCTTGCTTCAACTTTTGAATGAGTGTCCATACATCTTTGTCCTTCTTCCATTCATCTCTTGCTTCAGTTATCCAATCTGGTTGGATAATAGAAATGGCACAAAGCAATGCTTCCACCTCTTCATTCTTTCTTAAGAGTGCATCTGCAACAACATTAAGCTTTCCTTTTTTGTAGATTATTTCAAAGTCATAACCCAACATCTTTGTGACCCATTTTTGCTGCTCTTCTGAAGATAGTCTTTGTTCCAAAAAAGTGTTTAAGACTATCATGATCAGTTTTTACCTTGAAGTGTCTTCCCATTAGGTAAGTTCGCCATTTCTTTAGTGCATGCAGTATTGCTAACATTTCCTTCTCATAGATAGGTTTTTGTAAATACTTTCCTTTGATTGGACGACTTTCAAAAGCAATGGGTCTTCCTTCCTGCATTAAAACTGCACCAATTCCATTTCCTGAGGCATCACATTCCACAATAAAGGTTTTTGTTAAGTCTGGTGTAGCTAAGACCGGTGCTAGGCACATTGCCTCTTTAAGACGTTCAAAGGCCTTAGTTGCTTCAGGAGTCCATGAAAATGCATCTTTCTTCAATAATGTTGTTAGAGGTGCTGCTATTCTCCCATAATTCTAACAAACTTGCGATAATACCCTGTTAACTCGAGAAATCATCGCAACTGCTTTATGGTTGTGGGGACTTTCCATTCCTTAATGGCTTTAATTTTGTTAGGGTCTACTTTAACACCCTCGTGAGATACAATATGACCCAGATATTCCATCTCTTGTACTCCAAAGAAAAATTTGGATTTTTTTGCATATAATTGTTTCTCCTGCAATAGTTTGAGCACCCTGTCAACATGTTCAACATGATCCTTCCAAGACCTACTGTAGATTAGTATATCATCAAAAAATACTAGCACAAATTTTCTAAGGAAGGGTTTGAAATGGAATTCATCAACCATTGAAATGTAGAAGGTGCATTGGTAAGGCCAAAAGGCATGACCAAAAATTCATAATGACCCTCATGAGTTCGAAATGTTGTTTTCAGAATATCTTCAGTCTTCATTCTAATTTGATGATATCCCGAACGAAGATCCAACTTGGTAAAATAAATTTCTCCATGTAATTCATCCAATAATTCATCAATCACAGGAATGGGAAATTTATCTTTAATGGTGAGCTTATTGAGCTCCCTATAATCCGGACACATGCGCCATGATCCATCCTTCTTGTGTACCAATACTACAGGAGCAGAGAAAGAACTTTGACTAGGCTGAATTATACCCGCTTCTAACATTTCTGCAATCATACGTTCAATTTCGCTCTTTTGGACATAAGGATATCTATAAGGCCTGATGTTTGGAGGAACACTTCCTGGAATCAAATGAATAGCATGATCATGATCACGAATAGGTGGGAGTCCTTTGCGAGTTTCAAACACCTTGGAATGATTGTCCAAGACTTGTTGGAGATCTGCAGAAATAGATGATTTTGATGTTGGAACTTCTAGTGAGCATAATTGGGCAATTACGCCTCGCTGTTCTTTCTTTAGAAGCTTTGTCATGACATTAGAGCTTATTATCCTTCCTGGCTTCCCTGCAATACCCCGTAATTCGACTTCCTTTCCTTCTGAAAAAAATTTCAAGAAAAGTTCTTGAAAATTAAAAACTACCGTCCCCAAAGATTGTAACCATTGTACTCCTAGTACAACATCAGCACCTCCCATAGGAATGGAAAGCATTGGACTAGTCAATACATATTCCCCCATGGTTAGCTTGATATTATGCCATTTTCCAGAGCAATTTATAGTTCCTCCATTTGCAACCATCACTTGACATTCTGGTGCTGGGTATAGGAAACAATTTAATTCCTTGGCTACTTTACAATGAATAAAATTATGGGTGCTACCTGAATCAATCAACACTATTACCTTTTTCTTCTTGATATGTCCTTCTATCTTGAGAGTTTGAGGAGTGGTAATTCCTGCCAATGCATTACATGATATGGTCAGACTCATTTCTTCCTCTTCTAGGGCTAGTTCTTGGTGTATATCCTCTTCTTGTTCATTTTCTTCTTCCTCTTCACAATCTATGTAAAATAATTTCTTCTCAGCACACTTATGACCTTTAGTGTATTTGCTATCACAACTGTAGCAAAGCCCTTTTGCTCTTTTTTCTTCCAATTGTTGTGGTGTCAACCTTATAGGTTGTGGAAATCTAGGAGTAGCAACACTTCCATCTTTATAGAAGTGAGTGGCAGGCTTCCTTGTCGCCATAATTTTACATTCATTTTTTCTTGCCAACCTGAATTCTTTCTCCAATGAATCGGGTTCCAAAACGCAAACTTCATGTTAGATGTTATCCTTTAAAGTACCTATGAAGAGATCAATCATGTGTTCCTATGGAATATCAGTTACCCTTATATTCAATTTTTGGAAGTCCTCAATGTGCTCCCCCACTGAACACTTTTGTTTGAGATTTATCAATTGGCTAAAGAAATTGTTGCTCTTTGTATCCTCATAATGTGCTATCATTTCCTTCGTAAAAATTGACCAAGTGACAATTTTTTACGGGAGCAAAGCCATCGATACCATACAAATGTATATTGTTCTAAATGTAAAGTTGCAATGCAAACCTTTTGTGTGTTTTGCACATTATTGAGATCAAAATATTGCTCCATTTGTAGTATCCATGTTATAGGATCCTTTCCATCAAAATTCCTCATAACCATTTTTGAAAAATGGTGGTTCTTCCCTCCAACATTAGAGTTTATGAAATCACGATTAACATTTATTTATTCTCATCATGAGTTTCCTCTATTATCTTTTCACCATTAGGAAACATTTATTGTATTAACTCTGTCAAACCTTCCATGTCTTCTTTTAGATCATTCTTCATGTTTTCCATTTTTTCATCGATCTTAGCTTCCATGTCATCCGTATTAGATTCCATGCCAGCTGCCATGCCATCCATCTTAGATTCCATTCCATTCTTCAAACCATCCATCTTAGATTCTGTTGTCAACCCTAGAGACAACCTTGAGTTGTGAAAGACCAATGTCTAGGACATCTTATACAGCAAGGAGCATATGATATAATATGGGAAGTTATCATAAAAAGGCTCTCATGCTATCTCTTCTAAATAGGAAGGTTAATTTGAATGGGACCAAAACTTTCAGAAACTTGACACAGGGAAAGCAATACTGTAGAGGCAAGGTGTGAAACTCTAATACAAATTTATCAGACAATTCAAAGGCAGCTTACTATAAAGGGGGCTAGGTTCTAAAATACCTGAGAGAGATGAATAATCAGAAGGTGTTTACTGCGTATGAAAGATTGAGATAATACTAACTATCATTGGGATGATACCCAGAAAAAAATATCAACATGTAATGGGCTTACAAAATTAAGAATCCATACATGACAATAGCGTTTTTAAAAATAACATCCCATAGAAGCTAATATAGCAGAAGTATGGTTGAAGTGTAAAATGAAACAATATATCACGCCTGAGCAATATTTAAAGCGCTTGACAGGTCCTAGCATGAGTATCAATTAGGATAAATTTATACCAAAAACCAGTGAGCCACTCGCATTCCAGAACATGATACAAGTGAAATGGATGAAAACTAGATGAACAATTAAACTATCACATATAAGGGAGAGTTACAGACTGTGAAGCACAAAGACTAGAATCCTCGTTAAAGATGGAACTCCTCATCACTGAAACCCGATAGGCTCTTTGCATTCATATAAAAGTTCAACAAAATGCATACAAAATTCTCTCACAGCATACTTTTCTGAAAATCTGGAACCCTTTACAATCTGTTCTTGGGGGTTCTTATAGGAGAAAAATGAGTAACAGGAGTGGATGATGTACATTAAATTGATTCATTAAGACAGCATGGAGGAAGCATCCATGCCCATATTGCTTAATGGCACTGCATTGCTGTATTTACTTTATAGTATGGCTGAGGGGTCTTTGTCAGGTCAATATCTGACCTCTGATGTTTCTTTCGAGTCCTTTCTAGTTGTAAAGCTCTCTGTTCTACCTTCTGGAATTAATGGCATGGATATAAGGTCTGCCGGTATCCATAATCCATAACTACTAGTTCTGACAGTCTTTAAGAAGTTTTTCTCAGTGTAATTAACTATTTCTGGGCTCGAGGAGGCATGGAGGCTTTAGTGGGAAGGTGTACTGTCTGGAGCAAAAAGTCCCGCAGATATTCAAACACAGATATGGTTGTTACGTGTGCTCTTTAGTCTTCCAACTGTGTTCTTTCCTTTTGAACAAGGATTAAAGCGTTTAATCTTCAATAATAGGATTTAATGTTTCTAATATGTCTCTGTTGTTACTCTGACCGCTGCTGTAATAACCCTTCTGCGTTCCAGATCACAGTGACTGTGATCATGGAACCTAGAGTGAATTCATCACTTTTGTAACAACCCTTCACAATACGATAAACTCGTTACGAAATCCAGGGAGTGGCGGAAGGGATGCTGTGAAGGCCTGGAGGAATGGTGGCGGGAATGGTGAAAATGGGAGAAGAAATGATAATTAGTGTAAATGCCAGAGTTTAAGTCCCAGGAAAATACAAAGGAAATGGATTGAATGAATGGAATTAGGCCTTTGATGGTGGGACTCGGTTAGGGCGGATGGTTATTTAATGCGAGCCGTCGGACCTCAGGAGGAGATCGACAATTGGGATCATCTGATGGAGTTAATGGGGACATCCGATGAAGAAAAATGGTGACATGCGTGATACATTGTGGGCCGTAGATCTGGATCAAACGGACGGTCACGATTGGATCGGTGGATCGCAATCGGAAGGGACGGAGGGTAACACCTTTAGAACTTGCGATGGGCGATGCGAGATTGAGCGTCAATTGTCTGATCTAGAACAAGATCGACGGTGGAGATTGAATCGACGGGGAAGGAGGTTGATGCGATGAGCGAGAGCGATGAGATTTGGACCGTTGGATCTTTGAGAGGTCAACGGCTGCGATTAGACAGAGGATCGCGATCGGAGAAGACAGGAGGAGGGGACGCATGGGCTGGCGCAATGCGATTAGCACTAGGCTGTCAGATCTTTTAAAGATCGACGATTGAAAACAAAGCGGAAGCCAACAGTGCAAAACTTCATCGCATCGGGGAAAATCTGTTAACAAAGGAATGCGCGCTCTGTTCCTTCCGATTGCGATTAGCACCTAGGCCTTAAGCGCTTGGTCTCGGGTGCAGGGCATATGGAGGGGAAGTGGTTGAGGGGGCTGGTCGAAAGGGGTTAAGCCTGCGTATGTTAAAAAGTGGGATTTTGGCCTATTTTTAGTGCGTTTTAAGGCCAAAAGAGGGAAACGGTACAGGAAAAAGGGGCTATTAAACCAGTCAAAGGGTATTTGAAAGGCTTAAAAGGAGAGTTAGGATGATTTGAAAGGTGAGTGGGGAATTAAAAGGGGGGAAAAGGTGATGAAAACATAGGTTTAGGGGGAATGAAATAAGAGGGAAAAGGCCTTTTTGGGCATTCTTCACACAAACAAAGAGGCTTTTGAACTAGAAACAACGGTGAGGATTTATCAAAGGACAAGGGCACAAAAAGGCTTTGAGGATGATGTTTTTTCAGAGGAAATTCATTCCTTGAAGGCTCAAAAAAAATTTAGCCCCCTGTTTGGACATGTGCTTAGTTATTCAGCCACGTGACTTAGCTTAGCATCGTTTCTCTCCAGCCATTATTTAAACTTTTCACCACGAGTCATGACATTCGATACTTGGCTACTCAAGGTTATCTTTAAAAATGATTAATGTTAACCATATGATCAACATTGGCTCCACCTGGGGATGACACGTTCATCCTTGGGCGTGTCGAGAACTTCGCAGACCAACTGTTAATCTTCTATGTGGACACCACTCTTCAGCACTTTTTTATTTTTCTCTTCATGATTCATCATGACACACACACCATTCAAACAAAGATGAAAACTGAAAACTAATGTACAGTATAATACATCAGGCTCTCTCAACCTAAATCATAACTGGAAGTAAGGTTTGAGGAACTGACCGTTTACAGGGGCATCAAGCAAGTCTCCCTGTAAATTTTCCAACCTGAAAGTGTTATTGCCCCCTTGTTCCACAATTTTAAAAGGGCCGAACCAGAGTGGGTCGAATTTACCATGTTTCCCCTTTTCAGCTCTTCGAATATCCCATCTAAGCACTAAATCCCCAACCTACAACTCCTGTCCTTGGCATGCTGATCAAAAACGTCCTTCATCTTCTCTTGATATTCAGTTAGCCTCTGACTTACCTGGTTCCGTGTTTCTTCTAACTCCACCAGTTGATTGATTCTCCTGGTCACATCATCGGGTTCTTCTTGACTTTCTTTCATGAATCGAGCTACTGGTAAGGCTAACTGTGCAAGGAATACTGCTGCCCTCCCATATACTAACTCATATGGGGACTTCCCCATTGATCTCTTGCTGGTGATCGTGTTGTCCCATAGAGTGAATTTCAACTGGGAGTCCCAATTTTTCTGAATTTTGTTGATAGGTTTTTTTAGTGCCCTCACTAGGGTCTTATTTGAAGACTCTACCAGGCCATTTCCTTGTGGGTAATAGGCCGTAGAGTGACCCAACACAATTTTATACTTGAAGGCTTGAAGGCCTGGGCATTTTCAGTCACTATCTTGGCAGGGCATCCAAATCTGGATATAATATTTTCTTCCATGAATTTCATCACCACAGTATCTATTGCATTTCTCGCGGGTATAGCTTCCACCCACTTTTTGAAATAATCTGTAGCAGTTAATATCCACTTGTGCTGACCACTCGACTGAAGATGTATTTCACCGATAAAGTTGATTCCCCATTGCTGGAATGGTTCATCCACGTGAATAGGGATCATGGGCAGAGGTGCAAACTTCTGTCTTTCAGCAAATCTTTGGCATTTCTCACAAGTTCTGACCTGGGAAAACACATCTCCAAAGATTTTGGCCAGAAGAAACCAGCCTTCAAGATTTTGTGAGCAGTGGCTTCCAACTATAATGACCCTCATAGATTCCTTCATGAAATTCGGCCATTATACTCTCAACCTCGTCTTCTGTGAGACATAGGAGCAGGATGCCTGAGGGATCTCAGCAGTACAGTCGGCCATTGGAAACTATGTACTTTTGTGATCTCAACCTTAGTGTTCTGTATTTAGCTTTATCACAACTAGGAGGGCAGCTGAGTGTTAGGAGATATTCCACTATCTCTTTGTACCACGGGCTGATGAGGTACTTCATATGTGTCTTCTGAGTAGGTATCTCTACTCCCTGTTGCTCTTCTTTCTTCTTAGGCTCCTCATTTGCTATCGTGGACAGATTTATACCCAGAGCCTGACAGTTTGATTTGGACAAGATTTTGGCTAACCCTTGTCCCTTGATCAGTTTGGTAAGATGGATGTCTAGCTCATACTCTTGTATTTTGGCAATCCATTTCCCTCTTTTCCCTTCGCTATCTCCTTGGATAAGAATATATTTTACAGCTGCTATAGGCACAAACGCAGTGATATGGGACTGCAAGACATACATGCGAAATTCTTTAAGAGACTTCACCAGGGCATATGCCTGCTTTTCTAATATGTTATATTTCAGCTCTGCATCATGGAGCACCTGACTAAAGAAAGCGATGGGCTGCTCGTACCCTTATTCGTTTTTCTGTAATAAAACTCCTGCCACTGTATGGGGTGATGCAAATGAAAAGATCATGAAAGGTTTGACATAATTTGTTCATGCTAGCACAAGGGCTTCTGCAAAGGGATTTTTTATCCTGGAAAAGGCCTCTCGTGATTCCTGGGACCACTTTACCTTGTTATTTTTCTTCAGCATGTCAGTTATATGTCTAACTATCTCAGCATATTTAGGGATAAACCTCCTCAGAAAGTTAATGTGCCCTAGGAACACCTGCACCTCCTTCTTATTTCTCGGAAGAGAAATTCCATTTATAAATTCTACTCTCTTAGGATCTATTTTTACCCCATCTTTGGTCACAATATGTCCCAAAAGCTTACCCTCTTCTAATGCAAACAATGACTTCTGTGGATTAAGAGAGAGACCATACCTTCTGCACTTCTCAAAAGTTCTACGCAGGTGTTAAATGTGCTCTGCATCATCTTTTGAGAACACAGTGATATTGTCCAGATATACTACCACAAACTGATCTTGCTCCCCAACAAAGGCAATGTCCATGGCTCTCTAAAAAGTGGCCCCTGCATTAATCAACCCAAAAGGCATCCTAGCATACATAAACGTACCCCATGGTGCGGTAAAGGCAGTCTTCTTCTGATCTTCTAGTAGTACAGCCACCTGACCCAAGAATCCATCCATCATCGACATCCGAGAAGCTCCTACCACTTTCTACAGGATGTGATCCATCTTGGGCAGTGGATAATTATCCTTTAAGGATGCTCGGTTTAAATTTCGGAAATAAACACGTAGCCTTATTTCTCCATTCTTTTTCTAGACAGGGACTAGGTTTGCTACCCACTCAGAATACCTCAATGGCACAATGATTTTGGCCTTCAACAGTTTCTTAATTTCTTTCTCAATGGAGGGAAGCAGCAGGGGATTAATTTGTCTAAGCTTCTGCTTGTGCGGCTTCGCATCTCCTTTCAAAGGTATTTTATGTTGCATGATGCCGATATCAAAGGTTTTCAGGTCTTGATAATACCATGCAAACACATATTTGTAAGACTGAAATAATTTCTGGTATAGCTCTTTATATTCTTCTGGGACCTTCTTGGATAATTTCACAATTTTGGGGTCATCATCAGTACCAAGGTTAAGATTTTCTACCTGGTTTTCCTCTGTGACTTTGTTTGGCTACAGTGGGACATCGTTCTTGTCAAACAGTCTTTCTAGAGGAACTAGCCCTCTAGGTCTAACGTTTTCTTTCAATTGCAACACTTTATGACCTGCCACCCTTTCCTTCCATTTGTTTTCTGAAATTTCTTCAGCTTCTTCTTCCTCACAAACATCTATCTCCATGCTGGAGAATTCTCTGATTTTTTCCATAAATCTTTTCACTTGCTCTTCATCCTCAAACACCTGCCAGTGCTTGATGTTTTCTGGGATTGATGGCCGATAATGCACCTCAATTTCATATCTTAAGAGAGGGTTATGAGGTGGACAGAATGTACTAGCAACCACTGCAAGGGAATCAACCATCCTGTTCTGCTCTCTAGGCATAAATTGAATGTTAAATGCCAAGAAAAAAATTTCCACTAGGTCCCACACTTCATTCCTATAAGCCCTCAGCCTAGGATGTTTGTTTTAACACTGATTCTTCACTTGTCTAACCACCAATTCCAAATCTCCCAGAACCTTTAAACTCCATATATTCATGCTTCTGGTTGTCTATGACCCTAACAGGAGTGCTTCATATTCGGCCACATTATTAGTGGCTTCATATTCTAGCTTGAAAGACAATGGGACCCATTTTCCTGTAGGAGAAATCAATAATACTTCGGCCCCATTACCTTCTCTTGAATTTGCTCCATCAAAATGAAGTGTCCAGATTCCTGCTTCATGGCTCTCTAAGGACTGCTCAGTCTTGATCTGGCAGAAGGATGGTTCATGAGCATAATCTTGATCTTCTTCCAGCATCAAGCATGAGAAATCTCCCTCTTTACTATAGACTAGGGAATTAACTGAGTTGTCAGCTTTGGTAATTGTTTTGACAAATCTGGTTTCCCTGTACAACCTCCTCTCCTAGCCACCAAAAACTGGGATAGTAGCATATGTTAAGTCCAACTTGATTGACCCACCGATTTTTGTCCCCCGGGACCTTGACAGCAACATGCCGAAGCGAGCTGGGATGTCAGCCACCACAATGTCCATCACCACACTTTTTGCGGGAATATAGGCCAAATTGACCACCAAATCCTTGATCATACCCAGACACTTAACTCTTTTGGAATCAAATTAATAGAGATCCTTGTATGGTCGGGTGATTTGGAGTCCTAGTTGTTCCATGACTGACAGGGGCAATATATTATGAGAAGCTCCCGAGTCTAACATACAGTTATGTAATAATAGGTCATGAATCACTAGAGACACATAAAATGGAGGAGTAGAGGCATTCAATTCCTCAACGTGGGGGCCAACACAACCATGGGTCTTTCTTATTGAAGGTTCAAACTATCTGGGATATGTGTTGCCTATGGAGGAAGCATGAACGAGGTGACCTGGGACTGATATGCAAGCTGCTTCAACAATTCAGTCAGGGGAACTGGGATTTTGACCTTCTCAAGCTCCTTTTGTAAACTAAAGGCAGAAGAGGACTTTTATGTTGCAACCTCTTTTGACTCTTTATTTTTGGCCAAGGGTTTGACTTCTTTTGACACAGACTTGGTATTAGGGGGAGTGACTACTTTTGAAGAGGAAGGAATTTGATCATTAGACTGAAAATATTCATTTAGAGGCCTCTTACCTTTGTTTGTGACCTTTTGCACTGTTGTCTCCTTCTGAGGGGATGCTTCCTTCTGAAGTGGCTCTTCTTCTTGATCTTGAGTACGAGTCCTCTTCCTAGAAGATCTGAGATCATATCTTCTATTGAACTGTGCTTGCATGAAATCAACAAACTACTTACAATAGTCATCAATCTCTGGGTCTTCTGTGCCTCTAGCCTTCTCTTCTTCTTATAATGAGATCTCGGTTCCATCACTTCCTTGCAAGGGGCATTCTACTTCATCACTATTCGAAAAATCAAGATATGCATCCTCTTGCTCATTGGCAGCGTCTTCAGTAGGACCATCTACCTGACCTTCCAAGTACAGCAGGTGTGGTACCTGATCTTGTTGCTCTTTCCGTTCCCTTTGCAGTATTTGCAGGGGTGGTTTCCTATACTGAGGATTGTAACCCCTATTTGGAGCATTCTGGAAATTCTTGGAGGATGAATTCCTGGCCTCCAATTCAAGTTTGACCAGCTTACTAGAAAGGTTCTTAATCATTTTTTTCATTTCTTCAATTCTTTTATCAACTGAGTCTCTATCTTGGCTAGAAGTAGACACTTCCTCTTTGCCTTTCCTTCTAGCATCTTGGTCTGGATTTCCCTTTTATTTACCAGTGGAGGCGAAATTTGCCTCCAACTCTAGCGCATCTATCTGAGCATCATCCAGGGTGGCAAGCTTTCTTTCTCTCAGAGAGAAACCGAATTCTGAGTCAAAAGCTGCTACGAAAACAACTTTAGCAGTAGTTTGATGAGGTTTCATATCAGCAGGAAGGCTCAAATACAATTTGTTAAACCTCTTGATGAACTCTGACACCCCTTCATTATGTATTTTCTTGAGTGTGTAAACTCAGTAAGACAATGTCCATGATCTTTATTCTCCCCCCATTTTCTGAGAAAAATATTTTCCATTCCTTCCCAAGTGGTGATGGAATGGTCTCCTAATGTCTTAAACCATTTTCTGGCTTCGCCATCAAGAGATTGCACAAACAGTCTTAAGACTATATCTATGTTTTCCACATTAAAGTTCTCTGCAAAAGAACAGAAGACCTCAAGATGTTTTTGAGCTTCAATCTCATTTTCCCCATTGAATCGGGGTAAGATCTTCAGATAGTCTTGTGGAATATCATTCAACACTTGAGGTAATGCCAGGGGGGAATATTTATTCAACAAGAAGCCAGGAACATTGGCCATTGGGGGAGGTAGAATTAGTGCAAGGGTTTGGTGTGTAAAAGGAGGAGGAGGAGGTGGAAGTGAAGTATGAATGACAATAGCAATGTACTGGACAGCAGCTTGAGGTGTTGACGGGAACAACGGGCTGTTAATAGCATTTACTTCGGTGACTTCTTTGACCTCTTCAACTTCAGGAGTAGGGAGAAGGGTGTAATATGTGGTATCCCTTGACTTAGATTTGCCTTTAATTCGAACCCCTCCCCGAGGTGGACTATCTGAGTAGTAGTGGGTATCTTCCACAGTGGAGTCGGGACCTTGCACTTGAGAAAATTGAGAGGAGGAGGATGGAAAGTCTTCTACAGAGAATTCAAGAATCTTAGTATGGACTGATTTTCTTTCCCTCCAACTCCTTCTATGTAGGATCTTCTCTGGGTCAGACACAGAAGGTGTCTTTGGCTGAGATGTATCTGACCTCAGGTGTGGCTTACGAGGAGCCAGGACTGCAAGTAAATGTATCTGATAAATGAATGTGGAGTTGCTAAGGTGAGGGATCTACAACTCTCAACTCTCCATGCTCACCTATTTGAAGAGTGAATAAGGTTTTGTCGAGGCCCGGGGATTTAACTTTTCTCAACTTCGCTTCCCCGACAACAGTGCCAAAAAGATGTTGTCAACCTTAGAGATAGCCTTGAGTTGTGAAAGACCAGTGCCTAGGACATCTTATACAGCAAGGAGCATATCATATAATATGAGAAGTTATCAAAAAAAGGCTCTCATGCTATATCTTGTAAATAGGAAGGTTAATTTGAATGGGACCAAAAATTTCAGAAACTTGACATAGGGAAAGCAATACTGCAGAGGCAAGGTGTGAAACTCTAATACAAATGTATCAGACAATTCAAAGGTAGCTTACTGTAAAGAGGGTTGGGTTCTAAAATACCTCACAGAGATGAATAATCAGAAGGTGTTTACTGCGTATGAAATATTGAGATAATACTAACTGTCATTGGGATGATACCCAGAAACAAATATCAACATGTAATGGGCGTACAAAATTAAGAATCCATACATGACCATAGAAGCTAATATAGCAGAAGTATGGTTGAAGTGTAAGATGAAACAGTATATCACACCTGAGACATATTTAAAGCGCTTGACAGGTTCTAGCATGAGTATCAATTAGGATAAATTCATATAAAAAACCAGTGAGCCACTCACATTCCAGAACATGATACAAGCGAAATGGATGAAAACTAGATGAACAATTAAACTATCACATATAAGGGAGAGTTACAGACTGTGAAGCACAAATACCAGAATCCTCGTTAAAGATGGAACTCCTCATCACTGAAACCCGACGAGCTCTTTGCATTCATATAAAAGTTCAACAAAATGCATACAAAATTCTCTCACAGCATATTTTTCTCAAAATTTGGAACCCTTTACAATTTGTTCTTGGGGGTTCTTATAGGAGAAAAATGAGTAACAGGAGTGGACGATGTACATTAAATTGATTCATTAAGACAACATGGAGGAAGTTTCCATGCCCATATTGCTTAATGGCACTGCATTGTTGTATTTACTTTATAGTATGGCTGAGGGGTCTTTGTCAGGTTGATATCTGACCTCTAATGTTTCTTTGGAGTCCTTTCTAGCTGTAAAGCTCTCTGTTCTACCTTCTGGAATTAATGGCATGGATATAAGGCCTACCGGTCTCCATACTCCATAACTGATGGTTCTGATAGTATTTAAGAAGCTTATGTCAGTGTAATTAATTTTTTCTGGGCTCGAGGAGGCATGGAGGCTTTAGTGGGAAGGTGTACTGTCTGGAGAAAAACGTCCCGTAGATATTCAAACACAGATATGGTTGTTACATGTGCTCTTTATTCTTCCAACTGTGTCCTTTCCTTTTGAACAAGGATTAAAGCGTTTAATCTTCAATAAAAGGCTTTAATATTTCTAATCCATCTTTGTTGTTACTCTGAACACTGCTGTAATAACCCTTCTGCGTTCCGGATCACAGTGAATGTGATCATGGAACCTAGAGTGAATTCATCACTTCTGTAACAACCCTGCACAATACAATAAACTCGTTACGAAATCCAGGGAGTGGCAGAAGGGATGCTATGAAGGCTTGGAGGAATGGTGGTAGGAATGGTGAAAACGGGAGAAGAAATGATAATTAGTGTAAACGCCAGAGTTTAAGTCCCGGGCAAATACAAAGGAAATGGATCGAATGAATGGAATTAGGCCTTTGATGGTGGGACCCGTTTAAGGCGGAGGGTGATTTAATGCGAGCCATTGGACCTTAGGAGGATATCGGCGGTTGGTATCATCTGATGGAGTTAATGGGGACATTCGATGAAGAAAAATGGTGACATGCGCGATACATTGTGGGCCGTAGATCTGGATCAAACGGACGGTCACGATTGGATCGGAAGATCGCAATCGGAAGGGACGGAGGGTAACACATTTAGAACTTGCGATGGGTGATGTGAAATTGAGCGTCAGCCATCTGATCTGGACCAAGATCAACGGCGGAGTTTAAATCGTTGGGGAAGGAGGTTGATGCGATGAGCGGGAGCGATGAGATCTGGACCGTTGGATCTTTGAGAGGTCAACGACTGCGATCGGATCGAAGGATCGTGATCGGAGAAGACAGGAGGAGGGGATGCATGGGCTGGCGCGATGCGATTAGCGTTGGGCCATCAGATCTTTTAAATATTTATGGTTGAAAACAAAGCGGAAGACAACAGTGTAAAACTTCATCGCATCGGGGAAAATATTTTAACAAAGGAATGCACGCTCTATTCCTTCCGATTGCGATTAGCACCTAGGCCTTAAGCGCTTGGTCTTAGGCGCAGGGCATATGGAGGGGAAGTGGTTGAGGGGGCTGGTCAAAAGGGGCTAAGCCTGCGTATGTTAAAAAGTGGGATTTTGGCCTATTTTTAGTGCATTTTAAGGCCAAAAGAGGGAAACGGTAGAGGAAAAAGGGGCTATTAAACCAGCCAAAGGGTATTTGAAAGGCTTAAAAGGAGAGTTAGGATGATTTTATGGGTAAGTGGGGAATTAAAAGGGGAGAAAAGGTGATGAAAACATAGGTTTAGGGGGAATGAAATAAGAGGGAAAAGGCCTTTTTGGGCATTCTTCACACAAACAGAGAGGCTTTTGAACTAGAAACAACGGTGAGGATTTATCAAAGGAAAAGGGCACAAAGAGGCTTCGAGGATGATTTGTTTTCAGAGGAAATGCATTCCTTGAAGGCTCAAAAGAAATTTAGCCCCCTGTTTGGACATGTGCTTAGTTATTCAGCCACGTGACCTAGCTTAGCATCGTTTCTCTCCAGCCATTATTTAAACTTTTCACCACGAGTCATGACATTCGATACTTGGCTACTCAAGGTTATCTTTAAAAATGATTAATGTTAACCATATGATCAACAGATTCCACGCCTTTCTTCAAACCATCCATCTTAGTTTCCATGCCTTTCTTCATAACTTTCATGTCATTTTTTGTTTCTCTTTGCGAGACTAAAATTTGTTGCACTTGCTCTTGTAATTTTGATATGTCATGTTGCCATTCTTCGTCTTCATGATTCATAGTAGAGCCTTCTAAAGGCTTAATGGGTGTTGAATTCTTTTTAGGGGCCACTTGAGAATCCAATACTAATATCTATTCTACAATAAGCCCATGGAATCAATTCAACTTGATTCTTCAAATGAGATTTGTGCAATTCGGAAAAGAAAGAAAAAAAATACACACCCTTTTACTTGCTTTTGAGGAGCTCAATATTGAAATTTACTTATCTCTATACTTGCAGATCCTCAATATCTGAAATTTGGCCCTGTATTATTCCTCTGAAGCTTCTTTCAAATGCCATAGGTCTGACTTGATTTTGATTCTTCAAGGAAAAGTTATGTCCAATGTACCACAATGACCTAATTATGGACTGGTTCAGTAGAGCGAACTTGTACGACTTTCCATGTGTCACTGTTTGTTCCTTTGGCTCTAAAATTGATAGACAGGAAACTACAGTCCGTGTAATTCTAGTCACTTTTTACAGAATTCCAATCTGATACTCATAGAAAGAGTTATGAAGATTTTCCCATGATCACCTCTTTGCGATAAAATTAGGGAGTCTGAAAAATACCTACCTTCCACAGATCATATCTTCGAAAATATTGTGAACCAAGCTCTGACATTTTGCGATGATGTTTCTCAAGATCTATACTTTGCGCTCTAAAAATTTCAGCTTCTGAACCTTCGTAGAAAAAAAGTTATAGTGAACATTCCGCAATGACCTTTTTAAGTGAAATTCAGGAGCCTACAAAAATCCCTACCTTCCACAGATCATATCCCCGAAAATTTTCTGAAATAAACTCTGAAATGTTGCGACAATGTTCCTCAGGATTTTGGATTCACACCCTAAACATTTCAACTTTTTAACCTTTGTAGAAAGTAATTTATAGAAAAAATTTCACGATGACCTGTTTGGAGTAGGGAAACCCTAGAATCCAAAGCTCTGAAGCCAAATGTTGTGAAACCAGCTCCAAAAAATAGAAGAAAAGAGATATCAACGCCTTAGAAATAAGCCACTTCAAGGGGACAACCTCCAATACATTACATGAATGAACAATTCTTGGATGATACAAATTAAAAAACCTCCTTTTTATATATAGGAGTCCATGGGGCCACAATGTAATCCTAGTTTACCTAACAATAATAATTTAAGGGCACAATAATGACAATATGGGGGTTACAGGGGTACAATAATAACAATAAGGGGGTTACACTAACAACAAT
This sequence comes from Pinus albicaulis, assembly GCA_034641835.2. Classification (NCBI taxonomy): domain Eukaryota; kingdom Viridiplantae; phylum Streptophyta; class Pinopsida; order Pinales; family Pinaceae; genus Pinus; species Pinus albicaulis. The sequence goes on from CM076569.1 coordinate 974,055,134, forward strand.
AAGGGACTATACTAGTAATATAGGGACCTAACACCATAAGAGACAACATAATGGTCCAAGACCAAGGAAAAACCCTACTATGGGGGAACCCTTTCAAATCTTCTTCTTCAATAGATCATCATAAAAAAATTTCAACATAGAGTACAATGAGACCAATAAATTTATGTAGCATAAATAAACTGATCAGATATATATATCCACATATCTACAATATCAAAAGTAAAGGTCTGATGTATCACTAAGACCAAGTGATCTCAACTGCCCAGTTCTAGATCTAGATCCAGAATTCTATCAATAACTATTTTGAAGCAACTGTGACTACGTGACAGATGAATGATGATGTTGTGTAAAGAAATAAATGTGATCCAAATTAGATATGCCAAGTAAATATCTTAACGGTGCACTTGATATGTTTTTCCTGCGAATAAAGCAGCTATAACTGCGACCTATGTGTTCTGTGCCCGCAGCTGAGGGTTCGATTAACCCTGAACCCTAACTGCGCCTTGAATATTGACTACTCACGACTTTACCAGCTCAACCGCACCCTTGACACTGCCTGCCTGTGGTTCTAGACAAGCTCAACTGTTACCTTCCTGTAGCCTTCCCACAATTATGGCCTATAACACCGAGATCGGATGCAAGACTTTGACTATGATCCCGATCCCTTTGTGTGAGCTCCTTATTACAGACATGTGTGAGCCAAAACAAAAAACATGAACCAAATACAAAAATAACATATAGATGATCTCATGAGTGAATGTGTGCAAATGAACTTGGGGTTTCTTCTATTTATAACTTTTTGAGGGACCGCTTCAGGCTTTTATGGAATCCACATGTGGTTAGGTCGACCCATAAAATAATAAAATAATTCATAGCTTAACTTCTACTTAAACGATTGGGGCCATATATAGGTCAATTTTTGTCCTCTCGCAAAAATGAATCTAATGCAAACATAATATTAACCATCTAAGATGTCAAATGTGGAATTTGACTCTAGTTGCTAAAAATTAACATTATTTACAACTCCCTCTATCCTGCTTTGCACCCTACCATAGCTTTTGACAGATCCTCTTTTGATAGGCAAAACCATCTCTCTGAAATAAGATGAAATGCTGAGGAAATATATGTCAATTGTACCTGAAAAATTAAATATATTCATTACTCAAAACAAATTTGATCTTACATCAATGTTAATCACTAATTTTACAAGAAAATATCAAGGTCTAGGTCATGCTTAGGGATGACAGGGTTAGGATGGTCATGCTTGTTAGGGATGGAGTCTCCCTTTGCAGGTCACAATTTCAAATTACATGGCAAGTTTCATTTTAAAGTTGCGATGTCACTAAATATTATCATTGTGGTTTGTGACTCAGAGGAAGGACATACATAACTAGTCACATGTTTGATTCATAGCACAAGTCACATTCATAGGCTGTAGTTTTGATTAAGGCTAAGATTGTGATTTGCAACCTAAGCCTTGTCGTAGTTTTAACTTCAAACACATATCACAATTTTAGATTGTAGTCACATTGAGAAATGGATATGCGACTAGCTATCCAGGGAGAAAGAGAGAGACTGTCTTAATCACATAATTCAGTCCTAGCTTCACTAGCGTTATAAATGTGAATCGAAACCTATGGTAAATTTCACCTATACTAGTTCGCATGTTTAAGTTTCAATATCCGTGGACTCTAAAGATGTGAATGTGGCTCATAAAATATGTTTCCCAACATGATTTGGTGATCAAATATTTTAACCTTAGTGGCTTAATTTTCTATGGATATGTTGAAGCTTTGAAATTCGTTGCAAAAACATGGGGGATGACCATGTTGTGAAACCAGCTCCAAAAATAGAAGAAAAGAGATATCAACGCCTTAGAAATAGGCCACTTCGAGGGGGGAACCTCCAATACATTACATGAATGAACAATTCTTGGATGATACAAATGAAAAAACCTCCTTTCTATATATAGGAGTCCATGGGGCCACAATGTAATCCTAGTTGACCTAAAAATAATAATATAAGGGCATAATAATAACAATATGGGGGTTACAGGGGTACAAAAATAATAATATGGGGGTTACACTAAAAAAAATAAGGGAATATACTAGTAATATAGGGACCTAACATGCTCCTCTCCTTCAAAAAAGTGTTGTCCTAAACACTTGATTAGCTCTGGGTGCTTTTGTATAAAATTCTCATCCTCCCATGTAGAATCTTCAGTGGGTAAGTTCTTCCATTTGATGAGATACTCTGAAATTGATCGATTTCGTAGCTATCGAGTTCTTGTTTCCGTGACTGCTTCAAGTTCCAATATGGTTTTTCCTTTCTCCTCAAGTTCTAGAAATATTGTTTGAACTGGAAGTTTGTCCCCTATAACCTTTTTTAAGGATGAAACATGGAAAAATGGATGCACTCGCGAAGAAGCAGGAAGCTTCAATTTGTATGCCATAGTACCAATATTTTGCAGCACCTTGTAAGGACTATATTACTTTGACGATAATGTATTATCCTTCTTAGCTTGCTTGAGGGACATTTGTTTATATGGTTGTAGCTATAAAAATACCCAGTCTCCTACGTCAAAACTTCTATCACTGCAATGTTGATCTGCCTGTTGTTTCATTCAATTTTGTGCCAAATTTAGGTTATCTTTTAAGAGTTGGAGAACTTCTTTTTGATGCTCGATGTGATCCTCCATTGCTTGAACCCTATAATTTTCCCCTAAAGAATATGTGATGGATGGTGGATGATATCCATAAAGTGCCATAAATGGGGTCATTTTTGCTGCAGTATGGAAGGAAGTGTTATACCACCATTCAGTGAGAGGTAACCACTTGACCCACTGTGCTTGCTTATAAGATACAAAACAACGAAGATATCCTTCCAAAAATTTATTCACTATCTCTATTTGACCATAGAATTGAGGATGATAAGATGAGCTATGAGCTAGTTGAGTACCCAAAAAAGAAAATAAATCTGTCCAAAAATTTCCTGTAAAAATAGGGTCTCTGTCACTTACAATAATCTTCGAGTTTCCATGTAGCTTTTGAATTGTTTTCATAAATGTGTTAGCAACTATACTTGCTTTAAATGGATGAGATAATGCACAAAAGTGTGCATACTTGGTAAGTCTATCAACTACCACCATGATGACACTCCTTCCTTCGGACTTAGGTAAACCTGTGATAAAATCCATTGAAATATCCTCCCAACATTGACTTGGAATGGATAAAGGTTGTAGAAGACCCGGGGTCTTAATTGTCTCAACTTTATTTTGTTGGAAAACCAAAAATTTCGCCACAAAATTTTGAATATAAGATTTAAGGCCATCCCAAAAAAATTATTTCTTCACCCTGTGGTAAGTTTTTAAAAATCCCGAGTGTCCTCCTAAAGGAGAAGTGTGCAATTCCAAAAGAATCTTTTGTTTTATTTGGGAATTCTTGCAAATATATAAGTGATATTTGTACCATAAGGAATCATTTTTACATCTAAATGTATCAGATGTACTAGGATTTGCTGCAAATTTTGAATGAGTGTCCACACTTCTTCATCCTTCTTCCATTCATCCCTTGCTTCAGTTATCCAATCTTCACAAAGAAATCGCACAAAGCAATGCTTCCGCCTCTTCATCCTTTCTTGAGAGTGCATCTACAACAACATTTAGCTTCCCTTTTTTGTAGATGATTTCAAAGTCATAACCTAACATCTTTGTGACCCATTTTTGCTGCTCTTCTGAGGATAGTCTTTGTTCCAAAAAGTGTTTAAGACTATCATGATCATTTTTTACCTTGAAGTGTCTTCCCATTAGGTAAGGTCTCCATTTCTTTAGTGCATGTAGTATTTCCAACATTTCCTTGCCATAAATAGCCTTTTTTAAATACTTTCCTTTGATTGAACGACTTTCAAAAGAAATGGGTCTTCATTCTTGCATTAAAACAGCACTAATTCCATTTCCTGAAGCATCACATTCCACAATAAAGGTTTTTGTGAAGTTTGGCATAGCTAAGACTGGTGCTAGGCATATTGACACTTTAAGATGTTCAAAGGCCTTAGTTTCTTCATGACTCCATGAAAATGCATCTTTCTTCAATAATGTTGTTAGAGGTGCTGCTATTCTCCCATAATTCTTAACAAGCTTGCGATAATACCCTGTTAACCCGAGAAATCCACGCAACTGTTTTATGGTTGTGGGGACTTTCCATTCCTTAATGACTTTAATTTTGTTAGGGTATACCTTAAAACCCTTGTGAGATACAATATGACCCAGATATTCCACCTCTTGTACTCCAAAGAAACATTTGGACGTTTTTGCATATAATTGTTTCTCCTCCAATAGTTTGAGCACCCTGTCAACATGTTGAACATGATCCTTCCAAGACCTGCTGTAGATTAGTATATCATCAAAAAATACTAGCACAAATTTTCTAAGGAAGGGTTTGAAAATGGAATTCATCAACCCTTGAAATGTAGAAGGTGCACTGGTAAGGCCAAAAGGCATGACCAAAAATTCATAATGACCCTCATGAGTTCGAAATGTTGTTTTCGAAATATCTTCAGTCTTCATTCTAATTTGATGATATCCTGAACGAAGATCCAACTTGGTAAAATAAATTACTCCATGTAATTCATCCAATAATTCATCAATCACAGGAATGATAAATTTATCTTTAATAGTGAGCTTATTGAGCTCCCTATAATCCGAACACATGCATCATGGTCCATATTTCTTGTGCACCAATACTACTGGGGCAGAGAAAGAAATTTGACTAGGTTGAATTATACTAGCCTCTAACATTTCTGCAATCATACGTTCAATTTCGCTCTTTTGGACATAAGGATATATATAAGGCCTGATGTTTAGAGGAACACTTCCTGGAATCAAATGAATTGCATGATCATGATCATGAATAGGTGGGAGTCCTTTGAAAGTATCAAACACCTTGGAATGATTGTCCAAGACTTTTTGGATATCTGGAGAAATAGATGATTTTGATGTTGGAACTTCTAGTGAGCATAATTGTGCAATTACGCCTCGTTTTTCTTTCTTCAGAAGCTTTTTCATGACATTAGACTTCCTTGCGATACCCCGTAATTCGATTTCCTTTCCTTCCGAAAAACATTTCAAGAAAAGTTCTTGAAAATTAAAAGCTACCATCCCCAAATATTGTAACCATTGTACACCTAGTACAACATCAACACCTGCCATTGGGATGGAGAGCATTGGACTATTCAATACATATTCCCCCATGGCTAGCTTGATATTATGGCATTTTCCTGAGCAATTTATAGTTCCTCCATTTGCAACCATCACTTGACATTCTGGTGTTGGGTATAGGAAACAATTCAATTCATTGGATATCTTACAATGAATAAAATTATGGGTACTACTCGAATCAATCAACACTATTACCTTTTTCTTCTTGATATGTCCTTCTATCTTGAGAGTTTGAGGAGTGGTAATTCCTTCCACTCCTCAAACTCTCAAGATAGAAGGACATATCAAGAAGAAAAAGGCATTAGTGTTGATTGATTCGGGTAGTACTCATAATTTTATTCATTGTAAGGTAGCCAAGGAATTGAATTGTTTCCTATACCTAGCACCAGAATGTCAAGTGATGGTTGCAAATGGAGGAATTATAAATTTCTCAGGAAAATGCCATAATATCAATCTATTCATGGGGGAATATGTATTGAATAGTCCAATTCTATCCATCCCAATGGGAGGTGATGATGTTGTACTAGGAGTACAATGGTTACAATCTTTGGGGACGATAGCTTTTAATTTTCAAGAACTTTTCTTGAATTTTTTTTCGGAAGGAAAGGAAATAGAATTACGGGGTATCGCAGGGAAGACAGGAAATATAATAAGCTCTAATTTCATGAAAAAGCTTCTAAAGAAAGAAAAATGAGGCATAACTGCACAATTATGCTCAATAGGCCCTTGGAATCACTTCAAATTGATTTTTTTACTCAAGACTTATGCAACTCGAAGAAAAAAAAATACACAACTTTTTCTTACTTTTGAGGAGCTCGATATTGAAACTGAATTATCTCTGTGATTGGGATCTTCAATATATAAAATTTGGCCCTGAGGTAGCCCTTTGAATCCTCTTTCAAATGCCATAGGTCTGACCTGATTTGGATTCTTCAAGGCAACGTCATGTCCAATCTCCCACAATGACCTAATTATGGAATAGTTAAGTAGAGTGAACTTGTGCGACTTTTCATGTGTCACCAATTCCTCCTTCAGATCTGAAATTGATAGATAGGAAACTAAAATCCGTGTGATTCTAGCCACTTTTTATAGAATCCCAATCTGATGCTCAGAGAGAGAGTTATGAACATTTTCCCACAATCACCTCTTTGAGATGAAATTCGGAATCCTAACAAAGCCCTAACTTCCACATATTATATATCCGAAAATATTGCGAACCAAGCTCTAAAAATTTTTGAAGATGTTCCTCAAGATGTCAACTTCGTGCTCTAAAAATTTTAGCTTCTGAACCCTCGTAGAAAAAAATTTATAGCCAAAATTCCGTGATGACCTGTTTAGGTTAAATTCAGGAGCTTGTAAAAAGCCCTGACTTCTACAGATTATATCTTTGAATATATTGTGAACCAAGATCTGAAATTTTGGGAGGATGTTCCTTGGGATTTCGGCTTCGCACTTTAAAACGTTCAGCTTCTGAACCTTCGTAGAAAAAACGTTATAGCGAAAATTCCACGATGACTTGTTTGGAGCAGCGAAACCCTAGAATCCAAAGCTCTAATACCAAATGTTGTGAAACCAGCTCCAAAAATAGAAGAAAAGAGATATCAATGCCTTATAAATAGGCCACTTCGAGGGGGAAACCTCCAATACATTACATGAATAAACAATTCTTGGATGATACAAATGACAAAACCTCCTTTCTATATAGTATAGGGACTATACTAGTATAGGGACCTAACAGACCACTCGGTCGGGACCTTAAATCAGCTCCTTTTCCGTTTGGAATGGTGGTTGTGAATGGCTTAAATAAGTCCATTTACCTTCTCTCAATCTCAAATGGCTTAAAATATAAAAATTTTCTACCAATGGGAAAGAGACATCAAATCATTTCTCTCGTTGATAAGGCAAGAGAGTGATCTTTAAGCTAATTTGGGGCTCAGCTAAACCAAAACTAAATTTTTGCCTCTTTAGGAAGAGGAATTCTAGAAATGTATAATTAAATCTAAATGAAAAATTATTCTAAAATGAAAGAAAAAAGAAATTTATCCTAAGCCTATCTCAACTAGGCGGATATAGATCTAACCTAACCAAGAGAAAGATATTTAAATAATTGGAATTTAAATGCGTCTTGCTTATAATGAATATCAAATTAACGAAATAGTTCAATTAACTGACATTATGAATACCAAAACACATTCTATTTAGAAATATCTTAACTAAGATAGCCAACCAAACAAAATTTAGGAAGTAGTTCACAAAAATGATATTGATTGTTAAATCAGTATTAAAAGACAGATTCTTGAGTAAATAGTTACTCAGAAATAAGAATTCAACCCATAAGAGCAGAGATAAATAATAACATATAATTGAGACACATTACTCATATCGACAATAGTGCACAAACATGAATAAAATGACACATTCATGCTATCATAAAATGAAACAAGTATTTAAAACAATAGTATTAGAAATACCAATTTATTGAACCCATTTATCTAGCTTCAGTCTCCAACAATCCTTTACAAAGCTTGAAATTATGTCTTTAAAACTAAAGCTGCAACAGTGAAAACTCTGCCCCTCATACATGATTCAAAATGCAAAGGATAAATCTTTAATAATCTACAGATCTTAGTTTTCTCTCCTCTATCCTACAACTCTAAATCTTCTATACAGTAGTGCTTTCAGGAATTCCTGAATTGCAGAGAAGAGGAGCCCCTATTACATATTCTACAATTTTCTATTTATAATATTTATAAAAAGATTTATTAATAAGAAATTTTGTTGAAGACTAAATCTGATTCATCAATTTTCATTGGCTCAAAATCATATTCTTCAATTGTTGGATCATTTTCATTGATTGATATCTTCTTTTCCTCATCTCTTCAACTGTTTTCCTACCAAAAAAAAAATCAAAAAACAGAATTACTATGCAAAAATAAATAAAAATGCCAAATATGGATTTAAAATAAATCCAATAAAAACTTAATTAAATAAATAACTGAAAAATAAATCTAAGTTATCTATTGATGTCTATGATGATCTAATTGGTCAAGAAGATCATTGATGAATGGATCTAACACTCAAAAGAAGTCGTGGACAATTGAAAATGCAAAAAATAAAACTCAGAAAAATAGTTTTGTTTAAAAATTCAGAGTTTGATCTTCTGCTGAATTGTAGACCTAATAAATGATCAAATATGGAAATGAAACCACTTTGGAAATAATCTTCATGATTTTATCTATCCAATAAGTCGTTTTGGGCCTCATTTGGCCAAGTAAAACTTCATTTATGAGCTTCCAAAGTTGAGGAATTAAAATTTCCAGAATTCTAAAAATTCTATTGCTTACACTAAAAATCAAAATTTTTAATTAAATTCTAATCCTAGATTAGATTACAATTATTAATTAATTAATGCTAATTGATTTTGATTCTGTTATTAATTTTAATTAATTACAAATCTAATTAAAAATATAATTTAATAATTAATTAAAATTTTATTATATTATATTAAGATTAAAATTTAATATTATAATTATAATATAAATTAATTATAATAAAAATATAATTTATAAATTACATTAAAATCATAATAATTTTTTTCACATATTATGTGTTATTTGTGGAGAGCATGGAGTGGAAGGTGAGGTGGAGGGATAAGGTGACGTGAGAAAAATGAATCGGGAGGTATAACGAGGTCAACCAATCTTACGTTGAAAAAAATAACCCCTTGCATAAAATAGTAATCAGCATTTGGCATATTTAATACAAACACATAAAATAAATAAAATATTTGCGATATGTGATTAGTGATATATCGCAATCGCAATATCACATCGCACTTTTAGTTTGACATCTTTTAAATCAGATTTATTTATTTATTTATTTTTATTTTTTTGAGATTTTTGGAAGAGAGGATGTGGTGAGTAGTGGGACCACGTGGGATTAACCATCCTACAAATTGGACTATAGTCATTTTGCAATTTTGATATTATGGGCTTGGAAATTTATTTTAAAATAATAAATTGGAGTAAATTACCAAGATCTTGAAACATGTTTTAGTCCATTGTACAATTTAGTTGGGTCATTTTGTAGGACCGTTAGTGAAAAATGAGAGAAATAGTAAAAATGAACTAAAAGTTAATATCTACAATAAATGACTATTTTGACTACAAAAACTGAAATATTGGTACATTTTATACATTTTACTAACCCAGGCGACACAAACGATCAAACTTGAAAGGAGTGTCATTTACAAACCAGTTGACCAAATGGAGTGAAACAAGTATCGTTGGAAAGCTTATGAAAAATTAGATCGAATAAAACAATCAAAATAGAAATCCAATAAAAGAAAAAAATGACAAAATTGTAAGACAATTAATTTAAATGAAAACTAGAAAAGGTGCTTAGCCAGAAATTAATAAAAAGGGTCCCCATTATTGAAGTAAAATTCAAAAATGGGGGGTGTTGAGTTTTCCCTACAACAGAATATTAAAGTGTTTCCCAGTGGACAGATTGCAAGGAGGACGAGGGAGTTTTAAATAGATTAACGAAAGGAGTGGAGTAATTTTGCAATGGTTTTCTTGGAAGATCATATGATCTATGCCCTAAAGAAAAAATACAATCTATTTTTAAATGAATACATATAGTTTAAAATCATAAACCCTATGACTACACCCATCAATGAACTATATAAAAAATAAGAAATTTCAATGCATATGCACACATAATGTTCGATATAGAAATCAAAAGTAATTCATAAGAGAATCAATATAAACTTAGTCAACAACCTTTGGCATAGGAATGATAGGTTAGGGTTTGAGGTCACAAGTGCTAAGTCTTGGAATTAATAAGGGAATTGAGGGAAATAGCTTGGCGGCTGAGCATGAAGATAATAGGAAAATATATGTGCAGGGTGTATAAGTATACAGGGTTGGGGAAATAAAACGTTTCAACACCTGGAAAATGTAAACAAAGCAATGCTGACAATGAGGTGCATTACTTACCAGGAGGTTGCAATCACACCAACTATCCAAAGGAGGGTCCACTCATCTAATAGTGAAAAAATATTGAAATTGAATGTCGAAGTAACTTTGTCATATATAAGTGATAGCATGTGTGGGGGAAGTCGTAACCTGGAAGTGTGCATTATCTTTATTGCATGCACTAGAGACAGTATTATTCACAAGTTGCACTTCTAGAGAACAATGATAAGTTAATGTAAACTATAATGTGATTTGCAACTAAAGGATGTGAGGAGTGGCTAGGGAGACTAACACTGCAAGTTGTAATTTCAAATTGTGACTAAGGTAGAAAAACACGTCTTAAATATTTATGGATAGAATTTCTATAATGTAATAAAACCATAGCTAGGTTATAGGAGGATTCAAACCCTAATAAAGCATAGGAAAAGTGTGATAGGAAGTTAAGTAAAGGGGGTCTCCAAATTTTGAAGTGGTAAAAATTTGGGGTTGTTGTAGCAGCTACAACAATTGGAGATTTATTGGTAATACCTCAAAACCTATGTTTGACATTTTCTCCAAGATGAAGTCTAATCCTCAAGAAGTATTTTATTAGACCTTTGGGTTGCACTAATTTCACTTTGCAACCTCAGTTGATCAATATAGTCTTTGTATCACTTTTATTGGCTTGATTCAAACATGCTTCATAGTTAGGAGACAACACTAATGGCTTCGATATGGGATTAGGATAGTGAATACAGTGAGCTCACGATGTTCAGAACTAAAGTGATTCTCCAGTGTTGCTACAATGACAACATGCTTGTTCAACACCCCGACAAAGTCACTTAACAAACAAAAAGAATTTCTTCCCTACCAACATGCCTTTTCAACACCCTGACGAAGTTGCTTGCATCACCTCTCTTCGCAGGAAGCATTTCTCAATCATTTACCCTTTATTTGATTGATTTTATTTTGCATGCACCTTTGCATCATTTATTAGGTGTTCATTGCACCATGGAGGATGAGGGATCTCGACTTATTTTACGGGAAAAAGAAATTGTTCCTTGTTTTCAGAGAATTTAATATTTTTCTAAAAAGAGTTTGATCACTATGTGTTTTCCTTTTCCCTTATCTAGTCACAAGTTCAAGTCATTGAGGACATAATTGGAATTTCAAAAGAAAATTCGAGTAACAAAAATCCTATTATAGATATGATATGTTCTATCTTATTAGAGTTCTCCACAAAGTCTATTCGGTGTTTTCCTTATGGATATCCTTGACTTGTAAAGATGTTCAAGATCAAACAATGGAAATATTTCTAAAGTTGGCCAATGATTGAAAAACTACCATAGTTTTTGTAACACATTTGACTTATTAACAATGCATCAGAGCTTTTTATTCATATACAAGGCATTTATTTACGTAGAAAGGCCTTGTGGTGAAACGAAAAAGTAAATGCATAAGGAAAATATAGGAAACTGAAGGCATGACAAGTAAATAAAAGCATGAAATGAAATGACATGAAAGTAATATCTACAAAGAACATAGCAACTACAAGAGCTTTTAAGTAAAATAAAATTTAATCCTTGGCCATTCGTAAAAAGGGATTCGATCCTCCCATCTAGGGTTTGTAGATGATAGGTGTTTTGGCCAAGTTTTTTTTTGACTTGATATGGACCAATCCATAGGGATTGAAACTTGGTGTTCTTGCCCTTGTCTTCATAGGATTTATCCCATTTCAAGACAAGATCACCCACATTAAATTCCTGATTTCCCACAGTTTTTTTGTCGAACCACTTCTTGATTATTTATAGTGTGAGGAAAAAAATTTCCGGGCCTTTTGCCCTTCTTCCTCAAGTTTTAACAAGGTGTCAATCCTATTATACATAATTGGGCATGCCCTATTGTGATATTCTTGGGACAACTATAGGGTAAAGAGGTACATGTTGGGTGGTAGGATCACTTCTTTTCCATACTTAAGGAAGTAAGGAAAAGTGTGAAGAGAAGGTTTAGGAGTAAACTGATCAACCCAGAGAGCATTAGTTAGAGCGTTGTGCCAATTTCTCTATTGTGTAAGCACAATATTCTTGATGATACAAATATGGTTTTTATTGGTGGACTTGGCCAATCCATTTCCTTGGTGGTAGTAATTACCATAATGTTTTAACACAATTCCATTCTCCAAAGAAAAATCATACAACCTCAATGATGACAAATAAGTTGAATTATAAAAAAAAAAGTGAGGTTGGGACATTGGACCTGGTAATGATGTTTCTATTGATAAATTGAATTACCTCTTGATCATTCAATTATCTAAGTGGAAAAATTCAACCCATCTCATAAAATAATCTATTTCTATGAAAATGTACTTATGCTACTTCGAGGAGTGTGGAGTGATCTCCCCAATAACGTCCAAACCCCACTGCTGAAAAGGCTCTTCCACTATAATGGGATAGAGTGGAGGCGTTTTTCATGTCTCTCTTCCAATAGACATTTGATAGATATAAAATTTACGCACATATGCATGAATTCCTATGAATAATGTATGCCAATAATATCCCGCGATTATAATATTGGGTGTTGTCATGTCACTAACATAGTGTCCTCCTTCCAGTATGTCATGCAATTATTTTAATACCTTATCAAAATCAAGAGATCCTAAACATTTCAGCAAAACACCATTATAGTGTTTCCAAAATATATCTCCATGGAACAACTGATGAGAAGATAATTTTAGCCTAATGGCCCTTTTTTTATTCTCTCACAAATTAGAAGGAAAAATACATTGTTCCTGATATTTCCTCAATTTTCTATATCGAGGTGATGGTGAACTAGGTGTGGGTGAAAAATCATTGTTATACATCTCAATCTCTTGTTCCCATCCTAAGATCTCTTATTCATGTGGATCAGAGGCTTCAAAAACAAGCTTGCATAAACTATGGCATTTGACTATCTGAGCTGACTTGAACTCAAGATCATATTCTTGTAAACACGTCATCCAATTAGCTTTGCGTTCTCCTAGCTCCTATTGTAGAAACATCGATCTAATTGCAGGGTGAGGCAAAAACACTATGACATGATTTTTAAGAATAAAAGGCCTAAATTTTTTGACAACCTTGTTCACATCGTATGCTTTCTTGTCCATATCAGGATAATTCAACTCTGATCCTTACATGTCTGTAATCATAAAGGATATTGGTCGTTCATTTATTTGGTTTTATTTATGAGTCAAAATGGTTTCTAATGAAAAATTTGAAGCAAAAGTATAGAACATGAAATATTGATTAAAATTAGGGTTGTAAAGAGTGTGATCCTTTTCTATAGCCTGATTGATTTGCATGAAAGATTCCTTCTCCTATTGGTTCCATTTGTACATTGCATCCTTTTTTATAACATCTTGCAATGGATTTATGATTTGGGTATAATAAAAAATGAACTCATGAAGAAAAATTAATTTTCGCAAGAATGATTCCATAACTTTCTTACCATTTGGATATGATATTTGCGTGATGTATTTGACGCACTCGAGGTCAACAATAATAATTATCTTCGCTATTATGTGTCCTAAGAGATTCCCTTTGGACATGGTGAAAATTATTTTCTTAGGGTTGAGCGATATGTCATTATAATTTCTACAGCATTTAAATATCTTCCTCAGATATTGCAAATGATCTAATGTTTTATTTGAGAACATTGTGACATCATCCAGGTATACCACCACACTCTGACCAATTAGCCGTCTAAACACAATGTCCATTTCTCTTTGAAAAGTAGCTCTGACTTTAATAAGACAAAAGGGCATATGTATAAATGTGAGAGATCCCCATTTAGTATGAAGGTGGTCTTTAACATATCTGGCTCAGAAGCTAGTACCTTGTTATAACCAAAAAATCCATCAAGCAAAGAAAACATTTAGACCCTGAAACTATTAGAAGAGTTTTCTCTATGGAGGGGACTGGGTAATTATCTTTATCAGAAGCTTGGTTGAGATTTCAGAAATCGACATAGAAATAAATTTCTCCACATTTATTTCTTACGGGAATAAGGTTCAAGACCCGTGTCCAATTCCCGACTCTAAAATTTATTCGTGCATCCAACAACTTCTTCAATTCTTTCTATATGAGAGGTTAAAGTGTCAGATGTAACTTTCTCAATTTTTTTTGAAAAGGATTGACTTTATCAGAATAATATGTTGTATGATCCAAATATCATATTTATTTAGGTCTTTATATGTCCAAGAAAAAAAATTTCGAAACTTTTTAAATAACTTACTGAAAACTTGTCTCTCTTCCGAGGAGAAACAAGTACCAATATTGACAAACTTGGGGTCATCCTTTGTTCCAAGGTTTATCTTTTCATGCATTAATGTAGAACTTTGATTCTTCATATTGGGGGGTCCTCTGAACAAATTTTGAGGGTCAACACACCTTTCAGCATTAGGTTTCCATTCCATGCGTTAAATTCCTCCTGAAAGGATTTATCATGCTCTTCTTCATCTATGGTTGCATATTTGAAAATGTATGTGTTGGAAAGGAAGTATAATATCTATTCATCATCATTAAAATCACGAAAATTAATTACATTATCTAGGACAACTAGTTTATAGAATATTTCAACATAGGAATCATCCCTATGCGACGCAAACCTAGTAGCAACATTAGCTAACGTATCGAGGACAAAGTTATTAATTATTGGCACTATTTTTATACCAAAAGCTTTAAATGCAAAAATCAATCGTCATACCACTTGTTAGTAGTTCTTCAAATGTGGTGAAACACAGTGAATAGTATTGCGTACATGTCTCATGATGATCTCAGAGTATCCAATTACCTTTTGACACTCTACCTTCAAGTTGATGGCTTTGTTTAGTCTAAGGATAAGCACTCCATATTTTGCAGTGTTATTAGTACATTGAAATTATAAATGATAGGAAATAAAAAATTTAATCTTTTTAGGATCCATCAAGATACAACTTGCACCAACTCCATCCTGTATTTTTGATCAATCAAATATAACATCCATAAGTCAATGTTTACATAACTATAATCTGAACTAAAATTATTTACATATATAGTAAAAAATTCAGTGTCACCAGCTAGAGGGAAGGGAAGCAGTTCTACTTGTGTATATGATGGGATAGGCAATCACATGTCTTGGTAGAAACCAATGTCAGATTCTAAAAATTAGTTCCCCAATTCTTCTTGAACAATGCTATTTGGTTCATTAGGCACCTCTAGATCATTAATTGTATACTTCATGTATGGCTTACTATTAACTCTAGTATGATTTGTCTTTCCTTTGTAGAGGAGCCACAAATGAGACCAGTTTATGGTGAAGTACCCTTGAATTTTAATAAACCAATCTCTGCCCAGTAGAATCCCATACACTTATGGAATATCAATAACCACAATGTCAATGAACTGATAAACCCTTGAGTCAGAAGACAATGTGATCATCACATTATCAAGTTCTTCCAAAAATTGAACCTGATATCTATCAAGCTTGATAATATTTGCATATATTTTCTCCGGCTTGTATTAATCTTCTTGCAAATAGGAAAAAGCATGACATTTTTTGATGCACTGGAGTCAACTAGGCAATTATGCACATTGTAATTAAAGATCTCAAATGTCAACAAGAAGGGATGTACTGAAGATATTGAGCTAACATTTTCCACATTAATAATGGATTCAAGATTTATCAATGCTTTAGACTAATCAGAGGAAGCAACCTTGGAAGAAGAAATGAATTTGTTAGCCAAAGACATGGATGTGAAAGTATTGACGATCAACTCCCTCTGCCAAGAAAACCTCGCTAGCTCACAGAGTGATATAATTTCTCAAGTTTTTTTCATATTCTCAATGATTTTGTAACCAATATTGCAATATACACTCTCATATTCAGTGGAAATTCCATTCTCCCAGTCATACTTTGTCATATTTTCTTAAGGATGGTGAGGTAATTCGTGAAGAATACCTTAAATATTAAGAGAAGACTATGCCATCCAAGCCAAAGGTTGTGGTTGATTATGAGCCATATTGTTGTCTTCTTCATCACATTAGGAAAATTCCCCTCGCTGCCCAAATTTTCTTTTCCCTCATGTGTTTTAATGTGTTAAACGTTCTCAAGAGGTCTTTCGTTTTCACCTTCAAAATTTTCTCCCTCAATATTCTCCCCTTCAATGTTCTCAAAACCATATTGACTTCCAAGGTCTTCTATTGAGTGTTTACCTACAACATCTTCTAAATGATCTTGTTGTCCATGATAACAATTAGGTTAGTCTTAAGTTAATTAGGTTGAGTCAATTGGGTTTGAATAAGGTCTTTGGAATTCAAATTTTCAAAAAATAAAATAAAATGCACATGTGAGGGGTCTTGAAAGTCATTTTTCATGTGAATAGGGGTCATGTCAATGGAAAATCTAAAAAAAATATTGCATGAGAAAATATAGTCATTTATGTGCACTTAGGAATTCCACCAAAATTCACAGTGGAATTAGTGTAAAATAGTCAGGGTTTTCTATGGAAGTCCCTGACACTTTCATAGTGATATCAACCTCCTGAACACTGCATACTCTACAAAACTTATCTTATATGCTCACGATGGTAAAAAGGCTACTTTTTTGTCATAAAGGTCGAATCAGTTAGTTGTCAGGGCATATCAGCCCATCACTGCTCCATTCCATTATGTGCCATAATTTTTCATACGCATGCTTGGTCATCATTTCCCTTTCATCATGTATTTTTTCCACCCATTCATCCCACCTGTTCATTCAATTTTTATTTGCAATTTAAACACTTTACCCTCATCCTTGTAAGCTGCTTCAAATGTTTTTCCAACAATCTAGAGGTCTAGGTTCTCACTAACAGTTGTCATAAGCTTAGCTTTAAATGTGTCAAGGAATTTGTTTGTTGTCTCAAATTTTTCTATAGGTGTAAGGGAAGGAATTTATTGAAATTTTTTTGAAGATATGACATCACAGAAGAAATAAAATAAAGATGGAAACGTTGTTAGATATGAGCCTATGGATATGAGGCTTCTCGAGGAAGAACCCAACTTCTCACAGACATTTTCTGATGTAGGCTACATATGATTCTACCAAAATCTACAAGGATACCATGCTCAAGCTTCGAAGGATTTTTCTATCAATTTCATTGGTACAGGGTTGAAAGTAGGTATGATAAACTTTATTTGTCTCCTAACACAATTGCACAGGCTACTGAAATCCCAAGATCAGGAGAGGCATGGTTTAAGGTGATGGAATTCAAGTTATAGAACTGTGATGAATTTTTGAAGGAGGAGCACAGAGGTATGTATACGAGTTCAGGCATTCCCAAAATCTGCCTCAAAGAGAATTATTCAAAAATTTTAATGGTAATTTAGAAGTATTTTACCTATGAAGGTAGATTCTGTATGATCTATCTATATGATTTCAAACTAATGCTACACTTTATAGGTAAAAAACCACTCGACTTACCTTATTATCTGTTTAGGAGCTTACGTAAAATGGAAATAAGGTTCAGGACAAACTCGAAACTAGTGATACCTCAACCTTTCATCATTCTCTTATCAAGTTGTTGGTAGTTGAAGAATTAAATAAATTGAATAGAGATTGGCCTACATTTCTGTTGTTAAGTGGCTATGAAGTTGATGTTGTCAATCTTAGGAAGACACCAAGATCCAAATCCATGACTCCAAGGAAAGACAAGCAATCTGAAGCAGAACCTATAGTTGACCATGAGGAAGAGATGTAGCCTATGGATTTGGAGGTTGAACAAGTGCAGAATACTGTGGTGTCAGAGAAGACTTCTACAAGCAGTAAAATAGAAACATATACAAGGGCATGTTGTAACATATCTTATTTTTATAGGTTAGATATTGTAGAAGAAAAAATAGCAAATGTTAGGCATAGTTAAAAAGCAATAAAAGAACAAAAATTTCTTTGTTTCAAATAAAATAAAAAGTGAAAAGAGCGTGCCACTTAAAATGTGGCTTAAAAAATAATTTAGAATAAAGTATGTTTTAAAGTATTAATCATATATTTATATGGTTAATCCATTATGTAATAAAGTGACATGATATTGGAATGTGAAATAAACATCTTGAGGATTTTATGGGCAGAGATCTTATGTGCTCAAATCAATGGTGCGCATCCAAACTTGCACCCCTAGTGCTTCCGAACGATATCCACAGGGGTGGTCCGCGTAAAGCCGTTTCTCAAAACCACCACCGCTACATGTCATTCTCCAGTTGATATCGCACCCCCCCCCCCTTTCAATTCCACTTACCATCTGCCCCCCCTTCAGGTAGGCTTCAAAGCTGCTCTTTGACTATTTGACTTACTACCACCATCTCATTATCAATCACATGTCATTTCACCTTCCAATGATAAACTGCCATGTGTCTCTTTATTACCCGTTACCATTTATTGTTAGTATATCTATTAACCGTAACTTTTTCTTAATAAATCATATCGCGCCTATTAATGTTTACCATGCACCTTATTTAAAACTTCACTCTTCATCGTCAAACAAATATTTTCTGCCATTCTATCTTCTCACATGGTTTCCTAATTATTCCTAAACTCCAGTAAAGCACAAAAGTAGAACCCACCACCATTCAACTCCTCCGAAGTTATGAAATGGGTTGAATAATTAAAATTTATGGAGAATGAAAGGAGTGAATACAAAATCTCCTGGTGTAAATTCTCAAATTCATGGTCAGAAATGTCTTTTTAGTGGTAATTATATTGAGCATTTCAAAGCTAGAGATGGGGAATTAAAAGACGAATGATAGTTAAAAAGGTCAACACTAGCAGCAATAGAATATTCAAGGAAAAATATTAGTATTTGGGTTATTTATAGATCCATAAAAGCAAAGCATATGGGGTCGACCATTTTTAATGGGGTAGCTGAGAAATCCACTCCAAATGGCTGACATGGCTAAACAAATAATCAAGATGCCACCTCACACAAATGGACAACTTATCATCAAATCAGTTTTATGAATACCTTAAATCTAGTGTATCAGTTGGCCACCTCAACATGGCAATTTAATTCGATAAGAATGACAAACATGGGTTGTTAGACATTTTGTTTAAGTAATTAATGGTCATTGAGTCCTTTTTTATTACCAACTCTACTAAAACAAAAAAATATCCATATTATTCCTCAAAGTGATGTTATCCTAGTTGAATTAGGTCTCTAGGTCAAGTATCGAAGTATAGCCGAGGTGGTAGACCTTTGTAACAAAGATCTCACTCTATAAATGAGAGGTTTATTGAATTTGAGGAGGTGGGTTGATAAATGTAGAAGAGAGGACTATTATGTAATTTTAATTCACCAAGCTAATATACAGTTGCATAATTTTTTTTTCAGACCTAATATTTCTTTTAAGCTTATGTGTTTGTGTTTTTTTCCATTTTTGATATTGTTACACAGCAATTTGTCACTGTCCCTGCAATTCCCCGTCCCGCACATTGGAGGGCTTATTCTGTGACCTGTGAGCAGTGACATGATCTGAAAACACTTTCATGGCATTCCCCTATACATGGACTTTCATTCCCCTGAAGAAAACTCCTTGTGAAAAACCCTAAAAATAGCCTTTCCATCCTTGGCGCGACTAGCCAGTGTTATACCCGAGCCAATGGGGGAAATACTCCAAAGAGGGCGCACCAATTGGCATTCTGTCTCAAAGTCGCACTCGTGCCAGGCTTAATAAAGGGTGTTTTTTAAAAATAAATGGCGAAATATTGACTCCAACAAACTCCTAAAATGGCCTCTAAATTGGGTTGGGACGTTTGGCTCCGGATTTCCATGTAGAGGAAGTAGTTTTCCACCTCTCATGGAAGCTTCCTTGAGGATAGGGCCAATCCCATGATTGTAGGGATCCCAACTCCTCTTCCACCATCTATATAAGCTTGCCATTTCCCTTTGCAAGCTAATCTCCAAGAGCCTTCATAGCCTAAAGAATGATGCAAGAGCTTTGATAGTCCTCATAATGCCAAATCAATAGCAAGGAGATTGACGATCAAAGAGAGAGGCTTGTCTCCATTCCCGACGAGCTTTACTGAGACGTGTTCCGCTGACGACCTGGCGAAGGAAGATTCAGCGTTAGAGCCGGGTTGTATTTTCCTTTGTATGAATTAATGATAAGCGACTTTGGTTATGGTTCCACTCATATTGTTCATTATGATCATGAGTTGTGTCTTCTATGACTGATACATAATTGCATATATCAGGTTTTACACTTGTGTTTGTCGTGTTTCTTGTGTGTGCAGGTGTTCGATCGCGGTGAGCGAGAGGATTGTGATCTGCTGGAGCAAGGGAATGGGAGCATCATCTTCTCTACAAACAACAGCGTTGGACTTGAGGTAGGCCTTCATCGCAAGTTAGTTTATTTCAATTAGGAACTTGCGCCTCAGCGTGGTATGATTGTTGCTAGACCCGATCTAGGCTAGTAGGGATCGCCTCTGTCCACAGAGGGGATTTACCTCTACAACAAATTGGCGACTCCGCTGGGGAGTTAGCTTGTTATTTGTTTTATAAACTACAGACAGAGCCTAAAGTCAGCCAGATAGCCTTCGAAACACTCTTGCTCTGCATTAGCGAAAGTAGATGAATGCTGCTTCTGTCAATCTTCGTTCTAGTTTATGAACTGAACACTTGGACTATTGTCTTGTCTTTCGATCGATTCTTGACTTTGCTTGCTTGATCAGCTCTTTTGGCTGGCTCTTTTCGTGCGTTTGGCTTCTGTTTTAAGCTCCAACATTACTGGTCTACATCTTGGATTGCTATTTTTTATTTTTTCCATAGAAAACTTGAATGGCACACTTAATAGCCTGACAGTTGCACCAATTGGCGCTAGTTTCCAGTTTACTACCCGCGCCAATCCTGTTATGGTGCTAGTTTAAGCCTGACAGTCGCGCCAATGCTATAATGTGCTAGGGCTTGCTTGGTTTTGAGCCTTCTGAGCTTGATCTATGATTTTGCTTTCATTTTTCCGACTGCCTAAGTGTTCTGAAGCCTTGTTCGACTGACTGTGACCTTCTTCCTTTGGTTGTTTGCCCGTTTCTATCGATTTTACATTTTAGCCCTAGGGCATCTAGGTGTTATTGTGCATCAAGCCTCCCCTGGGAGTTTGTGGTTTCTGTCTGTTCAGTCAACTTTGTGATTGCTTCTCTGCATTCGTTTGGTGGTTGTCTACCGTTTTATTGCGTTATTTGAGTGATTGGCTCCTTCTTCATTCGAATTTCGCCTTGTCTCGTTTTGGGCC
Organism: Pinus albicaulis; assembly: GCA_034641835.2. Taxonomy (NCBI): domain Eukaryota; kingdom Viridiplantae; phylum Streptophyta; class Pinopsida; order Pinales; family Pinaceae; genus Pinus; species Pinus albicaulis. The sequence goes on from CM076569.1 coordinate 974,076,577, forward strand.
TAGATTACATGGTTCATTTGAGTCTTTGGGTGTCTTTTGATTTGAGGGACTTTTTGTCAATTTGAGGTCTGATTGTGTGCTTGCATTGAGTGAAATTTGATTGTTTTTCTCGTTTTCTATCACTTCTCAAATTGCTTGTCTCATTAGTTTTCATTTTATTTAGTGCATTTTGCTCTTAAACATTGAAAATACAAAAAAAAAATCTCTTTTGCTTTGGATTAGTTAATGTGAATTAGATATTTTCTGTGTTATTAGTGATTAGTAACTTTGAAAGAAAAGCTTTTAGTTTCCATTAGCTGCATTAGAGACATTACTGGTTGTTCTCTGATCATTTTGTTATTGTGTGAAAAGCTCTTAACTCTCTTGTAATTAGCTTTCATCGAATGAAATGATATACTATGGCATGTAGTGTGCATTTATGAGATTTTGAGACATAACACTCACTAGGGCCTGAAAATTGAAACATAATTGAAGATAAACATTAAAATTTATTCAATTTACACTAAGGCAACATTGAAACGTTAACGAAATATTTAGAGGTCTAGGCTAGAGATGTGTTCCGACATCTTTAAACCTAGTAGTTGTCGTTCGCCTCTTGGCTTTAGACAGCACTAGTACGGACTTGTGCTCCCCGTACCGTCGCGTATATAGAGGGAGACCCCACTAATTTTCTATCCTTTATCCATAGGAAGCCGAGTCTGCCACCCTATACCCGTGATACACTAGACACAACATTTGGGGAGATTTCCTGCACGTACGTTAAGTCCTTGGTTGATTTATCTTTCATTTTGAAACCAAGGTGTATATTGCAGTTCACGGTTATTTGGTACACCCTTTGCCTAGCATTCCTGAGCAGTCATTTTGATCTTATATGACTCCTTAAATTTGAAAAGATCACCAAGCACTTGTCCTTTCACGCTTGCTTCAAAACTAAAAGAGATAGAGTCATATTTCATCTGTTTCTCGACTCTTAAAACATGAAACGGTGAAGTTTCTAAGTTTCAATGTCGTAAAATAAATCACCCGCAATCACACGCCGTGTTAGATCTTGCTTGTTGGCTATTTGATTATGTGCCTTGGTTTTTTCAGCCCGTGTGTTGTGTCTGATCTTCTCCTTTCGTCTACTGGTAGTCCATATATGGACGATTCATCAGAGGTCTCGCAATCCTCTGCTGAACATCAGTAGCCCGTTGTTTCTGAGTTTCCTAAAGGGGGACCGGTTCTGTCTGAGATTCCCTTTGGAGGACCAGTTGAGTTCAATTAGCCCTTATCTGACCCTTGGTCTGGATTTGGAGTAGGGTAAAATTTCCCTCCTCTTACATCGGATTCGCCTTTTATAGCTGTTGTTATTCCTCCTAGTCCTTGCCGTCTATTACGAGATCTAGCGGCAGGTTCAGATATGGGTGCATCCAGCCATTCTCCTAGTGAGGAAATCCCCACGTCTGGTGAAGATTATCGGTTGTTCACAGAAGACAACCCCGAATTATCTGTCATGTCTTCACCCGGTCCTTCACTACCAGAAGGGTATAGATATTTAGCTCAGATTATCACCGCCGTTGCCTCTATGGGGATATCGACTCCTTCTATGAGGCCCGTTATTCCTTCATTGGGGATGTCTCCTAGGACACCCATAACGTCATCCCCTCAGGTCACTTTTGTACCCGTCAGGCCCACTGTTTGTGTGGCTGCATCTACACCTGTTGCTACCACTCAGTCCGTAAGGACCACATCACTTCCCGAAGATGTTTATATAGCATCTGCTATGCCAAAGAACATCTCTCCTGAGGAGTATCGATTGTCCTTACAAAAATCGAACCCCGAGGTCGGACAATCCTCTCAAGATCCCAACCGCTTGTATTTTTCGCATTATGCATAGGATGGTACGCCCGTGTACGTCTTTCCATATCAGTACAATGAGCACGGGAATCCTTTACATTTACCTGCTCCAGAGGCTCAACTTCATGCTCAAGGTTTTCCGTCTAACCAGGTTGGGCCATCTTATAACCCGCAAGGACAACATTTTCAAGGCCAACCTTTAGGCCAGCCTGGCTATCCTTATGACCCGCAAGGACAGCCCTTACAAGGCTACCCTTCGGGCCAGCAAGGGCCATTATACAGTCCACAAGGACAGTATTACAACCCTTCAGGTCAACCTATGCAGCCTCTTCCTGGATTCCAACCTGGGCAACCTCAAGGACTCACAGGTTAACCGAGGTACCAACCAGGGCCGGTATATGGTCCTGGGGGGCAAGTCTAACCTTCCCAACCCATGCAACCTCAGTATCCTATTGGTCTGAATGTTGCACATCCGCTAGGATCATCTTATGGTCCTGCAGCAGGTCAAACCGATTACCAGCCACCACTTGGCTCTATTCCACCACCAGGCCAACCGGCCCATCCAGTACAACCTGGTGTTCCACAACAGCCAAGTCAACCTGCACAACCGGCACAACCTGTTCACCCGGGGCAACCTGTTCAACCAGGTCAGCCCGTTCAGCCTAGCCAGCCTGTCCAACCAGGCCAGCCTACACATCCTGTCAACCCTTCTCAACAGCCGATTTACTCAATGCTGCAATCGAATCAAATGGTGCATCCTAATTATCACCCTTAGCAGGGTCCCACTTATCAGCAGCCCGCTCAACCTCAAGGTGGTTACTACCCTCACGGTCAATCGCGACTGACTTATAATCCGCCCCAAGGTTCCCATTATTACACTCAAAAACCAGGCTACACCTATACTCAGCAGCCTAATCCACAGGCTTCTCAAACGGGACCGACATATAATCAAGGTCCATACTCTGGTTATCAACCCTCGTACACTGGTTACCAGCAACCGAATCAGACTGGTTATACGCCCTATACCCCCTATGGTCAGAATCCTTCAGGACATAACCCATGGGGGCAAGGATACACTCAACCAGCGTGGAGTACAGGTACATGTCCTTATCGAGGGCCTGGCATGCCGTTCAATCTGAAATTTCCATTCTTGGCTACCTTGGAGTTACCGGACGTTTCTAAATTAACCAATGATCTGATTCTTCATAATCCTTATTGGCCTCCAGTTCCAACCAAGGTACCCAGCGACTGCCCTAAGTTTTAAGGTAAAGCTGGTGAAGATCCCCAAGCTCATGTAATGACCTACCATTTGTGGTGTTCGTCTAATTCTTGGGTTATGATTCAATTCGTCTACGTCTCTTCCAGCGCACTCTTACCGGTGTTGTCGCTAAGTGGTATATTGAACTACCCCGTGGCATCTTTCAGGATTTCAATACTTTAGCAATGGCTTTTCTGACCCACTTTCAGTTACCGGTTCACTATGAAGTCGAGGTGCATCTCCTGACTTCCTTGAAGCGGGATAAAGCCACCCACATATCTGATCATATTCATGAGTGGCGACATCGTCGTAGGCTGATCAAGTTTGATATACCTGATCAACTACTAACTCATTGGTTCACTACATCCTTCGTTAACAAAATCGCGCAAGATATTGCTATGGGGGCATGTGTGACTGAAGAACAGGCCATCACGCATGCCCAGTATCTTGATCTGGTATACTCTCAGTTCGGCACGCTGTATGATATCTTGACTGATGCTGCACGCCCAGGAACCTCTAAAGCTCCACCTACCCCGGCGGTGGATGGTGTTATTGGTTCTGTGTCTCAAAATTCTCGAAAATATTCAAATGGGAAGCAGAAGTCCAATTCTTCCAATAATTCTGCTCTTCCTGCCCCTCCAGACTCTGGAAATACTGCGGAGGTCAACGCCGTTCAGGCTAATCCTATGGAAAAAGCCTCCAAAGGAAAGAAGAAGGGCAAAGGAAAATCCAAACCTGATGCCCCAAAACCAGATTCTGCTAAACCGCGTACTGAGGACGGTGCTCAACGTAAACTGAAGTACCCCTGCCCTATTTTTGAAGGAGATCATTATACCAAGGATTTTCCTCGGCGATCTGAAATTAGTCAACTTCTCAAAGGCTCCAAAGGGACTCCGGCAGTTCTTAAAGAACCGTTCCCGTCTCATTAGACCCAGATGGTTGAACAACCTTCACCATCTACACCATTTGGGTCCCAGGTCTTTATGATAAATGGTGCTGCACCTATCTCAATCGCTACACATTCGAAGGATTCTGCTGGATCTCGTTAGGCAGCTGGAAAGGAAGTTGTGGATAGCCCACCTCCTCCACCTATCTCCGGTCCCTTGGAAATTGAGAAGCCTACAGTTGAACCTGTTGTGAGGCCACCTTCTAAAGGTGTTCTGCGAAGGTCTTCCTACAATCCAAATGCCCGTGCCGCTCAACACTACAGTATTGTTGAGGATTTGGCACAGTTGCCTTCTGCTATGTCTGCAGTGGAAGTCCTTCAAAGTTTCCCTTCGCAACGGAAAACTCTGTTTTCTGCGATCAGTGGAATCGATCTCATTGATTCTAGTCTTCTCACCTTCGACCTAGAAAAATTTACCCCCCGACTTCTGCATCAAATTTCTCTTGTGATCCAAGTCGGGATCAATGGTCTTAACATCCATAGGGCCGTTGTGGACGAAGGTGCCTCCACCTGTGTCATGTCATCTTCCTGCTGGAAAGCCATCGGCTCTCTGGCTCTTTCATCATCTCCCAATGCCTTAGAGGCATTCGATGGTCGAGAATCCAAACCCCTGGGTGTTCTCGAGAGTTTTCCGATTACGTTACAGGGGAAGACAGTCAATTTAGAAGTAGAAGTGGTTGACGCCAAACTTAACTAAAATCTGCTTCTCGGCCGCAGTTGGACTCACGCCATGTTATGTGTGCCATCCACCCTATTTCGGCTTTTAAAATTCCCTCATGAGGGCAAAATCGTTACTGTGGATCAGTTGTATTTCTTCACTTCATCCTCTGAGAACAACGTTCCTTACGTGGATAAGATCCCCAATCCCCCTGACAGTGTAGGACCCGGTCTCTTCAAGGACCCCGTCCTCATGGGTATTTTTCCCACGCCACCACCACACACCATTCAAGTTAATATGGTCTCTAGGTCTGACGACCCATGGATCATCCCTTCACCTGAACAGGTGACCAATTTTGGAGAAACGATGCCCTTAACTCCAATAGAGATTAATTACTGTGAAATTTTCACCGCATCCGATCCTCCTCCTCTTCAACATGCTCCCTCGAGCATGGCTTTAGATATCTATTCTCAATCCCCCTGGCTCGGCGAGGCCGACTCGCCTGATCCTTTAAAAGAAATTTTCCCTTATGACGAAGCCATTGTTGAAACAATGTCTCTTGAGGAGCTGCCTTGGAGCGATGGACATCATTGTTCCTCCTTCATGCCCAGACTGGGGGCAATGTCCGATCATCTAGAGCGTGATGTATCTGATCATCTCTCTCCTGAGCCTCCTCCATCGAGCTCACTGGAGCATAGTTCCTCCTCTTGTGCCAAGCTCCTAAAACAATGAAACAAGCAGCTACGAGGACAATTCTTTTAAGTGTGTCAACCTCGTTAAAATAATGAAACACGAGCCTGTTCAATTCAAGTTTTGTTAGATTTAGTTCAAATCTCTTATGTTTTCAACCTTCACTCCATTTCCTATGAACTAAATCTTGGGGGGCATGTACCTCGAATTGAGACACCATGCTGGGGGCATGCCCGTCTTCCTCAAGCATAGTTTGTGTTTTAATCTTGCATAAAAATAAAACTCATTTCCGAGCATAGTTTGCATGTGTGTTTTCGTGTGTACTTTTAAGCTTGCATAAAAATAAAATGTGTGATTAGATACATTTTGTGAACTTTTTCGTTGAGTCGTTTGTTATGCAACTGATGCATTAAGATAACATTGTATTAGACATTTGCATAGCATATAAAAATATCATCACATGTAAAAGGATCCATCCAGAAATATATATATATATATATATATATGTGTGTGTGTGTGTGCCAAAATATTTTCATAGTATACATCACATAAAGTCAAAAAATATACATGTTTGTTTGATAATAGCTGGAGAAAACATGTCTCTCAAAAAATATGCATATGAAAGCCCTAAATAAGCTAATCATCATGGTGCTCGTGGTAGCATGCCACCGCGCGCACCAATCGCCTCAGCAGTCTGTGAAGGCGACTAGGCACCCCCACAGTGTGTCGCTGGTAAGCTAATGGGACGTCTGCCAGCCATGCATAGTCCGAGATTCCCCGGGCAATGCCCTCCAGGTTCTGGATCAGCTCGCTCCCTTCACCACCCTCAGCCTGAGGGTCATGTACGAGATGGGTCCTCCACGCAATGGGCGACATGCCCACGGGTCTCTCTAGGCCGACATCTGCATACACATAAAACTGTTATTAGAACGGACATGCATTACCAAAAAATCATAAATATATAAAAATCAAAAAGAAAATCATACCCAACTCCTCATCCCAATCCTCCCCCTCTGGGAGCAGAAGATCGGGATCTCCGGTGAAATCGGTCCCAGCATAAGGCCAATCTTCAACCATGATCAATTGACGCCGTAACCACCCAAAGAAATCAGGTCTCCAAGACATCTGTTGACCTCCTCCCGACTTGGGCATAAGTGCTGCCCAGCGAGCCATCCTTGGCTCCCTCGGTATCGGCTCGGCAACTATTGCCCCTTGGCCTTGGAAAATGGGTAGTCGTTCCAGGATGAACGACACCAAAATGGAACCGTAGCCAAAATGCTTTAGTTTGGCTTTCTTGCATCTTGTTAGATGCCTCTTGATATTGCTCGTTACTGCGGTGGCCCAATCGAACAATGTGGGGTTCATACACTCGAAGGCTAGTATGAGTTGGGCATTGGTTGCCTCATGTGGAGCTTGCAATCCTGCATCTCGTGTAATGGTATGAAGCACTACCCTGAGTGCTAGGTCGCGGATAGTGTGGATGTCAACCTTCCCACTTCCCGATCATGTTCATGCCTCTGGGCACACTCTTGCCATTACCATGTCCATTTTCTCTCCGGAAGGTCTACTGTCGGTTATGATTGGCACTGGACCTCTGCATGACAATCCGGTTATAAAATAAACATCAGAGACCTCAAGAGCTAATACTTGGTCCCGAAGTTTAAATACTTCCTCATTTTCATCCCATATGCTGACCAAGTACTGCAGCAGCTCAGGTTGAGCTCGTAAGCATGGAGTAAGGAAGAATTTTTTGAGTCCACAATTCTTAAGTGCATTCATACAGGCTTCTTTTTCCATAGCCATTTCATCTTCCTCCCCATGTTCCCTCTCCTTCCATTCAATAACCATTGTGTCTGAATATCTGCATCAACACAATCAAAAATGCCTTGTTAGATCTCTGGTGCATTTGAAAATTCACATGGGTAGCTCATATTTTGAAAATTTTAAGCAGAAAATTGTGTTGCGCCATTGGAGCAACCCCTTTGTGAGAAAATTTCCATTGGCGCAGGTTCGTGCCCGATACTCACGCCAATGGAGCGAGCCCTAAAATTTCAAAAGGGTCCTCCCAGAAGTCTAATGCACAAATGAAACTCATAAAAAATAGATTAAAATGGAGCTTAAGGGAACGCCTTTTACCTGGAACAGACGAGGAGCTGAATGATGTCCCGGATCAGTCGCAATCACCACCGCAAGTTTGCACACAAACAGACCACTGTTGCTCTCCAAGTGAGGTAAAAAGTAAAAATAAATTTGTTTTACCATTTGAAGCCTATTTATAACTTTTCAAGTCAAAAATTAGGTTTTAAATGTCATTTTTCTCAATATTTTAATATATTGTGTCAAAAAATGGATTTTACACTTGCCTTTATGTACAGCGACAGGTTTTTGCGCGACTTGAACGGTGATACGAGTTGTATTTTATACTTTTTCGGACTCGGTAAAAACACGAAAAAGTCATTTTGGAGTCATATTTCATCTCTTTTCTGACTCTCTAAACATGAAAATATTTTCGAGTCCCTTTTTGTTTCAATCTCATTAAAGTGGACGCGAAACGACATCTACCCAGTATACGTTTACCCCTTTTTCGAGCTGGGATAGATTATTTACGAAAAAGGAATACCCTAGCCTATCACGACTAGGAGGTTTTCTCGGACATAGTTTTCTACCTTTTCGGATATGAGGAACTATTTACGAAAAGGGATTGCTGGAGTTTACTTTTCTGCTGTCTTTTCAAAATCTCTAAATATGAAAAGACGCTGAGTTCTTCCTTTTTCAGGCTCGTTAAACCCTGATGACATCGGATTCAGTCGTAATGACGATATTCGAGTTTCTCCTTCCTAGGGCTCGTTAAATGTACTAGGATGGATTCGTCTAAAGGACAAACTTATATTACAAGCATATGCTATCCCCTTCAAGCTTGTTTTCAAAAATAATTGGGGTACTCGCCAAAAATGGTGGGGAAAAATAGAACCAAAATTGTTGTCGTGTCGGCAGTATGTCGCTCTTGAACATGGCACTTGTCTGCATTCATGTCAGGTTGGGGACTTCTCATCTCGTTTTTCCACTTGCCTCTGTGGGTTGGGTGATCCATTTTGACCTCTCATCTGCTCTTTGTCTCGTCATCATGACCTCTGATCTTTTGATGTCAAATACTGTGGGAACACCTAATCCTACATGGGTAGGTGTGGAATGCGAAAAGTCACAATGGATTCCAAGTGACCTTGGAATGTGAAACCAAGGGTCACACCATTGTACTATAAATGTACATCTTTTTATAATGGAAAATAAGAAAGCCTCACGCTTATCCTTCATTGTGTTGAGTCTCTTGTGTGTGTATGTTCATCTTCCTCATACACCATGTGTGTGCTTTAACATGGTGTTTAACATGGTATCAGAGCGGGCGATTGCTGGCCCTGCTCCAAATTGAGTGAGCCATTTGTGTTTATGGCCTGTGCATATCTGCAAAAATTCTTGGTGTTTTTGCAGCATTTTAGAGAGATTTCTGCAGCAGTTCTTTTTTCCGCCTTCATCAGTCAAAGATTTTCTGCAGCATTCAGAAATCTGCTTTGAGAAGGAGCAGCATTCAGAAATTGGCAGCATTCAAAATCTGTTTTGAAGAAGAGCAGCAGTGGTTTTGAAGATAAGCAGCACTGCACATCTGAAGGTTGATTTCTTCTTGCAATTTCTGCCTATTAAATTATGCATTTTGAGGTGCTGGAAAATAGTTTAAAGAGGGTTTCTGAAGAAGTTTCTGGTTTTTATTAAAAACAAAAAATTCTGAGCTTTTTCATTGAAAATTTTCTGCAATATGCTGTTGTGTATTACTGCTTAAAATCCTGCATTTCTGGCAAAATTTCCTGCTGCTGTTTCAAAGTCTCGGGTCTCAGTTTTACTCATTTTCTGCTGAAAGAAAATCTACAATTTCTCCTATCTCTGTTGTTTTTAAATTAAAAATAAAAATAAAAAATAAAAAAAAATTAATTTCAGGCTCTCGACCTGCACTCTATACCCCACGGTCTGTGTAAAATCCCTAGCATCTTATCACCTCAAACGTTACCTACGGCCCTCACATATCTCACTACATCACAACGCTCTCTCCCTTCTACATCACACGCCTTCCCCTCACGGCCATACCCAAACTCCACGGCAACGCCATCACTCATACTCGCCTCCTCTCACGTTACATCTCCCCTACCCAAGCTCCAATACCTATCTAACTCTCCCTACGCACCAGAAAAACCTACGCCAACCCACTGCAACTCTTCCCCACCCCCTATGCATCGATTTCTACCGTAACTCTCCACTCCGCCTGCCCCTCTCACCTTACAAGCTCGCCTCACCATACTCTCCCTCCCCCCGCTACACTCTTAACCCCCGCTGCCTAAACCCTCCACCCATTACTCTCCCCCCACGCCTGCAACCTGCGTCCCTCTGCACCGCTTCATGCCGTCCCCTCCCCCTCGGCTCTCTACACTCTACCCCGTCCCCTCCATAGCCTACGCTACCCACACACCCCTCCGCTCCCTAGCCTACGCTACCCACCTACGCATACGCTACCTCTCCCTCCCTCGCACCTTATCCACGCTCTCCTCTCCCTACTCCACAACCTTCCTCCCCTTTTCCACGGCCTTTTGGCCTCCCGCCCAGTTTTTTAAATTTTTTAAAATTTGTTTTTTAATTTTTTAAAATTTATTTTAATATACCCCCCCCCCCCCCCCATTTAATCTTCCTTCCTATAAATATCCCTTCACTTTTATATTCCCCCCATTTTTTCAAATTAATTCCCCCCCTCACCTCTTTAAATTCGACCTTTTAATTTGCTCCCATTTTTAATTAATTTTTTAATTAAAAAAAAAAATTCCCCTAGTTTTTAAACTCCCCACTCTCCCACCCTTTTAAATTCCCCGCCCCGCCTCCCCCCCCTTTTAATTCCCCTTCCCACACATTTTTTTAAATTTTTCATAGTTCTCCCTCCCCCTAATAATTTTCCCAATTTCAATTTTTTTTTAATTTAATTATTTTAAATTTAAAAAAAAAGAGAAAAAAACAGCAGAGAGAGAGAAAGAGAGAATATGAACAGCAGAAAGGAAGAGAAATGACATGTGAGCAGATGGACTGAAAATTGCAGATTTGACATTGTGTGATTTGTGGCCTAAGGGTGATTTTTTGAAGACGAGTTGTTATTGTTGCAAAACAGCTCTTTGTTGATACTTCTTGCATAGTGTTTTCAGCTGCACATTTACAAAATATTTTGTAGAGATTTTGTATTGAACTCACATTGTGAGTGAATATTGCTTCTTCATTCATAGTTGCAATCAAGATTTGAAGTGTAAATTTGAGTTGTTGGATTGTTGATTTCCCTCCATCATTTGAGGAGCACACTTTGTACTTTGAGAATTCCTTGGAGTCATTTGTATTTGTTGTTGAGTCACATTGTAAACGGGTGCATTTTCGGTTGAAGCCAACACCCTTTCATTTTTGAGCCTAAGTTGTTAAAATGGCTAAAATCAATGAGGCATTAGAGTTGTTGAATGACCTCATTCATTCAAATGTTCATGATATGATAAAAATGAGCAAGAATGCTCTTCTTGATATTCAAAGTTGTTTACAAGATGCACAAGAAAATATTGAACTTTTTGCAGTTGGAATCTCAGCTCCAGCAAGATGAACTTCAGCAAAAGAGTCACCATTCTGAACCTGTTTCTGTTCAGAAGATTGTGAAGGAATCTCATCAGAAGAAAGAAGATAAAGTTGCAGTTGATTTCCATTCAGTTCCTTGTACTAGAGCAGATTTTCATGCAGATGCAGCAGCTCAGCCTACACTTCCTAAGCCCATCATCAGACCTTGGGAAGAGCTTGTCCACAACAAGCACCGAAATAGTCTTGGATATGACATGGATGTGTCCTTTCATATTCCAGATTACACAAAGCCCATCATATTTCAGAGTGTCGGATTCATGTATGACAATTCATCTGCAGTTGTTCCAGATCCTGCTCCACTTCCACAACAGATTGAGAAATGCCAACACTGTGATCGAGTTGGCCATATGAAAGATCATTGTTTTGATCTTCCTCCATGCAAGCACTATGGTTGGCACACCCATTCTTCAGACAGATGCTTCAGAAACAAGCCTCCTGCAAGAACCAATATTCATCTTGGATGGATCGCTTCTTAGCAATGGGCATCAGCAACCAAGAAGATGTTTAAGTCGCATGTCAGAACATGTTCACGGATATTGAGCAAACTTGCAGTTTAGTTTTCGCCATCATCTCACCTTGTCCCTAACAAGGGGGAAAATGGTGGTCATGTACAAGCTTCGACGATAGATCAAGCGAGCCTGAGCCACAATCTCTCATTCCATGTTCAGAGTTGTAGCCAGCAGTTCAAGCGAGCCTGAGCCACAATTCGCCATTCGAGATTCAGAGATGTAGCCAGAGACACGGATGCCCATGAGCATGCCTTCGGTTGGTGGACAACCTTAAACCATCATCTTTGGTTGGTGGATAACCTAAAACCATCACAGGTAGTAGACCTCCCTTCTTTCAGGTCGAAGGTCTCCCTTTCATATATGAGTAACACTTCCTCTAGCAGAAGCCTTCAGCTTCTTGCCAGCATTGGTTGAGTTCGAGGAAATGCTACAAGCATTCCAGAGTTTTTGGTAATCCTAAAACCATCACAGGTAGTAGACCTCCCTTCTTTTAGGTTGAAGGTCTCCCTTTTTTTATGAGGGACAATTCCTCTAGCAGAAGCTTTTAGCTTCTTGCCAGTTTTGGAAGAGTTCCGGAAACTGCAACAAGTTTTGCGTTCCAGTGTTGGTGGTAATCCTTAAACCACCTCTTTTTCCAACATTTTAGAGAGTTGATTCAGCCTAAGTGCTGCCATGAATACTTTGCAGATTTGTATTACAACTTTTTTCTTGGACTCACACATACCCCTTCAGATTAAGGGGGGATGTTGGAACACCTAATCCTACATGGGTAGGTGTGGAATGCAAAAAGTCACAATGGAGTCCAAGTGACCTTGGAATGTGAAACCAAGAGTCACACCATTGTACTATAAATGTAAATCTTTGTATAATGGAAAATAAGAAAGCCTCACACTTATCCTTCATTGTGTTGAGTCTCTTGTGTGTGTATGTTCATCTTCCTCATACACCATGTGTGTGCTTTAACATGGTGTTTAACAAATACTGCCAAATCCACTGTCGTGCCGCCAATATGTTCAAGAGAATTTGACCTCTGCAAAATTTCAACCTTCCTCAGATTCTCATCTGGTCTTGATTCCCAAAGACATTATGTTCCTCTGTCTCGTTTCGATGATGTGGGAAACACTATGGCCCACCTTCGATCAAGGTCACTTCCTGTCGACTTCAGCTCATTATATAGGAAGCTGATCTAGAGACTCTCTTATGGTACCTTAGAGCCTGCATGCCTCAATGGCAGGTTCTTCGCATTTGACGTGAGGTTTTCATCATTGGCCTCTGATCGAGTGATTTTATGGGTGTTCGACGCCAGCTCACTGATTCACATGCCGTAGATTGTACCTATAGTACCTTGAGGTCCATTGTCATTATTGGTGGTACCTCTCGCATCTGTTAACAGCTTTCATCATTGGCTGGTAATCAGGCGATGTTCTTGTATGTTCGACTTCAGCTCACTTATTCACATGCTTGAACTTGTACTTTGTTCGGGTCAATATGGAGCGCAAGACCCTAGATTTTGTCTGTTGGAATCCAGGCTGCGATTTTATGGATTATTATGATTAGTTATATGACTCGTTCATTGGATGGCTGCGACCATACCTGAGTCTATTTATCAATCCGCACTGGATGGATGTGTCCATACCTTGGATCTGGATTATTTTATACTCTGTTATGGATGGTTGCGCCCATGCCACATATATCATGTATTTGAGATATCAGTTGTACTTCTCTACACAGGTTTTCCGATGGTAGTGTTTTCAGTTGGACACGTTCTCGTAAAGAATTTCACCCCTCTCCCTCTTTTGGGCCTCATGATTTAGGGGGCATCTGTTACACAGCAATTTGTCACCGTCCCTGCAATTCCCCATCCCGAACATTGGAGGGCTTATTCCGTGACCTGTGAGCAGTGACATGATCTGAAAACACTTTCATGGCATTCCCCTAGACATGGAATTTCATTTCCCTGAAGACAACTCCTTGTGAAAAACCCTAAAAATAGCCTTTCCATCCTTGGCACGACTAGCCAGTGTTATACCTGTGCCAATGGGGGAAATACTGCAAAGAGGGCACGCCAATTGGCGCTCTGTCTCAGAGTCACACTCGCGCCAGGCTTAATAAAGGGTGTTTTTTAAAAATAAATGGCGGAAGATTGACTCCAACAAACTCCTGAACTGGTCTCTAAATTGGGTTGGGATGTTTGGCTCCAGATTTCCATGTAGAGGAAGTAGTTTTCCACCTCTCATGGAGCTTCCTTGAGGATAGGGCCAATCCCATGATTGTAGGGATCCCAACTCCTCTTCCACCATCTATATAAGCTTGCCATTTCCCTTTGCAAGCTAATCTCCAAGAGCCTTCATAGCCTAAAGAATGGAGCAAGAGCTTTGATAGTCCTCATAATGCCAAATAAATAGCAAGGAGATTGACGATCGAAGAGAGAGGCTTGTCCCCATTCCCGACGAGCTTTACCGAGACGTATTATGCTGACGACCCGCCGAAGGAAGATTCAGCGTCAGAGCCAGGTTGTATTTTCCTTTGTATGAATTAATGATAAGTGACTTTGGTTATGGTTCCACTCGTATTGTTCATTATGATCATGAGTTGTGTCTTCTCTGACTGATACATAATTGCATATATCTGGTTTTACGCTTGTGTTTGTCGTGTTTCTTGTGTGTGTAGGTGTTCGATCGCGGTGAGCGAGAGGATTGTGATCTGCTGGAGCAAGGGAACAGGAGTGTCATCTTCTCTACAAACAACAGCGTTGGACTTGAGGTAGGCCTTCATCACAAGTTAGTCTATTGCAATTAGGAACTTGCACCTCAGCATGGTATGATTGTTGCTAGACCTGATCTGGGCTAGTAGGGATCGCCTATGTCTGCAGAGGGGATTTACCTCTACAACGGATATTATCATTGGCTTCATATTCTCATGATTACCTGGAATTCATAGTATTATGCTCTAATTTTCTTCATGTGTTATGTGTTTTTTGTAAAACGTTATCTTTTAAGCTTAATTTCCTCAACTTTCATGAACTACATTTGCTTCTTATTGAAGTCCCATAGATGACTCCATGCCGAATGGTAGCCTTTCTTACATCTTCGGCCTGCAAAATCTCTTAAAATACAAAAATAGTTAGCCATCTACAATATAAGTTTCATCTTGAGTATTCATTTATTTTCTTTGAGAGAGCCCTCTCTGACTGGAAGGACTAACTTTCAGTCCAAAGCGGTTTGAAATAGTTGCATTAGGTTGACCATTGAACAACCAAATTGGTGTCAGCTTAGTGATAACATTTTGGTGTGTCTGCCATGAGTCTGAAATTTTTATTATCCTGGGTGTTTCTTGTTAAAGTATCTAAACTATTGAGGGTAGGAGGATATCATACATTTCAAGGTTCTACTTCTACCTTGGCGACTCCATTCGTGAAGAATTCATAAATTCATTGATTCATGGTGACTCCAATGCTTGAATATCAGTAACTTGAAGAAATTCCAAGATGATTTCTACTTCAGGAATAAATCCCAGGTGGACCTATGGGTCGATCTCACATCAATGGTTTTCCAAATCCTATCCCTTGTGTTGATTGGTGAACCCATCTTCCCATGTTTAAAGATGAAAATAAATATGATGTTGGTCTGCATTTGGTCAAATTCCATATACATGTATGTAGATTGAGGGTTGAGTTTCCTATGGATTGTCTCATGAAGATATTTATGGCTACCCTAGAAGACAAAGCTAGAGTATGGTATGAAGGGTTGAAATCAGGAAGCTTGTGTTCTCTTAAATATTTCCATAGAATATTTTTTGAACATTATTGGAAGTCCCATGCTTCATCACCATTGTTTCAAGACTGTTTTAATCTTTGGAAAGGTTTCCTTTAATATATTAAAAGTATTGATGATGATGTAGAATGTATGGATGATGAGGAGATATTAGAGGCACTTTATGAATTTTCTTCACAAGCTAGTTGTCATGATGACCAAGAAATTTTCCAACAAGAAGATGTCTCTTCTTTAGTTGAAGATGAAATGGATCAAAAATTTGACAATCAAGTCATATTACATGAAATTTATGAGGATTTTCAGCCTTGTCAATCTATATGCAGTCAAAGGTATGAGCCAAATCATTCAAATTATTTTTCAGCCGATTCCTTTTCTGAGATTTTATGTCAATAATAAACTCCTCAAGATCAGGTTGTTGAAAATACATGCATGAAAATTCTGAACAGTGAGGTAACATGTGATGAAATTTAACTTTTAGGTAAATCTGAGCTACATGAAGAGCTAAATATATGGGTTTTACCTATTATATTTGGAGATCATCAAAATAACATGGAGGATATGCATAAAGTTGTTGGTATAGGATTTGTTAGTATTTAGAATCAAGATGACAATCCTCAAGAAAAATTGCCAAATATTATATATGATTTGTTTGATAAGAAAAAGATTAGTTTTGATACACACAACATGGATGTCATGTTTGAAGATGTTTGAGGATGCATGGATGGTTTTGTTGATTTGCACGAAAGGGAAGACAAATCTATTGTTTCCTTTTTATTTGATGATGTTCTTGGAATTAAAGACATAGGACAAAAGAAGCCATCAATTATGAATGAATTCAACTCTCATGGTTTTACTCATCAAGAAAAGGTGATTTTTCATAGTTTCCAAGATATAATGGTAAGTCTATTGCAGTCATTAGTCAAGTAAATTTTTTTGTTTCTTATGGAACGGGGATTCAATTTTCATTTCGAGTTGCCAATAGAAGATTCACTTCTGATGTTGTTCAAGCACAATCAAGAAGCCCAAGTGTTGGAGCAACTCTTTGACTAACTATACTGGAAATTTCATATTGCTTGATTTGAAAGCTTGGTTTTCAGCTGTTAGAGTAGGGCCATTGGTACATAAATAAGCTTGTTGTGAAAGCGTCTCTTCCAGCATTTAGTTTTAATATTGTAGTTGTAATTTTTGGTTTGTACAGTGTTTTGATTTAAGAGCATGTCAAGGGAAGAATGCAGACTAAAGAATATGACAGGAGATTGGGATTGGCCCAATGGATAAGGCACCTAGTCTGTTGGTTCTTTGTTGCACCACAGAGGCACAACATCCCCATTGGAGCCACTATTATCCATGATAACAATTAGGTTAGTACAGGTTGGTCTAAAGTTAATTAGGTTGAGTCAATTAGGTTTGAATAAGGTCTTTGGAATTCAAATTTTAAACAAAAAAAATGCACATGTGAGGGGTCTTGAAAGTAATTTTTCATGTGAATAGGGGTCATGTCAAAGGAAAAAAAAAAAAAAAATATCATGCATGAGAAAATCTATTCATTTCTGTACACTTGGCACTTCCACCAAAATCCACAGCGGAATCAGTGTAAAACAGTAAGGGTTTTCTATGGAATTTCCTGACACTTTCATAGCGAATTCAACCTCCCGAAAATTGCATACGCTACGAAACTTGTCTTATCTTCTAACAGAGGGAAAAAGGCTGTGTTTTTTTCATAAAGGTCAAATCAGTTAGCTGTCAAGGCATCTCAGCCCATCATTTCTCCATTCCGTTATGTGCCATCATTTTTCATACGCATGCTTGGTCATTATTTCCCTTTCATTATGTATTTTTTCCACCCATTCATCCCACCTGTTTATTGAATTACGATTTGCAATTTAAACACTTTATGCTCATCCTTGTAAGTTGCTTCAAATGTTTTTCCAACAGTCTAGAGGTCTAGGTTCTCACCAGTAGTTGTCATAAGCTTAGCTTTACCTTTGTCAAATAGTTTGTTTGTTGTCTCAAATTTTTCTGCAAGTGTCAAGGAAGGAATTGATCAGCAAGTTTTTGAAGATATGGCATCACATAAGAAATCAAATAAATGTGGAACCATGTTAGATATGAGTCTATGGGTATGAGGTTTCTTGTGGAAGACCCCAACTTCTCATAGGAATTTTCTGATTTAGGTTGCCTACGATTCTGCCAAAAGCTACAAGGATACCATGCTTAGGTTTCGAAGGATTTTTCTGTCAATTTCATTGTACAGGGTCGAAAGTAGGTATGCTAAACTTTGATGTGTCTCCTGACACAATTTCATAGGCTATTGAAATCCCAAGATCAGGAGAGGCATGGTTTAAGGTGATGAAATTTAAGTTACAGAAATGTGATGAATTTTTGAAGGAGGAGCACATAGGTATGGATATGAGTTCAAGCATTCCCAGAACCCACCTCAAAGAGAATTATATAAAAAATTTAATGGTGATTCAGAAGTATTTTACCTGTGAAGGTAGATTCCATATGATCTATCAATATCATTTCAAACTACTACTACACTTCACAGGTAAAAAACCACTGGACTTACCTTATTATCTGTTTAGTAGCTTGGGTAAAATGGTAGATAAGGTTCAGGCCAAATCTGAAACTAGTTATACCTTAGCCTTTCATCATGCTCTTATCAAGTTGCTAGTAGTTGAATAATTAAATAAATTGAATAGAGGATGGCCTAAATTTCTTTCTCTAAGTGGCTATGAAGTTGATGATGTCACTCCTAGGAAGACACCAATATCAAAATCCATTACTCTAGGTAAAGACAAGAAATATGAAGTAGAACCTATAGTTGACCATGAGGCAGAGATGCAGCCTAGGGATCTAGAGGTTGAAAAAGTGTAGAAGACTGTGGTGTGAGAGAAGAATTCTACAAGAAGTCAAATAAAAAAATATATAAGGACATGTTGTAACATATATTGTTTTGATAGGTTAGACATTGTAGAAGAAAAATAAAAATGTTAGGAATAGTTTAAAAGCAATAAAAGAATAAAAATTTCTTTGTTTCAAATAAAATAAAAATGGAAAAGAGTGTGCCACTTAAAATGTCGCTTAAAAAACTAATTTAGAATAAAGTATGTTTTAAAGTATTAATCATATATTTATATGTTTAATCCATTATGTAATAAAGTGACATGATATTGGCATGTGAAATAAAAATCTTGCATATTTGAAGGGTCGAGATCGTATGTGCTCAAATCAACGGTGCGCATCCAAACTCACACCCCCCAGTGCTTCCGAACGATATCCAAAGGGGGGGGGGGTCCGAGTAAATATGTTTCTCAAAACCACTGTCGATACGTGTCATTCTGCAGTTGATACCACACCCCCTGGCCAACCCCCCCTCCTTTTAATTCCACTTACCATCTGCCCACCCCCCCTCCGAGTAGGCTTCAAAACCGCTCTTTGACATTTTGACATACTCCTGCCATCTCGTCATCACTCACATGTCATTTCACTTTCCAATTATAAACTGCCATGTGTATCTTTATTACCCATTACCATTTATTGTTATTATATCCGTTAACCATAATGTTTTTGTAATAAATCATCCCATTCCTATTAACGTTCACCATTCACCTTGTTTAAAACTTCACTCTTCACTATCAAACAAATATTTTATGCCATTCTATCTACTCACATTATTTCTTAATTATTCCAAAACTCCATTAAATCACAGAAGCATAATCCACTACCATTCAAATCATCCAAAGCTATGAACTGGGTTGAATAATTAAATTTTGTAGAGAATGAAAGGAGTGAATGCACAATCTCGTGGCGTCAATTCTCAAATTCTTGGTCAAAAATGTCTTTTTAGTGGTAATTAGATCGAGCATTTCAAAGCCAGATATTGGGAATTAAAACACGGATGACAGTTAAAAGGTAAACACTAGAAGCAGTAGAATATTCAAGGAAAAATATTAGTATTTGGGTTATTTCTAGATCCATAAAAGCAAAGCATCTGGGATTGACCATTTTTAATGAGGAAGCTCAGAAATCCAGTCCAAATGGCTAACATGGCTAAACATCTCATCAAGGTGCCACCTCACAGAAATGGAAAACTCATCATCAAATCATTTTTATGAAGACCTTAAATCCAGTGTATCAGTTGGCCGCCTCAACATGGTAGTTTGATTCGATAAGGATGAAAAACATGGGTTGTTAGAAATTTTTTTAAGTAATTAATGGTCATAGAGTCCTTTTTTATTACCAACTCCACTAAAATAGAAAATTTCTCTATTATTCCACAGTGTGATGTTATCTTAGTTGAATTAGGTCTCTAGGTCAAGTATCGAAGTCTATCCCAAGTGGCAGAGCTTTGTAACAAAGATCTCTCTCTATAAATGAGATGTTTATTTAATTTGATGAGGTGGGTTGATGAATGTAGAAGAGAGGACTATTATGTAATTTTGTTTCACCAAGCTAATATACAGTTGAAGAAAAAAAATTCAGACCTGGGATTTCTTTTAAGCTTATGTGTTTGTTTTTTTTCCATTTATGATATTATCGTCAACTTCATATTGTCATGATTGCTTGGAATCCATAGTATTATACTCCAATTTCCTTTATGTGTTATGTGTATGTTGTAAAAAGTTATATTTTAAGCTTAATTGCCTCAGCTTCCATGAACTACATTTTCTTGTGATTGAGGTCCCATAGCTAACTCCATGCCCAATGGTAGCCTTTCATACATCTTCCACGTGAAAAATCACTTAAAATACCAAAAGAGTTAGCCATCTACAATATAAGTTTCATCTTGATTATTCATTTTTTTTCTTTGAGAGACCCCTCTTTGATTGGAAGAGTTAACTTCCACTCGAAAGTGGTTTCAAATAGTTGCATTAGGTTGACCAATGAACAACTCAACTGGTGCTAGCTTAGTGATAACACATGCAAAGAAACATTAACTAGCTCTTGAATTTTAATGACTATAAATCCTTTGAAAATTCTATGAGTTTGAGTTAAATGTTTATGGGGTAGGAAAAATGAAATAGGAATAATTCTGAGACTTTTGGTGAATTGACTGGTGATAGGGCACAAGGAAATCAACTATTCGTAGGTGACTTCATATGTTGGTTCAGGATTGTGTGAAGGGGATTCAAATTCAGGCGTCTCCCAAGTAGGAAGGGATGGGAACAGGGTTTATTACTTTCTTATTCATAAACCTGAAGGAAAGAATGAGGATTTTTACTAGCCATACAATGGTGGCTCGCCTTTTGGCACCAAAATATCTTGACATGTTGGATTTTGCCGCCAACATCGATATGAAAATGGAAGATTGTCCCCTATGATCTAAAAGTGGAAGATCGTCCTCTAACACTTTTCAAGTTTGAAAATGGGTCTTTAAAACAACCTGTTGTTTGGTGTTTCTTCATGCATGAATTAGTTCTCATGCGCAAGTTAATTATAATAAACATAACATATATAATTCACGTAGACATCAAGAAGAGAAAAGATAAATTTTGATGATGTAATTCACCCCTCCTGGGCTACGTCTCTTGGCCCTACTCAAAATTCTAGGCCGCTCTTATTTTAGTGTTAAAAATGAGGTACATAAATATTTTGATTACAATGCGGCTTTCTCCCCTTAATGTAAATGTTCTCTTGTAGAGAACTCTCACAAAACATCATGACAACCTGCAATCACCATGTCAACTTCAACAATATAAGGAGTCTCTTACAAGGACCCTAGACCTCAACTAAAAATGAGCATACATGCAACAGTAAGGGCATAATTCATACTTCCCTCAACTTGACATAAAGAGACAAATGTCCATGAAATGAATTCTTTAAGTATTGACTATCGTAAATGACAAAAAAACTCTTTCAGTGTGTCCGGAGTGCACCAAAACCCCTGTTTTGGTTCTTCAAATGCTCAAATTGGCTTCTATATGCCCTCAGAATTCCAATTTCAACTTTTGTTCCAAAGCTAGCTCACAACCCCTTCCACCTCTGCTCTGTGCATTGGCAATACATTTATAATGTTTTTGAAACTCTAACTTTAGAGTTCGGTTAACAATATTGCAAACATAGCAATATGTTTTGATGTGCATACTAACTTGGCAATCCATTGTAACATCATAAAATATATGGTATCAAAACCATATCATGTAGTTTTACAAAGTTAATAATAGACAGGCGGTGTTGGATTTGACCATATTATATATTAGGTGGTATCACATATATCAACCTTTAGCATAATGGAATTTGGTTACAACATTCACCGGTGGCATTTGGTTATAACCATATGTTATAACTTTATACTTTGGATAATAATGATTCTCCCAGTGCCGTTGGTGATAACACATAGCTCGACGGTGATACAAATTCCGCTCCCCGTGGCATATCACCATAACCAAATTTTATAATAACTCTGATGGTGATGTCATTCATATGACAAAGGTTTTTAAGCTTCGCACTAGCGCAACCATATACCATATATGGTATAAAAAAGTCCCGATGGGGACAAGTTCTCATTGCACACATGGTTGGAAAACTCTATTTTGGGTTGACATTGGACCGTGGTGACATATGGAGACTTCTTCCATAGTCGTGGTGCCATATGTGTCATTGGAC
The DNA here is from genome assembly GCA_034641835.2 of Pinus albicaulis. Lineage (NCBI taxonomy): Eukaryota > Viridiplantae > Streptophyta > Pinopsida > Pinales > Pinaceae > Pinus > Pinus albicaulis. Next base: position 974,098,556 of record CM076569.1, read on the forward strand.
TCTATGATATGTATTTATTGTTACAAAAAATGTTTCAGCATGGTGCAACAGAATGGCATATTACATATTTCACCAAAGTCTTGAGACCTTAACAAAACATTTTGGTGGTGTTAACGAATTTCAACTCGTGTCATTTAAACCAACAGTGTTGCTAACCGTGGAGTGGTGATCACATATCATATGACTCGAAACCCGACGGTTATACCACTCCATGGAATTAGTTGTAACAAATCCTCAATGTATTAAACCCATTGGACTAGCGGTGACATGGCATTTGTTGCAAACGTATAATACGCCAACTCTGCACCAATCTTGGTGCCACATCTACACCAAATGTGATATGGTTAGTCAACATAGAAATAGGTAATGCTCCACACCACCTATGGCATTAGACTCCACCATATGTGGTATGTTGATGGTGATGATATCAACCATTGGATTTGGCAGGGCCACCAAATTGGAGGGCTCCGCCAACACTACCCCCACTTGAATCATAACTAAACCATATATACATGAATGCGCTAATGTTTTATAAATCTAATTCAATGGCATGATGGTAAATTTTTGTAATAACACAACAGAGGTCGGGGGTTCGAATCTGACCCATGCAAATTCGACCTCTCACCTATTGACTTTTACTATCAACCTTGTTGACCCTAACTGCCATGTGTCCCACTGTGGAGCTGCCACTTGACCTGCAAGGCCCATTTTTTACCTATTTTCCATAAAATTTAGAGTGTGTTTTATCCTTCATACGAAGGCCATTTTCGAAACCAAATATACTATTGTAATCATCGCGATAAGATCCTCGAATTGGCGTTGATTTCATGTGCATATGAGACTGTAAAATTATGATCATGTGGGGAACTTGTTGCTATCCATGACCATCCTGGTCTAAAACATTACATAGAAAATATGACTAGACTTCAACCAAAATCCATTTGGATCAAACAGTTAGGGGATCTCCCCAGTGAAAAATCCAAACTAGACTCTACATTGTTTGGGATAGGAGTCCCATCTGGTATGTGGGCCAGACTGCAACCATGTTGCTTAGAGACTCACTTTGGACAAGATGAACAACAAACATTAGAGAACAAATAAACCTTTTAACAAACAAAAGTTAAGAAGATTTATGGAAACTTATCATATGAGATGTTGTGAACATAACAACAAATAACTAATAATAATGAATCTTAAAGAAGTAATGTGAGAAACAATTCAATTAAAATTCATGTATAGAAGGAAACATTCATTTATCAACCATGAATTAATTCTAAAATTGAAAATATGCATTAAATAATTAAAAGCATACAACTCCATAAATGATATGTTCTTAAATCAACAAAGTTGTTTTTTAATGTAAACACAGTGAAAGCAAAACATATGTTGGGAAAAATACTGAGAGGGGGGGGTGAATCAGTATTTACTGCATAATCAAAACTTTCACTTTTTCCTGCTTCTAAAAGGCATACGCTACTTTCCTGAACCAGACTTGCGTATATACGCGGATCCCCTTTATGAAACTAGCGTATACACAGAGATTTAGATAAGTCATTAAATCTTCACTTAAACCATTCCATCATTTATTTATCAGATATTCAATAAGCAGTAAACATGTGCAGGAAGAACAGAATAACCATCACACAAAGCATCACACATGAACACCAGGATTTTTAGGTGGAAACCCAAGTCGGGAGAAAACCACCGCTGCAGTTGCTCAGCCTTCAATATTTTATTATAGAGAAAACATGTTACAACATATGTGCTGGCGCAGACTTGACCAGCACGCAGGCACCCACCTGCGCTCGTTTACCAGCCTCTCCTGGAAGGGAGCTCCAACCCCCTGACTCGTTTACCAGCCTCTCCTGGAAGGGAGCTACGACCCCCGATCTCGTTTACCAGCCTCACCTGGAAGGGAGCTATGACCCCCTGACTGAAGGCTACAACCCTCAGCACCACCTTGGACCACGTTTCATCAATTTTCACACTGGATCCAACCACTTCAATAGAACAACACTTGCAGGCCACATTTCATCATATTTTCATACTGGACCCTTTCCATACTTTTAAGCACAACCATACATCATCAACAGATACATATCAACACAGATCAGATAGCAGAAACACAGCAGAACAGATTAGATATTTCATACCCTTTGCTTCAGCAAACCCTAGTTTGCATACGCGCTTTTTCTTCACTGATGTCGCGTATATACGCGCTTTCGTCCACACAAACCAGCGTATACCTCAGTATATATTTTATTGCGCATACGCGTTTTCTCTTCGCTGAAGCCGCGTATATACGCGCTTCCTCCGCGGCGAAGTAGCGTATAGATCTTCAATCATTACAGAGCAGCATACTTCATCAGATCAGATATTCAGTTCAGATCTACCCTTTTTCTTCAGACAGATGTTCGCCTAGATGTTCGCCTCATCACAGATCTAGGCCTTCCATAAACAGATCTAGCAAATACAAGTACATTTCAGATCTAGAAGTCCCGCTTCATCATTTCTTCATAAGTGCATCATAGATTCAGATCTATAAACAAACCTTTACCCTTTCCATACAGATATACTTCATAGAGAAGTATTCATTCAAGTTCAGACATCTTGCTCCCACACTCATGATTTGCACAATGAATTTCTTCTCCTTATATATGTTTATCCTTTGTCAATACCATGAGCCCCTTTTTCAATACCACAGGCACCAATACCATGAGCCTTCAATACCACGGGCGCCTTCTTCAATACCATGAGCCAAACCAATACCATGAGCCTTCAATACCACGGGCCCCTAGATTTGCACTTTTTTGAGCGCTTTAGCCCATACGCGACTTGGCACGTTCTTTTCCGCGTGCATACGCGATTTCCCCTAGGCCAATCCGCGTATATCAAGAGACATACTCTTTTTCATCATACTTTGAGTACATTCTGAATTCCTTTCTTCATTGCCTTTTGTTCACACTATAGATACATCAGATTTCCTTCATCAAGGACATATGCTATCAAGCACAACTTCATCAAGTAAGTTGTCATCATCTTCATCAAGTGGGTTGCCTTTCAAGGACAACACTCACAAGATCATATTGTCAACAAACATCATATCACATCGATTTACATCATTTACCAAGTCCATCAAGTCAAGAATAACTTCATCGTGTGATTGCCATCAAGGACAACATATGTCAACAGCCGCATGTCTTTATCTTCATTCAAAGGGGTTGCCATCAAGGACAACATCCCGCATCATATTTCCAACAATCTCCCCTTTCGACTTGATGGCAACCATGATAGAAACGGGTTACCACAACAACATAGATACATTAAGAATACAATGACACCATGTCATTCTCCTTATTTTCCATGTCACTCTCTCCATTTTTGGCATCATTCAAACACCATGTCACTCTCCCCCTTTGACATCAAGGGCAAAGGTCACATCATTATCTTCATTCACACACCATGTCACTCTCCCCCTTTGACATCAAGGGCAACGGGCGGATCAAAACCAACACACTTACCCTTTTCTCCTCATGTGGAAGAAACATTCTGCAGATCTGATATGTGCTGAAGTGGCCAAGCTCCCCCTGAGTTCATGCTGAATCTTCAAACATAATTGTCAATGAAGTGCATGACTCTATGAACTTCCTATCACCAAAGACTCATACTTACATCAATTATCCATCCAAGTGGATTTACATATGAGACTCAACTACCCAACCAAGTGGGTTTACAAATTTGATTCAGCTACCCAACCAAGTGGGTTTACAAAATTTGACTCAGCTACCCAACCAAGTGGGTTTACAAAATTGACAAGTCCTTACATGACTGAATATTACAATTTTACAACATGAGTCTCAACAAGACCTTTTAATCAAACTACAAATATGACTTTTCATGACCAATACCAAGAAGACCTCAAGAGAGATCATATATCAGAACCACCATAATGCCCGCAATGCATTATACTCAGCAAAACTAATGCTCCCCCTGAATCTGTGCAACCAAGCAATCTTTCCAAATGACTAAGGCTCCCCCTTAGTTTGTGCATCCTGAAAACTTCCACCAACAAATCATCAAGGCATCTTCATCAAAACATTAGAAACATAATTATGAGAACTGGAGCACCACAGAGATACCAAACAGTATCAGAGATACCAAACAGGATTGCAGCTGTGCTGAAGAGAGCTGAACCAACCAAAAATTGCTAGCAACCAACCATACGCGGTTTTCTGTGCAGGAACTCGCGTGTATACGCGACTGTGTTTCAGTAAACCCGCGTATCCAAAGCCATCTTCTAAATTCAACCAGAACTGATCCTATGTGAGAAAAATGCAGTGTTCATCTTCTTTCTGAGGTATTTGAATGCTTCCTTGGACTACAGATAGATGGAACAGGGTAGTAGTTTCTTCAAAAGTCATCCAACGGTTGTAGCATAAGCACATTAGTAACCAAGCCTTCAGATTCTTTGCAGCATCAATACAATCTTTTCAAGAAAGTTTATCATATCAAAACAACAACTTCCCATAAGTGTCAAGCAATCATTCATGTGGTCCACCACCATCCTACATCACCATGACCTTTAAGATTTAACATGAAGTAACATATGTAGGCAAAAAATCTCAACCATAGTAACAAACTATGCATGATCTAATCTTATTTCTGAATCACACGACATCCAACTCATCCATGTGTGAGTACAAAAAAATACTTATTAGCAACCAGGGCTCAAAATATTATCATAATAAGCCATGTACCAAGTCATCTTCATTTGAGCATGAGTATCACAAAAACCAGAGAATAAGCAATCATATTGCCAACAATGCAATCATTAGTATTCAACCTGCTGCTCCCCCTAAGCCAGTGCTCTTCCTTAACTTGTGCAATCTGAAACACCTTCAACAGCAAACAATCTCTGCATGATCTGTCCTTCTCTCTGAATTATAAGATTTCAACGAATACTCTTCATCAACAAGCAAACAGGACTCAACCATAACCTTCAACATAGGAAACCAAGTATCATGTCATTATAATCATGAATGTAACCAGAATAATGCTAACAGTGCAATCATCAGCAGTCAGACTGATGCTCCCCCTGAACCTCTGCTCCAGATCTTCAGTTATCATATGAATTCTCTTATCCTCAATGCATACGCGACTGTGTCTGATTAAACTCGCGTGTATACGCGACTTTGGTTCATCAAACCTGCGTATGGAAAGTGAAGCATAGAATTTTCATCTTCCTTCTTCTTCCTGAGCTTGTACCTCCTGTACCTGTCTTTTATTTACACCAGATGCTCTGTCAGAAATTCATATAACCAAAGTAATCAAATCAACCATGAGAGTCATCATGCATTTCTCCCCCTGTGACGATACATTACTAAATCTCATAATGTATCTCACATCATTCCTGCAGTCAATCAGAGAAGTAAGCTTCAGAAGCGGATGACTGCAGTAGGGTCTGAATTCCCTACGTTTTTGATCGGTCCTCCTTCTTCTTCCAGATTTGTTTGAACTTTCTATCTGTGTGCTAGAAGTTATCCACTTTCCCAGATCTGTTCATCCTGCATTCTTTTTCTACATGTCCATACTTGTTACAAGCATAACATCTCATGTGGCCAGAGAAATAAACATAAGAATCATGATGAGTATTTCTAATCTTCCTCCTTTTGCAATCAACTGCTTTATGTCCATACATGTTACATGAGAAACAATATCCCCTGAAGAAACCAGAGTACCTTTCTGAATAGAATCTGTTTGATTGTGACTGAAATGATCTGCTCCTGCAATTTGCTGCAACATGCCCATAATTATGACATTTGAAACATTCAACATTATTTAATGATTTCCTTTGAGATTTCTTCATTGTTGGTTGACCTTTTGTTTCTTTCAACACTTCAGGTTTCGCATTGACACCTTCCTTTGAATCATTAGCATTCTCTTGTGAACTAGATTCTCCTTTAACAGTTTCATGAAAACCAAGACCAAGTTTGATAGACGGAGACCTTTGACTACTAAGAATATTATCCAGAATCTTAGTACTATCTTGAAACCTCAAAAGTCTAACCTTTTCTTCTAATTTACCTTTGAGAATGTTTACCTCAACCTCCAGGGCTTGGTATTTCTTTGTCATGCATTCTTCTTTCCTTCTTCCATCTTCTATTTGATCCTTCAGATTTAGAATCTCTTCTTTCAACCAATTTCCGTTTTCTTCACATGTTTGTTGCAGCTCTTCATTCTTCTTCTTCGATGCTTTGAGATCTTCTTTCAGAAATATGTTTTCAGCTTCAAGTTCTGCATTCTTCCTTTTTTATTTATCCAGGTCTTCTTTGAGGGAAATGATTTCAGCTTCAAGTTTTTCATTCTTCTTGTTTGAATCTTCGAGACCTATTTTGAGGGAAATGATTTCTGCTTCAAGTTCTTCATTCTTCTTATTTGATTCTTCAAGATCTACTAGTAGAGAGATGATTCCAGCTTTAAATTCTTCATTCTTCTTGTTTGATTCTTCAAGATCTGCTTGTAGACGTTCTATGATAGACCAGATTTTTGCTCCAAGTTCTTCATTTTCATTTAGTTGTAGAGGTTCCTCACTCTTCTTACTTGATGCTTCTAGAGAGATGACTGTAGCTTCAAGACCTTCATTCTTCATTTTTCCCATTGTTACGGATCTCCTTCAAGCGATCAAGCTTCTGCAGAAGGACCACGCTCTGATACCAATTGTTGGGAAAAATACTGAGAGGGGGGGGTGAATCAGTATTTACTGCATATTCAAAACTTTCACTTTTTCCTGCTTCTAAAATGCATACGCTACTTTCCTGAACCAGACTTGCGTATACACGCGGATATCCTTCATAAAACTCGCGTATACACAGAGATCTAATTATGCCATTAGTTCTTCACTTATATCATTCCATCATTCATTCATTAGATGTTCTATAGACAGTAAACATGTGCAGTAAGAACAGAATAAACCATCACACAAAGCATCACACATGAACACCGGGATTTTTAGGTGGAAACCCAAGTCGGGAGAAAACCACCGCTGCAGTTGCTCAGCCTTCAATATTTTATTATAGAGAAAACATCTTACAACATATGTGCTGGTGCAGACTCCTACCATCACGCAGGCACCCACCTGCGCTTGTTTACCAGCCTCTCCTGGAAGGGAGCTCCAACCCCACGACTCGTTTACCTCACAGAGGAGCTCTGACTGATCTCGTTTCCGGCCCTCACACAGGGCTCGACCCCCTGACTGAAGGCTACAACCTTCAGCACCACCTTGGACCACGTTTCATCAATTTTCACACTGGTTCCAACCACTTCAATAGAACAACACTTGCAGGCCACATTTCATCATATTTTCATACTGGACCCTTTTCATACTTTTAAGCACAAACATACATCACCAGCAGATACATATCAACACAGATCAGATAGCAGAAATACAGCAGAACAGATCAGATATTTCATACCCCTTGCTTCAGCAAACCCTAGTTTGCATACGCGCTTTCCCTTTACTGATGTTGCGTATATACGCGCTTTAGTCCACACAAACCAGCGTATACCTCAGTGTATATTTCATTGCGCATACGCGCTTTTACTTCAGCGAAGCTGCGTATATACGTGCTTCCTCCACAGCGAAGTAGCGTATAGATCTTCAATCATTACAGAGCGGCATACTTCATCAGATCAGACATTCAGCTCAGATTCAATCCTTTACTTCAGACAGATGTTCGCCTAGATGTTCGCCTCATCACAGATCTAGGCCTTCCATAAACAGATCTAGCAAATACATTTCAGATCTAGAAGTCCCGCTTCATCATTTCTTCATAAGTGCATCATAGATTCAGATCTATCAACAAACCTTTACCCTTTCCATACAGATATACTTCATAGAGAAGTATTCATTCAAGTTCAGACATCTTGCTCCCACACTCATGATTTGCACAATGAATTTCTTCTCCTTATATAGGTTTATCCTTTGTCAATACCATGAGCCCCTTTTTTCAATACCATGAGCCTTCAATACCACGAGCACCAATACCATGAGCCTTCAATACCACGGGCGCCTTCTTCAATACCATGAGCCAAACCAATACCATGAGCCTTCAATACCACGGGCCCCTAGATTTGCACTTTTTGAGCGCTTTAGCTCATACGCGACTTGGCACGTTCTTTTCCGCGTGCATACGCTATTTCCCCTAGGCCAATCCGCGTATACCAAGAGACATACTCTTTTTCATCATACTTTGAGTACATTCTGAATTCCTTTCTTCATTGCCTTTTGTTCACACTATAGAGACATCAGATTTCCTTCATCAAGGACATATGCTATCAAGCACAACTTCATCAAGTAAGTTGTCATCATCTTCATCAAGTGGGTTGCCTTTCAAGGACAACACTCAGCATCATATAAACATCATTTACCAAGTCCATCAAGTCAAGAATAACTTCATCAGGTGGATTGCCATCAAGGACAACATATGTCAACAGTCGCATGTCTTTATCTTCATTCAGTGGGTTGCCATCAAGGACAACATCCTGCATCATATTTCCAACAACATATACCATCAAATCATTGCAAGAAGAGTCTTGCAATGCTCAACAACAAATGTAAGGAATTGGGTGTCGAGTTTTAAATAGATTCTAACATTAAGCTAAAATATTCACAACACCATCATATTAAATTCCCATGAAATCCATTAGTGGAAATGAAAATCCACCACTTGAATCCTCAAAATATCTATTAGCTCTCAAAAAATATGCACAAGTCAAATCCAAAACTGAAGGTCCATTACATCTAGCCATGAGGGTTTATTTATAGAAACTAGAGTGACCTTTCACCTACCATGGAATTTCACCTACCCTTATGACTCTTCAACTTCTACATGACCTTTCACATTCCATGTGACTCTCTACTATAAATCCTAATTCACTATTAAAAAATACAAATTACACCAATATTAAATAAACAAAATATTCTCAATCAACCAACCTAGTGATGGAAATTTCTGGAACATCTTCCTGCAGATATCGAACCAAATATGCTTTCCAAAGTTTGAATTCACCTGCAATGGTAAAGACCTTGTGTTGTATCTCATCTCCATATCTAGTAAGGCATTATAATGCATCTAGTACCAAGATTCTATTCTTAGCTTGTATCTGACTTAATAGCATGGTGTGCTTTGTATGTAGCTTCACAGGCTCAACTACACACTACACAATTACTTATTTTGTAGCTTCCAAATTGTCTCTTGTAGCAACTTGTTTTCTTTATCTCCACATTCCTTGGAATGTAAATCTTGTTCATGTTACTTGGCTAAGGCCTCTTATTGCTCCTTGGTTTCCTCGTTCTCCTTTCTCTTATTTTATTTTTTGTTCTTCTTCACCTTTCTTCCTTAGATCTTCCTCTTCTTTATTTTTCTTCATTACCTCCTCTTTCCTCTTTTTTGTTGGTTTTGTATTTTTTGTCTTGATGGCATATTTTTCTCTCTCTCTTCTTCCCACATTTTTATGTTTTCTTCTTCTTCTTGTTTCTTTCTCAGTTCTTCCTCCTCTTGCTTTCTTTTCATTTCTCATTATTCATTCTTCCGCTTATCTTCTTCTTCCTGTTGCTTATTTCAGGTTTTTTCCTTATAAACTTTTTGTTGCTTTTACTTTTCTTTGTTGGTTCCATACTCTTGATTCCTCTTGAGAATGACATCTCTTTATTCCAATCTCATAATTGCTTGGGTGTCATGTTTTGAATGCTCCATCTCTTCCACCTGCAAGGTTGATTCGAGTGCTATAGAATAATTATATAATTTTTTCACCTTTTCCTACTCTTTTTTGGTGTAAAAATTATATGCCCAACTAAATATGATTTCCTTGTAGTGTTCCATGGAAATACCCCTTGGGTCATATCTATGGAAAATTAACTCACTAAATTAAAAGTGTTGTAGGACTTCAGCTTATGTTTCCACCTCCTTAAATATTTTGAAAGTGTATGCTCTGATAGTGTATCACGATTTTATCTCTAATAAATGGAGGAAGTGCACGAGGAGGCTTGTAAGCACTGAAAACTCTGATATAAGTAGTATCTCCATGGGAAAACCAGTCTGCAATATCATGAAGATAAGCTCTATCTCTTTCAGAAATGCGAGGAGGTTTTTTTCCAAAAATTAAACTATAGAGAGGAGAGATAAAAAAAATTGTGATATTCTAGTACATTCCTTTGTACCCCTTGCTCCATAAACTCTTATAATAGATATGTACATATATTAATCTTCAGGAGTCCAATTTAAGCCTAGGCCTTAAAATTCCACTTTGCACATACTGCATCTAAAAGGTAAGAAGCCATGTAATAATATGACTGTTCTACCTCTACTGGGCTCTTTGTTGCATGGGAATTTTATTTGATAGATGATGCAAGTATACTCGCCTAGTTGATGATAGTCACTTTTGTTGCACATGTATCCATCAAGGGGTCCCAGGTTTCCTGGAAGGTTTTTGTGCTTGGTTTTCCATAGATCCTTTTCATCATGACAACCATCATTTGACAAAATTTCTTGAGAGATTTCTTCTTCTGGATCCCATTAGTTCTATGCCTGGACTTATTTGGTTCTTGCCACTAAGACTTCAACACATATTTGGAAGATCCATCAAATTATACAAACCATTTGCTATTGAAATTTTATTTATTCTTGGAAAAATTATAATAATTTTCAATGTCTGTTGTTGTAAATTATTAGGTTCCTATATTAATAGGGTTCATAATTTTTTAATTGACTTTGATAGTCTTGTAAATATGTACATACCTTTCTTTCTGCAAGTTTTTTTCGCATATTTTGAAATAATAAAAAATGAAAAGAGGGTAAAAGTCCTAAAAGAAAGATCAAAGGACTTAGAAAAGAATAACCCCAAAAGAAAAAAGAGATGAAAATAAGACCTGAAAGTGAGAAAGTCAAAATGGCACTACTATTTACTTTTACTGCAAGAATAATGATTATGCGCAGATTGTTCAAAATGCCATAATCCATGATCAGTTAAATAGTTTAATCTTAACATTTCATGCTTTGAATTTCATGTTTTAGATAGAGAATAAAGATATGTCAAACAATTTAAAACTAACAAATCAGTAGATAGTTAGAGAATAAACAAGGAGCTCAACGATTTAATCTGAGCCCTTAGATGAAATCAGGTTAGACTTAGATAGTTTTATGCTTTAAAAGAAAAATGGATTTAGGGTTGCAAGCTTAAATGCACCCATGAAAATGAAGTAAAAAATGTTATAAATAATGATGAGTAGGTAGAAAACAGTTGTGCAAGACATGTAATAAAGCATCATCGGGAAAAAATTACTAATTTTCCCTCCCCCACAATGATCCAGTATTCTAAACCTTCAATTAAAGAGGCTCAGAGAATTTCTCTAACTTCTGTTGGAATCGGACCCAAGGCTTAAATAATTGATTGGTTAAAGATACTGGATTCCCTTCATAAAATCCATTTCCCTAGCATATTCACCCTTTTCCAAAAAGATAATCCCTTTTCCCAAGTAAAACAACTTTTTTTCTTAGTGAAAAGTAAAACCCCCCCTTGATTAATTTCATTTTCATTCAAAAACACTCAAAAAACCATAAAATGAATTTTATCCGAAGTCTATGTGTAAAAAATCAAAATGGGACAAACTATGCTTAAAAGCCTATTTTTTACACTTTACTTAGTCTTAAATTATGTATTTGTTCATTTCATATATTACATCTTAATTTCATATTAACTACTAGCCTAAAGTATTAACTCATATATTATATCCCTTCCGTATATATTATTAAATCCTTTATATGTAAATAACCCCCAAACCCATTTATTTAAAGTTTAAACCTATGTTAAATTATCCCATGTGACTAATTAAACCCGCCCTTTTTCCCATAAGGTTTAAACATATCAATATTATAAATATCCCGCCCGTATGGTATTAAAACACTTGTTAAAAGGTTTATTCCATATAAATATCATATCTGCGCCATTGATTTAAACTTTTGTTAATGTTTAATTAAAAGCATATAATACTACCCCTCTCCGCCAATCATATAACATAAATTTTTTAACGTTATAAATACATATTTATGAAGTTAAAACCTATCCCACTACATTGACTAACCCCGGATCCCATCTCTGAATGCCTAGTAGCTCCAAGATGAAATCGCAACCATTTGCATCTCAATCCTTCAATCCAACAATTGAAATCCCATATCACATTTTTAGTTGCGCGATCCTAACACATTTCCTAACCATGCGAAATAGGTTGGTTTAGCCGTTCCTCTCTCTTCCACGTGGCCCAGTTTTGTTGGAATGCATCTGATCCAACTAAAACCACTGACCACTCAAATCCAACGGGATAACCACTTACTATTTTTTGCCTTTGAAGCCCGAAAACTGCCCATCACCCGATGTGACCGCCATTAATTGCAGGCCAGTGTAAACCTAAATTTCCTAATAAACTCCAAAATCACACCATGGATTCCTTTTGTTGCATTTTCTGACTGTATTGGTCCTCCCGACTTAGAAAATGGAGCCTATACTTTATTTTCAAGCCCAGAACCTGAAAAACACCCGCATTTGCTGTTGAATATTGTTGGAAGTCCCAAATTGCTTCAAGAAAATACCAGAGACCAATCAAAACGCCTCAGAACCTATTGCAAAGACTCATACCTGCATAAACAGGTATTTTCCGAGAAAATCTAACCCTTGTCATTCTGAAAAGAAATTACTAAATAAATTGAAACTAGTATAAGCCTAATTTCTCCAAGAAAGTTTCTAGTTACCCAAAAAGGCCCAAAAAGAGACAAAACCCTGTCAAAATTTCGATAAAACCTTGTTTTATACTGCGTTCATTCTTAAAGCGAAATATTGAGTTTATTCTAGTTTTTACAGACTATATAAAACTCTAAACAAACCCACAAATCCTCTGCAGGTAACCAAATCCTCTGCGCTTGATTTGAAGCAATTTTTAGCCCAATTATCCATTGAAAAAGTATAAGAAACCCCTGTTTCTTATTTCATAACCAGTGAGAGTCTGAAGAACAGTTTAAAGCCAAAATTGAAGGTTTAAACCAAAAAGAAAGCCATTTTGTGCCTATTATATCCAATAGACCTCTGTCACATCAGAAATACCTTCTTTAAATAGTTTAAGCTTACAGAATTGTACAAAAAACCTAAAAAAACAAAGTTATTAAGAATTGAAGGTCAAAATTGTGAGAAAACCCCTGCTATGGCTAGAACTCCTTTCACTATAATCCCTGTTCCCTAAAGTCATTATAGGCTTCCCTTCAGACCAGGGTTTTATTAACAAATTGTTTTAATTTTGCAGATTATTATCAGAATATAAAATTGGGCCAATTGTTTCAATACTAGTTGACAAAATTGTTTGCTCCAAATTCTCAGATTTTAATTCAAAAAACTTTATTCAACAAAAAGTTTGTATACAAAGAAAGAATTAAATCAAAGTTAGAGAGAGATAAGAGAATAAAGAAATTTCACAGTGAATGTTAAAAGTAAAATAAGAATTCACAGTGACAGTGAAAACATAACAGTCAAAGAGCATCAGAGTTAAAGTGTATCAGATGAAAGTCAGAGTGAAAGTCAAATCAGAAAAAGTGACAGAGAAGTCAAGGTAAGACAGTAAAAGTAAATATAGAGGTAGTAATAGTTAAATATAGATTAAAATACTTTCACCAACAACAATGAACTTTATCCAAAGTGAAATTAAAAATAGTTAAAAGAACAGTAAGGTTAATAGATGAAAACAAAGCAAGAAGGGACATTTTTGCAGAAATTTCCTGTTTACATCATAGTTTTACAAAAACTATTGTGTCCAATCCAAGATGACGTTTGAAAAAATGGAGGAGGTTTATGTTCCTAAGATGCAAAGCTACTAAAACCTATCTCATGTTATGCACAGGTATTACAGAATACGAGATACATGCACATCCTCAAAGCCTAATTTTCGGACTATGCAATTTTTTGTTTTACACATATGTTTGCAGAGCCTATTTTGAATAGCTGGAATTGAATTTTGGAAAACTGAGAGGGGTTTATTTAAGTAACATATTTATCTACAAAAACCACTTTCAATTTTTACATATATATTTTTGATTGAGATATACAAAGGTATCATTGGACCCCAAGTTTGCATAATTTCTGGAACAAAATACACAAAGGAGGGAGACAGTTAGTGACTTGGATGCATCATCATCAACTAAGAGTTGATATCAAATTCGAATTTATCCTCTTTTTCATCACCTATCCATAAAAAATAGTGCCAAATAGATTCATTAGTTTTGAGTGTCCTTTTATTGAGTTCTATTTATGTAAAACAGTTTGAGATATTTGTAAACCAATCTTGATATTTTTTCAAGATATTTTAGTTTAGAATTTGTATAAATACTTCACACTTTGAAGTAATATGGTGGAATAAATTGCTGAAGATTTATATTTTCATTTTTTATTGGACTTGAAGGCTTTGTGCTTCAAATCTTGAGTAGCAGACTGGATCAGACCAATTAGCATCATATTTCAGGATTCATGTGATGAGCTATTGAAGTGAAGTATTTCCTTTTTGTCATTGTTTATATTTCTTTGTTACATGCATCGATTATGTGTTCTAAATGTAAATTAATAAACAAGAGTATTACTTCAGGATTTGTTAAAAGCACCCTGTCTTTACTATTTATCATTTCTATGTTTTCTGTTGATTTCCAGAGTAGGGAACCCTTAATTTCTCCCTCTTTCATTTGACCTCTGCCTACTACTTCTCTTTTCCTAATCAAAGAACCCTTCATTTCTCTTTATCCCGATCATATCACCTCAGCAAATAGCCTTCCAAGATCTTCATGGGTTATCTATCTTGCCCTGAAAACATTTGACTTTTTGACCTTGATCCTAGCTCTGTCTGCTTGATTTTTGACTCCTTAGCCCAATGGACAAACAGATTTCTCACTATCCATCTCATTAGGTTATTTTTCTCACCAAATCAATCAAACCAAAACCAATTGTACCATCATAACTAGCCTAATATATTATAAAACAAACAAATTTAAATCCTATAGAGAGAGACCTCTCTGAACCCTAGGAAGGCTAGATCCTAGAGTTTAAAAGTAGGTTTGTGGTTACCTCAGACTATTTCTTTCTTTAACCTTGAGAAATTACTAAGTTATAACATATTGGAGACTCCACTGGGGAAGACCTACATTTTCTTCAGAAATATTTTACAGGTTCAGATATGATCTATGATGGTGGACAATGATCAGACATACAAAGGTTAAAATCATCCACGTGGCGACTCCATTTTCCAAGATCCAGAAATTCAAAGTTCAGAAGAAACACCATAACCAAAAAAAAAATCCATATTTCAAATCATTAATGGTGATACAAGATGACAGGGTCTGTGGCAAACCTTTCATCTCATGAGATTTTCAATGAATTCAGGGATGGCTTATTAGAATTTCAGCTTGATGAGGATTTTCTAAGAGTTGTCTTTCTTATTTTGAAATCAAGAAAATGTTCTCCTCAAGTTAAAATATGTGTTCTTGAGTTAATTTCTGAAAAATATGAAAATGGCATTAAACTTTTGCATTCTCAAATTCAGTCTTATAATTTCTGAGATCCTATATAATTCCTAGAAAATCTTCCTTCTCCAAAGCAAGAGGAATTGTACTACCTTTTGACTTGCAGATTGAGGATGATTATTCTTTCAAGCACAACACTGAAGAAATAGTTTTAGGGTTTAATATTAAGAATATAACTAATCAATTGGTCATTGAAGGCCTAGAAGCACAAATCATACATTATGCTTTTGATGATCCAATAGAAAATTATATGGAGACTATTTTTAACTCAAGTCTGCAAACATGTTTTCTCTATGATTATCAAATATATCAAAAATTTCCATTACACATAATATATTTGATTATGAAGACGCATGATCGAGTTATGCTTCCAAGTTTGATGGCAAGCAGTCAAATTTTCCATTCATTTTGCCAACTACTTGACTGGCTTCATTGGAATTTTTTTATTACCTGATTCAACAATATTATCAGTAGATTAGAGTAGGTAGATGAGTGAAAATAAGCTCAGAATTCTGAGCATCTTTTCAGTGTTCAGTTTTCAGCTAGTTTTCAAATCATTCATTAAGATTTGAAGCAAAGGAAAAGGCCCTAAGATATTGATGATTTAATAGTTTGGTTTGAAGGTTGCAGCACCTTTTAGTCTCAGATCAGATTTCAGTTTGCAGAATAAGGTGTAAATTCAGCTCAAGATTTTTTCAATCACAACATATGCATTTTTGGGATTGGCCCAATGGATCAAGCTACTAGTCGAAGGTGTTCTTGACATCTCACAAGGAGATGGCATCCCCATGTGGAGCCACTATTAGGGTCATATAATAATAGGGTTCATAATTTTTTAATTGAATTTGATAGTCTTGTAAATATGTATATACCTTGCTTTCTGCAAATTGTTTTCGCATATTTTGAAATAATAAAAAAGGAAAAGAGGGTAAAAGTCCTAAAAGAAATATCAAATGAATTAGAAAAGAATAAACCCCAAAAGAAAAAAAGAGATGAAAATAAGACCAGAAAGTGAGAAAGTCAAAATAGCACTACTATTTACTTTTACTGCAAGAATAATGATTATGTGCAGATTGTTCAAAATGCCATAATCCATGATTAGTTAAATATTTTAATCTTAACTTTTCATGCTTTGAATTTCATGTTTTAGATAGAGAATAAAGATATGTCAAACAGTTTAAAATTGACAAATCAGTAGATAGTTAGAGAATAAATTAGGAGCTCAATAGTTTAATCTGAGCGCTCGGATGAAGTAAGGTTAGACTTAGATATTTTTATGCTTTAAAAGAAAAATGGATTTAGGGTTGCAATCTTAAATGCACCCATGAAAATGAAGTAAAAAATGTTAGAAATAATGATGAGTAGGTAGAAAGCAGTTGTGCAAGACATGTAATAAAGCATCATCGGGCAAAAAATTACTAATTTCTCGTCCCCCACAATGATCCAGTATTCTAAAACTTTAGTTAAAGAGGCTCAGAGAATTTCTCTGACTTCTGTTGGGACCGGAACCAAGGCTTAAATAATTGATTGGTTAAAGATACTAGATTTCCTTCATAAAATCCATTTCCCGAGCATATTCACCCTTTTCCAAAAAGATAATCCCTTTTCCCAAGTAAAACACCTTTTTTTCTTAGTGAAAAGTAAAACCCCCCCTTGATTAATTTCATTTTCATTCAAAAACACTCAATAAACCTACAAAATGCATTTTATCCTAAGTCTATATGTAAAAAATCAAAATGGGACAAACTATGCTTAAAAGCCTATTTTTTACACTTTACTTAGTCTTAAATTATGTAATTTTTCATTTCATATATTACATATTCATTTCATATTAACTACTAACCTAAAGTATTAAATCCTATATTATATCCCTCCTGTATATATTATTAATTCCTTTATATGTAAATAACCCCCAAACCCATTTATTTTTTTGTGAAACCAACTCCAAAAATAGAAGAAAAGAGATATCAACGCCTTAGAAATAAGTCACTTCAAGGGGCCAACCTCCAATACATTACATGAATGAAAAATTATTGGATGATACAAATTAAGAAGACTCATTTCTATATATAGGAGTCCATGGGGCCACAATGTAATCCTAGCCGACTAACAATAATAATTTAAGGGCACAATAATAACAATATGGGGTTACAGGGGTACAATAATAACAATAATTTGGTTACACTAACAACAATAAGGGACTATACTAGTAATATAGGGACCTAACATGCCCCTCTCCTTCAAAAAAGTGTTGTCCTCAACACTTGAGTAGCTCTGGGTGCTTCTGTATAAAATTCTCATCCTCCCATGTAGAATCCTCAGTGGGTAAGTTCTTGCACTTGATGAGATACTCTAAAATTGATCGATTTCGTAGCTGTCGAGTTCTTGTTTCTGTGACTTCTTCAGGTTCCAATATGATTTTTCCTTCCTCATCAAGTTCTGGCAATATTTTTTGAACTGGAATATTTTCACCTTTAATCTTCTTTAATCATGAAACATGGAAAACTGGATGTACTTGTGAAGAAGAAGGAAGCTTCAATTTGTATGCCATAGTACCAATCTTTTGCAACACCTTGTAAGGACCATAGTACTTTGGCGATAATTTATTATCCTTCTTAGCTTGCTTGAGGGACATTTTTTTGTATGGTTGTATCTGTAAAAATACCCAGTCTCCTACATCAAAACTTCTCTCGCTGCAATGTTGATCTTCATGTTGTTTCATTCGATTTTGTGCCAAATTCAGGTTATCCTTTAAGAGTTGGAGAACTTCTTGTTGATGCTCGATGTGATCTTCTACTGCTTGAACTTCAAATTTTCTCTTAAATATGATGTGATGGATGGTGGATGATATCCATAAAGTGCCATAAATGGGGTCATTTTTGCTACAGTATGGAAGGAAGTGTTATACCACCATTCAGCAAGAGGTAACCACTTGACCCATTGTGTTTGTTTATCGGATACAAAAAAATGAAGATATCCTTACAAACATATATTTACTATCTCAGTTTGAACATTAGATTGAGGATGATAAGACGAGCTATGAGCTAATTGAGTACCCAAACAAGAAAATAACTCCATCCAAAAATTTCCAGTAAAAATGGGATCTTTGTTGCTCACAATAACCCTTGGGTTTCCATGTAGATTTTGAATTGTGTCCATAAATATAGTAGCAACTGTAATTTCTTTAAAAGTGTGCATACTTGGTAAGTCTATCAACTACCACCCTGATGACACTCTTTCCTTCAGACTTAGGTAAACCTGTGATAAAATCCATTGAAATCTTCTCCCAGCGTTGACTTGGAATTGATAAATGTTGTAGAAGACCCGAGGTCTTAATTGTCTCTACTTTATTATGTTGGAAAACCAAACATTCTGCCACAAACTTTTCAATATCATATTTAAGGCCATCCCAAAAAATTCTTTCTTCCCCCTGTGGTAAGTTTTTAAAAATCCAGAGTGTCCTCCTAAAGGAGAAGTGTGCAATTCCAAAAGAATCTTTTGTTTTAGTTGGGAATTCTTCCAAAGATATAAGCGATCTTTGTACCATAAGGAATCATTTTTCCAAATAAAGGTATCAGATGTACTAGGATCTTGTTGAAACTTTTGAATGAGTGTCCACACTTCTTCGTCCTTCTTCCATTCATCTATTGCTTCAGTTATCCAATCTGGTTGGATAATAGAAATGACATAAAGCAATGCTTCCACATCTTCATTCTTTCTTGAGAGTGCATCTGCAACAACATTTAGCTTCCTTTTTTTGTAGATTATTTCAAAGTCATAAACCAACATCTTTGTGACCCATTTTTGTTGCTCTTCTGAAGATATTCTTTGTTCCAAAAATTGTTTAAGACTATCATGATCAGTTTTTACCTTGAAGTGTCTTCCCATTAGGTAAGTTCGCCATTTCTTTAGTGCATGCAAAGCATAAACATTTCATAACAGGTTTCTATAAATACTTTCCTTTGACTGAATGCATTTTCTCAAAAGCAATGGGTCTTCCTTCTTGCATTAAAATGTAAGACCAATCTCCATATACTCCATTTCCTGAGGCATCACATTCTACAATAAAGGTTTTTGTGAATTTTGGCATATCTAATACCAGTGCTAGGCACATCACCTCTTTAAGATGTTCAAAGGCCTTAGTTGCTTCAAGAGTCCATGCAAATTCATCTTTCTTCAATAATGTTGTTAGAGATGGTGCTATTCTCCCATAATTATTAACAAACTTGCGATAATACTTTGTTAACCTGAGAAATCCTCGCAATTGCTTTATGGTTGTGGGGACTTTCCATTCCTTAATAGCTTTAATTTTGTTAGGTTCTACCTTAACACCCTTGTGAGATACAATATGACTCAGATATTCCACCTCTTGTACTCCAAAGAAAAAATTGGATGTTTTTTCACATAATTGTTTCTCCTACAATAGTTTGAGCACCCTGTCAACATGTTGAACATGATCCTTCCAAGACCTGCTAGTTTGTCATATCATCAAAAAATACTAGCACAAATTTTCAAGGGTTTGAACAAATTCATCAACCTCGAAATGTACAAGGTGCATTGATCAGGCCCAAAAGGCACGACCAAAAATTCATAATGACCCTCATGAGTTTGAAATGTTGTTTTTGGAATATCTTCAGTCTTCATTCTAATTTGATGATATTCTGAATGAAGATCCAACTTGGTAAAATAAATTTCTCCATGTAATTCATACAACAATTCATCAATCATAGGAATGAGAAGTTTATCTTTAATAGTGATTTTATTGAGTTCCCTATAATACGGACACATGTGCCATGATCCATCCTTATTGTGTACCAATACTACTGGAGTGGAGAAATAACTTGGACTAGTTTGAATTATACCAGCCTCTAACATTTTTTGCAATCATACGTTCAATTTCACTCTTTTGGACATAAGGATATCTATAAGGCCTGATGCTTGGAGGAACACTTCCTGGAATCAAATTAAAAGTACGATCATGATCACAAATAGGTGGGAGTCCTTTGGGAGTTTCAAACACCTTGGAATGATTGTCCAAGACTTTTTGGAGATCTGCAAAAATAGATGATTTTGATGTTGGAACTTCTATTGATAATAATTGTGCAATTACGACTCGTTGTTATTTCTTTAGAATATTTTCCATGACATTAGAGCTTATTATCTTTCCCGGCTTCCCTGCAATACATCGTAATTCGACTTCCTTTCCTTCTGAAAAAAAATTCAAGAAAAATTCTTGAAAATTAAAATCTATCGTCCCCAAAGATTGTAACCATTGTACTCCTATTACAACATCAACACCTCCCATAGGAATGGAAAGCATTAGACTATTCAATACATATTCCCCCATGGTTAGCTTGAGATTATGGCATTTTCCAGAGCAATTTATAGTTCCTCCTTTTGCAAACATCACTTGACATTCTGGTGCTGGGTATAGGAAACATTTCAATTCCTTGGCTACCTTACAATGGATAAAATTATGGGTACTACCTGAATCAATCAAAATTATTACCCTTTTCTTCTTGATATGTCCTTCTATATTGAGAGTTTAAGGAGTGGTAATTCCTAACAATGCATTATAGGATATGTTCAGACTCATTTCTTCCTCTTCTAGGGCTAGTTCCTGGTGTATATCCTCTTATTTTTAAGATTCTTGTTTATTTTCTTCTTCCTCTTCACAATCTATGTAAAATAATTTCTTCTTAGCACACTTATGACCTTTAGTGTATTTTCTATCACAACTGTAGCAAAGCCCTTTTTCTCTTTTTTCTTCTATGGATAAGCGTACCTCATGAAAGGCTTAGGGCTACTATCAGACAATTGACTTCTTAATTACTTACTTAAACAACTAGAACACCTGACTTTGCTACTGTCTCTACTACTGTCTCTGCTGCATCTTGAATTGCTCGTTCAACTGGATCTACCACGAGTGCTGCTTATGCGGAATAAACAACTGGATCTGCTGTTAGCTATGGCTATGTATCTGTCCCTGTCTCTGCTTGCTCTGCTGCTACTAGATCTACTGCTGGGTATCGAACAACTGATGCTTCTTCATATGAACCTGGATCTACTACTAGTGCTGGATCACCATAATCAACAGAGTAAATAGCTTCTTACTTTGTTCTATCTACTAGTGGATACCTCCTATGCCCGTGCTTTGCCTTTGCTTCTCATTGACTGGATAAACCGGATGGATCTGTCGCGGCTTAATCAAAGGAATCAACTACTTCTTAATCGACTGACTCAACTGGATTACCTGCATATGCTAGAGGACCTGGAACTGCAACTTAGTCAACCGAATCAACGACTAGCTAAGATGCTTCCTTTGGTGCTATAGGCGGGTCTGGGTCTCGATCTGGATATGGGTAAACGGATAAGGTTGGATCTCGATCTGGATATGGGTAAACGGATAAGGTTGGATCTCGATCTGGAACACGAGCATCGGACTCCAAAGCATGATCATGAAGGTCAGACTCTCTACCACGATCATCTGGTTCTTCATCTGGAACATCTGGTGCTTCATCCCTAACATCTGGCTCTTCATCCCTATTATGAACATCTGAATCACGATCACAAGCATCTGGGTAAGCATCTGTTATATATAGATATGCTTTAGCTGCTTTCTATAGGTGCTTATGTTCGATCAACTGGGTCAACTGCTACTGCTGCTTCTGGAATTGGATCTACTTCTGCTTCATATACATCAATAGCTGCTAGGTATGGGTTTGGATATCGATCATGAAAAGCATAAGCTCAATAAAGATCTCGATCTTTAAGGTATGGGAACCTAAGGTCATCATATCTATCACGAAGGTCTGGATCTGGAAATCTCTCATAAGATTCTGGCTCTCGAACATCTGGCTCTTCATTCAGAACATCTGACTCTTCATCTCGATAATTCGGTTATTCTGCTCGAGAAGCAAAGACTGAATCCCGATCATCACGAACAGCAGGCTTTGGCTCTCTTACTGGTCAGGATGCTGGTCCTGCTACTGGGTAAACAACAAGGTAAACTGGAAAATTCTATCTTAAGTGGTTGATGGTTCATGCTTAATGTTGTAGCTACTGCCGCTTGCTTTGGTGCTGGTCCAACTCCACCAACTGGGTCAACGGATGGAACTGGCTCTGACTAGCTTGGCTTAGAATGGCTTTCTTGGCCAACTGGCTGCTTTCTTTATGGCTTTGGCCATTCTGGCTGGCTTTGGTAGTAGTATCCTTCT
This sequence comes from Pinus albicaulis, assembly GCA_034641835.2. Classification (NCBI taxonomy): domain Eukaryota; kingdom Viridiplantae; phylum Streptophyta; class Pinopsida; order Pinales; family Pinaceae; genus Pinus; species Pinus albicaulis. The sequence continues at coordinate 974,121,378 of CM076569.1, forward strand.
GGTTTGCTTTGCTCTAGCTCTTGGCTCTGCTACTTATAACTTCATATATGGATCTGGATCAACAGCTGCTGTAGGCTATGGTTCTCAATCAAGAACTGGAACTAGTCCTGCTGGCCCTGGGTATCGATCTTTCACTTGGTCAACGAGACCACCCGTTGATCTATTTTTATTGCTCATTACTCGACACGGATACAAGTTATCATTTCCCTGAGTATTAGATTGACGGGCAGGGACCACATGAAAGAAGGGCAGAACTAATGAATTATAAAGGCATCTCTATCAGTTACAATAACCCCAATGTTTCCCATGTTTTTTCATTGATGACCCACCACGCTTATTCATTCAATCATTGAACCCTAAGAAAACCTTGAGAAAATACTGTATATAGGTCAAAGTACCTATTAGCCCAAAACCCGGGCTTGATAGCAGCTTCGAGATAGCCATTCAAGTGGGAGGAACTACATACTGTTCATATACCAGCCCTGAAACCAAATGTGGAACCTAACTCGTACTTAGGATATTTGCACTTCTACCCACTTTGTACATTATACCCACCATATTTATTCTATCTTAGATACACAGGAACAATAGCTTTTGTAGGTCTAAGTGGATATTTGATCTACACTAATGCCACGCGCTTCTCTATTTTCACTGATGCCTCTATAACGACCTATGCCTTTGCCTCTATATAACCCCTAGAAGCTCTAGCTCTTTTCCTCTTGTCGGAACACCTATAGGAACTGGAACCGTAATTGCTACATTGATATCATTTGCCTTTGCTGGCACATTGACTGGTTAAACCACAACTGCTGGTGGTGCCACTGCTGGATCAACTACTCGCTTTGGAACTAGTATGGCTGCTACCTCTACCTTAGATGCCTATGCCTTTGAAGCCCCTAGGTATGCCTTTGCTCCTGTCTATGAGACCACTTATTCCTTTGCCTATGCTGCTGGGTATAGAACTGCTCCTACTGATGGAACTGCTGCTTTTGGTGTTGATTCAACTGCAAGTGCTGCCTCTGCTGGCCAAGGTCTAGCTGCTGGTAGATCAACTGGAACTAGAACTTCATTTGGCTAGGAAATGCTAGAAAAGAAGCTGGGACTGGATCAATAGAAACTGGTTATCACATGGCACTAATTAGGCCCAACCTTGTGCTTTTACCGGGCCTATTGGTAGGTCCTTGAATTGCCATTGTGTCCCTACTCTCAAATAGTGGACCTAGCTATGCTTAGGGTAAATGTATCTATTATAGAGCTCCTTCACGCTATAAGATTCGTTGTGGTATTCACTTTCCAAGAAGGGGAGTACTTATTCAATAGGAAGCTCTTTCATACAAGTAGTAAGGCAGGCTCCACCCACGCCAGGGATACCACTAATCTCTTTCATTATAAAGGACCTTTATTCAACGACTAGCGACTATGATTGGCTACTTCTCTGACAACAGGCAATGACTAGTGGCTATGAGTGTTACTTACCTTAAGTCACGTCCTATGGGTCACGGAATATGGGGTACGATACTGGGCACATAAAACTGAGCACAGATTAGAGTTTCATGCACGTAGTATAGGTTTATTCTATCACTTAGAAGAGTTCTAGCAGCAATGAGAAGAGCTCTATCTGACCGGCTATGAAACTGTTGCCTATGGGCTATGACTGGCACTGACACCTACCTGGCATTGATTGCATTGACTCTTGGATCGACTCTTGTCATTGAGTGCATTGAAACCTGGCATGGAAACCTGGATGTAGTACTGGCATATAGTGATTGAACCTGGCATGGAGTACCAGCATTGACGCCTGTATCGACTAGCGGCACGGACTATGAACCTGTATCAACTAGCGACTATCGGCAATGAGTTTCAAGCAATTCCTAGCGACTATTGGCTAACCCTATGACAATGACTACCACCTGCTGGCTGGAAATGGCGACCACCTTCCTGTCAATGAGACTGTCTATGGGCAACTGGCTATCGGAAATGAGAACTGACTATGAGTGTCACTGACCTTAAAGCGAGTACTCTACTCCCGGCAATGACAACTGGGTATTGAAAAGGACCTTTATGAAACGACTAGCGGCTATTAGCTGGTGTGTTTGGTAGCGGGTAGAGGTTCTAGGTTCTAGGTTCTAGGTTCTAAGTTCTAGGGTCGAAGGCTATGTTTCTGTCGAGATCTAGGGTCGATGTCTAGGAAGAGATTGAGGGTAGAGGTCTATGTCTTACTTGTAGGGTAGAGCTATGTCTGGCAGCTATGGCTTCCAATGATTGGCTATCAAATGCCCTTATGGCAATGAACACTGTCTATGTTTGGCTATATGACTGGTTGGCAAAGTCCACCTCCTGTTAATGATACTGGCTATCGACCTCAGCCTTAGTCCATGTCAATAAGCTCTAGATACACTAGCTTCCGTCATTGCATTAGCTGCATGGACTGTAAGGTCTTGCTTACTTACTTGAATGAGCTTCCGTCTTACGAGTTCAAGCTATAGCCTTACTACTAGTAATAGAGACTTAGTCTTGAGTCTATGCCCTATGGTTTTACTGATGGTGTTTACTTACTTGAATTAGCTTCAGTCTTACGAGTAAGGTCCATGCACTTGAGACTGACTTAAGCTGCTCCATGGTAAGAAGCCTTAATAGACTCTCTTACATGCACTTAGTTCCATGGAGTTACTTAGATTTCTAGCCTCTATCAACAAGCCTTAGTCTTAAGCCGTATGGACTTAGCACTTTAGACTCCTTCCGGTTGTCCATGCACTTGAGACTGTCGGTACTGGCCGGACTATTAGCCTTAGTAAGCTCCATGCACTATGGACTGCCTTAAGAAATAAAACGACTACTTATGCTGGTGTTGCTGCTGGTCGTACTGCTACTAGCTTTGGATCTTCTATCTATGCGTAACCATTAACAGCTTAACCGACTGCTTAACCTACCGGATCAATGGCTTAAGCTGGTATTGCTGCTGCTACTGGGACTGGGTAAACAACTAGCTTTGGGACTGGAAGAGATGCTGCTGGATAAGCTCCTAGGTATAGCTATGCTTACTTTGCTACTGCACCCGTTATTTACAGCAGATCGGATAACTTCTAGAATGGAAGTACATTAGAACCATCACTCCTTCCTTAGCGTCTTCGGACAACGAAGGTTCTTTGCTGACATCCTCAAGGGACGGTTCAGGCCATCCCCAGAATGTTTGATCCCATAGCGGACATCGAATGACAGTTCCGACACGCACGACAAGGTTGGTTGATGACATCCCCTTCCGGTCGGACAAGGCTTTAGGGCATGGCTGGTCGTCTGACTTCTTGCTGGATCGGGCGATAAGTCAATTGAAATGCATAATGACATATGCCCATAGCAGCATTGTTCGTTAAAGCGTAATGATGGCAGAAATGCATAATTACATATATAAGAATCTTGATTTCGGTCACTACAGATAGATACGAAATAAAAGCATACTCGACATAAATGCATATATTATATATGTAATTACGTGATCTCAGAATTGATCAAATTATATCTCGGTGCATGAAATTCATATGATCTGAGTTTATTGTGTTCAATGAAGATTTTTCCTTGCCCGATGCGGACAAGCGACTACGTTGATGGTGGCCCCTTTGTCGAGAGTTCGCTTGCTCACCCTTGATGTTAAGGTCAATCCTGGGTTCAATCCCCGAGATTCAATCACCTCGGGGATTGGGGTGGGTGGGTAAATAGTGGTCAAGCCTGCTTGTGCATCCTAATGAAATAACCCAATAGATTACATACGTCGATTCATCATTCGAAGAAGATCATATGCCATACAGAGACCATAAGCACCAGTCATAACTAGTCATAGCTATAGCCAGTCAGAGCCTGCAGTCATAGTAGGAGCCAACAGTCATAGCTAGTCGTAGCCATTAGTCATAGTCAATCATAGACAGTGGTCGCCGATAGCCAGGAGGTTGTGGTCATTTCCAGGAGGTCGACGGGAGGTATTTGCCAGCCAATAGTCTCCTTGTTGGTCATATAGCCAACCAGTCATTGCCAATCATTGCCAGAAGGTAGGTCATTGTTGATAGCCAATCATTTGAAGCCAGTCATTGACAGGAGGTCCAGAAGGTCATATCAGCCGATCATAGACAGGAGGTGGTCATAGCCGATAGCCGATCATAGTCAATAGTTGGTTGATCATACCCGCCGAGAGAGGAGAAGAAACCCATCAATACACCAAATGATAATATTTCTTATTATGTTTCCCACGTTCCCACCAAACAATAGGAGAAGTTCCCCATCAATGGCCATCAGGAAAGACAAAGGATCACATCACTGGATGAGAGGAGATGGCCCCAAGTTACCAACAGACGAGATGGATTGATCAATGGCCTACCAGGTTCGGCCCAGGCACACATTTGGTTGGAAATAAAATACTATCAATCTCCTCATTTTCGGTTTTGAATTACACAAACCCTCAGTTTAGCGGAGGGGACAACATACATTCGGGCGCAGAGAGTGATTTCTTATTTGGTCAGAATCCCATTTCACAAATTTTCACTATAACAGGCAGTATGGTATCGATCGCTTTTAGATTGAGTGGGGACCCTCGCTGCTGGGATATGTATGAATCGAGGGCTAGTCAATTAATGAACAGAGAAGACCTGGATGGTTGAACCCGAGGCTGGCCCAACCTGTGGATGCTAGAACCTGTGGTGGCTAAATGGATGGCTTTGGAAAAACCCGAGAGTTGGTCGAGCTAATACGAAGCTTGACGAACTAATTCAACGATGATGGCGAGACAATATCACCAATTCTTTTATTTCTTTTTATATTGATTGAAAATGACAGAAAGCCTAGTTTGGCAACAGCCGCCGGCCCGCAATCGATCTAGCAAGCAGCAATCCGTCTGTTTCCATCCATAAGGTGGTATTTCGCTCTCTGTTAACCATGAGCGTAAGCAATAAACTGGGTAAATATCTACTGTGTCCTGCTCCATGGCCTAAATAAACTACCCTAACAACAGGGGAAGTTCAAGTGGCCGTGGGGTTGGATATCGTTTCTACACTTAATGAGGACGTGACCCACCAATAGAGACAGCCGAGGGCATAATTGGTGGGTATGGATCAGCATTTGGACTGGTTTCGACTTCCTCGGTAATCGTAAGTCGGTCGGGATACCCTCCATCGGGCGGGTAGCTGCATTGAGGCTTATTCCCTCGGCATTTTCGTTGGGTAAGCTGAGTGAGTGGGGCGAGTTCCCTATCGAACGAATCGAACCGCGGTGCCTCTATCCCTATTGGTCTAAAGGTTCGATCTTTCATTTTAATGTAGTACGGATCACTTTGAATGGAAAAACCACCTTGTGCAACAATTAGGGCAACGTTCACCTATGCTCCTAAGGCGTTCCCAAATCTATTGAAGTTGCCTCTTAGGTCTTTTTCAAAGGTTCCCAATCTCATTCTCTCTGTGCTTGCTCAATAGGGAGGGAGCACAGTATATCTTCCCATTGAGAATAAGTTTGACTATGATCAGCTTGGTTCATCCAGGTTTGGTTGGACAACATCTGGTTAGACCATTTTCATGTTGTTTGTACAACTTCGTGTTTGTACAACTTCGTGTAGACCAGGTTGAGTTCACACGATACAATGTTTCAGCATCTCCATTTCTTGTTTCACGTGAGAATGTATTCCCCATGCCACGAGGTACGAGGACACGAGGTCTGGTTCAAAGCTTATACCTTACCTGCCTGAACTACTAGCTTGGAAAGATGTTATTAGACCAACTATCTTATCTTTGCTTCTGCTTCGGTAACAGCTTCAACCTGCAACTATAGGTTAGTAGGGTCACAGCTTATCACTGACTAATTATCTTTCTTGGGTTCGGTCACTGACAGATTCTCAGCCCAGCAATAGAAGTACGATACGAGGTAGCAATAAGGGGGGATACGACCCTAGCTATCGAGAGAAGCAATAGGCCCGGTAGGGTGAGGGTGAGGGTGAGGGTGAGGGACGTTAAGTGACTCGACAACAGGCCGCCATCGACGTGCGAGGATGGGAGCAACTCTCTTTTGGGGGAGGGAAAAGCCGCCATCATGCGTAAGCATGACTCGACCACCGCCATCAACTTGAAGAACTAAAAGGCCGCCATCGATGTGCGAGGATGGGAGCAGCTCTCTTTTGGGGGAGGGAAAAGCCGCCATCATGATACAGCATGACTTGACCACCGCCATCAACTTGAAGAACTAAAAGGCCGCCATCGCCTTAAGCCAGAAGCCTTGAACCAGACCTTTACTTCTGTCCAAACTACTTACCCACCTGAACAACTAGACCTTCTAGCCCTATCACACTTCCTTAATGAATGCTTAGGAGGTACAGCACTCTGACTATATAACCCTTTACCCTCTACCCTTACCTTTAGTGTACCATACAACCTATCCACCGGAAGACCTAGACATGTTAGCCCTATACCACTTCATTAATTCATCTTAGGGAGGTACAACTATCCGTCAAATAAGGTAGGTGGGAGGCTGGAACTCGCTTGCTGGCTAGATGGCTAGATTGCGGGCTTATCAACCTTGCTACCTTCCTGAGACCTTTGACCTTTATCCCTGCCACCTTCGATCTACCTTCGACCTCTCTTGTTGCCCATCTTTATATCCCTACGATCCTTCAACCCGCAACCTACCTTTTCTTTTGACCTTCCCCCTTCAAACTTCATCGAACTTGCTGCCTTCATCGAACTTACTACTGCTTATGGCTTTGATGCTAGTTGGGATGCTTCTTCAACTGCTACCGGTGTAGGCTCTGCTGCTGGGGCAACAAGATCGACTGAGTTAATGAAGTCATCTCGGTCAACAACTGACTATGGATTTGGATCCACGACTGGGTAATTCTTGATTGGTCCTGAATCATCTGTGAGGGATATGTGTGCCCCTCAGCTTTCATTACTGCATAAATATGTTTGTAGCTTAGATTGTGCGGGAATAGCCTAATACTCCGCTACTTTAGCTTCTGATTCTGTCTCTATCTTTGTGGGTCCCTTCGCTACCTTTGCTACTGGCTTTGCTCGGCTTTGGATCTGGATATTATTCCATCCTTCAGCCAGTTCCTGTGGTCTTCATCTTCTAGAGATGTTGGGGTTCACGTGTGACTCAGTATCGAGTCCCCTCGTCCCAGTTGGAGCCAGATGTTCTCACAGATTTTGTAGGCATATGAGTCCATATTCCATAACAGCATTTTATATTGATCAACATTAAGTACATGATGTTTTGCATTGCATTTTCCTCCATTCAGCACTGCACTTTTAGAGGCATTTTGTTCATCAGTCAGTTTGTTTGGGATGGTGTATATTTATGGTTTCAGAGGTTTGATGGTGGTTTATATGGTGTGCCTAGATGAGTTTTATGGTCTGAGTCTTGATGGTGCGGTTAGCAGTTATGCAGTCAGTAGTAGTAGGTCTGTGTATGTGTTAGAGTTTAGTCTTGATTCATGAACCGAGTTAACAAAGGTCGAGTGCATCCTTGAGATTGGCCATAATCGAGTTAGAGATCACTGAGCTACCAGAGATGAGACTAGAAATTGGGTCGGCCTAGAAGACAATGGATGACTGTTGGAGACAACAGGATGACCGTTGCACTTCGATGCCTGGGGTCCTTGTCTACTGACTTGGCCTAGTATTCTCCTAAACCGATAGGCATGTAGTCATGTTCATTACCCAGTTATACACCATTTTCTTATGTTTACCCAGTCATACATTTAGCCCTCCACTTCCCTTCGTTCTTCCCGACTGAGAGGGACTTGTTCCAGACACAGTTACTATCTTATAAAGTCACATTCCAGCTGTACTCATTTAGTGCATTATGCCTTAGTGAGCCATAGCAGGATCACACTACACTGGTGTGACCTACTCTTTGGAGTTGGATTGATCCATGTTGTACACTAGAGAGCTAGTCCAGTACCAGAGCTTCAGAGAGTCCTCACATTCCTAGTGTTATTCCGGTAGGACATCATACAGTATGCAGATGGCATCAGTAATATTATATGCCACATATATATATCTATTCAGAGATATAGATGCATGCACTCATACATGAACACAAATGTACCAGCATCACAACATATATGCTTTACACATCCTACATCATATGTTGAGGACAATCACCATTAAGGTAGGACACCATGTACAACAGAGATGACTAGCCCATTTTGTCTAGTGTAGCTCTCCCCTATGGCTCTTAGCTGGTCTTGATGAGTTGACTCATGTTCTTCATAGTAGCAACGGCTTCAGTGCCCCATCCGACCCTCACCATATGAATAGTGAGTCCCTACCGGGCCTCGTAACCTCGGCCGAGTCCCTCACCTCTATGAAGAAGGTGAGCAATAAATCCCTACCGGGCCTTTAGTCAAGAGTTCGGCTGGCTCACCCTCACCCTTATGGGTGAGCAATAAAGAACCTTGGGTCTTTAGAGCCCGCTTAACACTTCCAAGGTCTCGTCGCTTCGGTGAATCACTTGAGCCCCGATACATTTTCGGTGCCATGGAGCTAGACCAGTGAGCTATTACGCTTTCTTCGAAGGATGGCTGCTTCCAAGCCCACCTCCTAGTTGTCATCGCTCGATCACTTCCTTTTCCACTAAGCTATTGCTTAGGGACCTTAGCGTACGATCTGGGCTGTTTCCCTCTTGACTCTGGTTCTTAGCACCCAAATTCTGTCTGTATGATTGATTAAGCCTGTACTCGGAGTTTCCTTGGGGTTGGTCAAGCTTTTGGCCACCCTAGCCCATTGAGTGCTCTACCTCGGGCCATATTATACGCACGCTCTACTGAAATAGATTTCACGGAAAACCAACTATATCCGATCTTGGTTGGCCTTTCACCCCTAGCCACAATTCATCCCCGTATTTTGCCACATATGTGGGTTCGGTCCTCCAAGGCCTTAAGGAGCTCTCTTCAACCTGCTCATGGCTAGATCGATCGGTTTCGGGTCAAATAGTCACAACTGGGAGATTCCCTCACCATATGAATAGTGAGTCCCTACCGGGCCTGGCTGGAAAGCGCCTACACCTAATGGCTTAAGCCGCTGTTACCATTTACTCGCTGACCCATTATGCAAAAGGTATGCCTTTAGGGTGAGCCGCGTCCAGGTCAACCCAACCCTGAGCTTTGCTTAGGTATTTGAAACAAATAGAGGGACGGATTCACTCACTCATTCATATGGGTGAGGGTCTTTCCGGTCAGATTAGACCTTGAGAATCTTACCCGCAGCTTCGCTCCTTTCCCCCAGAGGGTAAAGCAATAAATGACTCTCCCTCGACCTCGTAACCTCGGTCGATTCCCTCACCATATGAATAGTGAGCCCCTACCGGGCCTACTGGGCCTCACCATATGAATAGTGAGTCCCTACCGGGCCTAGCCTTATGGTCGAACCTGCTTACGCATCCTTCGACTGATTGTTCGCATCGGATTTCTTTCTATTGCACTCCCTTTCCTAGGGTTCTTTTCTCTTTTCCCTCATGGTACTTGTATGCTATCGGTCATTGAGGAATACTTGGGCTTAGAGGGTGGTCCCCCTTTCTCGCTACGAAGCGATCCTAATTCAAACACGTTGTGTTTTACTTACAGAATCGAACCATGGGACTCTCTACAGGGCTATCACCTTCTTTGGCCAGATCTTCCAACCTTTTCATTCACAATTCTGCCTACCGGGCAAAGCACCAGCCTGGTTCTTCCATCATCCAATGAACTGAAATGAATCACGCAGAGAAGGCAAGGCTAGGAAAATGAGACCAAGATCGAAACGAAAACCTCCGCTGCTTAGTATTTTCCCAATCCGCTTTTGCTCACCGCTACTAACAGGGTCTCGGTTGATTCCCCTTCCCATAGCTACTTAGATGTTTCAGTTCGCTAAGTCTTTCAAGTCCAAGGAGCACGGACTAGCCACGGGGCTTGGATACGGTTTCTCGATCGGAGATCCATGGATCACGGACGGTATCTCCTCATGGCCTTTCGCCTTTGGAAGTGTCCTTCCCTCTCAATGCCCAGGCATCCATCCGATGCATTCTTTCCGATACAGCAGGCATTGAACCTGCTTCACACCGGGGATTGGGGTGGGTGGGTAAATAGTAGGCAATGGCGACCTGGCCTTTTGGTCGAGTGTGCTAACGCACCCATCAATTGATCAATCACGAAGGACTGAAACTTGTCTGTGATTCCAGTTATGAATGAGATATGTCATTATGCATTCATTCATTATATACGTAATTACGCTTTACCAGATAATGCATATATTATATATGTCATTATGCCATGAATGAGAGATCGATTTCGCTCACTTCTACCATTTCTTCCAGTCATGATGCGCAAGCAGGCTCGACCATAAGGTCCGTTAGGGGCTCGGCCGAGGTTACGAGGTCGAGGGCTACCATCAATTCAATATATTATATATGTAATTATGCATTCATGATTGATTTCATTACACCAGAAAATGCATATATTATATATGTAATTATGCATTTCTTTATATTTCATTCGACAATGCATATATTATATATGTAATTACGTGATCTCAGAATCGATCAAATCATATCTCGGTGCATGAAATTCATATGATCTGAGTTTCTCTCACTGTGTTCAATGAAGAGTTGGCCTTTCCTGATGCGGACAAGCGACTACGTTCCTTCTAATTTGTGGTTTTTATTTAGATACACCTCATCATTCTTATTGTGAGTCGGAGGCATCGGCTTCTGCAGTGGGTGACACGGAACGGCTTAATTGAATTGTTTCAGTGAATGGCTTCTGTGAACACCTCGAGAATCAATCTCTATATAAATAAATATCTATACATATGATACTTGCATATCTATGACCAGAGGGGCTCATACGAGGTTACGAGTGTAAGGTTGAAACTTTGCCATTGTCATTTGTAATCTAAATATGAAATCTGATGATGAATATGAAAGGGGACTTTAAAAAGAAATAAACTCTACAAATCTAATGAACCGGTCAGTGTCAGTCACATTGCCAGTGGTTCATAGTAAGCCAGTGCCGATAGCCATAGTCTAATTAACAGCCGGAATAAGATAGCCAATGGTCGCCCAGAGCCAGTTGCCAGGAGGTCCTTGTTGATAGCCCATTGCCGATAGCCGCTAGTTGATGCAGGTGGCGATACACTCTCGATATGCCGGTACTCGATCCAGGCGTGTATCCATGCATTCTTGGTACTCAATGCTGGTACTTTAAGCAAGCGATCCCAAGGGGTGATCCCAGGTAGGTGTTGATGCTGGTACTTGATTCCAATTAGTCTTCTGAGTTGGCTGGCCGGGAAGGAGCGGCCAAAGGGAACTGATTAGTCTTCTACGGAGAGGAGTTCAACTGAACCATCTGCCAAGAGAGGCGTTCCAACAGATTCATATTCCGCGAGATAAGTTCCAACTGACCCATCTTACAAGAAAAGTGGCGTACCCATCATTCACTGATCACGTCCCCTTCATGAAAAAGATATGTAGTACCCATCATTCTCTGCTTTCGTCCCCGTCATTCCCCAGCCACACGGCCCCAGCACTCCCCAGCTCTCGTACCCCACATTCTCACATTAGACCTTTCTCCCTGTCTCCCACCATTACCCATCTCACTCCCAATACGATACAATCCCACGTCCCAATGCAAGGTCTTTTATCAGGCCCCATGCTCTATACCCTCGAACCTACAACTCACTTATATGGGAATGGGTTCAGCAATTGGATTGAAGGCATTAATTTACAATGCTTACTTACAATGGCTCCTGTCAAGGATAGGTTCCTTCCTCTAAGGCCAGGGGAGGCAACAGTGATAGGCTAGAGCGGATTGGTCTCGCAGTTCGCTGAGCTAAACGCGCAATTTCCCCTCGATAAAATGATCGCATTTGAGCACTCGGAGAATAGCTCATTTTCATATCCAATTTCTAGCTTCCCGATTTCCCTAAGCTTACCGATGGACATTACCACCAAGATTTTAATTGGTTGAGTGAATCCTCACAATAGAAATTGAGCAATGAGGATTAAGCAATGAGGTATGCTCCATGAATCTTAGTGATGTAGAAGCTATGGCTCCATATCGAGTGGTAAGGTAAAGTGCTTCTCCTCCAGTGCTTCTTCTCTAGTCCAGTGAACAATCACCTCTCCCACTAGTGAGCATGTATGCCCCACCCACCAATTGTATCTGACCACTCCTCACATGCCCCATTAGTTGGATCTTCCCGTGCCCACCACTCATTAGTAGTGCCATCCCATAATATCTCTCGTGCGGTGTAAACCCTATCTCACACATACACATCAGGTGAGAAATCAAGTGAATAGATCAAGCAACAACCGACCAACACTCATCAACTAAGAGGTAACAGGTTCGGTATAATCACGTCTATATGCAACTACGTAAGCACCACCCACCCGCCTAGCTAGCTGTTAGTTCTATATTGTGGAGTCCCAGGTAACAGAATCCTAGGTAACAGGTTTTTGGACAGAGTAGGACTAGTGAGGCTAGATACTAGGGCATATCTTTATAACATCCCCGTTACACCTGCATAAGGTGAGGTGGTGCCATTTATAGTGTGCACAAAAATAAAGAGCTCAGAGGACTAAGTGTGTGCAGAGCGCAGAAGAAGGACAAATAGAATGCACAGCGCTAGAGAGAAAAGTGGATAAAAGCGCATGGCACTAGAAAGCATAGAGCTCTGAAGGTGCACAACGTAGATGAACAGATAACATAGCTTATTGATTCAAAATAGGGGAACTTACACTTCCCTATCGGTTTGATAAGCTAAAGAGAAGTACTCCCCTATCGGCTCGTCACACTGAAGGAATAGGAACTCTATGCCCCATAATCTAAATCAAAGAAGAATATAACTAATAGCTAGAATTAGTTCTTCGCTTTCGCTCAGGGGCAAGCAGCTTCGCTTACGCTCTGCTTTATAAGTGCATCTTCCTTTTCTTGGTAGCTTCCCATAGTCTAGTGCTGCTGGACTAGTTTTATTTATCTAGCCGGGAGCATAGCTCCTGAAGGCTGGCCTTACCTAACCCGCATATGTGGAAAAATACGGGGAGGAGCCCATGTAGGGACTCACTATTCATATGGTGAGGGAGAGGTGTCGTTAGGCCGCTCGACCACAAAGGCCGCCATCGCCGCCATCAATAGGAGGGTGAGGCCCGGTAGGGACTCGACCAACGGGAGAGGAAGGATGGTTGGTAAATATAAGAAGCTGGTAAGGTGCTCATTCTTGTCTCTTCTCGCTCATACCTCCTCATCTGGATGCTTCTTCCGCCCAGGTGGGTATCTTCTATCTATCCGTTTCCAACCCCACATTACCCCATCCCGACAAAGTGAGTGAGTGAGTGAGTGAGCCTTCTTTCCAGTAGATCTAGTTCCAGCATTATTTGTAGTTCCGGCATTGACACGTGTTCTTATAAGGAAGGAATACTCGCTATGGAATTGGTTCTTTTACAGGTGCTTCAACGGAATCCCAAGTTCTTATTCATATACGGGGTCTCCATCTCGAACCGCTGCTGGATGATCTGCATCATTTCTAGCCACCCTACCAGGCAACGTCGTCACTAAGGTAGCTCAAGCCTCTCCATTCTAATCGACGTCTTTGTAGTATGCCTAGATGTCCTATTAGCTGAGCACGCATAGCCGTGAGAAAGTGAAGTTCATCGGCTTCCCCATCTTTTATTTATTTTGCATCGGCCTTGGAAAGTGAAGTGCTTGCCCTTGCTTGACCCAGGGAGGTGAGTGTTTTAGCGGCCACCTTTACTCTTTTCAGTGTGTTTTTAGAACCTATATATATAGGAATTCTCCAATCGTGGAAGGTAGGCTACTAGGATTAATGATCCCTCCTGTGTATTGATTCGCTACTAGGGATTATAAATCTCATAATCTCTGAAACGGTGTGTTTTATCCAATCACTATTACAAGTCAGTAGGCTTATTACTCTATCGGTGGGCTACTAGAATTATTAACAAGGTGTTCGCAAGGATTAGCAATCTTCGGCCAAACCAAATGAACTTTTATACGAACATCGGCCAATCTCCTTCCGGTTTATCTATCAGCAACCAAAAGGATAGGGAGAAGAACGAAACTTTCGCCTTCCTTCCCTCCCTTGCCGTACCCATTCTCGAAGATTTAATCGATCCATTGTTCAGAACCAGTCAAATAGAGAAGGAAGGTTTTGGCACCAACTAGTGTTTATCAGTGATAGAAACGAGTATGACTGCCTTGAAACATTCTTCGTCGAGCTTTCATTCTCAATCTGAGAAGATAGATTCATTTCTTACCAATGGCCCTAAAGTCAAAATGAGTGAGTGATCCATATTGGGAGCCATCACCTTACCCAGCATCCTTGTTAGTACGAAACGAAGCTACCATTGAACCAGTGAATGCGCCAGCAAAGGGAAAGGTGGAGGCACCACTAATAGCAGATTAACTATCAAAACCAATTTTAGATCGAGAGCTAGTGCCGCCAGACGGAAAGGCAAAGAAGCCAGTTCATTCGCCTTTACTCTGCTGATCGAGCCTCATAAGCACTGTCAGCTAGCGCACTGAGAGTCTCGTTTGTTAACTCTAACCGGGTCTTTATACTAGATTCGATAGCCAATTCTAGATTATATCATTTAAGAGCCTATTCCATATCAATATTGAATGGCGGTTCCGTATTATATCCATAATAGATAAAAATTTGAATCCATGGGGTTTGTTCGAAAGGTTGGGACATCCCAAACCTTCTCAAAGGGTGTGTTCATTATGTGTCTGTGGTTCGATAACGTGCAACATGAGGCCTTGTGGTGGGAAATCCATTGGGTTGGCTGTTACATACATCCAACATGATTCCTGGGGTGGGAGTAATTGGGGTTATCACATCCGATGATGCTGCCTTATTGGAAATCTAGGAGTAGAAAAACTTCCATCTTTATAGAAGTGAGTGGTAGGCTTCCTTGTCACCATAATTTTACATTCAATTTTTCTTTCCAACCTAAATGCCTTCTCCAATGAATCAGGTTCCAAAATGAAAACTTCATGTTGGATGTTATCCTTTAAAGTACCTAAAGTGAATAGCATCAACTTATGTTCCTCTACATCGAAGCACTTATATTCAATTTTTTGGAAGTCCTCAATGTTCTCCCCACCGAACACTTTTGTTTGAGATTTATCAATTGGCTAAAGAAAGCGTTTCTCTTTTATCCTCATAATGTGCTATCATTTCCCTTCGTAAAATATTGACCAAGTGATAATTTTACAGGAGCAAAGCCATCAATACCATACAAATGTATTTTGTTCTAAATGTAAAGTTGCAATGTGTACCTTTTGTGTGTTTTGCACATTATTGAGATCAAAATATTGCTCCATCTGTAGTATTCATGTTACAGGATCCTTTCCATCAAACTTACTCATATCCATTTTTGTAATATGGTGGTTCTTTCCTCCAACATTAGAGTTTATGAAATCACGATTAACATTTATTTTGTTCTCATCATGAGTTTCCTCCACTATATTTTCACCATTAGGAAACATTTCTTGTATCAACTTTGTCAAACCTTCCATGTCTGCTTTTATATCATTCTTCATGTTTTCCATCTTAGCTTCCATGTCATCCATCTTAGATTCCATGCCAGCTTCCATGCCATCAATCTTAGCTTCCATGCCATTCTTCAAACCATCCATCTTAGATTCCACGCCTTTCTTCAAACCATCCATCTTAGTTTCCACACCTTTCTTCAAAACTTCCATTTCATATTTTGTTGCTCTTTGCGAGAGCGAATTTTGTTGCACTTTCTCTTGTAATTTTGATATGTCATGTTGCCATTCTTCGTCTTCATGAATCATAGTAGAGCCTTCTAAAGGCTTAATGGGTGTTGAATTCTTTTTAGGGGCGATTTTAGAATCCAATACTGATATTTATTCTACAATATGCCCTTGGAATCAATTCAACTTGATTCTTCAAACAAGACTTATGCAATTTGGAAAAAAAAATACACACCTTTTACTTACTTTTGAGGAGCTCAATATTGAAATTGACTTATCTCTATACTTGAAAAGCCTAAATATATAAAATTTGACCATATCTTAGTCCTCTAAAGCTTCTTTCAAATGCCATGGGTCTGACTTGATTTGGATTCTTCAAGGAAAATTTATGCCCAATCTCCCACAATGACCTAATTATGGACTGGTTCAGTAGAGCGAAATTGAACGAATTGCCACGTGTCCCTATTTGCTCCTTTGGATCTGAAATTTATAGACAGAAAACTACAATTTGTGTACTTCCAGTCACTATTTAAAAAATTCCAATCCAATGCTCAGAGGGAGAGTTATGAATATTTTCCTACAATCACCTCTTTGAGATGAAATTCGGGAGCCTGAAAAAGACCTAACTTCCACAGATCATATCTCTGAACATATTGCGAACCAAGCTCTGAAATTTTGCAAAGATGTTCCTCATAGTATCAGCTTCATGCTCTAAACATTTCAACTTCTGAACCTTTGTATAAAAAAATTTATAGCGAAAATTCCGCGATGACCTTTTTAAGTGAAATTCAGGAGCCTGCAAAAATCCCTAACTTACACAGATCATATCTCCAAAAATATTGTGAATCAAACTCTGAAATTTTGCGACGATGTTCCTCAAGATTTCGGCTTTGCACTCTAAAAAATTCAGCTTTTGAACCTTCATAGAAAAAATTTATAGGCAAAATTCCACTATGACCTGTTTGGAGCAGCGAAACCCTAGAATCCAAAGCTCTGATACCAAATGTTGTGAAACCAGCTCCAAAAATAGAAGAAAAGAGATATCAACGCTTTATAAATAAGCCACTTTGAGGGGGAAACCTCCAATACATTACATGAATGAACAATTCTTAGATGATACAAATTACAAAACCTCCTTTCTATATATAGGAGTCCATGGGCCACAATGTAATCCTAGTGGGGCCACAATGTAATCCTAGCCGACCTAACAATAATAATTTAAGGGCACAATAATAACAATATGGGGGTTACAAGGGTACAATAATAACAATAAGTTGGTTACACTAACAACAATAAGGGACTATACTAGTAATATAGGGACCTAACATATTTAAAGTTTAAACCAATGTTAAATTATCTCATGTGATGAAAATAAACCTGCCCTTTTTCCCATAAGGTTTAAAAATATAAATATTATAAATATCGCACCCCTATGGTATTAAAACACTTTTTAAAAGGTTTATGTCATATAAATATCATATCTGCGCCATTGATTTAAAAATTTGTTAATGTTTAATTGAAATCATATAATACTACCCCCCTCCGCCAATCATATAACATAAAGTTTTTAACGTTATAAATACATATTTATAAAGTTAAAACCTATCCCACAGCATTGACTAACCCCAGACCCCACCCCTGAATGCCTAGCAGCTCAAAGATGCAACCACAACTATTCGCATCATGATCCTTCAATCCAACGGTCGAAATCCCATATCACATTTTTAGTTGCACGATCCTAACACATTTCCTGACCATGCGAAATAGGTTGTTTTAGCCTTTCCTCTCTCCTCCACGTGTCCTAGTTCTGTTGGATCGCATATGATCCAACTAAAACCACTTACCACTAAAATCCAACGTGATAACCACTTACTTTTTTTTGCCTTTGAAGCTCGAAAACCGCCCATCGCTCGATGTGACCACCATTAATTGCAGGCTAGTGTAAACCTAAAATGCCTAATAAACTCCGAAATTGCACCATGGATTCCTTTTGTTGCATTTTCTGACTGTATTGGTCCTCTTGACTCAGAAAATGGAGCCTGTGCTTTATTTTCAAGCCCAGAACCTAAAAAACACCCACATTTTTTGTCGAAGACTACTGGAAGTCCAAAATTTCTTCCAGAAAATACCAGAGACAAATCAAAATGCCTCAGAACTTGTTCCAAAGAATCATACCTGCATAAATAGGTATTTTCCGAGAAAATCGAGCCTTTTTCATTCTAAAAAGAAATTACTAAAGAAATTGAAACTAGTATAAGCCTAATTTCTCCAAGAAAGTTTCTAGTTACCCAAAAAGGCCCAAAAAGAGACAAAACCCTGTCAAAATTTCGATAAAACCCTGTTTTATACTGCGTTCATTTTTAAAGCGAAATATTGAGTTTATTCTAGTTTTCACAGACTATATAAAACTCTAAACAAACCCACAAATCCTCTGCAGGTAATCAAATCCTCTACACCCGATTTGAAGCAATTTTTAGCACAATTATCCACTGAAAAAGTAGAAGAAACCCCTGTTTCTTATTTCATAACTAGTGAGAGTCGGAAGAACAGTTTAAAGCAAAAATTGAAGGTTTAAACCAAAAAAAAGCTAATTTGTGCTCTGTCACACCAGAAATACCTTCTGTAAATAGTCTAAGCTTACAGAAGTGTACAAAAAACCTAAAAAAACAAAGTTACTAAGACTTGAAGGTCAAAATTGCGAGAAAACCCCTGTTATAGCTAGAACTCCTTTCACTATACTCAATATTCCCTAAAGTCATTACTGGATTCCCTTCAAACCAGGGTTTTATTAACAAATTGTTTGATTTTTTCAGATTATTGTCAGAATATGAAATTTGGCCAATTGTTTCAATACTAGTTGACAAAATTGTTTGCTCCAAATTCTCAAATTTTAATTCAAAAAACTTCATTTAACAAACCTTTTGTATACAAAGAAATAATTAAATCAAAGTCAGAGAGAGATCAGAGAGTAATGAAATTTCATAGTGAATGGTAAAAGTAAAATAAGAATTCACAGTGACAGTGAAAACAGAACAGTCAAAGAGCATCATAGTTAAAGTGTATCAGATGAAAGTCAGAGTGAAAGTCAAATCAGAAAAAGTGACAGAGCAGTCAAGGTAAAATAATAAAAGTAAATACAGAGGTAGTAATAGTTAAACAAAGATTAAAATACTTTCATCAACAACAATTAATTTTATCCTAAGTGAAAGTAAAAACAGTTAAAAGAATAGTAAGGTTAAAGGATGAAAATAGAGTAAGAAGGGACATTTTTGCAGAAATTTCCTCTTTAAGTCATAGTTTTGCAAAAACTATTGTGGCCAATCCAAGATGACTTTTGAAAAACTGGAGGAGGTTTATGTTCCTAATATGCTAAGCTACAAAATCTATCACACTTTATGCACAAGTATTATATAATGAGAGATACATGCACATCTTCAAAGCTTAATTTTCAAACTGTGCAATGTTTTTTTTTACACATATGTTTGCAAAGCCTATTGTAAACCGCTGGAATTGAACTTTGGGAAACTAAGAGAGGTTTATATTAGTAACATATTTATATACAAAAAAATCTTTCACTTTTTACATATCTATTTCGGATTGAGATATACAAAGGTATCATTGGACCCAAAGTTTGCATAATTTCTGGAACAAAATACACAAAGGAAGGAGACAGTTAGTGACTTGGATGCCTCATCATCAACTAAGAGTTGAAATAAAATTCAAATTTATCCTCTTTTTCATCACCTATCCATAAAAAATAGTACCAAATAGATTCATTAGTTTTGAGTGTCATTTTATTGAGTTCTATTTATGTAAAACAGTTTGAGATATTTGTAAACAAATCTTGATATTTTTTCAAGATATTTTAGTTTAGAATTTGTATAAATACTTCACACTTTGAAGTAATATGGTGGAATAAATTGCTGAAGATTTCTATAGTCATTTTTTATTGGACTTGAAGGCTTTTTGTTTCAAATCTCAAGTAGAAGACTGGATCAGACCAATTAGCATCATATTTCAACATTCATGTGATGAGCTATTAAAGTGAAGTATTTCCTTCTTGTCATTGTTTATCTTTCTTTGTTACATGCATCCATTATGTGTTTTAAATTTAAATGAATAAACAAGAGTATTACTTCAGGATTTTTTAAAATCACCCTGTCTTTACTGTTTATCATTTCTATGTTTTCTGCTAATTTCCAGAATAGGGAACCCTTAATTGCTCCCTCTTTCGTTTGACCTTCGTCTACTACTTCTCTTTTCCGGATCAAAGAACCCTCCATTTCTATTTATCCCGATCATATCATCTCACAAAATAGCCTTCCAAGATCTTCATGGGTTATTTATCTTGCCCTGAAAACATTTGACTTTTTGACCTTGATCCTAGCTCTGTCTACTTGATTTTTGACTCCTCAGCCCAATGGAAAAACATATTTCCCACTATCCATCTCATTAGGTTATTTTTCCCACCAAATTAATCAAACCAAAACCAAATTCCACCATCATAACTAGCCTAATATATTATAAAACAAACAAAGTTAAATCTTATAGAGAGAGCCCTCTCTGAACCCTAGGAAGGCTAGATCCTAGAGTTTAAAAGTAGATTTTTGGTTACCTCTGACTATTTCTTTCTTTAACCTGGAGAAATTACTGAGTGATAAAATATTGGAGACTCCACTGGGGAAGACTAACATTTTCTTCAGAAATATTTTACAGGTTCAGATATGATCTATGATGGTGGACAGTGATCAGACATACAAAGGTTAAAATCATCCACCTGGCAACTCCATTGTCCAAGATCCATAACTTCAAAGTTTGGAGGAAACACCATAACCAAAAAAAAAATCCATATTACAAATCATTAATGGTGATACAAGATGACAGATTCTGTGGCAAACCTTTCATCTCATGAGATTTTCAATGAATTCAGGGATGGCTTATTAGAATTTCAGCCTTATGAGGATTTTCTAAGAGCTATCTTCCTTATTTTGAAATCACGTAAATTTTCTCCTCAAATTAAAATATGTATTCTTGAGTTAATTTCTGAAAAATATGAAAATGGCATTAAACTTTTGCATTCTTAAATTCAGTCTTATAATTTCTGAGATCCTAAAGAATTCTTGGAAAATCTTCCTTCTCCAAAGTAAGAGGAAATTGTACTACCTTTTGATTTGCATATTGAGGATGATTATTCTTTCAAGCGCAAGACTGAAGAAATATTTTCAGGGTTTAATATTAAGAATATAACTAATCAATTGGTCATTTAAGGCCTAGAAGCACAAATCATACATTATGCTTTTGATGATCCAATAGAAAATTATATGGAGAATATTTTTAGCTCAAGTCTGCAAACATGTTTTCTCTATGAGGATCAAATATATCATAAATTTCCATTACACATCATATCTTTGATTATGAAGACACATGATCATGTTATGCTTGTAATTTTGATGACAAGCAGTCAAATTATCCATTCATTTTGATAACTACTTGACTGGCTTCATTGGAATTTTTGTATTACCTAATTCAACAATATTATCAATAGATTAGAGTAGGTAGATGAGTGCAAATAAGCTTAGAATTCTGAGCATCTTTCAGTTTTCATTTTTAAGCTAGTTTTTAAATAATTCATTAAGATTTGAAGTCAAGGAAAAGGCCCTAAGATATTGATTATTTAATAGTTTGGTTTGAAGGTTGTAGCACATTTTAGTCTTAGATCAGATTTCAGTTTGCAGAATAAGGTGTAAATTCAGTTCAAGAGTTTTTCAATCACAACATATGCATGTTTGGGATTGGCCCAATGGATCAAGCTACTAGTCGAAGGTGTTCTTGACATCTCACAAGGATATGCCATCCCCATGTGGAGCCAATATTAGGATCCTATAATAATAGGGTTCATAATTTTTTAATATACTTTGATAGTCTTGTAAATATGTACATACCTTGCTTTCTGCAAGTTGTTTTCGCATATTTTGAAATAATAAAAAATGAAACGAGGGTAAAAGTCCTAAAAGAAATATCAAAGGACTTAGAAAAGAATAAAACCCAAAAGAAAAAAGAGATGAAAATAAGACCTAAAAGTGAGCAAGTCAAAATGGCACTACTATTTACTTTTACTGCAAGAATAATGGTTATGTGCAGATTGTTCAAAATGCCATAATCCATGATCAGTTAAATAGTTTAATCTTAAATTTTCATGCTTTGAATTTCATGTTTTAGATAGAGAATAAAGATATCTCAAACAGTTTAAAATTGACAAATCAATAGATAGTTAGAGAATAAATGAGGAGCTCAACAGTTTAATCTGAGCCCTTGGATGAAATAAGGTTAGACTTAGATAGTTTTATGCTTTAAAAGAAAAATGGATTTAGGGTTGCAAGCTTAAATGCACCCATGAAAATGAAGTAAAAAATATTAGAAATAATGATGGGTAGGTAGAAAGCAGTTGTGCAAGACATGTAATAAAGCATCATCGGGAAAAAAATTACAAATTTCCCCTCCCCCACAATGATCCAGTATTCTAAACCTTAAGTTAAAGAGGCTCAAAGAATTTCTCCGACTTCCGTTGGGACCGGACCCAAGGCTTAAATAACTGATTGGTTAAAGATACTGGATTCCATTCATAAAATCCATTTCCCCAACATAGTCACCCTTTTCCAAAAAGATAATCCATTTTTTCAAGTAAAACACCTTTTTTTATTAGTGAAAAGTAAAACCACCCCTTGGTTAATTTCATTTTCATTCAAAAACACTCAAAAAGCCTACAAAATGCATTTTATCTTAAGTCTATGCGTAAAAAATCAAAATGGGACAAACTATCCTTAAAAGCCTATTTTTTACACTTTACTTAGTCTTAAATTATGTATTTTTTCATTTCATATATTACATCTTCATTTCATATTAACTACTAACCTAAAGTATTAAATCCTATATTATATCTCTCCCATATATATTATTAAATCCTTTATATGTAAATAACCCAAAAACCCATTTATTTAAATTTTAAACCTATGTTAAATTATCTCATGTGACGAAAATAAACCTCCCCTTTTTCCCATAAGGTTGAAACATATCAATATTATAAATATCCCGCCCCTATGGTATTAAAACACTTGTTAAAAGGTTTATGCCATATAAATATCATATCTGCGCCATTGATTTAAACATTTGTTTATGTTTAATTGAAAGCATATAATACTACCCCCCTCCACCAATCATATAACATAAAGTTTTTAACGTTATAAATACATATTTATAAAGATAAAACCTATCCCACCACATTGACTAACCCCAGACCCCACCTCTGAATGCCTAGCAGCTCCAAGACGCAATCGCAACCGTTCGCATCTCGATCCTTCAATCCAATGGTCAAAATCCCATATCGCATTTTTAGTTTCGTGATTCTAACAAATTTCCTGATCATGCAAAATAGGTTATTTTAGCCTTTGCTCTCTCCTCCACGTGACCCAGTTATGTTGGATCACATTCAATCCAACTAAAACCACTTACCACTCAAATCCAACGCGATAACCACTTACTGTTTTTTGCCTTTGAAGCCTGAAAACTGCCCATCGCCTGAAGTGACCACCATTAATTGCAGGCAAGTGTAAACCTAAAATGCCTAATAAACTCTGAAATCACACCATGGATTCCTTTTGTTACATTTTCCGACTGTATTGGTCCTCCCGACTTAGAAAATGGAGCCTGTGCTTTATTTTCAAGCCCACAACCTGAAAAACACATACATTTGTTGTTGAATATTGTTGGAAGTCCCAAATTTCTTCGAGAAAATACCAGAGACCAATCAAAACGCCTCAGAACCTGTTCCAAAGACTCATACCTGCATAAATAGGTATTTTTCGAGAAAATCGAGCCTTTTTCATTCTAAAAAGAAATTACTAAAGAAATTGAAACCAGTATAAGCCTAATTTCTCCAAGAAAGTTTCTAGTTACACAAAAAGGCCCAAAAAGAGACAAAACCCTGTCAAAATTTCGATAAAACCCTGTTTTATACTGCGTTCATTTTTAAAGTGAAATATTTAGATTATTCTAGTTTTTACAGACTATATAAAACTCTTAAAAAACCCACAAATCCTCTATGCCCGATTTGAAGAAATTTTTAGCCCAATTATCCACTGAAAAAGTATAAGAAACAGATGTTTCTTATTTCATAACTAGTGAGAGTCTGAAGAACAGTTTAAAGCCAAAATTGAAGGTTTAAACCGAAAAGAAAACCATTTTGTGCCTATTATATTCAATAGACATATGTCACACCAGTAATACCTTCTGTAAATAGTCTAAGCTTATAGAAGTGTACAAAAAACCTAAAAAAACAAAGTTACTAAGACCTGAAGGTCAAAATTGCGAGAAAACCCCTGCTATGGCTAGAACTGCTTTCACTATATTCCCTGTTCCCTAAAGTCATTACTAGCTTCCCTTCATACCAGGGCTTTATTAACAAATTGTTTGATTTTTGCAGATTATTATCATAATATGAAATTGGGCCAAAAGTTTCAATACTAGTTGACAAAATTGTTTGCTCCAAATTCTCAGATTTTAATTCAAAAAACTTCATTCAACAAACAGTTTGTATACAAAGAAAGAATTAAATCAAAGTCAGAGAGAGATCATAGAGTAATGAAATTGCACAGTGAATGGTAAAAGTAAAATAATAATTCACAGTGACAGTGCAAACAGAATAGTCAAAGAGCATCAAAGTTAAAGTATATCAGATGAAAGTTAGAGTGAAAGTCAAATCAGAACAAGGGACAGAGCAGTCAAGGTAAAACAATAAAAGTAAATACAGAGGCAGTAATAGTTAAATAGAGATTAAAATACTTTCACCAACAACAATGAATTTTATCCAAAGTGAAATTAAAAACGGTTAAAAGAACGGTAAGGTTAAAAGATGAAAACAGAGCAAGAAGGGACATTTTTGCAGAAATTTCCTGCTTAAGTCATAGTTTTGCAGAAACTATTGTGGACAATCCAAGATGACGTTTGAAAAACTGGAGGAGGTTTATGTTCCTATGATGCTAGGCTATAAAAATTTATCGTACTTTATGCACAGGCATTACAGAATGAGAGATACATGCGCATCCTCAAAGCCTAATTTTCGGACTGTGCAATGTTATGTTTTACACATATGTTTGTAGAGCCTATTGTGAACATCTGGAATTAAATTTTAGGAAACGGAGAGAGGTTTATCTTAGTAACATATTTATCTACAAACACCTCTTTCACGTTTTACATATCTATTTCGAAATAAGATATAAGAAGGTATCATTGGACCCCAATTTTGCAGAATTTCTGGAATAAAATACACAAAGGATGGAGACAGTTAGTGACTTGGATGCCTCATCATCAACTAAGAGTTGATATCAAATTCAAATTTATCCTCTTTTTCATCACCTATCCATAAAAAATAGTGCCAAATAGATTCATTAGTTTTGAGTGTCCTTTTATTGAGTTCTATTTATGTAAAACAGTTTGAGATGTTTGTAAACCAATCTTGATATTTTTTCAAGATATTTTAGTTTAGAATTTGTATAAATACTTCACACGTTGAAGTAATATGGTGGAATAAATTTCTAAAGATTTCTATAGTCATTTTTTATTGGACTTGAAGGCTTTGTGCTTCAAATCTCGAGTAGCAGACTGGATCAGACCAATTAGCATCATATTTTAGGATTCATGTGATGAGCTATTGAAGTGAAGTATTTCCTTCTTGTCATTGTTTATCTTTCTTTGTTACATGCATCCATTATGTGTTCTAAATTTAAATGAATAAACAAGAGTATTACTTCAGGATTTTTTAAAAGCACCATGTCTTTACTGTTTATCATTTCTTTGTTTTCTGCTAATTTCCATAATAGGGAACCCTTAATTGCTCCCTCTTTCATTTGACCTATGCCTACTACTTCTCTTTTCCGAATCAAAGAAGCCTTCATTTCTCTTTACCCCGATCATATTACCTCACCAAAAATCCTTCCAAGATCTTCATGGGTTATCTATCTTGCCCTGAAAATATTTGACTTTTTGACCTTGATCCTACCTCTGTTTTCTTGATTTTTTACTCCTCAGCCCAATGGACAAACAGATTTCCCACTATCCATCTCATTATGTTATTTTTCCCACCAAATCAATCAAACCAAAACAAAATTGCACCAACATAACTAGCCTAATATATTATAAAACAAAAAAAGTTAAATCTTATAGAGAGAGCCCTCTCTGAACCCTAGGAAGGCTAGATCCTAGAGTTTAAAAGTAGTTTTGTGGTTACCTCGGACTATTTCTTTCTTTAACCTTGAGAAATTATTGAGTGATAACATATTGGAAACTCCACTGGGGAAGACTAACATTTTCTTCAGAAATAAATTACAGGTTCAAATATGATCTATGATGGTGTACAATGATCAGACATACAAAGGTTAAAATCATCCACCTGGCAATTCCATTGTCCAAGATCCATAACTTCAAAGTTCAGAAGAAACACCATAACCAAAAAAAAAAATCCATATTCAAAATTATTAATGGTGATACAAGATGACAGGGTTTGTGGAAAACCTTTCATCTCATGATATTTTCAATGAATTCAGGCATGGCTTATTAGAATTTGAGCTTGATGAGGATTTTCTAAGAGCTGTCTTTCTTATTTTGAAATCAAGAAAATTTTTTCCTCAACCTAAAATATTTTTTCTTGAGTTAGTTTCTGAAAAATATGAAAATGGCATTAAACTTTTGCATTCTCAAATTCAATCTTATAATTTTCGAGATCCTAAAGAATTCCTGGAAAATCTTCCTTCTCCAAAGCAAGAGGAAATTGTACTACCTTTTGACTTGCAGATTAAGGATGATTATTCTTTCAAGCACAAGAATGAAGAAATAGTTTCAGGGTTTAATATTATGAATACAACTAATCAATTGGTCATTGAAGGCCTAGAAGCACAAATCATACATTATGCTTTTGATGATCCAATAGAAAATTATATGGAGACTATTTTTAGCTCAAGTCTGCAAACATGTTTTCTCTATGAGGATCAAATATATCAGTAGATTAGAAGACACGTCATATCTTTGATTATGAAGACACAAGATCAAGTTATGCTTCCAAGTTTTATGAAAAGAAGTCAAATTATCCATTCATTTCGACAACTACTTGACTAGCTTCATTGGAATTTTTGTATTACCTGATTCAACAAGATTATCAGTAGATTAGAGTAGGTAGATGAGTGCAAATAAGCTTAGAATTCTGAGCATCTTTTTAGTTTTCAGTTTTCAACTAGTTTTGAAATAATTCATTAAGATTTGAAGCCAAGGAAAAGGCCCTAAGATATTGATGATTTAATAGTTTGGTTTGAAGGTTGCATCACCTTTTAGTCTCAGATTAGATTTCAGTTTGCAGAATAAGGTGTAAATTCAGTTCAAGAGTTTTTCAATCACAACATATGCATGTTTTGGATTGGCCCAATGGATCAAGCTACTAGTCGGCAGTGTTCTTAACATTTCACAAGGAGATGCCATCCCCATGTGGAGCCACTGTTTGGGCCCTATAATAATAGGGTTCATAGATTTTGAATTGACTTTAATAGTCTTGTAAATATGTGCATACCTTTCTTTCTGCAAGTTGTTTTCGCATATTTTGAAATAATAAAAAATGAAAAAAGGGTAAAAGTCCTAAAATAAAGATCAAAGGAATTAGAAAAGAGTAAACCCTGAATGAGAAAAGAGATGAAAATAAGACTTGAAAGTGAGCAATTCAAAATAGCACTGCTATTTACTTTTACTGCAAGAATAATGATTATGTGCAAATTGTTCAAAATACCATAATCCATGATCAGTTAAATAGTTTGATCTTAACTTTTCATGCTTTGAATTTCATGTTTTAGATAGAGAATAAATATATGTCAAACAATTTAAAGTTGACAAATCAATAGATAGTTAGAGAATAAATGAGGAGCTCAATAGTTTAATATGAGCCCTTGGATGAAATAAGGTTAGACAGATAGTTTTATGCTTTAAAAGAAAAATGGATTTAGGGTTGCAAGCTTAAATGCACCCTTGAAAATGAAGTAAAAAATGTTAGAAATAATGATGGATAGGTAGAAAGAAGTTGTGCAAGACATGTAATAAAGCATCATCGAGCAAAAAATTACTAATTTCCTCTCCCCCACAATGATCCAGTATTATAAACCTTTAGATAAAGAGGCTCATAACATTTCTATGACTTCTATTGGGACCAGACCCAAGGCTTAAATAACTGATTGGTTAAAGATACTGGGTTCCCTTCATAAAATCCATTTCCCTAGCATATTCACCCTTTTCAAAAAAGATAATCCCTTTTCCCAAGTAAAACACCTTTTTTGCTTAGTGAAAATTAAACCCCCCCCCCCCTTGATTAATTTCATTTTCCTTCAAAAACACTCAAAAAACCCTACAAAATGCATTTTATCCTAATTCTATGTGTAAAAAATCAAAATGGGATAAACTATGCTTAAAAGCCTATTTTTTACACTTTACTTAGTCTTAAATTATGTGTTTTTTCATTTGATATATTACATCTTCATTTCATATTAACTACTAACCTAAAGTATTAAATCCTAAGTTATATCCCTCTCGTATATATTATTAAATCCTCTGTATGTAAATAACCCCGAAACCCATTTATTTAATGTTTAAACCTATGTTAAATTATCCCATGTGAGGAAAATAAACCCACCCTTTTTCCCATAAGGTTTAAACATATCAATATTATAAATATCTCGCCCCTATGGTATTAAAACACTTTTTAAAAGGTTTATGCCATATAAATATCATATCCACGCCATTTATTTAAACATTTGTTAATGTTTAATTGAAAGCATATAATACTACCCCCCTCCGCCAATCATATAACATAAAAATTTTAACGTTATAAATACATATTTATAAAGTTAAAACCTATCCCACCGCATTGACTAACCCCAAACCCCACCTCTGAATGCCTAGCAACTCCAAGATGCAATCGCAATCGTTCGCATCCTGATCCTTCAATCCAACAGTCAAAATTCCATATCACATTTTTAGTTGCGTGATCCTAACACATTTCCTAACCATGCGAAATAGGTCTTTTTAGCCTTTCCTCTCTCCTCCACGTGGCCCAGTTCTGTTGGATCGCATCTGATCCAACTAAAACCACTTACCACTCAAATCCAACGCGATAACCACTTACTATTTTTCGCCTTTGAAGCCTGAAAATCGCCCATCGCCCTATGTGAACGCCATTAAATGTAGACCAGTGTAAACCTAAAACTCCTAATAAACTCTAAAATCGCACCATGGATTCCTTTTGCTGCATTTTCCGACTGTATTGGTCCTCCCGACTCAGAAAATGGAGCCTGTGATTTATTTTCAAGCCCGAAACCTAAAAAATGCCCGCATTTGCTGTTGAAGATTGCTAGAAGTCCCAAATTGCTTCGAGAAAAATACCAGAGACCAATCAAAATGCCTCAGAACCTGTTCCAAAGACTCATACCTCCATAAACAGGTATTTTCCAAGAAAATCGAGCCTTTTTCATTCTAAAAAGGAATTACTAAATAAATTGAAACCAGTATAAGCCTAATTTCTCCAGGAAAGTTTCTGGTTACCCTAAAAGGCCCAAAAACAGACAAAACCTTGTCAAAATTTTGATAAAAGCTTGTTTTATAATGCGTTAATTTTTAAAGCAAAATATTGAGTTTATTATAGTTTTTACAAACTATATAAAACTCTAAACAAACCCATAAATCCACTGCAAGTAACCAAATCCTCTGCACCTAATTTGAAGCAATTTTTAGCCCAATTATCCACTAAAAAAGTATAAGAAACCCCTGTTTCTTATTTCATAACCAGTGAGAGTCTAAAGCATAGTTTAAAGCCAAAATTGAAGGTTTAAACCAAAAATAAATCCAGTTTGTGCCTATCATATTCAATACCCCTCTGTCACACCAGAAATACCTTCTCGAAATAGTCTAAGCTTACAGAAGTGTACAAAAAACCTAAAAAAACAAAGTTACTAAGACCTAAAGGTCAAAATTGCGAAAAAACCCCTGCTATGGCTAGAACTATTTTCACTATATTCCCTATTCCCTAAATTCATTACTGGCTTCCCTTCAAACCAGGGTTTTATTAACAAATTGTTTGATTTTTTCATATTATTATTAGAATATGAAATTGGGCCAATAGTTTCAATACTAGTTGACAAAACTGTTTGCTCCAAATTCTCAGATTTTCATTCAAAAATATTCATTCAACAAACAATTTACATACAAAGTAAGAATTAAATCAAAGTTAGAGAGAGATCAGAGAGTAATGAAATTTCACAGTGAATGGTAAACATAAAATAAAAATTGATAGTGACAGTGAAAATAGAACAGTGAAACAGCATCAAAGTTAAAGTGTATCAGATGAAAGTCAGAGTGAAACTCAAATCAGAAAAAGTGACAGAGCAGTCAAGGTAAAACAGTAAAAGTAAATACAGAGGCAGAAATAGTTAAACAGAGATTAAAATACTTTCACCAACAACAATGAAGTTTATCCAAAGTGAGATTAAAAATAGTTAAAAGAATAGTAAGGTTAAAAGATGAAAACAGAGCAAGAAGGGACATTTTTGCAAAAATTTCCTATTTAAGCCATAGTCTTTTAGAAACTATTGTTGCCTATCCAAGCTGAATTTTTAAAAATGGGAGGAGGTTTATGTTCCAAAGATGCTAAGCTACAAAAACCTATCTCAGTTTATGCACAAGTATTACAGAATGATATATACATGCGCATCTTCAAGGCCTAATTTTTGAACTGTGCAATGTTTTGTTTTACACATATGTTTGCAGAGCCTATTGTGAACAACTAGAATTGAATTTTTGGAAACTGAGAGAGGTTTCTCTTAATAAAATATTTCTATACAAAAAACTCTTTCATGTTTTACATATCTATTTCGGATTTAGATATACAAAGGTATCATTGGACCCCAAGTTTGTAGAATTTCTGGAACAAAATACACAAAGGAAGGAGACATTTAGTGACTTGGATGCCTCATCATCAACTAAGAGTTGATATAAAATTCGAATTTATCCTCTTTTTCATCACCCATCCATAAAAAATAGTGCCAAATAGATTCATTAGTTTTGAGTGTCCTTTTATTGATTTCTATTTATGTAAAACAGTTTGAGAAATTTGTCAACCAATCTTGATATTTTTTCAAGATATTTTAGTTTAGAATTTGTATAAATACTTCACACTTTCAAGTAATATGGTGGAATAAATTGCTGAAGATTTATATAGTCATTTTTTATTGGACTTGAAGGCTTTGTGTTTCAAATCTCGAGTAGCAGACTAGATCAGACCAATTAGCATCATATTTCAGGATTCATGTGATGAGCTATTGAAGTGAAGTATTTCCTTCTTGTCAATGTTTATCTTTCTTTGTTACATGCATTCATTATGTGTTCTAAATTTAAATGAATAAACAAGAGTATTACTTCAGGATTTGTTAAGAGCACCTTGTCTTTACTGTTTATCATTTCTATGTTTTCTATTGATTTCCATATTAGGGAATGCTTAATTTCTCCATCTTTCATTTGACCTCTGCCTACTACTTCTCTTTTCCGGATCAAAGAACCCTTAATTTCTCTTTATCCCAATCATATCACATCACCAAACAACCTTTGAAGATATTCATGGGTTATCTATCTTTCCCTGAAAACATTTGACTTTTTGACCTTGATCCTAGCTCTATCTGCTTGATTTTTGACTCCTCAACCCAATGGACAAATAGATTTCCCACTATCCATCTCATTAGGTGCTTTTTCCCTCCAAATCAATTAAACCAAAACCAAATCACACCATCATAACTACCCTAATATATTATAAAACAAACAAAGTTAAATATTATAGAGAGCCCTCTCTGAACCCTAGGAAGGCTAGATCCTAGAGTTTAAAAGTAGGTTTGTGGTTACCTCAGACTATTTCTTTCTTAACCTTGAGAAAGTACTAAGTGATAACATAAATGATGCAAAAATTTCTCCCATATTACTTTTCAATGATATTCATCTATGTGCTAAAGAATCCACTCTATTGTATTTTCACACAAGAAGACTGGTGGGAATCTTGTAATTTTGTGTAGCCAAGAATTATTTACATTGATGTACACCTGGAAGTCCTCCTCATCTTGTGGAATGTATATCCTTGAAAACTTTGAGTAGATGTCACCCCATGTGAGCTTCGTTGCCTTATCAATATATAAACATTGTCACCATAGATAGGAAATTTCATAGGTTTTTTCACTACTCCTTATATATTTCTTTCCACCCTACCAAAGCTTCTACCAGATCCTCTTATTATAGGTGGAAACATCTCTCCGGGATAAGATGAAATGTTGAGGCAACCTAGGTTGATTGTACTTGACATATGGAAAATATTTATCAGTTTAACAAATGCTAGCTTACATTAATGTTAATCACTAATTGCACAAGAAAATATCAAGGTCTAAGTCATGCTTAGGAATGATAGGGTAAGGATGATCATCCTTGTTAGGGATGGAGTCTCCCCTTGTAGGTCACAATTTCAAACTACAAGGAAATTCAAATTTTAAATTAACAATGTCACTGAATATTGTAACAGTGATTTGTGACCTAAAGGAAGGACAAGCATAAGTAGTCACAGGTTTGATTCATAGCGCAAGTCTCATTATTATACTGTAGTGTTGATGAAGGATAAGACTATTGTTTGCAGCTTAAGCATTGTCATATTTTAAACTTCTATTTTATATCACAATTTTAGATCATAGTCTCACTGAGAACTACATATGAAACTAGCTATACAAGGAGAGAGAGAGGTCATTTTAATCAAAAAATTCACTCTAGCTTCATTGGGCTTATAAATGTGAATTGTGACCTATGGTAAATTTCACCTATACTAGTTAGCATATTTGAGTTTCAATATCCCTGGCTCTAAAGATGTAAATTTGAATCATAAAATATGTTTCCCAATATGATTTAGTTATTGTATCTATGATCCTTAGCAGCTTAACTTGTGATGGATAATAAAGTGTTTCTCTATGTATGGATTGCAAGGAGAGTGAGGGATTTTGAAACACATTAACAAAAGGAGTGGCAAATTTTTTTGACGATTTTTTTGGAACATTGTATGATCTATGCCCTAAATAACATATACAATCCCATTTTTAAATGAATACATAGAATTTGAAATCATAAACCCTACGGCTACACCCATGAATGAGCGTATATAAAAAATGAAGCAATTTCAATGAATTTAGAAATAGATTGTTTGATATATAAATCACACGTAATTCAAAATAGAATCAATGTAAACTCAAGGAAGAACCTTTAGCATAAGAATGATAGGACAACATTTGAGGTCACAAGTGCTAAGTCTTGGAATTAAGAAGGGAATTGATGGCAATAACTTGGTGGCCAAGTGTAGCGGTAATAGGAGAAGACATGTGCAGGTTATATAAGTATGTAGCGTTGGTGCAATGAAATGATTCAACACCTATAAAGTGTAGACAAAGAAATGTTTATTGTTAAAAAATGCAGCAAGAAATTATCAATTTAATTTTGCCTTGGTCAAATTAAGAAAATTTGAATTTCAACATCAACAGACAACTTGGATGTAGTTAACTTGTATGACATGGATTGTGTCACCCAATTTACTAAGTAAATTTGACTTAGAGGAGTTAGAGTTAAGTTGAGCATGTGTGATTGCTAATTTGTAGAAATTAAGGTTAATTATCTCAAGTTGTTTTTAGTTAAACTAGTTCTAATTGTTGAAGGAACTAGTGTAAGGTCAGTTGTGTAGTGGGACATCGGTCAAACTCAGTGATGATCCATTTAACTGATCAATCAACCCAAATTTTCTAGTGCATGCAGAGAATTCAACTTCTCCAAGCTTGGTGGAGATTCCAAAGTAGTGTAACATCAATTGTAAACTAGTACAAAGTGCACAAGTGTTGCATGGAGTCAGATGATCAACCTAAGGAATTGCACAATCCATTTTGGATAAATTACTTAACAATAGGGGCCTAATTTCTCAAGGAATAGCGCAAGGAAATAGAAGTTCAAGCAGTAGTATAAATTGACTAATTATAGGTCAAAGCTTCTCAGTGAGTAGAGAGATAGGCTATTCACTTGTAGGTTTTTCTCAGTTGAGCAAAGCAATTGTAATACATATCTATTCATCAGATTAATGCAAGCAAGCATTGGGGATTTAAGCATATTTCTTTCCCCAAAAAAAAATATTTTGTGCATGTGTGTTATTTGTTATTGCATGTCTGAAATTATTGTTCTAGGTTGTGAACTACTTTCTGTAGAGAAGTAGAGTAGTTTTGTGTCTTGTTATTTTGATTAAAATATCATAAGTAGTTGCAAATTACAACATAGTTTCTACATGGTATTAGAGCAAGATTCACATTAGAGTGGGAATTTCAGAGTTTTTTCTTAGGAGGTTCGAATTTCAAGTTCAGTGGAGCGAGATCTTTTCAGAGCTAAGGAAGGAAACTCTAATTTTGTTGCATGGAAGGATCACATGGAGGCAGTATTGGATGACAATGGATTGCTAGAAAAAATCAGGACATATGTTGCAAAACTAGCATAATATAATGCCCAAAACCTTTCTCAGTAGAAGAAAAATGTAGCCAAGGCAAGGATAATAATACTGGAGGGTTTACGGGACCACATTGTAACCAATATCCATGGGAAAGAAACTCCTTATGCAATGTGGAAGGAACTGATAGATCCGCTCCAGAATAGAAGCGACCATACGAAATTGGTGCTCAAGGATAAACTTTGAAATATCAAGATGTAGAAGAATGACACTATTCAATAGTATCTTAGCAGGTTCACAAAATTTTGTGATGAGCTTGTAGGAGTTGGTGTTACTATTTTAGATGATGACATGGTCAACCTAGCCCTTCTAGGCCTTCCCAAGATTTGGCATAGTTATCAAGGTTCGGTGAACGAGAGGGAGAAACTACTGAATTGGGAATGTTAATGGATGGATTTGGTACATGATGAAATAAGGCAAAATATAAGAGATGAGACTTCATCTGAGGGTGAGGATGAAGAAAAATTTGCATTTGCTGGAAAGGAAAAGAAGGGAAAAGGGAATAAATCTCAATCCAAACTAGAATCCAGCGAAGGGGGCAAGAAGAAAGATTTTTCTAAACATAAAGTCTTCCATTGTCATGAATTCGGGTGTTATGCCATGGAGTGTCCACATAAAAAGGAAAGCAAGAAGACCTTAGGAGGAGAAGTAGGTAAAGCCTTGCCTTCACAATTTGAACTTGAATTTAACCTTATCACATGCATGGCGAACACAATAATGGGGAGCATGTGGTACTTGGACATAGGTGCATCGTTCCACATGACCAGGTGTAGAGACATTTTGAGTGACCTCACAGAAAATTATTTTTAGATGCACATCGATATGGGAGACAAAGGAAGTTATATCACGACCGAAGTTGGTACAATCAACTTTCTGAGGGAGTTGGTATCCCCCTTCAGGCTCAAGTATATCATATTCGTTCCGAGCCTAAAGAAAAATCTCTTCTTTGTTGCAGTTTTGGAAGACTTTGGTTATGATGTGATCTTCAGAAAATGAAAGGAATCCCCGACACACATATCCATGGTACATGTGAGGCAGATCAGGGTTCGTGTGAAGAACCTGTGTAATATAGATGTGGAAGACTATGTTGCATTAAGCACTAAGGTGGAGAAGGTGTAGAGTTGCGATGTATATGAAATTTGGCTTAGAATACTTGGCGATTTGCATCATGGCGCCCTAAATATTATGCATCAAGTAACTGCATCCCCCCCAAAGGAGCACTCGAGCAACAATATGTATGCAAAGGATGTACTTTTGGGAAGTACACAAAATCAACATTCCATGATCGAGACAACAAAGCACATGTAGTCCTAGAAAGGATCCACCCTAATGTTTTTCAACCTTACTCGATAACCTCCACTTCCAGACACAAATATTTTTTCATTTTTATTGATGACTTCTCATGGAAGTGTTGGATCTTCTTTACGTGGAATAAAAATGAGACATTCTCTGAGTTCATAGAATTCAAGGAACTAGTTGAGAAAGAAAATTGAAAGAAGGTGAAGGCTCTCAAGAGTGATAATGAAGGTAATTACATTTCAAATAAATTTAAAAATTTATGTGAAATAGAAGGTGTTTGATGATATTTGATAGCATCCACCAACCCACAGCAAAATGGGGTGGCTAAGAGAAAGAACCGTAGCATTATGGGCACAGTGAGGGAGACGTTGCATGACCAAGGAATACCTATGCATTTGTGGGCTAAGGCATGCAACATAATAGTCTATTTTTAGAAACAGAGTCCTCATTGGATTTTGGGCATGATTAAACTGAAGGAGGCTTTCTTGGGAAGAAAGTTGGATGTGTCACACTTTAGGGTTTTTTGAGCCTTTGTATACTTCCATGTCTCCAAAGAATCAAGGAAGAAGCTTGAGTCGACAACAGAATTGGTGCTATTTTTGTTTACATAGAAAATCCCCACAACTACCATCTTTAATTTCCATTCCTCAGAATGACAATAGTGCGAAGATATGTAAATTTTGATAAGGAGAAAGCAATGTGGTGCTCCCTTGAGAGGGAACTTAAAATCCAATCAGAAGAGTAGATTTTAGCTCCAAAGGAGGAGCCTTAGGAAGTTTTGGAGTAACCAAAAATTGAGGAGCACAGAGTGGAGACATCCAATCAAGAATAACCATCCAGAGAAGATAGAAAAATATTCAGGGAAGTTGAGATACTTATGTAGGATGCAAGGGAGAATGTGGGTGCTCCTTCAAATTTTCATAGGAAGAGAAGGTCACTTGATTCGTACGCTGGCTACATGCCTCTAGTGACTAAGTTTGTAGATTCTAAGCCATACTCTTTCGAGGAATCATTATAGAAACCTATATGGTTCGATGCAATGGTGGAGGAATACAAATCCATTGTAAAGAATAGTGTTTGAGAACTAGTCCCAAGACCAGCAGATAAATCAGTTGTGGGTTCATCATGGATCTTCAAGGTTAAGAAGGTAGGAGAATAAATAATAGAGAATTATAATTCCATATTTATGTCCAAGGGGTACTCTAAATTTGAAGTAATTTACAATGAGGAGACCTTTGCTCCTATAGCAAGCTACTCATCCATTAGATTGATTCTTGCTCTGGTTGTGTTGATGGGGTGGAAGATCCACCAGTTGGATGTAAAAACAACATTAATGAATGGAGTTATTTAGGAGGAGGTGTACATTGAGAAACCAGAAGGATTTGAGACTTTTTGTCATGAGTCTCATGTGTGCAGCCTCAATCGAGTGGTGTACAGTCTCAAACAATTACCTTGTGCTTGGTACACCAGGATTGATAGCTATCTCACTGGTTTGGGATTCGCCAAAAGTGAGGCAGATTCAAACCTATATCATATCTTGGTAGAAAATAAATTTATCATTGTTGTCTTATATGTTGATGATTTAATTTTAACTGGTGATTAGCATTTGATAAGATCTTACAAGGAGGACCTTGCAAGAGAATTTGAAATGAAGGACACGAGTCTCATGCACTACTTCCTCGGCTTGGAAGTATGGCAAGGCGATCGATAATTATTTGTCTCTAAAGGAAATTATGAAAATGAGATATTACAAATATTATACATGGAGAGTTTCAAACCCATGGAGATGCCTCTAGTGACCAACTAGAGGAAGGAGGATGCCACTTCAGGTGAAGAAGTGGATTCTACCATTTATCGACAGCTAGTGGGTTCACTAATGTACCTTGTGAAAACATGACCAAATATGTGTTGAGAATTTAGTAGGGCAGAGTTTAATTCGAAATTTATCTTCTTGATAATTACTTGTGAAATTTTTATGCTTCTATTACTTATATCTTATCTTCATTAGCTTATTATGTCTTTCATCAAGTCAATTATCAAAACATAAGAGACATAGAATTTAGGCTCTTCAAGCTAGGTCCAAAACCTCTCCCTCTTGGAGAGGAAAACCCAAAAGTAATTTTTCTTATATATCTTCAATTGATGAGTACAATGACCATGAAATAGACCCTTGAATTCAATATGCCTCCAAGACCTTGTCACTGCACCACTAGCCTTCTTATGTTAATCTTATATTTTCTGCACCAAAGCTAGGGAAGCTTGGTCCCTAGCCTTTGATTCCTTTTTCGAGTCACCCAATCATTGTTCCTTGGCCTATCTTACTTCTTCATCTAGACAGATTCACCCTTAACTAAGGCAGCCGTCGATCTACCCTGTTCTCTGCTCTTTTTTATATCGCACTATAGAGATGTAGAATACTCAAGGCAGAGTATAATAGAGCATGTTTAATTCGTTGTAATGAGACTCTTATTCACTTTCTTGACACTTCTCTTCGCACCAAAATTCAATCCATTAATACGCACCGAGGTTAGACTTCTCCCTTCCTATAATAGGTCTCAGTATCCTAGGTTATGCGACGTATATTATGCCTGTAGTGTCCCTTCTTGGTTAGTTAGTTTTGGTGACACCTGAAGGGTGATTTTGATGGAGTGTATAAATATTATATATGTCAGACTTATATATATGCTCATACACTATAGACCTATTTTGGTTCACATGGTTTTTGGATGCTTATGATAATATCTATGGTTGAGTGTATAACACTGATTTTGGTTAAGTGCATATTAGCTATGTTTCTCTTTTGGCAACCTATTTTTACTTTGGTGTATGATATGAGTGATAGTCTATGAGTGTGAAACAAGAATAAAAGCTAATATTTGGAGTAGTTAACGAACCATAATATTGTTAATGATTTATGATGTGTATGATTATACATGCTTGACCTTGGATTTAGCACAATTTGGTAGGGAACTTAGTTACTTCCAAGAAGGATGCTCAAATGACTATGGAGGTCATGTATAAATTTGGGTAAAATTTGATTGAATTAAATTCATTATGAAATTTTTTGATGCTTTTAATATATGAGGTTATGATGTGCAAGTATGGGAAACAAGGCATTGCCAACAAATCATCATATGCATATGATCTCACAATTAGTACCTTGAGGAAAACCATGTAGCTTCAAAGAGGAATAGATCAGAATCTATGGGAAATATTAGGGTGTGAAGTCCTAACTTTCGAAATATCAAGGCATGGAGTCTTGGATCTTTGGAATAGATCAAGGTGTGGAGTCTTGATTATACTAGGACGTGGAGTCCTAAGCACAGGGGCAAAGGAGCAGAGTCCTAAAAAGGCAGGAGAGGTGCACAATAGGGATGTGGAATCCCTATTCTCTGACTTAAAAACACCAATTAAGGGCTTACATCAACCAGGTGAATTAATCTAAGTTAAAATTTTAGTTTAATTAACTCTAATTTACCCACTTTAGAGGGTCATTTAAAATAAAATTTATTTTAATACAAAAATATTAATTACATATTTTTGAAAATTCAATAATAGAAAGTTTTCTAGAAAGAGCACATGGGGGAATTAATATTAGACAATTAAATTAATTAAATAATTAAGAAAAAATGAGAGGTTGCCACCTCATGGGAGGGTGGTGAATAATATGAATTATAATAAATTAAAAATTGGTTAATTTTTGCATGAAGGGGTGAGGTGTCACTCCACTCCATGCTTATAATATGGAAGGATTTTTCCCCATGAGGGGAGACCAAAAAGAGTAGGGAAATGATGCCAAAATGACTATCCAATTTCTAAATTAAAATACTAATAATTTATCCTGGCTGATTTAGACTAAACAGTGTGAGAGGAAGATAGGATATCTTCCTTAGTTTGCCCCAAGTTTCTCACTATTGTTGAAGTTGGTACTATTTGTGGTTCTAAGGAAAAATGTTTCCTTTGGATATGGTTGGGCGGAAAATTTCCAGTTTGTTATATTTTTCTTTAATTAACCTTTCTTGGATGAAGATGTAGCTAGATTAACTTTAAAATGTTTCTTGTTTTTCTAATATATCTAATCATAGACAATGGATTACAATTTATTTCTTTAGTTATATATATGTATTTGGTTATACATATGTTGAAATTACATAATTGCAAGAATATTTTTTGTTTTAACCGATGGGTCAATAAGGACACCAATTAGTAATTATTCATTTAAGTGGGTTGTGAGACGACAACATGATAGTGTTAATTTTAGCATCTATATATTCTATTCATTATAAGTGTATTGTTCTTATTTTAATTCTAGTCTCTATATATTTTATTCAGTATAAGTGTATTGTTCTTATTTTCAATTTAAGGATCTTTGTTTTATTGAAAATTTATGTTTATGCAAGCATATGTTGAAGAAGAGATACTATTTTGTTATAAAAAAAAAATGTTTATGAAAGCATATGTTGAAGAAGAGTTACTATTCTGTTAATTTTTGTTGGGAAACAAAGAATAGGATTACAATAATTCACCAGAGTGAAAAACAAACAAACCATGTCATGTAAACTATAATTGGAAGATATGATGTTCATATTCCTACCTATTCTCTGAAATCCTCCTTCAACTTAGTTGGTTTCCTTTAAGGTTATATATTTATCTTTCATCTAATAATATTTTTTTGCAAAAGTCTTGTTGCACTCATTTTTTTAAAGACATCTAGCACATTGTTCCTACTCTATGTTTTCCTAGAAATATAGGATTTATTCTTTTTGCACGAAAGAAAGTTCTCTTGAAATATAACATTTATTCTTTTTCCAGAAAATAAAGTCTTCTTTGAAATATAATGCTTATTCATTTTGCAGAAAAGAAAAAAATATATGTAACTCCTTAATTTATTGATTACTAATGTTAGTGTGCTAATTTAGAGAATTGTATCATTAAATCCAAAGGTGGTGGATAATACTTTTAGCTTGATGGGTGTATATATTGGTGCGTTGCATTTACTTTGGTTAATGGGTGAGATAAATTAGTGTGGTAATCCTAACTTTTACTATATATAAATTCTTGGAAAATATGAGTTTATGATTCCCCCTTTACGCTATGTAATGGTAATCCTCCTTAACATTTACTATATATAAATTCTTGGAAAATATGAGTTTATGATTCCTCCCTTTGCACTATGTAGTTTGAAGCTTTCATTATTGCCAAAAGTATTGGTCTCAAATAGTTTAACCTTGGTAATCTTTTATAACATTGGTAATCTTTTATAACCTTGGTAATATTTATATTTATTCTTGGAAAATGAGATTTTTATGATTTATCCATTTGCATTATGTAGTTTAAAGTTTTTGTTTCTATAAAAAATATTAGTATGGAATAATTTTTTAAAGCAGATACTATTAAACTTTTTACACACTCTGGATCTTTGGTCATTTTACCAATAGTTGATTTTGGAATGAGTTTAAATCATTTATTATTCTTTTAATGTTTCACTCTACATAAAAACAAATCTTAGCACGTGTGCTTCCACGGGGAGTAATTTTTTTGAGAAAATGTGAAAGAAAACTTTGTTTTGTTTGTTTGGACTGTTGTTGAAAATAATAATTTTGTTTGGACTCTGGTTGAAAAGAATACTTGGAATGTTGTTGAAACGAATACTTGAATCTTTCTGTAGGTTGGAAAGATATACTTTTATTTTGTTTCATGAAATATGCAATGGTAACCATAATAATATTTAGTTGATTTATAGAAACTATACTCTAGTATCCTTCATTGACAGGGATGTTATTCAAATATTAAATTGACTTTATGTTACTAAGCTTGAGATTCAATGGCATCTTTATCGTATTATTAGGTAATTTAAATTGTATGTAATTTTAATTATTGGAAATTTTATTATGTCCAATTTTTAATTTTAGGATATATATAAATTCCCTTGGAATATTTTGCATTTAAAGCTATGGTATAGACAAAATATTCTCATAGTACATAAAGAGAGTAATTTTAGTTGTTTGGGGGTAAATAAGCTAACTAATTTGGAAGTAAGATAAATGGATTTTAGAGTACATAAAGAGATTAATTTTAGTTGTTTGGGGTAAATAAGATAACTAATTTGGAAATAAGATAAATGGATTTGGAATTAGCGGGGTTATTGAGATTTAAAAGGAAATTAATCTAGTGGGGTCAACAATATATGAGCCAAAATAAAATGAAGATTGATTTCCATAGCGAGTAAGAATCTATAAAGTCAGTAAATAAGTTATAAAGAAGAGGAAATGGAAATGAATCCTCATGTTTTGATCATTTGATGATTTCGTAATGGTATCAAATATTCCTAAAATGCCAGAATTTTATGTTTAAAATATAGGGTATTGTTGCAAATAAATATTGTTCAAATGAATGGATCAAATGTTAACATTTGAACTTTACGTTACTTGGAATGAATGTTTTAGGATATGATGAGTTCTTCATTTTTGGAATACTTATAATTTGTGTGAATTTTTTTGTATATGATGAGTCATTCTTCATTTTGGAAGACTTATAATTTATATGATGATTAATGTGTTTTGTTTTCGTGTACTATGAAAGGCCAAAAACATGATACAAAATCTATGTAAAATATTGTT
Source organism: Pinus albicaulis (assembly GCA_034641835.2). Classification (NCBI taxonomy): domain Eukaryota; kingdom Viridiplantae; phylum Streptophyta; class Pinopsida; order Pinales; family Pinaceae; genus Pinus; species Pinus albicaulis. The sequence goes on from CM076569.1 coordinate 974,163,673, forward strand.
AACATATAGTAATAATATAGATCTATTTTCAATGTTTGTATGAAACATGGATACGTTTTATGTATTAAAAAAAACACCTATTTTGGGTAACTTGAGTTACAAACCTTGTTGGTAATCAGAGCGAGCTACAACACTAGGACCTAATGGGCATACATGCTTGCTAGTATATTAATATATATGAATGATGATTTGGGATCCATGTTGAATTGTTATGTGTGAACTCCCAAATAATTTTCTTGTTTATTTTGTTGAGATTTTGGAAATATATAGGTAAATTATAAACTAATAATCTCCTTTGATTTAATTAAAAAAAGTATGTTAGGGCACTCTAGCACTCACTTTAACCCACTTAAAAAATACAATTTTAAAAATATTACAACACTTTAGCACAAAGCTTGTACTTCATCTTCTTGTACTTTAACATTGAGCTAGTACCTCATCTTGTTGTACTTTTCATGTTTTAATTTTCAATTTGTATGGAGATTTAACTTGAAATTCATCTTCATGTTTTATGGTTTAAGGATACATTTGAAATAATTCCCTAAAATTATGGGGAGACTAAATTTGGAGTCTATTTCCATTTCTTATTATTCCATTTAAAGGTTATGATTTTGAGATTATTTCAAAAGATTTGAAATGAAGATTAGTTTGGATTTCAACTTTACATATTTTTTTAGATGAAATTTTAGATACACACCATATTACATTAATCAAATAAAGTTGCATATATACATGAGGTATAGTCTCAAGATAGGGGAGCTATCTTGGACGCACAATAAGTTGGTTGAGGAAATATCTCAACCTCACACCAAACTAGGAACTTAGTTTTAGCTAACCTATGGAATAGGAACATACTCTATACATAGAGAGAATCACAACTGAAGACAAGTAGGAATTACACATTCCAACACACCCCTTTAATGACTACTTGTCTCAATATCCATTTGCAAAATCTACATCTGGTCTTGTTTGGTAATTACACTTTGTATATTTTTCATGCTATTGTCGATGTCAATATAAAGGAACAACCATCTACCGAAATGCATGGATTCCCAACCGCTGCAACTGCCAGTCTACTTGGAATTCCTTCACATACATGGTTTATCCAACCTCTCAATGAACTCCCCCTAGACATAAAAGTTCACCTCATGGAGTCTAGAACCAACACGGCCCACCCAAGTGTATCCATCCAGCATGACACACTCTTCCAGGGTGTTAAAACTCTCTGATAGAGGGAACATATAACAAAGGGGTATGCATGCCTCTCTAGGTCTTACAACACGTATAAACTATAAATGACATGTAGATTTTCTCCAATTACAATCTGTGACTCATACTTTACCATGGTCATGAGTCTATTCTACAAACATAAACAAACTTTGACTACATCATTCATATACTAGAACACACCACTACTATGGCTTTGTACTTTAAGTCTTTGGCATCTTCATTTTTTACTTTGGCATGCTAGTTTACAAAGTCTATTTGTGGTCAAACATAAGAAAAAGATATGTCGACTTCCATATAAAGGACCAACCATCCATCGGAATGCATGGGTACCAACCGCTGCAACCGCTAGTCTCGTAGGATGTCCATAGCATACATGGTTCTTTCAACCATTATCACTTCATACATGTACATGTATCTACAGATCCCCCTCCAACATGGGTTTTATCGGATGACCCGTAACCATGTTAAAAAATGTTTGAATGGATTAATATAAATCCCACTGGTCAGCTCTACGAAAGAGAGTCTAAACCAGAAGAGTCTAGCTTCTGCAGAACGCTCTTCCTTCATCGGTGAACTCTCACCGGTAGTAGATCTGTCTTAGATCTCTTCAGCAAAATTTTTACTGGATCCCTTCATCGGCGACCTTTCACCAGATTTATTCATCGGCGACCTTGCACCGAATCTCTTCATCAGTGGGTGAACACTGGCACAGAACTATTTCCAGTCCACTTCACCGTTACACATGGTTTCTAGCTGACCACAAACCGACACTGCAAAATGGTTTCTAGCTGACCACGAACCTGTTAATTACAAAGTGGTTTTGATATTACCACGAACTTTACAGGGATACACATGCCTTGCAAGGCTTACAACACAACTCCAACTCTTGGAGTTACCAGGTACACACAATTACCACTAACATGCTAATGAATCTATTCCAAGAAACTCACACAAAACAAACTTTCACAAACTTGATTGGCCATCATCTTTTGTCGTTCACCATACCATTCACATGCTAGAATACACCAGTGCTTTCTTGCTTGAATATTTCTATCATAGATTTTGTACTTTTGAGTTTTGGATATACTGGTCTTGAATCTCCATGCTTTACCTGTCATTAGTTAGAGTCACGAATTCTAACAAAATGACTACATATTGAGGTCGTGAATCTCAATATGTATACAAACTTCCAAGACATAATCCCTTCAAAAAAATAAAAATAAAAGCACATTCAAAAATATATGGCTATGATTTTATGCATTAATGCAAAAGCACCAACCATGGCTGCAATATCTTAAGTGCACAATCATTCAAGAGGGGTAAAAATTTGTGCTCACTAGCACCACAGAGTAAACACCCCCTTCTTCGATATGGTAGCATTGCCATCAAATTCACCTCTAGGTTCGAGCATGATTGACTCCTTTCCTGGATATATGTTTGTGAATCCAACACTGAAACCAATATTCGAGGACTTGGCCCTTCTCAGTGGCCTCATGCATCCTCTCGCCAAATACAACCGAACACTCAAAAAAATATCAATGATCCTATCACAAGCAAACATCCACTACGCATATTACTACTTTTGATTTGCAACAATTACAAATAAGAAAACACACTAATCGATGTCCATTCTATTGTATGTCTTCATGCCATGCCATCACGATGTCTTTGAGCCCTGGCCTACGCTCCTGGTTGCAAAACTTGTTGTATTCCAGCGTGTCATCCCTGCCTTGCTGACTTGAACGACAAACAGAGAGGGCATAACCTCGAATATCTCAGCAGTAATTGTCAGTTGTCCCTTGCGACCTTGCTCTACCCCTTCCAGCTTAACCTTGGAGTCTCCTTTCGATAGACTTGCTTGAGACTCGAAAATGAGGCCAGAGCAATAGACTTTCTCTCGGCCTCGTCACAATGGCAACTCCAACTTCTTAACACAACATTTGACATATGATATCTTGCTATGTCTCCTTAATCACCTGCTACATTTCCTGCTCGCATTGAACAGTAGGGATTGTATCATACATCTTATTCTTCGACAATGCAGCCGAATCTCATATAACAGTGCAGCAACATCCCGACCAATCTCGTTTCCAAGATACGAGGGGTGTGATCAACTTCGAGGCTGGTGGAAAGAGGAGGATGCAACCAACATACCAAAAACCTAGTCCACAGAAAATGGTGTTCGATCAGGAACTTTGGGAAAACTAAAAACTTCGGCCATCACGTACGTGCACTGCATGGACTCCAGCCTGGCTAGTGCCTCTCGCCCCAGCCATCGAGCGATTTAAAGATCTCAATTTTCTTAAGTGGTATGGAATGTGAATGGTACTCGCCACCATAGCTCCCAGACGGTGCCCCCAATAAAACTAGCGATGAAAACCAATTTACAGCGAATCGATCCGATTCGAATTAGATATTCATTTATCGGCACACTGGCTATCATAATCAATGATCTCCTTGTCCGTGACTGACCTGGAATGTTGTACGGTCAAAGAAGGGAGTGATCCATTAACTACAGCACCACCTGCACTGCCAACGATGAATCCAGGGCGCCTTACACAACATGCAATCATTGAAGAGTTCTCAATAGAATTTTCCAGGGACATTAAAAAGTCCAAATACACTTCGACTCTAATTTCCATTTAAGCTAGTTTCCATGAAAATCATAGCAAATATGATACCAGAGAATCCAATGGTACACTCGTCCATAAAGAAAGGATAAGGATGCACTGGGTGGTGCACTGCCAGATAAGCAATGAGAAGATTCAAAACCGCATTGCAGGTAGCTAGCAGCAATGTGGCATGCAAGTATCAAACCGATCACATAATTCACTCTAGCCCACTGCCAATAGGCACCAAGGCCATCATGTTGAATATAACATGCAGCACCGAACCATGAAATACCACAGAGGTGTAGATCCTATACACTTGCAACCATGAAACTAATTGTGTTGGCCAGAAACAAATCTCATAAAAGGAATCATATCCAGCCAGCAGACATATCAAGTAAATAATACCACAAATAGCCACCAATCCAGATGTGACAAATGGAACTCCCGCCATGCAGATCTGATCCAATCTGCCTCAACCTCGTATAAAATTCTGACATGGAGCCTCGACCATGAGAGAGCCAACACCGCCTCCATAGCTTGACCTCGCAGCAGCTGCCACCAATTGGCCTTCACAGCAGCTGCCACCGATCTGATCCACATGGGGCTATTTTGTCTTCAGGCTCGACCTTCTTTGTGACGGGCTACTCCACCGATTCAACGATGTTGCCCCTTGGCCTTCGCACGGACACAAAAAACATCAGTGCTCTACCCGCACCAAAAACTCTCTCGAATCTCTCTTCGATGAATTGGCTTTTCGAACCTGAGGAAAAACATGAGAAACTCTTGGGAAACTATGCCTATGTGGGATATACCCTGGATGTTATGCATCGTCTTCCCCCCTCTGCATAGCTCTCAACAATCGAATGGTCAACCAGGGTTCGAACCGAGATTCTCTTTTCATCTGCCAAAACTAGGATGCAACTCCCATGGATCCCCAGTGTGAGTTCATATGCTAGCGAGGATCTCGTCTCGTCATGGCAGAAAAAAAAAGTTTTGCAATTGGCCGTTGGTGGATTTCACAACGTACAAATAGACAGTTGAAGATCTTCCTTCTCCACCACCGGAATGCAATCCACTTTACAGGAAATCCATAGCCCTTTGCACACTTGTTCCTTCTTACCCAACTCCTCCACACAATTGGATCCACTGCAGCCACCATGCTTCACCGAAGCGTTAGCAAAATATAGAAGACCCCCAAGTCCAGATCATCACAAATCCGCAGCAAATTTCCATGCACCAAGCAACAACCATCGTCGCCAAGATTGCAACTCAAATCGAATATCTAGCTTTGTAAAATCACTCACCAATGTTACAAGATGGACAAAAAAAATTTAATAAAACTATACAAATATAGTCATTTATTTTCCTATGCCTAGGAAGGGCCAAAGGCCCTTACAGGCTCTGATACCAAGATGAAATTTCAGATACACACCATATTACATTAATCAAATAAAGTTACATATATACATGAGGTATAGTCTCAAGATAGGGAAGCTATCTTGGATGCACAATAAGTTGGTTGAGGAAATATCTCAACCTCACACCAATCTAGGAACTTAGTTTTAGCTAACCTATGGAATAGGAACAGACTCTAAACATAGAGAGAATCACAACTGAAGACAAGTAGGAATTACACATTCCAACATTTTCCTATGGTACACTGCTATGTTTTTAATATTATTTGTGTAGATTCAATTTCTTGTCCATATCTTTAGGTTCATTGCTAAAAAAATTCACCGAAAATTTGCATGGTATTTTTTTTCTCTTCATGTAGTTTCTATATTAAAGTCATAATATTGAAATTATTACAGAGAATCAATGTGGATAATCATTAAATTTTTAGAATAATTGTTGTAACTTCACACTTGAGTTTAAGCTTGGAATCATCATACCTCAAAGTTAAATTTGAACTAATTATGGCTAATTGTTCTTAATATGCTCTTAATAGTTTAAAAGAAAGAAATGAAAACCATAGAATTCACTTCCTATTTTTGTTTAGACTAGTCTATGAGAAGTTGTAAGTTGAAAAATAATTGAAATATCATTCTATCCTAGATAGGAGATCAGTTGCAAATAATTTAAATATTGTGTAGTCTTCAGTTAAAAACAAAAACAAAAAAACCATATTTTCCGGATGAAATCACACATGCCAAGAAAAACCATGGTTGAATATGGAATCAAGACTTAGTGTTTATGGATTGATATTGTGTAAGAAGTATGAGTTTGAAATTTCATTAGTGTAATGATTGAGTTCATCATAATAATCTTAATTAAATTATCCATGCTAATTAGAACTCAATATAAGTTATCCTCAACAAGTCATTTTTAACTATGAATGTAGGTGCACAACTAATGCACATACATTAAAGAGTTAAAATATGTTTTATGAAGACCTTCATAATGGTTAAGAATGATTTTTTTTTGGTTTCTTTGATCTAATTTGTGATCTTGTTAAGTGTTGATTATGGGTTGGTTTTCTGCATGAGATAAGTTTAAATTATTTTAGGACTAGGTTGAAGTATGCCATGCCTAATGAAGAAGGTGTTAAAAATTCTTGTAGGTGCTAATAGCTGTGGAAACCATTTTAGGGAATGTTTAAGGATGTACTTGTTATGTTATGTATGAGAGTAGAATCTATAATAAATTATATCTGTAAGGTAAGTAATTATTTGTATAGAATGAAGAATTTATTTTGATGAAATCTCATAGACATGATAAAGAAGGGATGATTAAGAATACTTTTAATTTACTGGAATAAATTTTCTTAACAAGAATTTGTTTGAGATTTAAATGCATTATTTTCCTTCGATTAAAAATGAAGAAAATAAATTTGGTATAGTGTACACCATTAGGTGATTTAGAATGCTTGTAATAGCTTTTCTTGATATATCAAGTCAAATGTGGACTAGGTATTTATACTCTAGTATTGTAATTATTTTTGTATATGCTTGATTGAGGTAGAATTAAATTTATTTTTAAATTTTTGAAGATGTAGAAATATATTATTGTGATAATTTGAAGAGATATATTTTTTATTTTGCTTAAGACAAATTAAGTCTAGCATATTTAAAGAAGATTTCATATTGTTGTGCCTAGGAGATCCATAATACTCTCCTTAATGAATTTAAGGATTGGATATTTATTGAATTGTATTTAACTGAAATAATTAGAGAAATTGTGAGGATTGAACTCATGAACTTCTCAAAAAAAAAAAAGTTAGTTAAGAGAATAGAATTTTAAGAGATAAAACCTTTTATGTGATTGGAAATTTGTTTTATTTAAGCTTAAAGGATAAGGTATGAGTTTAATGAAAAGTTGGTTTCAGTTTTTATTTTACAAGAATATGTGCTCGTGATATTTTTGAGGGAAATTTTGAAGAAAATTGAAATCACATTTTTAATGAATTGGAATTGTTGCATGACTAGAAACCTAATATGATTGTATTGTATGTGGAATGGAAGAAATTGTTGGATTTAGGAATTTGCCCTAGGATGTATAGTTGTATGAGTAGCTAGTAGCCCTACAAAAGGTTGTAATATTTTGAGAGGGTAGCAATTATTCTTTATAAAAAATGAAAAAAAAAAAGAGAGAAAGAAAAGAAGGAAATGAAGCTTAGCTTTAGATTAGAAATTCCATTGTGGTAGGTAAATCTGACGTAAAATCAACATGATTATTCATAGTTTGAGAAATGTATGGTTTTAATAGATTTATTTAAGGTTTTCTTATATGTATTAATGTTAAGAAACAAGGCCTAAAACCAAATTAATTATGTAGCTATTGTATAGAAATCATGAGTAATTGAGAAATGGGTGTTGATATAATGTTACAGGTAACCTACTTTATGAGTTGTCTTCTGTTGGAAGATTGCAAATTGATATGTTGGAATGAAATTAGTCTAAACCAAGATTGAATTAGTTCTCAAGTAATGAATTTGAATAACATCAATGGTCATGGAATTGAATGAAAAGTAAGTGGTACAAAGTAGGTGTTGCCACTTTAGCCTAAGAAGTTAAAATAATTGTTCTTTGATCTTCAAATTGTTTTTATTCTTAGGATTAAATTTTTGGTAAAAATAGTAATTGGTTCCTAAGATTTTTTATTGCATCTATGTCTTGTGAAATGAATAGGGGATAAATTTAGAGTGAGAAAATATAACCCATCACTTATAAATACAACATCACGTTTGGTAACTAGATTGACATGCAATTGTATATGTATGATTTTCTACATCTTGTCATGCAAGTTTGATTATATGATAGGATGGACCATCAATGTTGTTGTACAACTAATGTGGGAGCTATTTATAGTTTGGAAATCTCAATATACTTTACAACCAAAAATATGACAATTGGAGGATTAATGAGGACTATGAGAAGAAAAACATGTGGAATATCAGGTTATTATAGATAACTTAAGTATATGTCATATCAATTACATAAAATTGTATCTTTTTATGGTATTATAAATTGTATGCTTGGTTTTGACATAGAAATAATTGGAATTTTATATATTGAAACATATCTAATAAATTATGTATATAATTCCTACTTAATTAAGAATAGTATGTTTTGGTTTTATTGGAGATGCTTTCACTTTAGAAAAACATTGAGTTATGAATTGGCATGAAGAAAAAGATATCGAATACTTATACATAAGGTTAACACATTTATGATAAGAGAATTAAAACCAACCAAGTATCTTATGATTGTAGGAAAACTTTGGGCCATGTTGAGCCCAAGAGGGGGAGTATGTAGTGTCCCTTCTTGGTTAGTTAGTTTTGGTGACACCTAGAGGATTATTTTGATGCAGTGTATAAAGATTATATATGTCAGACTTATGTATATGATTGTACACTATAGACCTAGTTTGGGTCACATGATTGTTGCATGCTTATGATAATATCTATGGTTTATTGTATAAGATTGGTTTTGGTTAAGTGCATATTAATGATGTTTCTCTTTTGGCATCCTATTTTGACTTTGGTGCATGACACGAGTGATGGTATATGATTGTGACACAAGAATAAAAGCTACTATGTGGAGTAGTTAACGAACCATAATATTGTTGATCATTTATGATGTGTATGATTATACATGTTTGACCTTGTATTTAGAACGATTTGGTAGGGAACTTCGTTACTTCCAAGTAGGATGCTCAAATGAATATGGCAGTCATGTATACAATTGGGTAAAATGTGATTTAATTAAATTCATTATGAATTTTTTTGATACTTTTAATCTATGAAGTTATGATGTGCAGGTTTGGGAAGCAAGGCATTGCCAACATATCATCAAATGCATATTAGCTCACAATCAGTACCTTGAATCAACCATGTAGCTTCAAAGAGGAATAGATGAGAATCTATTAGAAATATTAAGGCGTGGAGTCCTAACTTTCGAAATATCAAGGCGTGGAGTCTTGGATATTTGGAATACATCAAGGTGTGGAGTCTTGATTATACTAAGACATGGAGTCCTATGCACAGGGCAACGATGCAGAGTCCTAAAAAGTCAGGAGAAGTGCATAATATGGTTGTGGAATCCCTATTCTCTGACTTAAAAACACCACTTAATGGCTTACATCAACTAGGTGAATTAATCTACGTTAAATTTTTAGTTGAATTAACTCCAATTTACCCACTTTAGAGGGTCATTTAAAATAAAATTTATTTTAATAAAAAAAGATTAATTACATATTTTTGAAAAATAAATAATAGAAAGTTTTCTAAAAATGACACATGGGGGATGAATATTATATAATTAAAGTAATTAAATAATTAAGAAAAAAATGAGAGGTTGCCACCCCACGGGAGGGTGGTGAATAATATGAATTATAATAAATTAAAAATCAGTTAATTTTTGCATGAAGGGGTGAGGCGTCACTCCACTCCATGCCTATAAATATGGAAGGATTTTGCCCCATGAGGGGAGACTGGAAAGAGTAGGGAAATGCTTCCAAAATGACTATCCAATTTCTAAATTAAAATCCTAATAATTTATCTTGGTTGATTGAGGCTAAGTGGTGTGAGAGGAAGATAGGATATCTTCCTTAGTTTGCCCCAAATTTCTCACTATTTTTGAAGTTGGTACTGTTTGTGAGCACATAGAGCTCGGGGTTCCAAGTAGAAATACTAAGTATGAGGTAAAAAATTTCAGTTTGTTATATTTTACTTTAATTAACCTTTCTTGGATGAATATGTAGCTAGCTTGACTTTAAAATATTTCTTTTTTCTAAAAGATCTAATCATAGACAGTGGTTTACCATTTATTTCTTTGGTTATACATATGTTGAAATTACATAACTGCAAGAATATGTTATTGTTTTAACTGATGGGTGAATAACAACTCCAATTAGTAATTCTTCATTTAAATGGGTTGTGAGACGACAACATGATAGTGTTAATTGAAGTCTCTATATCTTCTATTAATTATAAGTGTATTGTTCTTATTTTCAATTTAAGGATCACTATTTTATTTTACTTTTATGTTTATGAAAGCATATGTTGAAGAATTGATACTATTTTGTTTAAAAAAATTGTTTATGAAAGAATATGTTGAAGAAGAGTTACTCTTTTGTTAATTTTTGTTGGGAAACAAAAAATAAGATTACAATAATTCACTAGAGTAAAAAAAAAAACAAACCATCTCATGTAAACTATGATTGGAAGATATGATGTTCATATTCCTACCTATTCTCTGAAATCCTCCTTCTACTTAGTTGGTTTCCTTCAAGGTTATATATTTATCTTTCATCTAATAATAGTTTTTTGAAAAATTCTTGTTGCAGTGATTGTTTAGAAGGCATCAGTGGCACATTGTTCCTACTTTATATATTCCTAGAAATATAAGAGTTATTCCTTTTGCAGGAAATAAATTTCTCTTGGATTATCACATTTATACTTTTTGTAGAAAATAAAGTCTTCTTTGAAATAAAATGATTATTCATTTTTCATAAAAGAAAAAAATATATGTCTCTCCTTAATTTATTGATTACTAATGTCAGTGTGCTAATTTAGGGTGTTGTATCATTAAATCCAAAGGTGGATAATACTTTTAGCTTGATGGGTGTATATATTCATTTGTTGCATTTACTTTGGTTAATGGGTGAGATAAATTAGTGTGGTAATCCTCTGTAACTTTTACTATATATACATTCTTGGAAAATATGAGTTTATGATTCTCCCCTTTGCACTATGTAATGGTAATCCTCTATAGCTTTTACTATATATACATTCTTGGAAAATATGAGTTTATGATTCCTCCCTTTGCACTATGTAGTTTGAAGTTTTCATTTTTGCCAAAAGTATTGGTCTCAAATAGTTTCTTAAAGAGGTTAACCTTAGTAATATTTTATAACATTGGTAGTCTCTTATAACCTTGGTAATATTTATATGAATTCTTGGAAAATGATATTTTTATGATTTATCCATTTACAATATGTAGTTTAAAGTTTTTTCTTTTGTAAAAAATATTAGTCTGGAATAATTTTTGAAAGAAAATATTATTAAATGTTTTATAGGCTGGGATCTTTGGTCGTTTTACCAATAGTTGATTTCGGAATGAGTTTAAATAATTTATTATTATTTTAATGTTTCACTCTACATAACACAAAATATTAGTATGTGAGCTTCCACAGGGAGTAATTTTGTTTAGACAGTGTGAAAGAACACTATGTTTTGTTTGTTTGGACTGTTGTTGAAAAGAATAATTGAACTCTTGTTGAAACGAATCCTTGAGTCTTTTTGTAGGTTGGAAAGATATACTTTGATTTTGTTTCATGAAATATGCAATGGTAACAATAAGAATCTTTAGTTCATTTATCAACACCATATTTTAATAAGCTTGATATTCAATGGCATCGTTATCATATTATTAGGTAATTGAAATTGTATGTAATTTATTCAGTATTGGAAATTGTATCGTAAGTTTTTAAACTCAAATATAATTATGTCTAATTTTTCATTTTATGATATGTATAAATTCCCTTGGAATATTTTTCATCTAAAGATATGGTATAGACGAAATATTCTAAGAGTACATAACGAGATTAATTTTAGTTGTTTGAGAAATTATTAGTGTTGTCGACAATATATGAGCCAAAAGAAAAAAGGAAGATTTATTTCCATAGCTAGTAAGAATCTATAAAGTCAGTAAATAAGTTATAGAGAAGAGGAAATGGAAATGAATCCTCATGTTGTGATCATTTAATGATTTCATAATGGTATCAAATATTTCTAAAATGGCAGAATTTTATGTTTAAAATATAGGGTATTGTTGCAAAGAAATATTGTTAAAATGAATGGATAAAATGTTAACATATGAAATTGTTAACATAATGTAAAATCATTATTACCATATAGTAATAATATAGATCTATTTTTATTTTCAATGTTTGTATGGAACATGGATGGGTTTTATGTAAAAAAATAAAAATAAAAAAAACACCTATTTTGGGTAACTTGAGTTACAGTCCTTGTTAGTTTTCCAGGTATCTTACAATGCCCAAGATCATACGAAATTAACCCTTCTTTCTTCTTCGCAGATTAGCCCTTATACTTCGCACCAAGACAGATCCTTAGTTCACACCTTTATCACAAAACTTGTCTGAATTGTATATCATAAATGAGGTCGCGGTCATATATATATATATATATATATATATATATATATATATATATATATGGTTTGTATTATGTCTTCTAGTCCGGCATGACTTCTACTATAAGGGTGACTTTACCAACTGATTGTGAGTCGACTTTACAAGGAGCATCTTCCAACATCTTCTAGGCCATATTCAAGGAGTACAAGGTCTTGGAGCATACAAATACATCAATAATCTCCCTTTACAACTGAACACTGTTACACTAAAAATTTTCACCTTGACATTTTTCTGACTGTATGAGCTCATTAACACTCATACATACCTCCTTTGCAAGTCTTACAACCTTTACTCCTCATGTCAAGCCCTGAAACAGGAGGAAAAACCCTAAAAATCTCTAAAACTTTGGGTACGCAAGTAACATGAGGCCTGCCTGCGTTCCTAGCTTGGATACGCATGTAATGCATGGCTTACCTGTGTTCTAGAACGCAGTTTTCCTTTGGAATGCCTGTGTACCCTCCTCAAAGTCAAAAAGGTGAGAAAGTAAAGTAAAAAAACTGATTTGAGGTCAATTCTAGAAGGTTCTAGATGAGAATTTTTGGGGATGAGTACGCTTTGATAAGGTGCATGTATCCCTCACCTTAAGGAACTAATCCCTTGATGTGAGGAGTCTATCCCTTTGAAGGAGGATTCTATCCCTTAAAAGGTGGAATCCTAACCTCCTCATCTGCTCTATAAAAGGAGGCATTGGGTAGCCTCAAATGGTTAAGTTTTTGGAGATTGGGATTTTGGAGATTAAGAATTAGAGTTCAAGCTTTATATGTGAATGAGTTGAAGTGCTGTTGAGATTTAGACTTCTTTCTGCTGAGATTTTAAGAGAAAAGATCACATACCTCTTTGTGCTTCTGGAGGAAGAGTGCAAGACTTATCAAAGTAGAGGAGACTCCTGCTTCGGACCCCGGGGAGGCCTTTCGAACATCAAGGCAAAGGTTGTAAGGTTCTTCTGTTATTTTAAGATTAATACAATCAAGTTTTGTTTTTCTCAATAAATTGTCGTTCGATTGTTTATTTAAATAAGCTGTCGTTTGATCATTTATTTCATATATTCCTTGATCACTATGATAGGTATGTTTTATGATTATTTCTTATACAGGTGCTATTGATATTTTCTTGTTTGTGACTGCAGATCGACGAAAGACGACACTTTCTTGCGATGAAAGAACTCTTGTTGCGACGGAAGGATTATTGTTGCGACGAAAGAACTCTTGTTGCGACGGAAGGATTATTGATGCAACGGAAGCACTACGACTACAAATAAGCATTTGGATCTAAGGTAGGATCGACACCTTTATAACATTTATTTGTAAAATGAATATATTTAGAGAAATACAAACTTAGTTGTTCATTTGTTGCTAGATTGTCTTCTGACACTAGGGAGATCGGTCTTGTCCACAAGACGGATTGATCCACCAACAACACTTCTTCATCTGCATGACTATTAATTATATATATTTATGACAATATGACAAACCCATAAAGACATCAAAAAGAAGTATTTGACCTATAATAAAACTTCCTTGCTCATGAAACCCATGAGTAAAGTATTATAAAATACATTTTATTATCTTTGTCTTCTTTATTACATAAAATCAAATTACTTAGCCATTATGAATACCGAACTTAGTTAAACTTTTCAATACACCCTCTTAACTAGGGAGGTATTCATAATGGTACATGGTCTCTCTCAATCTAAAGAATCTCATAAGAAGAATTCGATTGGTAATCCATCTGTTATAAGATCATATTAAAAACACCCTATTGCTCATGAATAACTCATTTCTTCGATGTCATAATTTATTCATGGTTGAGGAGTCTTCATTGTTGGGATCTCTTCATTAGGGCACCAATCATCCATCGCTTTTCATTTTTGTCAGAAAGTGATCCATCAATTTTTCATTTGGTCTAGCTTCATGCCATGCTACTTTCTTTGAACCATACTTCTCCTAAGTATCTTTCATACTGTCATATGTTTATAAATTTGTGGAAGACATATACTTCCCTTAGGCATCCCTGCATATTAAGCTTAGATTCAGATATTAATTAATTATAAATATGAACTTTTAAATAAATAGTTACCTTAGTGATGATATTTCACCATGAAATCTTCTTGTAGGCATCAACATCCTTTGTTTACAAATTCAAACACATCTCCTAAATATATGTATTTTCAAGGGTCTCCATCTTTTCGAGACTTCTTATCAGAGTCTATATATATTCCCATGAGATTTTATAGTCAAGTCTTCTTGTCTTCCTTGTATGTTGGTTGCTTCTTTCCATGGATGTACTACCCATGATTTCTTCCACACAATTTTAATTCATGTCTAGTCCCTTGATAATATACAATCACCTCATATTCCATATGAGGACATATTAACTGTAGATCATTCCCTTTTGGAAACTTGTGCATTGGAAGAGTTTCTAATTTATATTTTGATCATACTTCTAAATATAGAAGTATACTACTTGCAACCAGATGACATGACTTCATGGCATCTAATGTCAACATTTATATACATGTACCTCATTCTTTCCTTTTGATTCATCCTACAGTAGGTTTCCTTAGAATAAAGAGTTTCATTCCCTTGATATGCTTCATCAATATGTCATCATATCCTAATCCCAGAATTATGCAATTTAGAATTCTCAATGAAACCTTTTTCTTACTTTCTAATTAGTGAATCCAAAGAGGATTCCATTAGAAAATATCAGCACCTCTTTTCATATATATTATTGAGTGATGACCCTTGATCTTGATGACCACCTTCTATGAATGTTTTTTTTAGTGAAGCTCCCAGGAGTCACTTTTATCTCATAGCGTAGATGTCACATAAAAATTTTCAGACATCCTCTCATGAAAAGTACTCCTACTTTAATGCTTCCATCACGATTCCAATTCTAAAGTGATGTATCTATACAATTCTTCCTACCATGATATTTTATAACCGACAGATACCTCTTAAATATGAAGATGATCTCAATAATAGAGATCTTTCACTTCTTATTTCTTAGGTTTCTTTGAATCTGGTTCTTTCATTTCTCTAACGACAGGTGAATATTCATTTCTCCTCTTGTCCTCGTTATATTTGGGACAATCCTTCTTATAGTGCCCAAGTTCATTATATCCATCACATCTTATTTTATCCAAGTTTCTTGTTTTCTTCTGAGGACCAAACTTATCAATTCTTCCCTTTCTTCTTGACATGACAACATAGGCTTAGTTCTCTTCATTTGATCCCATATCAATTTTATATTTTAACCTCGTCTATTTTATCTTGCATGGAGACCATAGATCCTGGAATGGTGTTGCTTATTTCTTCCCATATTTACTTGAAGTGAAGATTACCAATTCCTATGATATAGTAGTCAGTACCACTATAGTCATTACATTACTTCTCCCAATTCCTTCAGTTGATATCATATTTCAGAAGTATTCATAAAATTTGAAGTGATTCCCTCCTCTCTTGACATATTCAACTTGTATAGTTCTTGTTCAGAGATATTACTTCCCCTGCAGTACTCATCAAGAACAACTCCACTAATTTGTCATATATTTCTTTTGAAGATCAAGGTTTTGATACATAGGGAATGAGAGATTCCTTTATGGATTATATAAGAATCCTCTAGGCTCTTATGTCTCCCTTGAGTATCTTCTTTTGAAGTTACCGACTCTTTGATATAGTTCATGACTATATTCTCAATAAGATTTAGATATGTCCTTTTCTTCCATGCAAGAAAGTTTGAAACCCCAACCAGTTTCTTTATTTCTTTTCATAAATAAATTTTGATAGATTCAGATGAATTCATAAAGATACTTACTTGATTATATGTTGTTCTTCTTCTATTAACTTCCTCGTTGATGATGATGTAGATAGAAACATGAGATCCTTCTTATATTAGCTTCTTCAATAGTGGTGAATGATAGCTAGATCACCTTGAATCCTTGATGATGATGATGATGATGATGATCAAGGATGGCATGATGATGAATTCAAAAATTGATTTGATTTCAACACCAAATAGTTGTTTATGTCTTCTGTGTCCTTGTCCTTGATCTTCTCAAGATGACTTTCCAATTTCTGCAAACTGCCTCTTTTGAATGAATGAATATCTTCTTATATCTAAAGATTGATTTTTCAATGTAGATCTCTGACTTTTTCTTTGATTCTTTCTAGAAAAATGTATCCTTTATTTCTTGATACTTGTGTGTCTTCTTGCCAAAATATCCCTTTCTTGTCTTTAGCACTGTAGCTCTCATACCATGTTGAGAATTTAGCAGGGTCAAGTTTAATTCAAAATTTCTCTTCTTGATAATTACTTGTGAACTTATTATGCTTCTATTACTTAGATCTTATCTTCATTATCTTATTATGTATTTCATAAATTCAATTATCAAAACACAAGAGATGTAGAATTCAGGTTCTTCAAGCTAGAGCCAAAACCTCTCCCTATTGGAGAGGAAAGCCCAAAAGAAATTCTTCTTATATATCTTCAATTGACGAGTACCATGACCATGACATAAACCCTTGACATCAATGTGCCTCCAAGACCTTGTCACTTCTCCACTAGGCTTCTTATGACAATATTCTATTTTCTGCACTATTTTGCACCAACCCTAGAAAATATAGGTCCCCAACCTTTGATTCCTTTCTTTGGTCACCTAATCACTGTTCCTCAACCTACCTTAATTCATCCTCTATACATATGCACCCTTAGATAAGGCATCCCTCGATCTACCCTATTCTCTACTCTTATTTACCTCACACTATATTGCAGACCCTGTATAGAGATGTAGCATACTCAAGATAGAGTATAAGAGAGCCCTTTCACTTTGTTGTAATGAGACTTTTCTTTTGTCTTGACACTTTTCTTCGCACCAAACTTCATTCCATTAATACACACTGATGTAATAATTATCCCTCGTTGGAACGGGTCTCAGTATCCTAGGTTATGTGAGGTACAATATGACTAAGATCATGGGTAATTAACCCTTCTTTCTTCTTCGCATATTAGCCCTTATAATTTGCACCAAGACAGATCCTTAGCTCGCAATTTTATCATAGAACTTGTATGAATTGTATATCATCAATGAGGCTACAGTCCTATATGTGTGTGTTTGTGTGTGTGTGTGTGTGTGTGTGTGTATTTTCTTATGTCTTCTAATCCGACATAAATTCTGCTATAAGGCCGACTTTACCAACTAATTGTGAGTCGACTTTACAAGGAGAATCTTCCAACATCTTCTAGGTCATTTTCAAGGAGTAATTTGACAAGGTCTTGGAGCATACAAATACATAAATAATTTTCCTTTACAAGTGTAACACTTCTTCATATACATGACTCTTAATTATATATATTTATGACAAGACGACAAAGCCTTAAAGACACCAAGAAGAAGTCTTTGACCTATAATAAAACTTCCTTGCTCATGAAACCCATGATTCAAGTATTAAAAAATACATTTTATTATCTTTGTCTTCTTAATTACATAAAATGATAATTACTTATT
Source organism: Pinus albicaulis (assembly GCA_034641835.2). Taxonomy (NCBI): domain Eukaryota; kingdom Viridiplantae; phylum Streptophyta; class Pinopsida; order Pinales; family Pinaceae; genus Pinus; species Pinus albicaulis. Next base: position 974,181,679 of record CM076569.1, read on the forward strand.
CATTATGAAGACCAAACCTAGTTACACTTTTCAACACTCCCTATTAACTAGGGACGTATTCATAATGGTGCATAGTCTCTCTCAATATGAAGAATCTCATAAGAAGAATTTGAATGGTAATCCATATGTTATAGCATCATATTAACCAACATTTTTACAGTGAAAGGCCTTGACTAACAACTCCATCTCTCTACGAGACCCTGAGCTACAATGTTGGTGAGACCAATGATTATAGACACCTTCATCATTGTCTCAAAGGTACATGCACCAACCAGGTGTTCACCGAGTATGACCTCCTAGGAATATTCTTACCGAGATAGCTAATCCTCAAAGAATATCCATTATTTCACCACTACTCTTTACTTGGATTCCCTAATACATCCCCAAAAATAGCATAATATGCCATATGATTACCCAATCCTGCATTATGTCTTCCAGGTGAAGACCAGAATGATGTGTCTATCTCTCCCTCTTAACTAGGGAGGACATACCCATTCCTATAAATGAATTTTCTCAATATCCGTCTTATCCAAGGACTTGTTCAGGCTCATAGGGACTTGCTTCCAAGCTCCCTCTTAGCCAAGGACTTGTCCAGGCCCCCAGGGACATGCTTCCAAGTTTCTACTAAGTAAGAAACTTATTACTAGGATCCCTCTTAATTAGGGACCTGCAGCAACTATGATGAAAATACCTAGCTACTCATGCAGAACTCCTTTCTTAGATTTCATGAATTTATTCATTTTTTAGGAGTCTTCATCTTTGGGATCTCTTCATTAGTGCACATATCATCCATCACTTTTCATTTTTGTCAGAAAGTGATCCATCAATTTCTCAGTATAGTGTCAGGCCATGCTACTTACTTCGAACCATACTTCTCCTGATGATATTTCATCCTGTCATATGGTTATCAACATTTGGAAGACATATACCTCCCTTAGGCATCCCTGCATAATCTCATCATATATTAATTAATTATAAATATAAAATTTTAAATCAAAAGTTACCTTAGTGATGACCTTTCATCATGACATCTTCTTGTAGGCATCGACATACTTTGTTTATAGATTGACACATCTCCTAAAGATATGTATTTTCACAGGTATCCATCTTTTCCATACTTCTTATCGAACTCTACATATCTTCCCAGGAGATTTTCTAGTCAAGTCTTCTTGGCTTCCTTGGATGTTGACTGCTTCTTTCCATGGATGTACTACCAATGATCTATTCCACACAGTTTTATTTCATGTGGATTTCCTTGATAATGTACAATCACCTCATATTCCATATGTAGACATATTAAGTGTAGATCATGCCCTTTTGGAAACTTGTGCATCAGAAGAGTTTTTGTTTTTTATTTTTATCATACTTCTAAAGATAGAAGTATACTACTACAACCACATGACATGACTTCATGGCATCCAGTGTCAACATATATATATATACACATATCTCATTCTTTCCTTTTAAGTCATTCTGTAGCAGGTTTCCTTAGAATGAAGAGTTTCATTCCCTTGACGTGCTTCATCAATATGTCATCATATCCTAATCCCAGAATTCTGAAAGTTATAATTCTAGATGAAACCTTTTGCTTACTTTATAATTAGTGAATCCAAAGTGGATTACATTAGAAAATGTCAGCACCTGTTTCCATATTTATTATTGAATGGTGATTCCTAATCTTGATGACTTCCTTCTATGAATGTTGTTTTCAGTGAGGTTCCCAAGAGTCACTTTTATCTCATAGCATAGATTTCACATAAATTTTTTCATACATCCTCTCATAACAAGTACTCCTACTTTAATGCTTCCATCATGATGTCAATTCTAAAGTGATGTATCTATACAATGCTTCTGACCATAATATTTTATCGCTGGCATATACCTCTTAAAGAGGAATATGATCTCAATAATAGCGATCTTTCACTTCTTATTTCTTAGGTTTCTTTGAATCTGGTTCTTTCATTTCTCTGACGACATGGGTTTCTACCTTTTTCCTCTTGTCCTCATTAGATTTGGGGAAATCCTTCTTATAGTTCCCAATTTCATTATATCCATCGCATCATATTTTATCCAAGTTTCTTCTTTTCTTTGAGGACCAAACTTATCAAATATTCCCTTTCTTCTTGACATGACAACATAGGTTCGATTCCCTTTATTTGATCCTATATAAATTTTAGCTTTCAACCTCATCTATTTTATCTTTCATAGAGACCATAGATCCTAGAATGGTGTTGCTTCATTTTTCCCATATATAGTTGAAGATTCCCAATTCCTCCAGAAGAGCATTCAATACCACTGTAGTCATTACGTTACTTATCCCAATTCATGCAGTTGATCTCGTATTTCAAAAATCTTCATAAAATATGAAGTGATTCCCTCCTCTCTAGACATCTTCAACTTGTCTAATTCTTGTCTCAGAGATATTACTTCCCATGTAGTACTCATCAAGAAAAAATGCACTAATTTGTCATATAATTCTTTTGAAGATTCTAGTTTTGATACATAGGGAATGAGAGAGTCCTTTATGCATTCTATAAGAATCCTTTGGGCTCTTACGTCTCCCTTGAGTATCTTCTTTTGAAATTACCAATGCTTTGTTATAGTTCATGACATGATTCTCAATAATATTTAGATTTTTCATGTTCTTCCATGCAAGAAAGTTTGAAACCCAAACCAGTTTGTTGCTTTCTTTGCAAAAATACATTTTGACATATTCAAATTAAGTCGTAAAGATACTTACTTGAGTAGATTCTTTTATTCTTCTATCATCTTCATTTTTATGATGATGTAGATAACAGCATGAGCTACTTCTTAGTTTAGCTTCTTCAATAGTGGTGAATGAGAGCTAGATCACCTTGAATCCTTGATGATGATGATGATGATGATGATGATCAAGGATGGATTTATGATGACTTCAACAATGTTGATTTGATTTTTTTTTAAAATAGTTGTTTATGGCTTCAGTGTCCTTTTCCTTGATCTTCTTGAGATAACTTTCCCATTTCTGCAAATTGCCCCTTTTGAATGAATGAATATATTATTATATCTGAATATTGATTCTTCAATGTAGACCTATGAATTTTGCTTTGATGCTTTCTAGAAAAACTGATCATTGATTTGTTGATACTTGTGTGTCTTCTTGCAAAAATAGTGATTTCTTGTCTTCAGCACCTTAGCTTTGATACCATGGTGATAATTTATTAGGGAAAAGTTTAATTCAAAATTTCTCTTCTTGATAATTACTTGTGAGAATGTCATGAATCTATTACTTGTATCTTCATTAGCTTATTATCTCTCACATCAAGTCAATTATCAAAACACAATAGACATAGATTTTAGGCTCTTCAAGCCAGGGCAAAACCTCTCCCTCTTAGAGAGGAAAACCCTCAGCTAAGGTAGCCCTCGGTCTACCCTATTCTCTGATCTTCTTTATCTTTCACTATATTTCATACCCTGTATAGAGATGTAGAATACTCAAGACAGAGTATAAGAGATCCCTTTCACTTCGTTTTATTGAGACTCTTCTTCGTTGTCTTCACACTTCTCTTCACACCAAACTTCAGTCCATTAATACGAATTCAGGTCAAACTTCTCCCTTGTTGGAACAAGTCTCAGTATCCTAGGTTATGCGAGGTACATTATTCCCAAGATCAGAGGTAATTAACCCTTATTTATGCTTCGCAGATTATCCCTTATATATCACACCAAGACAGATCCTTAGCTCGCACTTTTATTACAGAACTTGTTTGAATTGTATATCATCAATGAGGACGCAATCCTATATATATATATATATGGATTGTCTTATGTCTTCTAGGCTGACATGAATTCTACTATGAGGCCAACTTTACCAACTTATTGTGAGTCGACTTTACAAGGAGCATATTCTAGGCCGTTTTCAAGGAGTACTTTGACAAGATCTTGGAGCATACAAATACATCAATAATTTTCCTTTAAAAGTGTAACACTTCTTCATATACATGACTCTTAATTATATATATTTATGACAAGCTGACAAACCCCTAAATACATCAAGAAGAATTCTTTGACCTATAATAAAAATTCCTTGCTCATGAAACCCATGAGGCAAGTATTACAAAATACATTTTATTATATTTGTCTTCTTCATTAAATAAAATCATAATTATTTAGTCATTATGAGGACCGAACCTAGTTACACTTTTCAAAAATATGTGTTATGTAGTCAACTAGCTGATCCAAGAAATGGTTAGGCTAAGAAAATTATTTAGGAAGGAAGCTAAGCATGTTTTATGATACCTCTGAGGCACTACCCAATTTGGAATATGGTACATATGGACATAGGGAGTGAATATGGGTGGCTTCACAAATGCAGATTAGGTGGGGATTCCATCACACCAGAAGAGTACTTCAGGTGAGTGTTGGGTCCATAGCAGTTTCTTGGTACAGCAAGGGTCAAAGATCTATGGCACTCAACTCGATAGAAGAAGAATACATGGTTGCAAGTCAAGCAATATGTGAGGTGATCTTGACGAGAAATATACTTCTTGGATTGTTTGGTAATCCAAGTGTGATCTATTGTGATAATTAGAGTTGCATCAAGCTATGTGAGAATATTATTTTTCACAATCGATCCAAGCATATAGATATATGGTATCACCATTTGTGGGATTGTGTAGAGGCGAATAATGTTGTTGCAATACATTTCAATATAGGAACAAGATGCTAACTTTTTTACAAATGCCTTGTCAAGTGGGAAGTTCAAGTTACACAGGTGTAGGATAGAGGTGGTTGATAATCACTTTCTTGCTGAGAGGGAGTGTTGAAAAATGCAGCAAGAAATTTTTAATTTTATTTTTCCTTAGTCAAATTGGGAAAATTCAAATTTCCACATAAAAAGACAAATTGGATGCGGTTTACTTGTGTGACATGGCTTGTGTCACCCAGTCTACTCAATAAATTCGATTTGGAGGAGTTAGAGTTCTTTTAAGCATGTTTGATTGCTAATTTGTAGCAATCAAGGTTAGTTATCTCAGGTTGTTTTTAGTTAAACTTGTTCTAATTTTTTAAGGAACTAGTGGAAGTTTGGTTGTGCAGTGGGACTTCACCCAAACTCAATGATAATCCAGTTAAGTAATAAATCAACCCAAAATAGATATTTCATGAGAAAAATTTGAGTTACCCTGGCTTGGTGGATATTCCAAAGTATTGTAACATCATTTGTAGATTAGTTCTTAGTGTATAAGTGTTTCATGCAGTCCAATGATCAGCTTAAGGTATTGCGAAATCCATTTTGGAGAAATTCCTAAATAATAGCGGCCTAATTTCTCAAGGAACAACATAAGGAAATAGGAGCTCAATCAAAGGCAAAAATTTACTAAGTCTAGGTCAGAGCTTCTCTGTTAGTAGAGAGATAGGTTATTCACTTGCATGTCATGCTTAGTTGAGTAAAGAAATTGTAACATATCTCTCTTCATTAGATTCATGCAAGCATGTGTTAGGGTTTTTAGCATATTTCTTTCACCATAAAATAATATTGTGTGCATGTATGTTATTTCTTATGTATGAAATTATTATTCTATATTGTGAATTACTTTCCGCAGAGAAGTAGAGTAGGTTTGTGTCTTGTGATTTTGATTAAAGTTTCATGAGAAGTTGCAAATCTACAACATAATTTCTATAATGATAATGAGATGCATTACTTACCAGGAGGTAACGATCACCCCAGATATATAGAGGAGGGTTTTCTCTTCCAATAGTGAAGGAAACATGAAATGAAATTAGGAAAAAACTTTGTTATATATACATGATAGCACGCATGGGGGGAGTCACAACCTGAAAGTGTGCATTATCTTTATTGCATGCACTAGAGCTAGTCTCAGTTACAGGTCACACTTCTATAGTGTAGTTAGAAATCATTGTAAACTAAAAATGTGATTTGTGACTAAAGGGTGTGAGGATATCAAAACAAATCACAAATTGTACTTTCAATGGCTAGAGAGACTAACATTGCAAGTTGTGATTGCAACTTGCGACTAAGGAAGCAAAACAAGGGTCTTAAAGCTTTAATGATAGACTGGTTATAATGAATGACACACTGTCTAGGTCCAAGGAAAATTTTAAGGATGGAAGTTTATATTAAAGTATAGAAACCTTGGCAAATATTACTAGTCCATAACATGCAAACTGTAAAAATTTTGGCGATATTTTCGTAGAAATATTTATATTTCCAACGATTGTATATTAGTATATATAAAATTTTAGCGATTGTTAAGGTAAAATAATTTTGTATAGTAAAATTTTGGCGAATCAGTTTTAGGAAAAAATGGAAATTGGCGAATCTTTTTTTTGGAAAAATCATGGAAAATTAGGCCACCTACGAATATTAGCCCCTAAAATTTTCCTTGTCTAGGTCAAAGGAGGATTCAAACCCTAATAAACCCTATGAAAAGTGCGATAGGAAGTTAATTAAAGGGGGTCTCCAAATTTTGAAGTGGTAAAAAATTTGGTGTTTTTGTAGAAACTACAACATAACCCTAATGTCTATACCAAGAAAGTAGATAATCATCTCATGATACTTAATTTTTTATGTTGATGACCATATACTCATTGGAAGTGACCCCAAACTTTTAACACATGGAAAATCTAGCTTTAAGAATAAATTTTAAATAGATACCAAGGACATTTACACTATTTTTCTAGTCTCCAAGTCTTGCAAACTAAGGAAGGACCTTTTCTTTCTCAATCTAAGTGTGCATGTGACCTTTGGAGTCAAAATTATTGTCACTTGTACTACACTTGAACTAGATGCCACTTGTAGTTAGTTAGTTAGTAGAAATTTTATATTTGACTCATACTTGTACTAATATATCCTTTGATGTTGGTATTATTATCTAGTATAAGAAAACACTCCATGAGACCTATAAAATATAGAAAAAATATCTTTTATATATTTGAGGTAAAAATCAGTTTGGGATATATTATAGTTCACACAAGACTTATTTATTAGTTGATTTGACTGACTCCAATTGGGTTAGTGACCCTAATGAAATAAAGTATATTGCGGATTATGTTTTCAATATTAGTTTCAAACCTATAACTTGGGCTTATGAAAAGCATACCACCATTTATGTGTCTTCAAACAAAGTAGAGAATTGATCAACAATCAATTTCACTTAATAAACCTTTTGGCTTTCGTTAGAGCTTGGATTCCAACAATAACATCCAAACACACTTTGGTCTGACAATTTGAGTGCCATTTAGCTCATTAGAGATCTACTTTAGCATTAATGCATAAAGATATTGAGCTAAAAATGCACTTTATTAGAAATATTCTTCATGATCACCTTCTCAAAGTGCTCTATTACCCTATATATGATCAATTTACAAACATTTTTATAAAGTCTCTTACATAAGCGAAGTGTTCCAAACTTTGATATATGTTAGGATTTTAGGAAGTTGTTAATAAGGATTGATATGTTCTAATGACTCCTTCCTTCTCCTATCAATGTTTCACCTTTGTAAACCTTTTAATCCTATCCCAAGTTTTCCATAATAGGAGATGTTAGGATATTTATAAATTTGGGAGTTAGTTAAGTTCAATTTGGTCTCATGTGTCTTATGTAAAGTGTGTTTATTTATTTTACTTTACAATTATCTAGTTCTATGGTCATGATTTTGTTCTAGAGATAAAGTGATTTGATGTTTCATCTTATTCATGATACTAATAACTACATTAACTAGTGTATAAACACTCAATTCCATGGTTTATTTAAAGAACATGGAGGTTCATTTGTTAATGATTGACTGTGAGAAACTAATATAAAAATAATTTTCCTTTTATATTAATATATAACCTCATGAGGTCTAGTTGGTTAGAAATATTGATTGTTTCCCTCTGATGGTTTCAACCATGTAAACATTGGTCTACTATATTTGATTTGCATGATGATTTCCCTAAGATGTTCAATTGTTGTGAATATACCATATTCATTTAATAGACCCATGATTGTTACCACCAATATTCAACTTGTGAGGAGGAAAATTACCTCCTATCCCTAAAATTCCACCAGAGTCACTTATTTATAGGATAATGAATTATACTTGAGACATATAATGCATCTCCTTTGAGGATACCCTGGTATTTCATCAATTTGGTTTTGTGATTCACTATGAGGTCATTCTAAGTATACTCTTTTTTCCCTTTACTTATGTTACACAACCATTGGAGGCTCAATTGGGAGCCCCAATTATCACTCATAAATATGTCTACCTAATCTATCCCTAGTGAAACATATAGGGATGTGTTTTTATCATACTTTATTGCATTGAAGGCATAAAAAATAATTGGTTATTTGTTGATTATAGAGATCTCAATTTGTTTTCCACTTAATTGGAGTCATGTATTCTATTCCTACATTGGCTAATATTCAATATGACCATTTGAATCATTATACTCAAGATTTTCAAAGTAATTATCTTACCCCATTATTTATCTCAACTTATTTCCCTTAACCATTTAGAGAGGAAACACCCTTCCTTGTTTCAAAATCTAATCAAAGATTTAATCTTGGTGACTGTTAACAAGGATACCAACAAAGGGAATCATTTTTCCTTTCCTCCACTTGAAAACGTTGGTGTCACCAATATGGATACTTTGAATCTTATTGGATTTAATAGAGGATTTTTAGTTTGGATGCTATTGTAACATATCGGTCTTGATCCTTTGAACTTGATCTTGTTTATCTTCTTATTATGATTTTTGTCTCTATGTTTTTTTCCACATCATGAGGTAGTTACCACAATGCTTTTAAAAACTTATAAACATGATTATTTTGAAAACAGTAAAAATTTCCAAGGCTGATTGAGAGAAAAACACCTACAAGGTTATGAGTCCACTAAAGGGGAAAGGTAAGGGACTCTAATGGGGTAACTAACCTATGTCTCATGATCCTCCTATATCCTCCTTAATATGATTGTCCTATTATCACACCATAAGGAAAACACCTTGTAGTAGAGATTTTTAGTGTTATGATATTGGGATTTTTTTTCAAGAAAACCTCCTCTGCTCATAATGAAGGTTTTAATGGATGATACCTATAACAATTTTTTTTTGGGTTAGCAGGGTGTTTTGTTTCTTAAATAACTCGCCCAATGCTCACTCTTTCAACATACACTAGTGCATATTTATGGACAATGCATTGGGGAATAGATAAACCTATAATACCACAAGTGCTAATGCAATTATTGTATGCATCGATCCTGAATTTTTTTATATGGTGTACTTGTTCTCTTATAAAGATGGTGCATCATTTCCTATATTTAACATGTGCTCTAGAGGGACATGAAATTTCGAAAATTTGAGGTGATATGTCGATGTCATTCAAAATCAAACATGTTTTATAGTAATATTATTTTTTATATTTTTGTTATTTCATTTTAAAATAAGAATTGAATTAACGGATTATCCAAGATATTACACCTCTATTATTTGTAAACAATATAAATCTTCCATATATAAATTAATAAACAATTCAACATTTTACAAATTGGAAATTGAAATAAAATAAGAAACTCATTTTATTATATATGAATAATCAACCCATTGTCACACAAAAATGGGACAATGTAAAGACCCTCAATAATCAAAATGCAACTATGATTCAATTGTTACACTTATTGGTAATATTTCCTCATTGCAATCGGGACAATGTGTTGAGCACACTAAACAAAAAATTTGATTTTCACTCACAAATATTCCAAAACATACAACTTGCAATCACATCAAATTATATTGATTTCCATCGATCACTTGAATTGTTTTCATTGCTCAAACTATGTGCATGTCTCATTTATTTATCACTTGTAGGTGATATTGTACTTTGGTTATTTAATATAATGTTTTCTTGATCACCTTGTTTTTGATGTTTTGCGTCTTCATGTTCCATCTATAAACATAGAAATAAAGTGTAATAAATAAGCCTACATTTATATAGTATAATATAAATAATTATATAAATAAAGAAGTATATCATAGAAAGAGTGATTCATAAACAATACACATAATTTCAAAACCATGACGCATGTTGTGTCTCAAACTCTTGTTAGGCCAAACTGTCACTGGTGGTTGAGATGAAGCCTTATGAATCATATGCATGTTCTGAATCTGAGTCAGAACCTGACAAGGGGAATGAAAAACAGAATCAGATTATTGATGCGGAGGCTAGTGCCATTGTTGCCACCAGAAAGATCCAAAAGGATGAGCCCGAAGATCTAGAGGAGGGGGAGCGCCTCTTCTACTCACATATATGGGTGAAAGGTTCTCTGTTGTAGTTCATTGTCGATAATGGAAGCCAAAAGAACCTCATTTACACAGAGGGCGTAAAGAGTTTGCGACTACCGACCACAACATACCCACATATGTACATCATTGGGTGGCTTCACCAAGGATGATATCTCCGTGTCAGCCAATAATGTCGCCTTCCCTACAACATCAAGCCCCTCACAGATGAGGTATTATGTGATGTTGATCCTTTTGAATTTTGTGATGTATTATTAGGCCAACCATACTTGTGGAAGAAAATTATTGTGCATGAGTCTGAGACTCACACTATTATTATTACTTTTGCAAATATGTTGTACATGATACTAGAGGTAGCGCTACCTACCACCATCTCTTTGATCACTACGAACCAATGCAGTAAGATCATTTCCCATACCGGAAAAAAATTTTCCTTAAAATTCACCCTTAGTGAAAGAATAATATTATGGCCAAGGCCTCCAGATAGGGCCCCTCCGCATGGTAGCAGCATATGGAAAAGGTCATGGAGGAGTACAGGGACATCTTCACCTCACCCATAGGGGTACCTCCACACTGTTAGGTCAAGCACTACATTGATCTAACCCTAGGTGTTTCGCTACCCAATGGAATGATATATCGACACTCTATTCTGGAGAGAACAATGAAATCAAGAGGCAGATTCGAGAAGTATTGCAGAAAGGGCACATCAGGCCAAGTTAATCACCCTGTGGGAGCCTAATCGTGTTGGTATAGAAGAAGGACAGGACTTAGAGACTCTGTATCGACTATCCAGCACTAAAAATGATCACTGTCTGGAATAGGTATCCAATCCCTCAGATTGATGACCTTCTGGACCAGCTCAAGGGGGGGAAATATTTCAACAAGATTGATTTAAAGTCTGTTTATCACCAAGTACCAATCGAACCCTTTGAGGTGTGGAAGATTGCCTTCAAATCCAAGGAGGGTCTTTTCAAATGGCTATTCATGCCTTTCAGGTTGACGAATTCCCCCACAACCTTCATGAGGTTGATGGATGACACCTTGTGAACCTTCACCAACTCATTCATGGTGGTGTATTTGGATGACATCCTAATCTTCAATCAGATTTGGGAAGAGCACCTCCAACATATTCGACAAGTCCTCCAAACCCTACGACAAAACAAGTTGTGCGCCAATTTGGATAAATGCACTTTTGGTATGATGTGGGTTCAATATATGGGGTACATAATTGATGAGCGAGGTTTGCATGTGGACCCAGCTAAGATAAAAAATATCGAGATTTTCTAGCCCCAACCACTCTAACAGAGCTCCAAATATTTTTGGGTCTTACCAATTTCTACTGCAAGTTCGTGTTGGGGTTCTCTCATATCACTTGGCCTTTAATTCATGTCACCAAGGGTAGGGAAAAATCAAATTTCTTTTGGTTTGAATCCCAATAGAAGGAATTTTATGAGTTGAAGAATCACCTCAGCTCTACACTAGTGCTCACATTACCATACCTTCAATAACCATTTGAGATCAAGACAGATGCCTCCGACTATGCTATTGGTGCAGTTATTACTCAGCAGGGGCATCGAATGGCGTATCATAGTGAGACACTTTTAGACATAGTTCAAAAGTGTCCCACAAATGTAAAAGAGATTTATTCCATTTTGCAGGGTTGCCATCAATGGAAGCATTGCAGTCTGGGGAAGGAAACTATCATCCACACATGCCATCGACCCCTATAGTTCATACTGACACAAGGGAAGTTGCAGAATCATAGCCATCACAATGGTCCACATACTTGCAATATTTACATTTGAACATTAATTAAAATAATGGAAACATTAATAATTTTGCATACCGCCTTAACCGACCGCCGATCATGTCACTGACCACTGTGCTCAACTCTTGTGGGCATGAGACTACGGGGTGGTCGCATCTTTACAAGAGAGATACCAGACGATCCTGGAAGGAAATCAAGTTCAAAATTTTCACTTCCAAGATGCATTTTTAAGCCACCTGGGATACCTTTTTGCTCCTTCAAGCGAGCATGCCAAGATTATTTGGGAGGCGCACTACCATCGGGTCACTAGACATTTTAGAGTAGTTAAAATAGTGGCATTGTTATAGAAGTATTTTTATTTGTTGAACCTTCAACAGGATGTTTGGAATTATATCGTATCCAACACTTCCTATGTTATTTCCAAACTGACCATCAAGAATTGAGGACTATATTCTCTTTTTCCTACTTCTAGTCAACCTTGGGGATCCATCTCCATGGATTACATGGCAGGCCTTCCTTCTAATAAGCATGGAAACAACTGCATTTTTTTGGTCGTCGAGAGATTCTCTAAGATGGCCATTCTGGCGGTCTGCAAGAAGAGTATCACAATATAATACACTGCTAATATATTTGTGTATGTTTATCATATACAAATCAACGAAGATATCCTTCCAAACATTTGTTCACTATCTTAGTTTTCCCATCAGATTGAGGATGATATGATGAGCTATGAGCTAATTGAGTACCCAAACAAGAAAATAATTTCCTGTAAAAATGGGATCTTTGTCGCTTACAATAATATTTGGGTTTCCATGTAGCTTTTGGATTGTTTCCATAAATTCAGTAGCAATTGTACTGGCTTTAAATGGATGAGGTAATGCACAGAAGTGTGCATACTTGGTTAGTCTATCAACTACCACCATGATGACAATATTTCCTTCATACTTGGGTAAACCTGTGATAAAATCCATTGAAACTTCCTCCCAATGTTGACTTGAAATGGATAAAGGTTGTAACAAACTTGGGGTCTTAATTGTCTTAACTTTATTTTTTTGGCAACCCAAACATTCTACCACAAACTTTTGAATATCAAATTTAAGGCCATCCAAAAAAAATTCCTTCTTGACCCTGTCGTAATTTTTTTTAAATCTTGAGTGCCCTCCTAAGAGAGTGGTGTGCAATTCCAAAAGAATCTTCTGTTTGAATTTGGAATTCTTAAAAAAATATAAGTGATCTTTGTACCATAATGAATCATTTTTCCAGCTATATGTTTCAGATGTATAAGGATCTTGCTGCAACTTTTGAATGAGTGTCTACACCTCTTCATCATTTTTCCATTCATCCCTTGCCTCAATTATCCACTTGGGTTGGATAATAGAAATGGCAGAAAGCAATGCTTCCACATCCTCATCCTTTCGTGAGAGTGCATCTGTAACAACATTTTTCTTCACTTTTCTGTAGATGATTTCAAAGTCATAACCCAACATCTTTGTGACCCATCTTAGTTTCTCTTATGAAGATAATATTTTTTCCAAAAATTATTTAAGACTATCATGATCTGTTTTTACCTTGAAGTGTCTTCCCATTAGGTAAGGTCGTCATTGATTTAGTGGATGTTGTATTTCCAACATTTCCTTATCATAAATAGGTCTATGTAAATACTTTCCTTTGATTGGATGGCTTTTAAAAGCAATGGGTCTTCCTTCTTGCATTAAAACCTCACCAATTCCATTTCATGAGGCATCACCTTCCACAATAAAGGTTTTTGTTAAGTTTGGCGTAGCTAAGACCAGTGCTTGGAACATTACGACCTTAAGATGTTCAAAGGCCTTAGTTGCTTTTGGAGTCCAAGAAAATGCATCTTAATTTAGTGATGATGTTATAGGTTTCGATATTCTCCCATAATTCTTAACAAACTTGCAATAATACCCTGTTAGCCCCAGAAATCCTCAAAGATGATTTATGGTTGTGGGGATTTTCCATTCCTTAATCGATATATTTTTTTTAGGGTCTAACTAAACACGATCATGAGATACAATATAACCCAACTATTCCACCTCCTGTACTCCAAAGAAATATTTGGAGGTTTTTTCATATAATTGTTTCTCCTCCAATAGTTTGAGCACCCTATCAACATGTTGAACATGATTCTTCCAAGACTTGTTATATATTAGTATACTAACACACATTTTCTAAGGAAGGGTTTGAAAATGAAATTCATCAAAACTCGAAATGTGGAAGGTGCATTGGTAAGGCCAAAAGGCATGACCAAAATTTCATAATGACCCTCATCAGTTCTGAATGTTGTTTTCGAAAATATTTTGGTCTACATTCTAATTTGATGATATCCAGAACGAATATCCAGCTTGTTGAAGTAAATTTCTCCATGTAATTCATCCAATAATTCATCAACGACGGGGATGGGAAATTTATCTTTAATAGTGAGCTCGTTGAGCTCCCTATAATATGGAAACATATGTCATGATCCATCCTTCTTGTGCACCAATACTGCTAGAGTAGAGAAATAACTTTGACTAGGTTGAATTATACCGGCCTCTAGTATTTCTACAACCGTACGTTCAATATCACTCTTAATTTGGGCATAAGGTTATCTGTAAGGACTGATGTTTGGAGGAACACTTCCTGGAATCAAATGAATAGCATGATCATGATCATGAATAGGTGGGAGGCCTTTAGAAGTCTCAAACACCTCGGAATTATTGTCCAAGAATTTTTGGAGAAATGGAGAAATATTTCATTTTGACGTTTGAACCTCTAGTGAGAATAATTATGCAATTACGCCTTGTTTTTATTTATTCAGAAGCTTTTTCATGATATTAGATATGATTATATTTCTCGGCTTCCCTATGATACCTCGTAATTCAACTTCCTTTCCTTCCCAAAAAAAGTTCAAGAAAATTTCTTGAAAATTAAAAGTTATCATCCCCAAAGATTGTAACCATTGGACTCCTAGTACAACATCAACACCACCCATTGGAATGGAGAGCATTGGACTATTCAATACATATTCCCTTATGGTTATCTTGATATTATGGCACTTCCCAGAGAAATTAATAGTTCCTCCATTTTCAACCATCACTTGACACTCTAGTGCTAGGTATAGGAAGCAATTCAATTCCTTGGCTACTTTACAATGAATAAAATTATGGGTACTACCCGAATCAATCAACACTATTACATTTTTCTTCTTGATATGTCCTTCTATATTGAGATTTTGAGGAGTGGTAATTCCTGCCATTGCATTACAAGATATGGTCAGATTAATTTCTTCTTTCTCTAGGGTTGGTTCCTAGTGTATATCCTTTTTTTTGAAGTTTCTTGTTCATTTTATTCCTCCTCTTCATAATCTATGTAAAATCATTTCTTCTCAACACACTTATGACCCTTAGTGTATTTTCTATCACAACTATAGCAAAGCCCTTTTTCTCTTTTTTCTTCCAATTGTTGTGTTGTCAACCTTGCGGGTTGTGGAAGTCTAGGAGTAGAAACACTTCCATATTTATAGTTGTGAGTGGTAGTTTTCCTTGTCTCCATAATTTTTATTTCAATTTTTCTTGCCAACCTGAATGCCTTCTCCAATTAATCAAGTTCCCAAAGGTGAACCTCATGTTCAATGTTATCATTTAAATTCCCTATGAATACATTAATCATGTGTTCCTTTGGAATATTAGTTACCCTTATATTCAATTTTTGGAAGTCCTCAATGTGCTCCACCATTGAACCCTTTTGTTGAGATTTATCAATTGGTTAAATAAAGTGTTTCTCTTTGTATCCTCATGATGTGCTATCATTTCCTCCATAAAATTTTACCAAGTGACAATTTATTTACGAGAGCAAAGCCATCGATTGTTGTGTAACCAGCTCCAAAAAGAGAAGAAAAGAGATATCAATGCCTTAGAAATGAGCCACTTCGAGGGGACAACCTCCATTACATTACATAAATGAACAATTCTTGGATGATACAAATGAACAAAACCTCCTTTCTATATATAGGAGTCCATGGGGCCATAATGTAATCCTAGTGGGCCACAATGTAATCCTAGCCGACCTAACAATAATAATTTAAGGGCACAATAATAACAAAATGGGGGTTACAAGGGTACAATAATAACAATAAGGGGGTTACACTAACAATAACAAGGGACTATACTAGTGATATAGGGACCTAACATGCCCCTCTCCTTCAAAAAAGTGTTGTCCTCAACGCTTGAGTAGCTCTGGGTGCTTCTGTATAAAATTCTCATCCTCCCATGTAGAATCTTCAGTGGGTAAGTTCTTCTACTTGATGAGATACTCTGAAATTGATCGATTTCGTAGCCGTCGAGTTCTTGTTTCCGTGACCGCTTCAGGTTCCAATATGATTTTTCCTTCCTCATCAAGTTCTGGCAATATTGTTTGAACTGGAAGATTTTCACCTATAACCTTCTTTAAGCATGAAACATGGAAAACTGGATGTACTCGCGAAGAAGCAGGAAGCTCCAATTTGTATGCCATAGTACCAATCTTTTGCAACACCTTGTAAGGACCATAGTCCTTTGGCGATAATTTATTATCCTTCTTTGCTTGCTTGAGGGACATTTGTTTGTATGGTTGTAGCCGTAAAAATACCCAATCTCCTACATCAAAACTTCTCTCGCTACGATGTTGATCTGCCTGTTGTCTCATTCGATTTTGTGCCAAATTCAGGTTATCCTTTAAGAGTTGGAGAACTTCTTGCTGATGCTCGATGTGATCTTCCACTGCTTGAACCTTCGAATTTTCCCTTAAAGATGATGTGATGGATGGTGGATGATATCCATAAAGTGCCATAAAGGGGTCATTTTTGCTGCAGTATGGAAGGAAGTGTTATACCACCATTCAGCAAGAGGTAACCACTTGACCCATTGTGTTTGTTTATCAGATACAAAACAACGAAGATATCCTTCCAAGCATTTATTTACGATCTCAGTTTGACCATTAGATTGAGGATGATAAGATGAGCTATGAGCTAATTGAGTACCCAAACAAGAAAATAACTCCGTCCAAAAAATTCCAGTAAAAATGGGATCTCTGTCGCTCACAATAACCCTTGGGCTTCCATGTAGCTTTTGAATTCTATCCATAAATGTAGTAGCAACTGTATTTGCTTTAAATGGATGAGATAATGCACAAAAGTGTGCATACTTGGTAAGTCTATCAACTACCTCCATGATGACATTCTTTCCTTCGGACTTAGGTAAACCTGTGATAAAATCCATTGAAATCTCCTCCCAACGTTGACTTGGAATGGATAAAGGTTGTAGAAGTCCCGGGGTCTTAATTGTCTCCACTTTATTCTGCTGGCAAACCAAACATTCTACCACAAACTTTTGAATATCAGATTTAAGGCCATCCCAAAAAAATTCTTTCTTCACCCTGTGGTAAGTTTTTAAAAATCCCGAGTGTCCTCCTGAAGGAGAAGTGTGCAATTCCAGAAGAATCTTTTGTTTTAGTTGGGAATTCTTACAAAGATATAAGCGATCTTTGTACCATAAGGAATCATTTTTCCAACTAAATGTATCAGATGTACTAGGATCTTGCCGCAACTTTTGAATGAGTATCCATACATCTTTGTCCTTCTTCCATTCATCTCTTGCTTCAGTTATCCAATCTGGTTGGATAATAGAAATGGCACAAAGCAATGCTTCCACCTCTTCATTCTTTCTTGAGAGTGCATCTGCAACAACATTCAGCTTTCCTTTTTTGTAGATTATTTCAAGTCATAACCCAACATCTTTGTGACCCATTTTTGCTGTTCTTCTGACGATAGTCTTTGTTCCAAAAAGTGTTTAAGACTATCATGATCAGTTTTTACCTTGAAGTGTCTTCCCATTAGGTAAGTTCGCCATTTCTTTAGTGCATGTAGGATTGCTAACATTTCCTTCTCATAAATAGGTTTCTGTAAATACTTTCCTTTGATTGGACGACTTTCAAAAGCAATGGGTCTTCCTTCCTGCATTAAAACCGCACCAATTCCATTTCTTGAGGCATCACATTCCACAATAAAGGTTTTTGTGAAGTCTGGCGTAGCTAAGACTGGTGCTAGGCACATTGCCTCTTTAAGATGTTCAAAGGCCTTAGTTGCTTCAGGAGTCCATGAAATGCATCTTTCTTCAATAATGTTGTTAGAGGTGCTGCTATTCTCCCATAATTCTTAACAAACTTGCGATAATACCCTGTTAACCCGAGAAATCCTCGCAACTTTTTTATGGTTGTGGGGACTTTCCATTCCTTAATGGCTTTAATTTTTTTAGGGTCTACTTTAACACCCTCGTGAGATACAATATGACCCAGATATTCCACCTCTTGTACTCCAAAGAAACATTTGGATTTTTTGCATATAATTGTTTCTCCTGCAATAGTTTGAGCACCCTGTCAACATGTTGAATATGATCCTTTCAAGACCTATTGTAGATTAGTATATCATCAAAAAATACTAGCACAAATTTTCTAAGGAAGGGTTTGAAAATGGAATTCATCAACCCTTGAAATGTAGAAGGTGCATTGGTAAGGCCAAAAGGCATGACCAAAAATTCATAATGACCCTCATGAGTTCGAAATGTTGTTTTTGAATATCTTCAGTCTTCATTCTAATTTGATGATATCCTGAACAAAGATCCAACTTGGTAAAATAAATTGCTCCATGTAATTCATCCAATAATTCATCAATCACAAGAATGAGAAATTTGTCTTTAATGGTGAGCTTATTGAGCTCCCTATAATCCGGACACATTCGCCATGATCCATCCTTCTTGTGTACCAATACTACAGGAGCAGAGAAAGAACTTTGACTAGGTTGAATTATACCCGCCTCTAACATTTCTGCAATCATACGTTCAATTTCTCTCTCTTGGAAGTAAGGATATCTATAAGGCCTGATGTTTGGAGGAACACTTCCTGGAATCAAATGAATAGCATGATCATGATCACGAATAGGTGGGAGTCCTTTGGGAGTTTCAAACACCTTGGAATGATTGTCCAAGACTTGTTGGAGATCTGCAAAAATAGATTATTTTGATGTTGGAACTTCTAGTGAGCATAATTGTGCAATTACGCCTCGTTGTTCTTTCTTTAGAAGCTTTGTCATGACATTAGAGCTTATTATCCTTCCTGGCTTCCCTTCAATACCCCATAATTCGACTTCCTTTCCTTCTGAAAAAAATTTCAAGAAAGTTCTTGAAAATTAAAAGCTACCGTCCCCAAAGATTGTAACCATTGTACTCCTAGTACAACATCAGCACCTCCCATAGGAATGGAAAGCATTGGACTAGTCAATTTATATTCCCCCATGGTTAGCTTGATATTATGGCATTTTCCAGAGAAATTTATAGTTCCTCCATTTGCAACCATCACTTGACATTCTGGTGCTGGGTATAGGAAACAATTTAATTCCTTGGCTACCTTATAATGAATAAAATTATGGGTGCTACCCGAATCAATCAACACTATTACCCTTTTCTTCTTGATATGTCCTTCTATCTTGAGAGTTTGAGGAGTGGTAATTCCTGCCAGTGCATTACACGATATGGTCGGATTCATTTCTTCCTCTTCTAGGGCTGGTTCCTGGTGTATATCCTCTTCTTGCTCATTTTCTTCTTCCTCTTCACAATCTATGTAAAATAATTTCTTCTCAGCACACTTATGACCTTTAGTGTATTTTCTATCACAACTGTAGCAAAGCCCTTTTGCTCTTTTTTCTTCCAATTGTTGTGGTGTCAACCTTGTAGGTTGTGGAAATTTAGACGTAGCAACACTTCCTTCTTTATAGAATTGAGTGGTAGGCTTCCTTGTCGCCATTATTTTACATTCAACTTTTCTTGCCAACCTGAATGCCTTCTCCAATGAATCTGGTTCCAAAACACGAACTTCATGTTGGATGTTATCCTTTAAAGTGCCTATGAAGAGATCGATCCCGTGGTCCTCTGGAATATCAGTTACCCTTATATTCAATTTTTGGAAGTCCTCAATGTGCTGCCCCACTAAACCCTTTTGTTTGAGATTTATCAATTGGCTAAATAAGATGTTGCTCTTTGTATCCTCATAATGTGCTATCATTTCCTCCGTAAAAATTGACCAAGTGACAATTTTTTTACGGGAGCAAAGCCACCGATACCATACAAATGTATTTTTTTCTAAATGTAAAGTTGCAATGCGTACCTTTTGTGTGTTTTGCACATTATGGAGATCAAAATATTGCTCCATCTGTAGTATCCATGTTACAGGATCCTTTCCATCAAACTTCCCCATATCCATTTTTGGAATATGGTGGTTCTTCCCGCCAACATTAGAGTTTATGAAATCACGATTAACATTTATTTTGTTCTCATCATGAGTTTCCTCTACTATATTTTCACCATTAGGAAACATTTCTTGTATCAACTTTCCCAAACTTTTGATGTCTACTTTTAGATCTTTCTTCATGTTTTCCATGTTGTCTTTCATTTTTTCATCAATCTTAGCTTCCATGTCATCCATCTTAGCTTCCATGCCCACTTCCATATCATCCATCTTAGCTTCCAAACCATTAATCTTAGCTTCCACGCCTTTCTTCAAACCATCCATCTTAGTTTCCACGCCCTTCTTCAAAACTTCCAATTCATTTGCTGTTGTTCTTTGCGAGAGCGAAATTTGTTGCACTTGCTCTTGTAATTTTGATATGTCATGTTGCCATTCTTCGTCTTCATGAGTCATAGTAGACCCTTCTAAAGGCTTAATGGGTGTTGAATTCTTTTTAGGGGCCATTTTAGACTCCAATATTGATATCTATTCTACAATAGGCCCTTGCAATCAATTCAACTTGATTCTTCAAACAAGACTTATGCAATTCCGAAAAAAAATACACACCTTTTACTTGCTTTGAGGAGCTCGATATTGAAATTGTATTATCTCTGTGGTTGCAGCTCTTCAATATCTGAAATTCAGCATTGAAGTAGCCCTCTGAATTCTCTTTTGAATGCCACAGGTCTGACCTGATTTGGATTCTCCAAGACAAAGTTGTGTCCAATCTCCCACAATGACCTAATTATGGACTGGTTCAGTAGAGCGAACTTGTATGACTAGCCACGTGTCACTGTTTCGTCCTTTGTCTCTGAAATTGATATCCAAGAAACTAAAGTCTGTTTACTTGCGAAAAATTTTTACAGCACTCCAATCTGATGCCCAGAGAGAGAGTTATTGAACTTTTCCCATGATCAC
The DNA here is from genome assembly GCA_034641835.2 of Pinus albicaulis. NCBI lineage: Eukaryota > Viridiplantae > Streptophyta > Pinopsida > Pinales > Pinaceae > Pinus > Pinus albicaulis. The sequence continues at coordinate 974,202,960 of CM076569.1, forward strand.
CTCTTTGAGATGAAATTCAGGAGCCTGAAAAAGCACTACCTTCCACAGATCATATCTCCAAAAATATTGCGAACCAAGATCTGAAATTTTTTGACGAATTTCCTCAGGATTTCAACTTCGCACCATATGAATTTTAGATTCTGAACCTTCGTATAAAAGTTTTTATAGCGAAAACTCCACGATGACCTGTTTAGGAGCCTGAAAAAAAACCTAACTTCCACAGATCATATCTCCGAAAATATTGCGAACCAAGCTCTGAAAGTTTTAGAAAAACTTCCTCAAGATTTCAGCTTCGCACCCTAAAACTTTCAGCTTCTGAAGCTTCGTAGAAAAAAATTTATAGCGAAAATTCCACGATGACCTGTTTGGAGCAGCAAAACCCTAGAATCCAAAGCTCTGATACCAAATGTTGTGTAACCAGCTCCAAAAAGAGAAGAAAAGAGATATCAACGCCTTAGAAATGAGCCACTTCGAGGGGGAAACCTCCAATACATTACATAAATGAACAATTCTTGGATGATTCAAATGAACAAAACCTCCTTTCTATATATAGGAGTCCATGGGGCCATAATGTAATCCTAGTGGGCCACAATGTAATCCTAGCCGACCTAACAATACTAATTTAAGGGTACAATAATAACAAAATGGGGGTTACAAGGGTTCAATAATAACAATAAGGGGGTTACACTAACAATAATAAGGGACTATACTAGTGATATAGGGACCTAACATCGATACCATACAAATGTGTTGGGTTCTAAATATAAAGTTGCAATGCGTACCTTTTGTGTGTTTTGAACATTATGGAGATCAAAATATTGCTCCATCTGTAGTATCCATTTTACGGGATCCTTTCCATCAAAATTCCTCATATTGATCTTTGGAATATGGTGGGTCTTCAATCCAATGTTAGAGTCTATGAAATCATGATTAAAATTTATTTTTTCTCATCATGAGTTTCCTCTACTACTGTTTCGCCATTAGGAAGCTTGTATTGTAGAAAATTTGTCAAACCTTACTTCAAACCTTTCATGTCTTTCTTCAACCGATCCATGTAAAATTTTAAAACATTCATGTCACCTTTTAAACCATCCATGACACCTTTTATTTATTCTTTGGTTTCTCTTTGTGAGAGCGAAATTTGTTGCACTTAGTCCCGCAATTTTGATATATCATGTTTCACTTCTTCCTCTTCATGTGCCATAGTAGATTTTTCTGAGGGTTTAATGGGTGTGGAATTTTTTTGGGAGGAATTTTAGAAACCAATATTGATATCAATGCTTCAATTTTCACTTGGAATCACTTCAAACTAATTTTTCAAACAAAATTTATGCAATTTTAAACAATTTACACACCTTTTTCTTGCTTTTGAGGAGATCAATATTGAAATTGATGTATTTATGTGATTTTGGATCCCAAATATTTGAAATTTAGTTCTCTAGTAGCCCTCTGAGTCTTATTTCCAATTCCATGAGTCTAACCTAATTTGGATTCTTCAAAATAAATTTATGCTCGATCTCCCACAATGACCAAATTATGGACTAGTTCAATAAAGAAAAATTGTATGGCATGCCCTGTGTCACTATTTCAACCTTCGGCTCTGAAATTGATATACAAGAAATTAGAGTCCATGAACTTTCGTCCAATTTTTACATAATTCCAATCTGATGCCTAAAACAAAATTTATGACTATTTTCCTTTGATCACTTGTTTGAGATGAAATTTGGGAGCCTACAAAAACCCTAACTTTCTCAAATCATATCTCCGAAATTATAGTGAACCAAGATCTGAAATTTTACATGAGGTTCATCATGATTTCTTCTCCACGTGGTAAAAATTTCAGCTTCTTAAGCCTCGTAGAAAAAAAAATTATAGCGAAAATTCCAAGATGACCTATTTGAAGAAGTGAAACCCTAGAATCCCAAGCTCTGATACCAAATATTATGTAAAACAGCTCACAAAATAGAGAAAAATATAGATCAACGACTTATAAATTAGCCTCTTCGAGGGGGAAACCTCCCTACATTACATAAATGAACAATTATTGGATGATACAAATGAAAACACCTCATTTCTATATATAGGAGTCCAAGGGGTCAGAATATAATCCTAGCTGACATAACAATAACAATGTAAAGGCACAATAATAACAATAGTGGGCTTCTATGGGGCACACTAATAACAACATAGGGACTACATGGGTACAACAATAACAATAAGGGGGCTACACTAATAATAAAAATAAGGGGATACACTAGTATTATAGGGACCCAGCACAGTGCATTATCTCAAATCAGGACAACAGGTTCCTAAGTACATTTTGGTCAAGTCTCTAGTCGATGATGGACACCAATATCACTAAGTCCACAACTTTCCACCCCAAAAATGATGGCCAAACATAGTTCGTAAAGAGGATGATCGTATGCATTTTGTGCATGTACAACTTTAAGAATGCACGCACATGGGATGAAAGCCTCCCCTATTTCCAACATAGCTACAAAAAATCTCTCCATAGATTAACTAGCCACAACCCCTTTCAGGTGGGGTTTGGATTCCAACCACTATGTCCCATTGATGTGGACATATCATTTGTAGCTACTCAGGAAAATTTGATTCACGTCTAGTCCAAACTTAATAGGGCTAACAACTTCATTAAGCACATTCAACACATCCAACATTAGGTCTATGACATATTGGAAAGAGCTCATGCTAAGTATAAGAAACGACATGATCAACATCAGGTGCCACACAAGTTCCACATAGGCGACAAAGTTTGGCTACATTTGTAGAATTAAAGCCTCGATGGGCCTCACCACAAGCTTCACTCACTCCTATATGGGTCGTCCACCATTACCAAGGTTGTATAGGAAAATTCCTTCGAGTTAATAATTTCATCGTTCCTTGCCCTACACCCAGTTTTCAATGTGGACCGCCTTCGGCCATACTTTCCACCATTACTAGACACATTCGACATTGCAGAACAACTCACACCAATAGATTTAAACTCAGATAGCATGGAACATGCCACAACTAATCAGATCATGGACATGAAGATCAAGAACACTCACCAACATAGGATCCATTTATACCAAGTTTTCAAAGCAAGCCAACTCCTTCACTAGGGCAAGTGGTTCACCAGGGAACAGGTTCAACAGAAATTTCCTCACCTCATGGAGGCTTTGCACGCGATGGGGACCATTTCTTCCTAAGGAGCGAGGACTGATCCAGGTGGATATCAGTGTCCACTTGACTATTCCACTTAGACCTCCAGTCAGTTTCATCAAATTCCTTGTTTATAGCAGCATTTACTATTTTTAGCATTTTTTCAGGTCCTAAACTTTTGGAGTAGTTTTTACCCCCGAAAAGGTAATTTTTTGAGGTCCCCTACATAAAAAGAATCATGTAGTACTCAGAGATATATTTCCAACAAGGTATTATACACACCAAACAAAGATAATATGACCAAGTTACGACCCTGGGAATTTGGTTTCCCAACTAACCCAAAATAGGGCCCACAAACTCTTGTCATTCCATACCTTCGAGTTAGGGTTTTTGCTTTTTAGGGTTTTCCCTTGTTTTTCATTTTAACACATTCCAGAGGCATGTAGCCATCACGTCTCTTCTCAGAGATAAGCCACCATCGTCTGAGCTATTTTATTTCCATTCTATATGTAAACTTATTTCAGTTATTTGATATTAATGAAATGAAGTTTTATTTCTGTTACATCATTGTATTATGGTTATATCTGTATTTTTTTTGCGTTCATGTTTAAGTTTGGATCAAAGGGATTCATGTTCCAATCTGATTGCATCATGAATTTGGCGATCTTCCAGAAAACCAAATGATTTTCTAGAGACATGATCAAAGAGAAAAGGCTTCAGCTGAAGAGCTATAATATTAGAGAATATTTTATAAATGGATTTGTAGAGGGATGTGGGATGTAAATGGTCAAATAAGTGAGCTTTTCAGACTTTGGGACCAAAGCAATGAAAGTGGAATTGAGCACAGCCAACATGCTTCTATTTTTCCTCGAGTATTCAGTCACCCTAAGCAACTCATCCCTCGAAAATCATATCATTCTAGATAAAATTCTATTTAGATCCCATATGGTCCTAGTCTCTTGTCCTATTGGAAACTTTTGAGGAAAATTTGCAGCTCGTCTTTTTTAACTTCTATCATTAGATCCCTATTTCCTTCATCATCAGCAAATGTATGGAAGAGCTATGCTAATTGAAGAATTTTTTTAATGGTTTCTCTATTATTTTGATTGAAAATATACTTGAAGTAAGAGCATCCTTCCTTTGCAATATTGTTTAAAAATGATACATATTAATCTTATGATTTTTTTATCTCCCATATTATATCAATTAAATTAATGTGGTTTGTAATTCTATGGAAGAACTTTGTGTTTTCATCTCTTGCGTGAAGCTACATTGCTCTTATTTTTACTATCCACTCTCATTATTTGCACATGAGTAGGAATCACTTTTTCCCTTCTAAATATTTCAAAGAGGATTTATTTTCTTAAGAAAAAGTGGAAGGGTTTGACAAGTCCTAGAACTCTAAAATTTTCCTTTTTGTCTCTGCAAGGAGATGTTCATCCAAGAGTTTTTTCTCTTGTGCCCAGACATAGATTACCTTATTTTATTTCTTTAGATTCCTTTGAATTTGAGAAGAGGAGAACCCCTGATATTTGGGTTATAAGGTACCCAAGAGTCCTTAATTCTCTACACAAGAGAAGGATCTTCCATCTAGTGAGGATTGAGCTTGAAGGGCCTTGGAGGTTATTTTTGTGTAGATTCAATATCCAGGATTATGGGCCTATGGTCTGAGTCCACTCCCACTAAGCTCCATTGATGAATATGAATATTTTCATGCAATATGGATTCATATATTAATATTTGGTATAATATCTTCAAGATATACGCCTCACCTGTCCTATTTTTTGACTAGGTAGGGAGGATTTTTATAGGGAGGATATCAATAAAATCCATCTAATCAATACTTTCCACCAAGAAATCTACAAAGAGGGTCTAATTGAGCTGTCAAGGCCCATGTTTCCAAATTCCACAATGTGAAATCTAGGTTTCCTCTGAGAAATACCTTCTCCAAAATAAAGCATATGAGATTGAAAATACACTTCCAAAATAGCTTCCTATCAGAATAGTGGTCGTAGATGTTAAGGGCGGTGAATAATAAATTCGTATCTCTTGATTTAAATGAGAACATAAAAAAAGACCTAGATTCCCAAGTAGAATAACATAAAAGGAGATTATCCATCCAACCCGTTATTAGGCCACCAAAGCACTTGGAAGCATCAATATAATGAAAGGACCAGTTTGGAGAAAATGGTTCAAGATATGTGAGGCTTTTGAGCCCTATAGCATAGTTTCCTAAATGAAGATAATAGGGGGGGAGGTTTGAGAGATAAGGAATTTTAAGGCAAATATTTTTGATGGGCTTGCCAAACCCTTAATGTTTAGAGAGAGGGTTCTCATTTTTCAAATTTTTCTGGGGGAGTTGCTTTAAGGGCCCCAATAATAGACTTTTTTTTTCCTTGTCAAATTTCTGAGGAGGCTTGCTTCATAGCCATAAAGAGAGAATAGTTTTTTCCACATCCATTATCACCTAGAACCAAGTCCTTAGATGGACCGAATCCTCCTCCCGGATTAGTAATAGAGTAAATAAGAGAGTTTGAAGGGGGGATAAAAGGGTGAAGAGACATGTGAAGGGAGGAAGTATATATAAGAGGTAGGGAGGAATGGATAAGGGGGAAATTTCTTATCTCGAAGGAAAGCAAGGCGACAGGGGAGGGAAGGAAGAAGAGTGTAGGGATGAAGCATAGAAAGAAGGGAGGGGGTACAAATAAGCAGGGTAGTTCTTGAAGAGGTTCAAGATCGATATTCCTAGTCGATATTGAACCCATACATAAATTCAATCAACCAGCGACTCAAAAGAGTGGGGATGGGGGAGAGGGAAATAAAGCACATACGCACAACGGCCTAAGTGACCATCGTCGTTGGAGGTATAGGTCTCTCCAAATTATAAGAATGTATATGCTTGGAAGGAATGAGAGAGTAGTGCCAGATATCCTAATCACCACTGCAAAGGACATGTGTGTAGTGATTTGGGGCATATCTGAAATGGGAACAGGCGAAGACCTTTTGGGGGAATCTTCTGCATTGGCTTCCAGCAACAATTTTTTGACCCATTTCTTCATGGTTTTTTCATGCTCGCAGTACATTCTGAGGTGGTCATAGTAGTGAAAACGACCACATTTAAACGGGATACCCTCATAATCGAGGGTTTTTTTATAGCAAGGCTTCCCATGTTGAATTGTAATAACATCTAGGAGGCTCGAAGCTAGATTTAATCCTACCAAAATCCATGTCATCACCATATAAACAAATTTTTTGTAAGAGTAATCCACTTCGTATAAATAAAAAAATGTTCCCAACCGCCTAGAAAATCCCCTCATACCAGAATGGGAGAGGGATGCCAGGGACGTGAATCCAAATTAGTGTTACAGAGATATTTTTCTTACAGACATCAAAATTAATAGATCATTTATTGAAAAATAGGGCTTTAGAACCCCAACTCTACCATTTATGTATAATTTTTCCAACTTTAGTATCCATCCTAACTAGCCTTTTGCGAGAATAAGGCGGTGTGGAGAATAACTTAGACTGGTTGAGAAAATTTTTGTCGTCCAAGTCTGTAGCACATCCATGACAATCCGCTTGCGAGAAAATCACTTGATGAATACCATTTTTTCCATCACCAAAATTTCATTAAGCTAAATGTTCTCCCCTGGAATAATACAAGGGTCTTCCACCTTTCTTTTTACACATTTTTTATTAGGTTTTTGTGAACCCTTATTTTCCACTAGACGGGTGTAGACTAGCTCGGTGAAGAATTTCCATCACTCGGCATCTCAGGAGTTAGGAAATTTTTAAGGAAACTAAATAGATAATTTGCGGATTAAAGATAATGGTCGGTGAGAAAATGGCCTACTCTACAATTCCCTCAAACACAACAACAACCTCTAGGATAGAGTGCAGTGAAGGTGGTGGTGCATAATCTGCTAATTTGTGAGAAAAGATTCAACTAGAGAGGAGAAGAAAGAGATCATCGAGGGCCCTTCAATTTGGAAGAGTGTGATGTAACCACGGTTTTGGTGGCATAATCCATAGAAGTAGTGGAGGGGGCAACCACAACCCCATCCATTTCATGAGTGCTCTGAATCATTTCACTTGACATGAGATTTTACATCCCCGTACTTGATACATGACAACATGTTGTATAAAGGAGGGGGGATGATGAAATTTGGGTGCCTTCCAATGGATCCTCTGATAATATCAGTAAAATTCAGTAAATTTAAACAACATAGCTACTTAAAAACTATTCAATTAACCTTTGATACTTTAATGTATTGTCACAATCCATACTTAACCTAGTGACTAATTCTTCGGTTGGATATTCTTCTTATGTTAAAACCTATTAGAAGGTGTCCATGGAAAAGTGTAAATTAATTATTTAAATATAAAAATCATAAAAATATGAAATCTTAATTAAGGTCGAAAATTTAAGTACTCATAAACTTTGTGAAAAAACCTTTTCTTTCTCATTTTCCTATCTTATGAGATGAATGAGATCCATTTTGTTTCCTTTTCTCCAAAAAAACAATTAAAATTTAGTATTTTATCTAACAATTAATTTTGATGTAGATAAAATAAAAAGCCAATGATTGTATACCCCTTATGCATGTTGTTGTTGAGATGGCTCCTCCTCTAATGAAATTATATTAATTTATTTTACCATCTCCTTATACATTTTTTTGGACATCCTTGTTGGCATGTATTAGATTGTCCCTTGTTTTACCATTAGATTTTTTATAATATTCTTGAAAATTGAAAAGTGAAATATTTATTTATTTTTAAAATTGACATGAAAGTCAATATAGGAAAAAAAATGTCTCGGGGGGGGTGGGGCAACTCAACTGGTGATCAAAGTAATATGAAATCTGTGTAAACTGAGAGATCCAAGGTTCAAATCCCCCTGCTTGCACCCTAGTTTATGGAGAGAAGGACGGGACATAGACCCCTAGAGTTTTACTAGTAGTTACATGCCAGTCGGGCTGTTGGGTTCCTCTGGGATACAAAAAAATATAGATAGGAAAAAAATTATTTTAGTAATTTTCAAGATATATTATAGAAAAATATGTTTGATATTAATACTTTTTATATGATTCTTGTTTGTTATTGCAAGTCTCATCGGTCTCATTGACCATTATTCCTTTATAATTTATGTTTAACTTAGTTCTTAGATTGAGTGGATGATTTTTGTACTAAAGTGGAAGATATGTCTATGCATTCTTTCCACTATATTCTTCATAATTTCGTAAAAAAATCGTGCACATACCCTCCCCCACCCCCTTTTAAATTTTAACACCAATGTAGATGAACTGAGGACCAAATCATATTTTAATGCCAATCTAGATGAACTAAGAACCAAGTCATCATCATTTGCATCCTTTATAATTTTCGTATTCCTAGGATAAGATTGTATTCTCTTAGTATCAATCGATCCCTACACAAAATAAATAAATAATTTTTTTATAAAACAAGTGTTTTAAATATCTTAGTGATTCATGTTAACAAATTTGTTTTTAGAAAAAAAAATCTTCATGTTAATTACCTTTTGATCCATGCAATTTCTCTCTTTGAAACATTTCTATAAAGCTTTTGTGCTTTTTTATAAATATCGTAAACAATCTTATTAAGTTTCTTCAAATTTTTTTCTCTACATAACACACATTAACTAATACATATTATTTATTTAAACCTATAGATAATTCAAATATTAAATTTTAAATATAACTTAAGCTACCATCATGCTTGCTACAATAGGTTCTTTTTCTTATACTTCTATTTTCCATATTCTATCACAAAACATAAAAAAATAGAAATCATCAAATATTAGAAATCATGAAATATTTTTTTACAAAATAAGATTATAATACATAGGAGAAAACTACACATCCATTCGGGATTGAAATATCTAGAGGAAATGTTATAATATTATCATGTTATGTGAAATTAGAAACATTTTATTTTCAAATTGTTGCATTTATGCAATGAATTATAATGTAGTAGACACACTAGCGCCTCATTATTTTATTTTGCAGGCCACCACACCCATGAAAATTTTTATGACATATTGTTTTTTATATTAAAAAAATATTATTTACATTTTAAACTAAGTGTTGTTGTTGACATAATATTACGAAACGATGCTCTATTAATGTATAGTAAGAAATGGTAACTACAAAAATGTCTTTGCAAAAACAAATGACAATGAAAAGGTTTGGGATCCAATGGAATGAGGGTCCCATTGCAATGGATACAAAACACCGTATATATCAATAAAAACACCCTATAACAATCTATTTCTTGTAAGTAAAAATATATTTTTGTGAAATGTAGAGGGGAAAATCGATAGAAACAATAAGAAACTTAGGGCTTTTAATACTATAAGAGACTATGAAATCATTTTAGCATTTTGAGAATGTATATGATATTGAATCATATAGGGAAAATATTGATATGATTAATAGCATGAATTCACATATTTAAAAAAATTCCTCCATAGATTTGTATGTGAGCTACGATAATCCCTTATAAATCTGGTTCTCAAAAAAATATGCTCACTCCAAAGTCTTTGTTAGTAAGTCTTTCTTGCACAAATATCTCCTATGGTTTTTTTTTTTTAAATGAAATAAGTATGAGGTGTTCATTTATAACACAGATTTTGATAAAAATAAAATTTCTGCGCATTTTTTGTTGTATATTTCAGCGCATTAATGATTTTTTTTAACTTACTTTATAATTTAAAGCACATCATCATGTCTATACGTAACAAAACAGAGTCGATATAGAAATTGATTGAGAAAAAACAATTGTAACCTCCATAATTAATATTTTGTGTAGATAAAAACAGAAGTGTCTCATTAGTACATATTATAATTTAGCATATCAATGCTTTGGTTTTATACAAAAGCATCAATGTGTCGAAAAAATTATTAAGAGCTCCGATTACTTTTAAAAGATATTCAAAATTCTGTTTGAAGTTAGATTGTTCTGTGCCTTCCAGACTTTCTATTAAGAAAGTAATTGATAAAGGGTTATAATATAAAATTTCTAATTCTTCATAGTCCATTTCATTCCATATTATTGTATGTCCTTTAAGTTCTCCCCATCATTTGTAGTAAGTTTATATTTTATTCCACCATTATTCCACTAATCCAAAAATGTGGCAAACTTATATTACAAAAAATATATCACAAACATATGTTTGATGAAAATGGACAATTGGTTTACTCCGCTAATTGCCACATGCCTTCTTCCAACAATGTTCTTAACCTAGATCAATGATATTGCACCATGGGTAGTATATGATTGTTCAAAATGTAAAGGGTTGAAGGATAACACTCAACATGTCACATTATCCCATTATATTAATGATAAGCTACCCACATTTGATGGTCTAATACCTCCCACTATTTTCAAGAATCCAATAGTTGATATAGAAAAGACACATATGAACACTTCTACATGTTCACTTTTTTAAAAGTTGGAAGCCATATAAACCAAGTTTCATCCCAAATTGACTAACCCGTCTCGGTATGTTAAGTCAGCAAAGAGATCTAGTGAGCCAAAGTATGATATCAATATTACCCAAAACATCTCTACTAAGAAATCTAAAAAGTTGTATAAGAAAAGAGAAAAATTGTTCAGTTACATGCCAAAGTTGGTTTAATTGTTGGAGGGTAAAGATGACTTCCCTCTTTCTATCCATTTATAATGTAAATGCCAAACCTATTACAACCAAACTTTATATGGTGCATGATCGTCTTCCATGCATGTGCCTTGTAACGCCCCTCGTAAAAAATTCATGTAAATAAAGTTAATAAAGGAAAAATAATAACCATGGTCATGCGAGATGTATTCCAAGTTGAATGTTGGGAAAAACATCTTGGTGTGGATGTTCATTTGGTTTATTATGGCTAAGGAAAATGCCAAAGGAAATGGCAAAGCCTTTGGAAAGGAAAAGTGGCATTTATTGGCATTTATTTATGAAAATAATGGAAAATAGGAGAGAAGGAAGTTGAAAGGTCACATGTTGCATGTGACGAGGAAAATGAAGGAAAATAATGTTGAAGAAAATAGAGGCCTCAATAATAAAAAGGCTTTTGAGGATGAGTTGGCACCCTTTTCTCAGTTCGTTTTTTGAGCTCTTTATATATTCTCTCTCTTACACTCTTGGACACTCATATTTTTCTTGGAGCACTCTAGCATTGGATCAAGGAAAACAAAGGAAGGACAAAGAGAAAAGGAAAGCACAAATCAAGCAAGGAAAAGCGAGATCAAGCGGCTACAATGGGTTTACTTGCTGGGATCGATTTGCATGTGTGATTTCCTTGCTATATTTGGCAATCATGGTACATGCATATGTGTATTTGGTTCTCTTGTTGTCATTGGCATGGGATTTTCCAGGTGTGACAGTGTTCTTCAGCCTAGCATTGCCATTTTTGGATAACCATGGTGTGATGGGTTCTCTTGTATTTGTTTGAGATGGATTGACATATGGTTTCAAAACTGAGTGACGTGATCTTTGAAAGAAAGAGCACATAGCCTAGGAATCCCTAAACCAGACTAGGATTGTGATAAAGCCAGATTTTGTGTGCCTCGACAGGCCTAGGAATCCTCAACTGATGAATTGAGGGATATATAGTAAAGCCTAGAGGTGTGTGTCCTCAATCATGCCTATGAATCCATTACCGGTGTATGGCGGGATATATGGTAAATCCTAGAGGGTGGAGTCTCGATTAGGCCTAGGAATCCTCGATCGATGAATAGTGGGATATACGATAAATCCTAGAGACTAGCAGGCGAGAAAATTCCTCATAGTGTAGATGGAGAATATGATGACATCCATGCTTGTTTAGGGCCTAATGAAGTTCTGCGCAGTGGCCTGAGTCCTGGCCTTGAAAAATCAGCACCAAATCTGGGGTCGTTGGCACACAACTAGCTGGAAAAGTCCACAATCGCTAACATTCCTTGTTGTGGAAGAAATTGGAAGGCCTCAGTCGCTTGCAGGGATTTTCCTGGGAGTGGATAAGGGTCTAGGTTAGTCAAATGATGAGTTGTCTTAGGGGTTGACCACGTGGAAGGGTTGGTTGGCTTCTGAAGGTTATTTAGTATGTGTGTAAGGTCATGTTGGTTGTGTTATGTTAGTTCCACTTCCTTAAGGTGACCTAGGAGGTTAAATCACATCATATTAGCCTATCGTCACATGTTTACCTTATTGGATTGGTTAGCTTGGGTAAATGTGGGAGGAGGGTGTTACAAAGTGGTATAAGATCATGGTTCACCCCTTGGACTAGATGGGTGGTGTGTTGGTCATGCATACATGTCGATTTCATATGTTTTTTTTATGCATGGTGATGGTCATGGTTGTAGTTGTGTCTCCATGTGGAAGTTGATGGCATTGATGATTAGATATGTTTATCATGAGTGTGTGTTGGTTATGCATCGGTTATGCATGTTAGTTTTAAATGTTGCTATGCATACATTAACATGTTGATAGTTATTGTGCATGAGTTCATGGTATGTGTTTGGTATGGTCATGCATTGATAGCTATATAGTGGTTTAAATGATGTTTATTACTATTATGATTATGATTATACATGTGTCATGCTAATCATGTTGATCTTTCATATGAGATATCCTCCCCTAGATGATACTAAGGTATGTTGATTATGTTATGTTTTAGTTTAGTTGACATGGTATACTTGAAGGAATGATATCAAATATGACTCCCAAGATGGTAGACTACATCTCACAAGATTCTCCCTATGGATCAGATGCACAACATGGTGGTGGGAATTCTTCTAACTTGGCACACACATTGAGAAGCTTGAAGGTAGAAATAAGGAATTATAAAGCATATAATGATACAATCATGCAAGCACAAGAGAAACAAGTAAAAGTTAATGCAGTAATCCTTCATATTTTTTTCAGAATTGAAGAGACATAGACCACCTTGGATCAACCACCGACAAGAGGACATGACTAACGATGAGTATTGCAGTAGATCACATGGTGGGCACATGTCATATAGAGATGCACTACAAGGAAAAGACCCTCTAGCGAAGGTTATAAAGGAGTTTTTTAGTCTTATAAAATTGGCCAAAATTGTCAAAAAAACATTTGCTACAACATCCGTTTATGGTTACGGATGTTTTGGTGGAGCTTTTAATGGAAATTCAACACAACTAAAAAAAATGGGCAGCCAGAGGTTATTACGGATGTTTTTTCTACCTGCACGCCATCAGATTTAACTAACTGTGCGCATATGTAGTAGGTGCCCTGGGCTGGCCAAGGAGAATGCATCTGGATCATTGGGAGGTAAGAACCAGACGGCTTAGTGTTGGTGATACAAACGCACGGTCCGTTCTAATTGGTCTTGGATTTGTGCAAGGCCCATAGTCATCAACGCACCAAAGGCGTAGACTTATAGAAAACACACCTGCGCAGACACACAAATGCACCGTAGATTTATAATTACTTCCGGTATTCGTGTGATGCCCATAGGTCATAAAAATGCACCAGTGCATATAAACACATAAACGCCCCAATTCACAGTATCACACAAATGCACCGAGATTTATAATTGGTATCAATATTCGTGCAGTGCCCATAGGTCATACAAATGCACGGGTGCATATAGACACATAAATGCCCCAGTGCGTAGTATCACACAAACACACCAAGATTTATAATTGGTATCGGTATTTGTGTGGTGCCCATAGGTCATTGTTGAGGAGGTAAATCCCCTCTACGGATAGACGCGATCCCTACTAGCCCAGATTGGGTCTAGCAACAGTCAAACACGCCATGCTGTGTTCCTAATAGTAACAACCACTACAGGCTTAGAACGACTAAACGCGGCTGCTTGTAGAAGAGGTGGTGCTCTCGTTCCTTTGCCCTGGCAGGTCACAATCCTCATGATCTCCGTGATCGGACACCTACACATGCAAGAAACAACACAAACGCAAGCATAAAATCTAGTATATACAACTATATGTCAGTCGAAGAGGACATAACTCATGAACATGATCAAGAACAAGAGTGGAACCATAACCAATAGTCGCTTAATATTAATGAGTCAAAAAGAAGAATACAACCAAAGCTTCAACATCGAATTCTCCTTTGGCAGGTCATTAGCAGAACATGTCTTGATAAAGCCTGTCAAGGATGGGACAAGCCTCTCTCTCTAGATACTTAGCAATAGTCTCCTTGCTTGGATTTGGCCTTAGGGAATCAAGAAGGCTCTTGCAGCATAAGGATATGAAAGCTCTTGGGAACTTGGAGATTCTGGAACTAGCTTGCAAGGGAAATGGGCAAGCTTTTATAGAAGGAGGAAGGGAAGTTGGGATCCCCTATAATTATGGGATTGGCTCTATCATCAAGGAAGCTTCCATGAGAGGTGGCAAACCAATTCCTCTCTATGGAAATCCGTAGCCAAACCACCCAACTCAAGATAGATATCAGTCCAGGAATTTGTTAGGATGAAACTTCTGCCTTTTATTTTAAAAAAACACCTCTTAATATGGTTGGCACGGGTGCGACTCTATGACAGAGCGCCAATTGGCGCACCCTCTTTGGAGGATTTTCCCCCTTGGCGCGAGGGCTGAACTATGGAACCGCGCCAATGGAAAAAGAGCTATTTTTAGGGTTTTTTGCAAGGAGATGTCTTCAAGGCAATGAAAGCTCATCTTCAGAGGGATGCAATGAAAGTATTTTCAAGTCTTGTCTCTGCTCACAGGTCATGGAATGAACCCTCCAATGTGCGGGATGGGGATTGCAGGGACGGTGACAAATTTCTGTGTAACAGTCGTACAATGGCACTGGTGTGTATAGACACATAAACGCGCCAGTGCATTGTACCGCACAAACACCTCGATAGTTTTAATTGGTTTTGGTATTTTTGCAGTGCCCATAGGTCGTAAAAACACATCGGTTCTCTTAAGAATACAAATGCATCGGTGTACAGTAACTAACACGCATCGGTTTTCATTTTGTATTTTTTAGAAACATCAACCTGTGACAGTGCAATTATTGTGATTGTTTTAAATTCATTATTCATCAAAAATCAACACATCTTATAACAATATTCATATTAATTAATTTTTTATTAATGCATTTGAATGTGATGTTTGGATTAATTTGTTATATCATATCATAATTATTGTGGTTTTTTAAAATTCATTATTCATCAAAAGTCGACACATATATATCTTATAACAATATTCATAAGAATTAAATTTTTATTAGTGCATTTGAGAACAACAATGGAGAACGTAATAGAATAAATTAAAACATATTTTATTATATATATATATATGAATAAGACATTATTTTTCATACAAAATGGGACATTTATTGGTATCCCTTTGTCTTTCGATTGGGACACTATGTCCATTACATTAAAGAAAATGTCTGATTTCACAGACATATTTCAAAAAATACAATGTCTTGCTTTGATATCCAAACATAGTGATCATCATTATTCGCTTGAACTGTTGTCACTGCTAGAGAAACTTCCATGACTTGGGTTATTTTCAAGAATGTTTTGTTCACAGTGCTGATTGTTTTCTTCTTCTTCACCTTCCATCTACAAACATAAAAATAAACTATAATGAGTGTATATATATTGGTGAGAATAATGAAAATTGCAATATTAAATAATATACATCAATGTAAATCGAAAAGAAATGACGTACCATTGCAACAATGGACTCATAAACTATACACATTGTTTCAAAACTATGTAACATGCCATCTTTCAAGATTTCATTAGTTGGCGCAATTCCATACTTTGTTTCCTGCAAGTTTCATACCCCATAACAAATCATATATTTAATATAAAAGATTTTTTTTTTCTATTAATTATAGACGGAGCTAAGTAAAACAAGATCAATAGTTGCTTACAAATTCCACAATTAAGTTCTGATATGCTAACATATACTCACAACCCATATTTAACCAAATTTCAATCAATTCCTCTGATGGTTCTTCTTTGTATGTTAGCACCTATTTGAAGACATTCAATGATGATTTTTGTAAAACAATTTAAAAAATACAAAAATGAAATCTAGTTAAGTTGTTATAAGGAAGTAACAATTACTCACAAATTTAGATATCAACATTTTTCTTCTTTGTTGTCCTGTTTTATGTGCTGAATGGGTTCCATTTTCTTTTCTTTTCTGCAATAAAATACTTGAAAATTAATATTTACTGCTAAATTGTTATTTATTGTACCTAATGATCGAAAAATTCAATGATTACATATTACATTTGAAGCACATTGTTGTTGAGATGGCTCCTCCTGTGATGCAAGTTTATCCATTTCTTTGACCATCTCCTTGTACACCTTTTTGGACATTCCTACTGGCATATTTTTGATATCAGCTCATTCATATTTTGAGATTTTCATAATCTATCTGAAAATGTAACATGACAATAAACTATTTAATTTTTATATTGATATATGAAAAGTAAATATAACAAAAGTGATATTTATAAATAATTATAGACAAACATTTAAAGAAATATTGCTTTTTCATTCCTTTTTTTTGTTTTTGTATGTTTTTGCTATTAAATGTCTGACATGTCTCATTGACCAATTATCTAGAAACTCTTCTTGTATTTTAGATAAAATTTGGTTTTTGGAATCATTGGATTGGTTTTTGTATTGTAAGTGGAAAGAACGTCTATACATTCGTTCCACTAGATCCCTCAAACTTTTGTAAAAGATTTTCCCCCTTTCATTAACCTCCAGCACCACTCCAGATGAGTTAAGGAGAAATTCATTTTCATTTGCATGTTCTATTTTTTTTCTTTTCTTAGAACAACATTCATTTTTTGAGTTGTTGGTCCTTATAGAACATTAAACATATGTGAATTAATAGACTATTTGACACATGTTATCTAATAATTTTAATTATATTATTAATGAAAAATAAAAAAAGAAACTCATATTGGATCGATAGTATTTTTTCATTCACCTGATTCATCCTTTTGCAAATTTTCCATCAAGATTTTACACTCTTCTGGTCCTATATCAAAAATAATCTTATCGAGCTTCTTCATTTTGTGGCTCTGCAAGATACATAATAAACAATACATATTAGCTAAACTTATATATAGTTCAAAAATAATATTTTTTGTAAAGAATTTACAAAGAACTTGCATTTTTTGCTTTTCTTGATGTGTTATCAATGTTTTTGTTACTTGATCTCTTGTCAATCATTTCTTTATCAATATAAAACCTGTACCATATCATTCATTAATATATTTATAAATAAATTATCAACTTTTCAAGTAAAACAAAATTCTCAAGAAACTAGTGCGTCATTCATGGTGTACACACCGACGCCAGTGTGTGGGTGTCTTAGAAACGCACCGCACAAACAGTATAATAGACCGTATAGTGCTCTATGTCAAAAAGGAGCACCAGTGTGTTACATGTTAATCACCGCACCGATTAACCATGATAAAATAATAAAAATCGTCCAGTGTTAGTTTGTATAGCATAAACTGGTGCCACATTTTACATATGGCGCACCGATAAAAAAAAATTGTTTTTTTATTTTTTATCACCTTACTTTCACGGTTCACTTGTACAATACAGAGCACTGGTGCAGTAGGTTACGCGGAGCACACCGATGAAAAAAATTTGTTTTTTTTAATTCACGCAAGGGCCAACATGGATTGGGATCCAACTATGCAAATCGTCTAGTCAGTTGGATTTCTTAGGCCTATATTTAGCAATACAAACCCTATAAATCTAACTTGAAAAGACCTAATTCTGAAATCATAGAAAGAGGGAGAAGAAAGGGCAGAAACAAAAGAACATAGGTTTTTTTTTTTTTTTTCCAAACAGAACTTTCGCAATGCGCCATAATGAAATAGCACATCTACTGCATATTTTACAAATGGCGCACTGAGAAAAAATATTTTTTCTTTTTAATTTTTTATCATAGTACTTTCGCATTGCACTGGAATAATAGAGCGCATCGGTGCACTCAGGTACAAAGGGCGCACCAATAAAAAGAATATTTTAATTTTAATTTACGCAAGGGCTGACATGGATTGGGATCTGACTATGCAAATCATCCCGTCGGTTGGATGTCTTAGGCTTATATTTAGCAATACAAACCCTATAAATATAAATTGAAAAGCCCTAATTCTGAAATCACATAAAGAGGGAGAAGAAAGGGCATAAACAAAAAGAATTTAGGGTTTGTTTCTAAAATGGAAATTTTTTTTGCGAAACAGCATGTTCGTGGTGCGCCATAATGAAATAATGCACCAGTGCCATATGTTACATATGGTACACTGATAAAAACATATTTTATTTTTTTTATTGTTTATCAATGTACTTTCGCGGTGCGCTGGTATAACAGAGTGAACTAGTGCGCTATGTTACGCAGGGCGCACCGAGGAAAAAAATATGTTTTTTTTACATTCACGCAAGGACTGACATGGATTGGGATCCGACTATGCAATTCGTCCCATGGGTTGGATGTCTTATGACTATACAAACCCTATAAATCTAAATTGAAAAACCCTAATTCTGAAATTACAGAAAAAGGGAGAAGAAAGGGCAAAAACAAAAAGAATCTAGGGTTTTTGTTTCTTAAAACAGATTTTTTTTATTTTGTTTCTGAAAACTGCAGAAAAAGTAAAAAAAACAATAAAATTTGATTTTTTTATTTTACTGCATAAAAAAATTGCAGAAAAAGTAAAAAATAAAATAAAATTTGATTTTTTTCTTTTATTGCATAAAAAAATCTGCAGAAAAAGTATAAAAAAAAAATTACTCACATCGTTTGAAATTCTATGGTATAGGGTTTGAATCACCAAAGGTTTGGAATTCTGATTGTATCATGCAAATCTCTCACTGAAATTTTTTGCAAAAATAGTGAAATAATGAAAAAAATTTAGTATTTAAAGAAATGTTTTATGAAATTAGATTTTCAAAAATATTTTGCTGCCCATTTTTCAATTTACCAATTTTTTTTTCACTTAAAGAAAGTAGAGTTGCGCTTTTTTTATAGGTTATTCGTCACCGGTGTGTCTCTTAATTGAACCACACCGATGCGTCTGGGTATAAAACGGCACCGGTGCACATTACTAAAAACGCACTGGTGTGGTATCTGTACATTACACACTGAAATTACATTTAGGTGTGTGCATCAAAATTTATTGTTGTTTCGCTCAAATGCAGGGACAAAATATCATAATGATATTGAATGGAAAATTTTTCAAAATCTAGCTCGTTCCATAATATTTCTCAAAGTCCATCACAGATTTCTCCCTATCCATCTCGAGATGTAATATTTACTTCAGTTTTTATTTATATTTTCACTATATAATTGAATTTATGTTTTTTATCCATACAATCAATCATGCACAACTTAATTAAAATTATAATGCATACAAATTTGCAGGTTCATGTAGATTCAGCATCGAGTTCAGATGCACAAAATATTCAAACTGCTCCAAAATGTCGGAAGTTCTTATCAGGAGATGCATACCGCAAAGCGCATTTGGTAGATGAAAATGGATAGCCGCTTCACCCTGCCAATTGTAACAATATTGCATCTTCTAGCCACAATCCCGGGACAATGATGGTAATTATAATTATAATTGTTTGGTATATATATTGATTAATATGTAATTATTTCAATGTCAAACCAATTTATACTCATGCAATATTGTCAACGTGGTTACTAATTGATATCATATATTTTATACTAATCATGTTCAAATAATTTTTTTTTTAATTATTAGGATTCTAGTGATGATGAAAGACCTACCTACCATCTTCCGTTGCACCCCACGACAATGTCAAATCGAGAGAATACTGAATTAAGAGAAAAATTTGGAGAGGAACGATACCAAGAATGGTTGATCAACCACCAATTCAATTCCCACTACGTCTAGATTCACCAATTAGGAATGACTACAAAAATAGTAGTTCTTCACAAGCTGGCAATGGAGGCAATCAAATAGATGTTGGTATGGATGATTACTTAAGGGATATGACTGCCATGGAGACAATGTTGTTAGATGCATTCCAAAATGATGATCAGCTAGGGGGTGATGCTCATATTGCTGACACCTTTTTCGAAAGCCTTAAATTTTCTTCCACCACCCCTCTCTTTGGACCTGGCGATCAGTTAAATTCTACCTAGTTGGGTACAACGATGTTACTGTAAAAATTGAGAGCAAATTTTGGCTTTTCGAATGCATGTTTCTTGGAAATTTTGAGGTAAGTTACCATAAAGTACTCCCTTATATAAATTTGAAATATAATCAGTACACTGCAATGAACATTAAAAATGGTAAATTTTATGAACGTTAATAATTATATTGACATTAATGTACATTTATTAATATATTTTTCCATGATCACCAACAACAGGTTATTAAAAGATAAGGTTCTTCCGAGTGATAATGTCTTGCCCGGTAGCTGCGAAGAGGCAAAGAAATTGTTGAAAATTTTTGGTGTTGAGTACATATAATATCATGCATGTCCAAATGATTGTATTCTATATAGAGGAGAATATGCAGACAAAGAGATGTGTCCAAAATGTGGGCATGACAGGCATGATAAATAAAAAAAGAAGGGTAAATCACGTACTGGTCCTCCTTGTAAGATATTGAGGCACATGCCTATAATCCCAAGGATTCAAAGGCTCTTTCATTGCAAATAATTAGCTATGTTGCAGGGATGGCATGCCTCACACAGCAGTGAGTTGGGAGTTATGTGAATCCCAGATTCAATAGCCATGAAGCATATAGAGGATACATGGCCCGAAAAATTCAAGGATGAAGTATGAAGTCTACAAGTCATCATAGCCATGGATGGCGTCAACCCATTTCCCTCCAGAACACCAACTATTCTATTTGGCCTGTAGTAGTGATCAATAATAATATCCCCCCATGGTTTTCCGTGAAGAATGAACATCTTATGTTGGCTCTCATAGTCCCTATTAGAAGAAAAGTGAAGAATATGGATGTCTACTTACAACCACTGGTAGATAAATTGAAGGAATTATGCGATGAGATAAATGTATACAATGTATCAAGACCCATCGCAGCAGAGAGGAGTTTTACGTTGTATGGCATATGTGCTTACACGACACATGATTATCCAGGCTTAAGAGTTTTCTCTCATAAATTACATGTTTAATTTATTGATTTGTTTATATACTTAGCAATATTTTTTCACATATTAGTTACTTAATTCGTTTTAATATTTGTTCTGATCTTCATGATATTCATTAACGTGCCATGCATATTAATTAATGTATACAAATATAATCTCACAGGTCTTGTAACAAAAGGGTATTTTGGATGTAAATGTTGTGGACCTTCTCTGAAAGCTAGATGGTCCAAGGACCTACGAAAGCCAGTGTATGATTGCTCCAAGGTATTCCTACCAGAAGAACCCCCTTACAGAAGAGCAACATCGGCTTTCAATGGCAAATGAGAGAGAACCCAAAGGCCTCCAATAATGACACCAGTTGAACGGATTAGAGCATATGAGAGAGAGAAGGAGGAGTTCATAGAAATTTTCGATTCAAATGGGGAGCCTATGTTTGATGATCCAGATTTCTTCGACACTGAGTTGGTCGCCCAACTCCATCCGGTATCTAGCATCAAGTCGATCACACCTAGCACCGGCCTCCTGATGATCCTCGACATCTGGCATGCCTTGATCATCATCGGGATCCACACCTTGATCATATGGTGGTGTCAGCATCTCCTCGCCATCAAAAGAGCCAATGTCTGCAAAATATATACAAGTACACAACAATAATTAGAAAATTTCATTACACAATTTAATAAAAACAAGTTAAAGAACATGATAGAATAAATTTAAATATATAAAACAGTAATATTACCTCTATCATCTGGTGGCTCATTAGCTGTGAAGAGGATGTTGGCACACCCTTGCTAATCCAAACCCACGTAAGGACAGGGGACCATAACAAAGGGATGCTCATCAACACTGGATAGCAACTCCAGTGTATCCTATGATATCCTTGCGAAAAAATCAGTGTCACCCCTCTTGGGCATCATCTACCACCACATTTTCATACGTGCCTCAAACGTCATCCTACGAGACTGCGAAGAAAATTAGGCCTTGTCTCTGGAAACATCTCAAAAAATAAACAAAAAATATCTGAAGCAAAAGGGAATTTCACCCTCCCTTGTGCATGAGCACGACATCTATCTAAGGTTGTACAGAACTGCCGCAAAAAAATGGCAGACCATCTGACAAGTTGTGGCTCCTGTACTAAAGAATCAACATAATATAAAAGCGAGCAACTAATGCATTACTCGTCACTGATGTTGTGCGAAATGGTCGAAATGGTAAGTGAGAGACACTGCACCTCCTCCCTACCAAATGCACCAATACGTAACTGACCTCCAGCAACCCGAAAATCTGCAGGAGACAGTAAATTTTCTCCAATGTGTCGTTGGGAGTAAACTAATTGACTCCCTGCTACACAGCCAGCCGAAACCTCTAGGAACGAGGGAAAATCCACCCGTCTCCTTGATAGCCCTGTAATGAAGAATATATCCTCCTCAGTGGGCGTGTACCACTGGTTGATGCCAACACGAAAATCTTGTTGCTGGGCATTCCACCTTCGGATAAGATGTCTCAAAAACAAACTATGGCCCTTTAGGGAAGTAGCCTCCTCATAGAACTTGAGAAGGCCTACCTGCCTTAGGAGCCCCTATGTAGCTGCTGTAATAGGACGAGGGTATGCATCTCTCTCCCTCTCTCGTGCCTCTCACAGGCGAACCATCTTATACTACTCCGCCTGTTGTTGTTGTTGTTCCCCCTCTTCTCTCCTTTCACATCTCTAAATGATTGAAATATTAAACACAATTTTTTTATTAAATGAGACATGTATTTAGAAATATACATATATATATATATATGTATATATATATATATATATATATATATATATATATATTTTAAACAACATAAAAAAAAAAATTGGTGCACCAAAAACATAGTCACACATCGGTCCCGGTGCATCTTTCTATGGAGCGCACCGACCTCAGTGCACCTAATAATATTAAGCACCCCGAGGACGGTGCTCCAGAAAAATTTATCGCGCACCATTGACTATGTACAGTGTCAGGAGGGCGGTGCACTGATGAAACTCTATGCCCCGAGGTGTATAGTTAAGTCAACAGACCGACCTCCTACCATCGTGACATAGTGAATGGTGCGGCCTTTTACAAGGCCACACCGTTGACGCAGGAGAAATACAGAAAGCCATGCGCTGATAAAAATAGCCATCTCGGGGTTACTATTTTGGTCAACACACCACGTTGCAACTGTTCCACTAGGTCAGCGATGCGGCTGGATAACCAACCACACTGCACTTTTTAAAAAAAATTAAAATAACACTGTGCGCCTTCGGTACCGCCCTGGAACCAATGCAAATACCGTTAGCACCAGTTTACCAGGCCGCACCATTGACAATGTGGAATAGCAGCAACATGGTCCGTTGACAACATTACCAACCCCAGGGTAGATAATTTAGTCAATGTACCATGTTGTCGCTATTACACATTGTCAATGGTACGGCTTGGTAAACGACCGCACCACACTTTTTAAAAAATTTTAAAATAACACGGTGCGCCTATCGGTACCGCCCCAGAACTAGTGCGGCAACCATTAGCACTGGCTGCGATGCAGCCTATAAATTTACAGGCAGCACCACAAGCCAGTGCGAACCGAACGGCTCGAGCGCACCGCGCAACAAATTTTTTTTTCCCTTTTAAATGGTTAATTTTAAGGTTATTTGAAATTATAATCTTCTTAGAGGCTTAATAATGGAAAAACAAGAAAAATGCTTGTACATTTTCTCGTCGAGGAGGCATATTGGCTGTAGAATTTGGAAAATAAAATTTGTCCACCGTTTTGAAAAATTCAAGCTGGAGATTGGTGGGCAATGCCCTGCAGAAGTGTATGAAATGAGTGCAATGGGAGCACCGATGTCAGGGTGGCTTAGACAAGGATAAATTGCACCAGTGCCTAAGAGCTTTATAGCACTGACAAAAGTGAAAAATGCATTTTTTTGGCCGTAATTTTTTTTTTTTATTTAACTCTATTCTGGTGCGCGGGATTTTATAGGCACACTGGTGCGTTTGCTTCATTCCTCACCAGGTGGTTTATGTTTTCGCGCGCTTTTTATGAGGCATTGGTGCGGACGTTTTGTAAAGCACCGGTGCACTATATTAATACAACGCACCGGGAGGGTGCGTACGAAGTGCACGGTGTCCGGTGTGAAAATGTTTTGTGCGGTTTTTTGGCCATAATTTTTTTTATTTAACACCGTTCCGGTGCACAGGGTTTTATGGATGCACCAGTGTGTTTTCGTCATTTTTCGCCGGGCGGTTTTTGCTTTTGCGCACTTTTTATGAGGCATCGATGTGGATTCTCTGTAAATCACTGGGGCGCTACAATAATAAAACGAACCAGGAGGGTGTGTACGGAGCGCACGGTATCCCTTGTGCCAATGTTTTGTGCGGTTTTTTGGCTGTAATTTTTTTTATTTAACCACGTTCCGGTGCGCGGGGTTTATGGGTGCACTTGTGCATTTTTGTCATTCCACGTCGGGTGGTTTCTTTTTTCATGCGCTTTTTATGAGGCACCGGTGCAGCTTCTCTGTAAAGCACCAAGGTGCTACAGTAATAAAACGCATCGGCCAGGTGTGTACGGAGAGCACAGTGTCCAGTGTGCTAATGTTTTGTGCGGTTTTTTGGCCGTAAATTTTTTTTATTTAACCCCATTCTGATGCACGGGGTTTATGGGTGCACCAGTGCATTTTCTTAATTCCACACCGGGTGGTTTCTGTTTTCGCATGCTTTTTATGAGGCACTAGTGCGGAAGTGTTTTAAAGGACTGGTGCGCTACAGAAATTAAACGCACCGGGTGGGTGTGTACGGAGCACACGGTGTCCGATATGCCAATTTTTTGTGTGCACCGATGCTTTCTAGTGTTGAACGCACTGCTGCGTTTTACGGTGATAAGCACACTAGACGAAATAAATCTGCAAACACCTCCGCTCACCAACCTCCTCTAGTAACCTTCGCTAGAAATGGATGTCTGGGGTATTTTTATTAGGGGTTCCTCAAAAACATCCACTAGAGGGTCTTTTCCTTGTAGTGATGACACGATCCAAGATAGAAGGTTCTTGGATACTCCAGATGGGAGAGGTGATGGGAACATGTTTTATTCTAGTTTTGGTTCTGACAGGAACTATGATCATCATCGTTATCATCCTTACAAGAGGAGTGACGGTGGGTATTTTCCAGATGAATTCAAGAAAGAAAAGCCACCTAATTTTGATGGATACTTGAAGAAGTCAGAAGATTCAGAAGTATGGTTACTTGTGATGAAGAAATTATTTGAGTTGCATGAGTACGCAGAGAATATGAAGGAAAAAATAGTTATCTTCATCCTCAAAGGGGAAAAATAAATCTGATAGGAAGACGTGAAGTAGGTTAGAGACATCAAAATAGAAGAGTTGAGTTAACATGAATTCAAGAGACTTTTCAGGAATAAATACTTGCAAAAAGGTACTAAGACAACAAAGCTAAGGAAACATATGAGCTAAATATGGGATCGATGACAAATGAGGAGTATACGACCAAGTTCCTGGAGTTATTGAGGTATGTACCATATATTAAGGATGAAAAGGATAAAGTTAAGAGGTACAGGTCAGTTGCAGTGTTAGACATGTGGTGAGGAGCATCTTAAGGGAGATTGTCCGCAAAATCAGGGTGGTAGGCTTCATATCTACAATGCACAGGAAGCACAGAGATTTGGGTATGTTGGGCAGAGCATTCCTCGTGTCTATGCAGCGTTGGATAATACGCAAGAATATCACAAAACATATATCATTGAGATGGATGGTAATATTTGTGATCAATTTGTTTCTATTTTAATTGACCCTGTATCTAATTATGATTGTATAGTATGAGCACTCCAAAGTTAGTAGATTTAAAGTTGCAGTTGAAGGAATTGTTTGACAATGGATACATTAGGCTAAGTGTATGAACGTGGGGTGAAATAATTTTTTTTGTGAAGAATAAGGATGGTACTCTCAGAATACGCATTGATTATAGGCAGTTGAACATGGTAACCATCAAGAACAGGTATATGTTGCCGAGGATTAATGACTTGTTTAATCAGTTGAAGGGAGAAACAATGTTTTCAAAGATTGATCTGAGATCAAGATACCATCAGGTACATATCAAGGAAGATAATATCTACAAGCCTATTTTCAGGACAATGTATGAGCATTATGAGTTTGTTGTAGTTCCATTTGGTTTGACTAATACTCTAGCTACTTTTATGTGTTTGATGAATAGTGTGTTGTGTCCTTATCTGGACAAGTTTTTTATTGTATTCATTGATGACCTCTTGATATATTCTAAGAATAGGAAGAGTGTGATAATCATTTAGCAACACTATTAAAATTTCTAAAACAACAGCAGTTGTATGCCAATCTTAGCGAATGCAACTTATTTCAGACAAAGGTACATTATTTGGGGCATGTTGTCTCCAAGGAAGGAATAACAGTGGATCTAGAAAAGATAAGGGCTATCATGGAATGGGAAGCTCCTAGAAATTTGGATGAGGTAAGATCATTCATAGGACTAGCAGGTTATTATAGGAGGTTCATCAAGAACTTCTCTGAGTTACTGTCTATAATGTCCTTTGTAGAGGAAAGGTAAGAAATTTGAACGGATGGAGGAATGTGTAGCCAGTTTTGAACAATTGAAGCAGTTATTGACAAATGCTCAAGTGTTAAATATTTTAGATACAAACAAATATTTTGTGGTACGTGCAGATGCTTTCAAGAGAGGACTTGTTGGAGTCCTTACGTATGAAGGGAAGGTAGTGTGTTATGAGTCACGAAAACTAAATGAGCACACGCATAATTATCTGACACATGATATTGAGTTGGCAATGATCATCCATGCATTGAAGATGTGGAGGAACTATATTCTTGACAGGATGCTTGTATTGATGAGTGATTAGAGTGGATTGAGATACTCATTTAACCAACCGAATCTGAATTCCAGGAAATCTAGATGGTTGGCCATGATTAGTGAGTTGAGCTTTGAGATCAAGTACATCAAGGGTAAAGAGAACAAGGTTGTAGTTGCTCTTATCAGGAGGATACAAGTGAATCATATAACAACTATGAGTTCTTAAGGGATAGACTTATAAGGTTGGATATTGCAGGAAGGACAACAAGATGGCAGGTACATGGAGCTTAGGCACAGGTTACAACAGGGTATAGGTGATTAGGTTGTAGACTATCATCTTACAACGGTTAATTTGATCATATTTAGGGACAAGATATATCTATCAGACAACAAAAATCTCAAGAATAGTATCTTGTGATAGTTTCATGTGAAACCGTATTCATGTCACATAGGATATCAAAATTCATTGATAGCAGTGAAGAAGTTTTATCATTGGATGAATATGAAGAAAGACATGGCAGAGTATGTGGCTAGATTTTTGGACTATCAGCAAGTAAAAGAATAATTTAAGAATCCAAGTTGACTATTATATCCGATTCTAATTCCAGAGTGGAAATGGGAAGTAATTTCCATGGACTTCATCACAGGTTTTCCAAGGACATCTAGACAACATGATTCTTTCATGGTTGTGGTGGAAAGGTTGACAAAGGTAGAACACTTCATTCCAGTGAAGTCTACGTATTCATCTATTGTTGTGGCACATGTATTCATCAGAGATGTGGTAATATTACACAGTGTTATGCGGAATATTGTATCAAGCAGGAATTCTAAGTTCACTTCCAAGTTTTGGAAGGATTTTTTCTAGTTTTAGGGACATAATTGGCCTTCTACACAACTTATCATCCACAGAAAGATGGACATACAAAGAGGGTCAACAAGAATTTGGAGGAAATGTTAAGGATGTATGTGATGGATTAGTAGAGGAGATGGGAGGAGAACCTTCCATTGGTTGAGCTCGCTTATAATAATGGTTATCAGGAGTCACTGAGGATGAGTCTGTTTAAGGCACTCTAAGGGTGGATTTATAGTACTCTCATCAGTTGGAGTGATCCAGTGAAGAGGGTGTTGATAGGACTGAACATGTTGGAAAAAATGGAACAAGAAATGAAGGTAATCAAGAAGAATCTAAAGGCAACACAGGACACACAAAAAAATTATGTAGATCAGAACATGATGTCTAAGGAGTTCCAGGTTGGGGAACAAGTATATTTTAACATCAATCCCAAGAAGATCTCCTTGAGGATTGGGTCCTATGCGAAGCTGTCACCTCAGTTTTGTGGACCTTTAAATATTGTTTAAAGGATTGGACCAATATCCTATAAACTTGCACTGTCTCCGAAAGCGCAGATCCATGATGTTTTCCATGTGTCATTAGTTAAAAATATGTTAAAGATGTTGATAATGTGATTGATTGGTTTGTATTGCAGGCGGGGCCAGAAGTAGAATTCTAGCCAAAACCACAGTGTATTTTGCACAGAAATATGCTCTTGTTATGGAACTAAGAAATCAAGTAGGTTAAAGTGCAGTGGAAGAACTTTAGGCCCAATGAAGCTACATGGGAGATGGCAGATCAGATGCAGGCTATGCATCCTTCCTTATTCATTAGTTGAGCGAATGTTTTGGTATATGTTTTGGTGTGATGCTTTGATATATGTACATATCTTATGGATGTAAATACCACCATGAGATGTGTTATAAAGTTCCAATAAGCGGTATGGGTATTATGTCATTATGATTTTCATGTTGTCATGTTTTTCATGTTGGTTTTCTTCTCAGCGGGTTAATCATTGTTAATACTTCAACAAGCTAAGTTATAAATCTCCATCGGAAGTATGCTTTTCTTCAATAATCTTGTTGGTTTTAGATGCCATTGACCACCGAGGACGGCGTTCCCCCAAGAGGGAGCATTCTGTAACAACTCTAGTAAATAATTAATGTAAATAAAATTAATAAAAAAATAATAATAACCATGGTCATGGGACATGTATTCCAAGTTGAATGTTGGGAAAAAAATCCTAGTGTGGGTGTTCATTTGGTTTATTATAGCTAAGGAAATTGGCAAAGGAAATTTAAAAGGCTTTGGAAAGGAAACCTAACATTTATTGGAAATTATTTATGAAAATAATGTAAAATAAGATAAAAGAAAGGTGAAAGGTTGTAGGTGGCATGTGAGGAGGAAAATGAAGGAAAATAATGGAAAATTGAAGAAAATAAATGCCTCATTAATAAAAATTCTTCTGAGGATCAATTGGCACCATTTTCTTAGTTCAGTTTTGGAGCTCTCTCTCTTTTCTATCTCTCCACCTCTTGGACACTCAAAGTTTTATTGGAGCACTCTAGCATTAGATCAAGGAAAGAAAAGGAAGGACAAAGAAGGTGAAGGAAAGAAAAGATCAAGCAAGGAAGAGCAGTATCAAGCGGATACAAAGGATTTACTTGCAAGAATCGATTTGCATGTGTGATTTCCTTACTATATTTGGCATGCATGTGTGTATTTGGTTCTCTTGTTGTCATTGGCATGGGATTTTCTAGGTGTGACAGTGTTCTTCAGCCTGGCCTTTCCATTTCTGGATAGTCATGGTGTGATGGGTTCTCTTGTATTTATTTGAGTTGGATTGGTAGATGGTTTCGAAATTTAGTGAGGTGGTCTCTGAAAGAAAGAACACATGGCCTAGAAATCCCTAAACCATACTCGGATTGTGGTAAAGCTAGATTTTGTGTGCCTCGGTAGGAATAGGAATCCTTGACCACTGAATGGAAGGATATACAGTAATTCCTAGAGGTGTGTGCCCTCGAACGTCCCTATGAATATTTGACCAGTGTATGGAGGGATATATGGTAAAACCTGGAGGGTGGAGCCTCAATTAGGCCTAGGAATCCCCAACTGGTGAATGGTGGGATATTTGGTAAATCCTAGAGACTCAGAGGCAAGAAAATTGCTCACAATGTAGGTGGAGAAATCCGATTGCATCCATACTTGTTTAGGGCCTAGTGATCTGGTGGGGATTGCAGTAAAGCCCAAGGAAACCTGGTTTGGTTTGGTTTTGAGTCCCACATTCATGCTTGGAATATGGCAAGGGGTGATTGTCTGAAAGAAAGATTTGGATCAGATAATCTATGGTCAGGTGGCTCGTGGTAGTCCCATATCTAGTTTTCTTTTGAATTCATTAATAAGAGCTTCTTATCCTTGGTATATTATGTGTAAATTTACTAGTTTATATGTGGATTTTATGGTTGTTATACCCTTGTTATTTTTTTTGGTTACATGTTTTCTATCAGTGTGTTTTATGACAGACTTAATGTATGGTTCTCATCATGTTTTGATTAAAAAAAGAATATATATAATGTATATATTTTTTAATATATGATAATGTATCTATTATCATAAGGAAAAAATGCTTCCTTACGAATCTCAGCTAAGTATGAGACCCCTATGCTTAGATATGATTTTAAGACCTGTAGATTCAATATTTGTGACATGTTTGATGAAATTCTTGTCATGGATAGTAGGGGTCAGATCAAGTATTTGTATCGAAGTTTTCATTGGTATATTTTTTCCAATGTTATTTATCATTTATGAAGTTTTCATGAAGTTATGGGTAATGGCTTGAGTCCTGGCCCTAAAAAAGTGGCTCAGAATTTGTGGTCGCTAGGATGAAACTAGCTGGAAAGGTCCACAGTAGTTTGAATTCCTTGTCATGGAAGAAACTGGAAGGCCTCAATCACTTGCATGGCTTTTCATGGGAGGGGTTGAGGGTCTAGGTTAGTCAAAGGATGATTTTTCTCAGGGGTTGACCACCTGGAAGGGTTGGTTGGCTCTTGAAGGTTTTGTAGTATGTGTGGAAGGTCAGATTGGATGTGTTATGCCGGTTCCACTTCCTTAAGGTGACCTAGGAGGTTGAATCACATCAGAGTAGCCTATGGTCACATGTTTACCCCAGTGGACCGGTTAGCTTGGCTAAATGTGGGAGGAGGGTGTTACATGCCTAATGTTGGAATCAAATTATCCTTTATGGTAATATTTATTTGATTGTAAAGGCTAAAATAGATGTTGTAAATGTTAGGTTTTTTATCCTTTCACATGTATCCATTTCTTCTAAATAATTATCTGCACTTATGCCATTTTTTTGTCCTCTTTATAATAGATCTAGTTACTTGAATATTGCTAAATATAAAGATAGATTTTCCTTGTATAATATGTGCATGAAAGGTTATTCTTTTGGAAACTTTAATAACAAGAACATGTTATGCATTGACAGTCATCCATGAACTCATGGAAACAATGTAGGTTTCACAAATAACTATAGGTCCTCATTATTTAGTGCATTTTTTTCTTTTGAGGAACATTCTAATAGAAAATATTTCTTTATGAAAAGTAAATGATCGAGATTTGTTTTTGTGCATGGAATACATAGTTTGTCCCTTGGTGGAAAGTTTTTTAATAAACTATGAATTTTGTATATGAACAACCACTCATTAAAAATGCTTTGCAATGGGTCTACCTATAAATGTCTCTTTTGGGGGTAAGAAAAATATGTTTGAGTAATTGATTTATGGATTTACAATGGAACTAATTTAAATCTATTGCTTGATTCGACATTTTTTTATAAAGTGGTTGGTTGTATATTTATTAATTGAGAAAAAAATTCCATTCTTCTAATAAATACTTAGCATAATGTTTGAACGTATTAAGTTCATTTTGTTACTCATTATTAATGTGATGTTCAATAATTTTATAATCAGGATTTTGAAGATGACATATCTACCATCTACCGTTGCACCTCACTATAATGTCAAATCAAGAGATTGTTGTTGGATGAGTGCAACTCAGAGAGGGGGAATTCCGAGCATGGTTGAATCAACCACCTATTCAATTCCCACTTCATCCTAAGTCACCAATTCAAAATGTTTACGGTAACACTAATTATTCACATGTTGGAGTTGAAAGAAATCATATAGAGTTTGATATGGATGATTTCCTTCAAGATATTGGTGCCATGTAGGGAATGTTGTTACATACATTCCAAAAAAATTAATTAGGGGATGATGTTGTTATCATTGATATCTTCTTTTGAAAATATGAAATATGCTTCCACCACTCTGTTTGGACAACAGTTAAGGTATACCCAACTAGGGACAATGATATGATTGTACAATTTGAAAGTAATGTATGGTATGTCAGACACATAGTTATTGGCACTTTTGAGGTAACTAACCATTAAATGCCTAATGTTTTAAGGAATCTTGTCACACAATGAATGATTGAGGAATTTTTAGGTAACAATGGGCCTCAAAACTAAAAATGTACTAACACAATTAACTTAAAAAAAAAAAAAAAACTAATAAGATTGAATATGATAATATCACCCTCAGGGGTAAATATTTTTGGAGGAAAAAGAAAGAAAAATGCTTTTAATTGTACTTTGTCTTATCTCCTTGTGGTTTTTCTCAAATGTCAAGTGTAGGCACCTATTGTATGTGACATAGAATTTAATTCCACATCCAATGGATGTGTGTGCTTAAAATTTAAATAAACCTACAAGGAAATAAGGAAAAAAGACAATTTAAAAAAAAAAAGTTTTGTTTGTTTTCCTTTAAAAATTCACAAATCTTATTTTATTATTTTTCTTGAGAGGCTCATTTTAGACCTTAAAATTTCCCTAATTACTTAAAATGGCTGATTTTATGCATCGTTTATGACAATGTACATCTATATTTCCCACTAATTGTAGGTTACTCAAGGATAAGGTACTTTCAAGTGACAATATCTTGCTTGAAAATTGCACTAAGGCAAAGAGAATGTTGAAAAGGTTGAGTGTTGAGTAAATATCATAGCACACATGTATAAATTATTGTATTCTATATAGATATCAATATGTGAAAAAAGAGATATGTCCAAAATGTTGGCAAGGAAGGTACCAAAAATCTAAAAACAAGGTTAAGGCACATGGTCCTCCTCATAAGATATTGAGGCACATGTCTATAATTCCATGTAATCAGAAGCTCATTCATTGAAAATAACTAATTGTGTTGTATGGGTGGCATGCCCCACATAGAAGTGAGATAGGATTTATGTGATCCCAACATATTCAATAGCCATGAAACATATAAAAATATGCATTCTAATAAATTCAAGGATGAAGTAAGGAGCCTATGATTGAGGATAGTCATGGATGTATTTAATCTATATTCCCTCAAAAACACTAATTATTTTGTTCGACTAGTGGTAGTGATCAATAATAATAACCCCCATGGTTTTCCATGAAATAATGAACATGTTATTTTTGCTCTTATAGTCCTGGTTAGAAGAAAATTTAAGAGAATAGATATCTACCTCTAATCATTTATCAATGAATTCAAGAAATTATGGGAAGAGATACATGTATATGATATTTCAAGTTCCATCCCAATGTACATGATATATGATGTATTAAGGGAAGCCCAATCTAACAAGGAGAATGGTATCCACAGGAATCATTATTGAACCCTCATAGTTTAATTATTCATTAGTTATCATGGACATGAGAAATAAATCTAAATTTAATCCTTTCTCTTCCTAAGTGAACAACATGTAACTATATCATCATTTCTCACATATGCATGATTACACAGTGCCAAGGAAAATCATGTCATTATTTCACATATCTTTTCACCCCCAAGAACTTGGGACACTTGCGTATAAGGATTCTTTAAGGTGTTAATCAGGGCTCTTCTCCTCTACAACAAATCCACCATTCTATGCCTTGGCCCTTTAACCCAATGACTTACTCAACTTAGGGTTGGCGTCTGAGGAACATTTTTGAAAACATAGAGGTGAACCTAAGGAGTAATAACACATTCTTACATCCTTAGAATCCTAATCTAACCCCCATACCTGAATTTTGAGGACAAAATAATAAATTGGGGAATATTTTACATCACATCATTATATGTTCTATGAAGATTATAGCCCACTTAGTCTTCTTATAAAATTTAAGGTTTTACTTGTGAATCATGTCATCAACCCAATACCTAAGCTTCCAATGGAATGTACATAAATACTCTTCAATGACCCAATATATTCAACCATGATTTAAAAATCAATGACCCAATATATTCAACCATGATTTAAAAATAATTATCAAATAATCACACTCATTTGTAAAATAATAATGGATAATATATCAGATACATTTGTAGCTTAAGAACGTCAAATTAAAAACAATTTATGAGACTTATCTGAAATAAATTGCTTGCAATTGGAGAATGGTATGTGCATTTATACCCAACCATTGGCTTAGTTATGATTGTTATTTTTTATAGCTAACCACCCCCTATTAAATCCATGATACCACCAAGGGAAAACATAGAATCTAATGAAAATTCCCATGTGTGCAAGCCACTCTCCATAAAAAAACCATGGTAGCGCCCTTTACCCACTAAGCTAGGGATTCCATGAATTCATATGCCTTCCCAAGTGGTTTTAGTTTAACAATGGAGTCCCTCCACTACCTATGTAGTCCCTTAGAACCCTACCCTCTCAGTGTTTGCTTTCCAACCTAGCCAACATCAAATTCACAGCCGTCTTTTCCCCAATTTGGGTTTGGGTGTTCCTACCACAAATATTTTGTCAAATTCAAAATTGATCATGGAAAAACACTCAGAAATGGTACCCATTCATATTTTTCACCATTTGGTCATGATTTTTACCTTCCCTAGGAATATTTATCTACTTGTAATTACTAGCAGAAAAACCACTAGAAAATCAACTTGTTTTTCACTCACAGGTGCCCTATGCTCTCACAAAACTCTTCATATACTCTCATAGGGTATTCAACGCTCCCTCCACACTCAAAATATTGACTCTATTTACCCACATATGCATCCCTCTTCTTTGACCAAAGAGAACCCATGATTTTCTAGCCCTTGTTAGGAGATTGGTGGGTCTAAGCTCAAAACACAAGATGGGTACTTGTTGTACCCTCTTATAAGAATTTTTAACTACCTATTTAGTATCCATATCTCCATAATTATGGGTATTTATTTGCCCAACTACTCATATCCCCTCATTAACTAATTTTTGGGAAGTGTAAAAAATGGAAAATAATATCAAAATTAAATTTTGGCATTTCAGAAAAATGGTTATTTTTTGTAGTGGTTGTTTAATTTACATGCGAGGAGATTTCCCCAACCCCCTCACTAATTCTGGATCGCAGTATCACGGCCAATACCAATGCTCCATCGTTTAGTCAGTTGGTTAGTGATGTTTTTTCTTCATTAATTAATGAAACATTTACATAATTTAAAATTTTTCCATCACAATCCAAAAGTCACCAAAACATCTATGCCATAATTTACAATGTCATTGAGTTATAATTACGATTACAAAATGGGAGAAAATGTGGTGTTATATCAACCAAGCTTGTGTAGTTAAATGTCTCATGCAATTCCTTTGTCAAGCAACCTCTTCTCTGACAACAATAAAAAACTAAAAGCCTTGAGGTAGAATGTGGCCAAACCAAATCTCTTTTGTCACTCAACACATGGATTTTGTTTCCTTCATGTCCAAAAATCTCGACCAATATAGTAGGACTATGTCCTTCAGAACATAGATCCTGTCAACATAAAGGAACCAACCTCCCCCCATGCCAAGGATTAGGAAGCCCAAGGAAGTGTCCATCTCTAAACTAGTTTTCTTATTTATGTGTAATTTCCTTTTGGGCATTTTTGTGAAACAACTCACTTTTATGACATATTGTAACTACTTTTTGGAAAGGTTACTAGAAGAGTTTATATTTTTCAAGTGTTTTGTTCAACCATAAAATTGTTCTAAAATTATTTTTGATGTATTGTTGCTAGCCTTAACAGAACCTAATTAAAAATAAATAAAAATAAAAAATGTATTAATAACATTGATACATATCTTTTTTTTAATTGGCTCAGTATATTTCTATTAATATCAATATCAAAATATTTTACATTGCAAGCTATTTAGCAACACCTCCAAAAATACATCCTTCAGAGTGACTTGGTAAGTCTTGTATGCCACTAGGGATAAACATAGGTAATGCATTGACTATCAAAAACAAAGTTTGAGAATATCATGAGAACTAGTTATTTTGACACATCGCTCTTCATTTTTCTAATATTTCTAGTGTAACCGAGCCAATTAAAAACTAAGTGAACTGCAGTAATACATATACTTGTCGAAAAACAAAACTGAAAAAACATCCAAATAATAAAAAACACAAATTGTCACCCATGGTAGACTGACATACAAAGTGATTAGTGGAATTTCCATTCCAAGATGATTACTGGCGATGTGGTAGAGGAATTGACATAAGGAGAGGCTTGAGCAGGAGCGTTGATGACCACTAGCACTTCTTGATGCTCATTTGATTTCGTGTCTGGGTCTGAAACAACATAACATTCTATGTGGGACAATATGACCACTATATCATCCAATTTTTATCTGATATCCCTCAGAATCCTCCTTATGTCCTCTTGATCTGCCAACAACTCATATTTGTCTACTTACTTGTCTCTAATAACCATGTTGACAAGAGTTTTCAGTTGTCGATGAAGGTTGATGGAATGAAGGAAAGGAATCATTCTCTTACGAAAATTTCTCGAGTATAGTACCCACTTGGGGATGCTACCTCCTAACTCAGAATTCGAGAAATAAACTCTATCCCCAAACTCTTTTGCCTCCAGATGGAGACTTTTCTTGCGGACCTCTAGAGGAACTACCTTGAAAAAATTGGACACAAATTCCAAACCAAAAAAATTTCATCACGACGTCGAAGGTGACCCAAGAATGCCACCCATACGGCTAGGAAAGCGTTATCCAAGGGCCATAACGAAAATTAATCTACAATGCAATGAACTAAACCTTGTGGTATATTGACTGACTCCAATGGACTAAATGAATTGATAGTAGGTTTTTCTAACGAAAAGGGCCACAAGCAGTAAGGTTACAACATTGGTTTTGTTATGTGAACAAAAAACAAGAAATGAAAACCCACGACTATTGCACACCGGAAACTGCTCATAATCCCAACCTTTATGAACAATATGTATTAACATAGCTGCAAGGACTTTAAAAACGATACTATTGACACAACTATAAACCCAATTAAAACCAGATGGAGAAGGTACCTGGTTACCATACTCCATAGGCCAAGTTTGGACATCTAAAGGAAATCCCAACAGAATCTGATTTTTTAGGAGCCACTGAAGGTAACAGTGCAACCAGTTCAAATGACGGGACATACCCAAAATTGTGAAGGAAAAGAACAAAGAAAATTTACCCTTGTGTTTAATAAACAATGGAGCCAGAAACTGGGTAAACGATAAGTAGTTACAGTTACAAACCAAGAGATAGCCCGAACTATGTAAGGCTATGAAAAAACCATACTTTAACAATGTTAGTGAAATACAGGAACACAATACGAAGAGATAACCTGAACTTTGTAAGGCTATGAGAAAACCATACTTTAACAATGTAAGTGAAATACATGAAGAGATGTCCCAATTATAAAGAGATAGCTTGACCTCTATAAGGATATGGCATAACCATACTTTACCAATGTAAGTTAAATATAGGAACAAAATACCTCTGCACCAACCTAAAAAGAATGCCAGTTACAGATACACACATGCCGCTACCTTCAACCAATAATTATACCACCCTGAGTCCATGACCATGCAATTATAACAAGCCAATGACGTGAGGGACCAAGTGTCTAGAATATGGTAAGGAGAAAGGACTCTCTCCATGATGATTTGGGTGTAGAGAATAAACTAGTACTTAATCCTTCCAAGACGTTTGAGCATAATTATCTCATAAATGAGCTTACCTCGGCTGTTAGAGGCGACTTTTCTCTCAACCAATCCTCCATGAGAGGGGAAACCCATCTGAGATCATGCATAAATAAATTTAAACCAGACAACTTAACGTTCGAAGAGACAGTATCTCCCACCTGCTCACATTTAACTTGCTCCGACTTGATCAGATGTGAACTGGCTTGTGAGCCCAAACCTTGCCATGTGAAGAACACGCGATGCGAGGGATGGAGCCTAGCTCTTCCACTGAGGGTCGACACCCTATTCACCACACTTATTGTGTGCATGTCGATAATTATGATTTTGTTTTGAATACGCCACCAGAGAGCCATTACTCTAGAAAACCAAAAGCCAAGCAAACTTCCATTATATCCCCATCACTAAACAGTTGATTTGAAAGCACCCCCATCGAGGATAACATTAATACATATCATTATTGTTTATTCATTTTTGCTCGATTTAACAAAACCAAGTTATATATAAAATATTTTTCATTATGAGGAATTCCTAATAAAATACCCAAGGGAATGTCTAGTGAAACTCAAACCTAACTCAATGGTGGAAATTTGATATCGATTAACCATTAGACCACAACATATTCAACCCTAAGAAAAAAGTTTCATATAATTTAAGTTTAAATATGAATCTTCTCTTTCATTCATATGTTTAAGTGTATGTAATTTAAAAAAAAATCGTAACAATGGTAATTAAGAGACTCCTATCAGAGTTCAAAGAGCTATCCTTTTCCAAAATGTCATTATGACGAATTCCTAATAAAATTCCTAAGAAAATTTCTAATGAAACTGAAACTTAACTTAGTAATGGGAAACTGACGTCAATTAACCATTAGACCCTAACACAGTCAACCATGGGGAGAAAATTCTTTGTAGTTTAAATTTAAAGGTGAACATATTCTTTCATTCATTCATATATTGAAGTGTATGTACTTTAAAATAAAAATGGTAATTAATATAGGAGTTGTCTTTAATGTGACTTTTTGAAAAAATTTCCGATTTATTTGTCTGGTCTAATTCGTCTAAAATCCAGTAGGAATTCATTGAAATCACTAGTTTGATGGGAAGACTCTGCACATTCAAAGTGTTATAAGGGTTTTTCAGGGTGTGGAATCCATATATGCAGTCAAAAAACTAGTTTAAATAACAGAAATCAAGATTTCACCTCAATTTGTTCAGTCGTATTCTAGACAGAAAATCCACCGAAAACTCCAAAAAGTCACATTAAAGACAACTCTATTAAGATATTCTTACCAAGGCTCAAGAAGCTATTCTTTTGCCAAAATGAATTGTAAGGTATTTATGTTGAAGTGTATGTACTTTAAAAAAAATGGTAATTAAGATATTTCTATCAAGGTTCAAGAAGCTATTCTTTGGACAAAATTAATTGTAAGGTATTTCTTTAGTGATGAAACTTAAACATTGCTTATATATTTTATTATACATAAAATATGTAATGGTTTTTTTTTTAATATCCGACAAAGATTTCTATTGATATTAAAAAAACAAAAAATACAAAGTTAGTGTTCTTTGTGGTATAATGTTTACCTTGTCAACCATAAGCTATTATCCACACAAACCCAAGAGTGACGATTTTCAAGACACAAAAATGACCATAGGTATTGGAAAGTAGATATAACCACTACACAACAAATAACCACTGGAAAAACATACATACTACTATAATAGAACAAAACATGACATAAGAGAGAAAAAGAACATGAGAACCCATAACAGGAACTCAGATAACAGAAGAGCATAGGTGGTATCATTCATCAAGAATTATTACTGGTTGGTTTGGAGAAGAATTTCCACTGACTATGTTTATTGGTGTAGCATTGATGATCACTTCACCATTTTGGGGCAGTATGTAATCAGTATCTGAATCTGAATTTATGTAATGATCAATTTTGTTCAAACGAATCGTAATTTCATCCATATCATATCTGATATCCTGCATTATTCTTTTTATTGCCTCCTGACCCACAAATAGTTTTTAATTATCAACCTATT
Source organism: Pinus albicaulis (assembly GCA_034641835.2). NCBI lineage: Eukaryota > Viridiplantae > Streptophyta > Pinopsida > Pinales > Pinaceae > Pinus > Pinus albicaulis. The sequence continues at coordinate 974,243,040 of CM076569.1, forward strand.
TGTCTCTCAACACCATGTGGATCAAGGAGTCCATTTGTCTGTGTGAGAATATTGAGTGAAAGAAATATAGCATGTGTTTTCTCCATTTACCTGGGTCTAGTACCCACTTTTTTTTCCTTTCACTAACCTCATAATATGAATGGTACAACCTTTCATCAAATTCTCTTGCCTCCAAGGATTAAATTTCCTGTCGAACCTTTATAGGCACAACATAAACAAAACAAAACAAAACAAAAAAAATCCACTGAATCCCAACCAAATAGACGATTTTCTATGGATGAGGACGTCGCGGATGAGCCTCCCCTTCTACTGATGAGTTACTTTCATGGTGCCATCAAACAGGAGAACCTACAGTAATTCTTGACAATAATTTCTCAAGACAACCCACAATAGAATTTTGATGGACGACTCGGTAAGGTTGTGACACAAAACCCCCAATTCCCACAAATTCATAAACAACTAGCGATGAGAAAGACCCTATGTAGACATCATCCACATACCCATAACAATAAACATTTCAACCAAACAAGAATCTATATCGAATAGGAATAAGAACTAAAGACAATTTCTCCTCCTTAGACGTCGTAAATAACCCCTGGACAACTCAAAGGCCCACAATATTAAAACCAAATCAAGAATGAACCACTGTACTAGACATCATAAAGCAATACTAGGAAGTTAAAGGATAATCCAGGAGGTTCGAGGGATTTTAAATCTGTTGGCGGGAGTACCACAACTAGCTCAAAAGAAGGCCCAAAGGAGGAATTATGTAGAAAACACACAAAATACATTTGATGGACTCCCTTGACCCCACAACCCTTTTGATAACAAGGTTTTACTCAAAGTTATAGAGAGCATACTTCCCAAAGAAACCACCATCCATGACTATATCCAACAACATAACTTGAACTGGGGTGTATCACAAAAAACATAGGCCAAAGTTATGTTGTATGCAATCAAATGACCTATACTGACCACATAACCAGCCCATACCCGAATAGACTGAAAAATACCTAATAGAAGCTAGGAACAAAGAGAATTGACCAATGAAAGTAGGTTGATAGCTCACCAAAGTCCCTATACTGAAGATGGAGGCGAGAAATACTCTTGAAAGAAGTTTACCATGGAAAACACAATCTATCAGTGTATACCATGAAAGAATTAAAACAATATGGCCCCACCCTACTGACTTTGGTGCTCTTTTCCACACTAAGTTATCAATAAATCCTGTATGTGACGTAAACATAACTAGACCAAAGAAATTAGGTTGATATATCATTAGAATCCCTAGTTTGAAGATGGATATGAGAACAATTTGTGAAATAAGTTGACCACGGAAAATAAAATCTGCCAATTCAAACCCTCAAAGAGTTAGAGCAGTATGGCGCCACCCTACAGACATTGGTGCTCTCTTCCACCCTACGTTATCAATATATCCTATATATAAAAATGTTGATGAGGCATGGATAATCCATGAAGCAAAATAATTCATATGCCATCCATTCACCAAATGCCAATCCTTGAACCTCATCATGTGCTTCTTATGCTCGAAAATACCCATAATTTGTCTATCACAAATGCAAGATGATCGCTTTTCATATAAAATCCATCCTACCTCCAATCTCCCACAATCCTACTCCTCCATTCCTACTTCAAAAACCTCAACTGACTATTTGATGGTCTTCTCAGAACCCACTTCCTTGTACCATAGCCTCGTGAAATAAATGTTGCAAATAACCCAGCATACAACACCCACACTTAACACCTTTTTCCTCCTCCATGTGTTGAGGACTTTGTGCTAAGTAGGTGGCTTGGCACACTTGTCTAGGGTCACCTCCATATTGATCACCCAAACACATTGCATGTCACTCATGATTTTCCTACTACCCATTCGCTGGAAAAATGTCTGCCCTAAGTCGACAATAGTTTTCCATCAACAAAACACCCCTATCGGGTTATGACACTAATATGAGGGGAGACTTATACACATTATGATGTTATTTAATCCATATAAGCCTTTAAAATTAATAGCTTTCTCCTTTTATGAAGTATGTGATGTTATTTAATCCATATGGGCCTTTAAAATTAATGGTTTTCTCTTTTTATAAAGTATATGGCCTTTTTTTGTTTTATGAAGTATAGGAGAAGCTTGGAAGAATGTAATTCTAATCCTTCATTTGCATGTGAGAATTATTATAAAAAAAGTGGCTTTCTAAGAAAGTTATTTGGTTTCAAAACCAATTTTCTATTTTAGCCAATTCAGACATACATTTTAGCCAATTCAAACATACATCCTTTGTTTGTACTCGAAGACATACATCTTTTATTTGCACTGGAACATTATTATTAGAAAGGGTGGCTTTCTAAGAAAGTTTTTTTGGTTTGTCATTTAGTATGGTCTTGAAAAGCAAAACTTTCTATTTTATTTAGTATATGATGTTAGTTAATGAAATATCATGTTTATTGCAAATTCATTGAGGAAATGAGAGGTGAGCATAAGAATTTTATTTAAATCTGTAATTTTAATTAATTGATTTATATTTAATAATTATATCTGTTTCAATAAGAAGTAAACTTTAATAAAAATAAGCTAAGTGGATAAACTAAAAATATAGTCCTTTAGATTATCTTACAAATGGTTTGTTGTTACATAGGTTCTTGTCCCAAAGCTTACCTTTCAAGGTGTGTCTTCACTAATGATACTTAATGAGATTATGGTCGATGTGAAGACGTGCTATCATCTATTTTGGAATTGTTTTTTTAATACTTTTTGGTATCATATTCTCCTCAGTAAAACATATTAAAAAATTAATCTTAAATAATGTAGAATATATGTGCTCATTCTACTTCACAAAATTAATCTTAAATGATGTAGAATATATGTGCTCATTCGACTTCACATAGAGTTCGAAATTTTATTTTAATGAATATTGTGTAGATTATTTAATATTATTTTAAAAACAAATAAGATTTATTTGAAGTATAGATTTAGCATAGAGGTCATATTTTTGAGGTGCAAATTATTATTAGTGTAAAATTTGAAAATGTGTGTTTTGAGATGTTTGGTTATATATATATATATATATATATATATATATATATATATATATATAATTGTTTAAATTTTGTTTTTAAATGCATAATTAAATACATTGTATAATCTATATAGTTTAAACTTGTAATTTCAACCGATTTTTGTTATAGATAAATTTGACAAAAATATATATTTTAAAAGAGGCTAAAATATAAAATAGTGAGATTTTTTTTCTTTTTGTTTATAAAGTTGTCATTATCTTCAGAGATGACTACATGATTAACTTTTGGCTTGAGAAACCATGACCCAGGGGTATCTAAGTCGTCAAAATCACCTGGGGATCGTACTCGACCTAGGCCACATCAACCCTTAACATGATTGGATTTTTTCCCAAAGAGTTATGAACCGGTGACCTTCACATCACAAAGTGACTTAATAGTACACCCCATCAATATCTATTCTACACCCTCACCTTGAAATCTTTTACTTCACATGAGTAGTGAAATATTTTATATATAAACCACATTGTACATAGTATATGTTTTATTTATTTATTTATATATATTATTTATATATATTAATATATTTTTAAAACATGTTAATATTATTGAAATAGTTTATTTATAACCTACATTAATTTTATTATTATTATTATTATATTTAAAATGACATATATTAATTTTATATTAAAAACTTAAAATGAAATAGACATCTTTTTTATTAACCTTAACAGTAAATAATTGTTTTTTTTACTTTCAATTACTTCTTTTCTTTACAGGATTAAATTATTTTATTATAGTTAACATATTATAATACCATCCTAGATTTATCTTAACTCTAGATCTACAAAGTCTCGAAAGAGGTCAAATCTCTTCACACTCTAAAAGAGGTATGCACCTCAACATATTTGATACCTCTTGGCACTTGGTAGATCCAAAATAAAAATGGATCTAAGCTAGTTTAATTATTAATAGTTAATAATCACAATTATATATATATATATATATATATATATATATATATATATATATATATATATATATATATATATATATATATATATATAATTAATTATAAAATATGATTAATAATTATAATTAATATTTTTCTATTTTAATTTAATTTAATTTTATGTAAATTAACCAAGTCAAAATGTTTAGATAACATAACATAACTATAATATAATATGAATTTGCAATATCTCTTATGTACTATGTTGTAGAGCACCTCTCAGTGTAACAAAATATTTAAATAAAATAACATAACGATGACATAACATGACACTACAACATATCTTCCATACTAGGCTCAAGAGCACCTCTCGATGCAATGAAATTGATATTAAAATAAATTAATTGGTATTGATATTCAAATCATTTATTTAAGTTTTGTACTAAAATATATATATATCTATTTTTAAATCAGTGTATCTTTCTCTAAATTTGATATAAAATTATGTTACTTCATATGAGTATCCAAATATTTTATTTATGGTTGAGAGTGAGAGTGAAGGATTTTTACATCTCATTCATACTTGGTTGTAATATCAAAGATTAATCTTAACTCTTGATACACCAAGTGCTAAGAGGGATCAAATCTCTTTTTAATCTAAAAGTGGTTTGCATTTCAAATATTTGAACTCTCTCAGTGCTTGGTGAATCTAGAGTTAAGATGCATTTAAGCTAGTTTATTAATTATAGTTATAAATATAATTATCAATTTTATGTTTTTAATTTTATTTTATTTTTATGTATTTGATTGAGTCAAAATATTTTTTTTGTCAATCGAAACAATTTCATTAATTTTTCAAAAATTTACATCCTTCCATCCAAAAACCATCTAATCTCTCGGCTTCAATCCAACCAGATTTAATAGCCATGAGAGTAGTGCAAATTCGTGACAGTTAAAACCATTTGTTTTAAAAATCCCAAAGGAAAGCTAACCAGATTGTCCAAACAACTGTTAAAACCATAACACAACCAATAATTACCATTTTGGAGAGGGGGTGTAGATCTTGAGCTGCTCCCAGGACCACAGGATGTCCCATTAGGGGAATTTTGAGGTCTAAAATGGGCCTCCTAAGAAAAATGTACAACCAAAATAAACTTTATAAGAACCACTAGGATTCAAGATGATGATGTTAACCATAGGGGTTGATCTACCATTTTTGGAGTAAAAAAATAAAAATAATAAAAAATAATAAAATAATAAAACTACTTTTTCAACTTATCTACCTAAGATTTTACTCAAATTTCGAGTGGGAGTACTAGTTGGATGAAAAAATTAATTCCTCATCCAAGGAGTACCCATTTTTCTACTTTCGATGGACCCTGCTACACCAAAAATGATAAATACATGAATAAACATGATTGCAATCACGTTTTTCATGTATTTCTTATTTTTTTTGTAGCAACGTTGATCAAAAGTATGCAACATTGGTACTCCTTGGATGAGGAATTAAAGTATGCAACCAACGATTGTTTCCACTTGAAATTTGAGAAAACCCATAAGGAGATAAGTTGAGAATACGAGTTGAAAAAATATTTTTTTTTTTCCTCTAAAATTTGATAATGTAATCTAATCTTATTTTATTATTCCCACTATTATTTTATGATTTCCTTAGGAGGCTCATTTTATACCTTAAAATTCCCCTAATGATGACCTTCATGCACATGATAATCAATATGGGCTAGCCTTGCCTCAATCTCATCTAGCCGCTCATCGGATCTTCGTTGGCTACTGTGAATTGAAGCAAGTCGTTTCAAGATATCTCTCTGAGTATATTGAATGTCATTAATATAGGCAATAATTTCATTCATATCATCATCCCTTTGTTGGAGAGTTATTTTGAGACTCACGTGAATGTCTTGCAATTGCTTTGCGACAAAATCCAGTGTTGGAGGTTGTAGCACGCGACCTGGCGAATGGGCTCCGGGGTGAGCTCCCTCTTCCTCTACGACTGCTTCCTCTTCGTTAACTTGCTCGACCATACATCCAGCTCGTTTTTCGACCTAGCCCCGAGGGCCAATGCTATGGTGAGCCTACCCGCGTTGTCACTGCATGACTCCTAAAAACCCTTCGCACTAGAATCCTCTACCCAGGGAAAGGCCCCAATCCCCTCGGCCTTTCCAATTGGGGTATCGCCCAAAAAATGGACCACGACCACCCCACCATTACAACATGCACAAACTTGCATTATGAGCCAAATATCGAGCATATTTATCAAATTGTTTAAGGGCACACCCACCACAAGGCCCTTTTAGCAAGATAGGCACCCTAATTGGTCACCCTTGCACTCTGAAATGCAGCCTTGGCTCTGAGCACCACTCTCATTTACAAGGAAATCCACCAGAGAGTCCTCGATGTAATATAGTTCATATATCTAAAAACAAGCAAGATAAAGCTTGGCATCACCTTCTAACGAAATTGTCGTACTAGCTAAAAAACTTTGGACCTGAGCAATCTCTCTCTCCAAAGCTCAGGGATTCGAAGTCACACTTTATTTCTCAGAGGTTCTTAGTGAATACCCCCGATCAAGCTTGTTAAGATCCGACACCCCTCCCACTAGCATTTGAGCACCACTTATAACCCACCACAAACCATTCTCATTCAACTCCTCCTAGTATCGGTTTGTTCCGACCCACTGAATACACAGTCAATGAACTCGTGCATACATTATCATAGAGTAATCACTCAACCAAACTCCCATACCCAAGAACAAAATACACCATATGGCACTAAAGAGGTGGGCTATATACCCAAATAACTCCTTCTCAATTTTTCTATGCAGTCGATGCCACTTGTTGTGGATGTCCCTTTTCCTTTCACCGCGTGTTATGGCATTTGATTTGGCTCGCCCAAGGACAAACACCATACCACCTACCCATCTTCCTCTAACATGCTTACTATGTTTCTCATACCTATGTGAGACGAGTCACAAAGAGAGAGAGAGAGAGAGAGAGAGAGAGAGAGAGAGAGAGAGAGAATATATATATATATATATATATATATATATATATATATATATATATATATATATATAATTTGACCAAGTTAAAATGTTAAACATGACATTACATTACATCTCTACAATACTAGGTTGGGGAGTGTCTCTCAGCGCAACTAATTGAGAAAACATACCAAACATGTATATTCGTTATTATTTTTTATTATCGCTGACCTTTTATTTTTATTTTAAAATGGATAAATGTCAACTCCACATTGAATACAAACAAAATCACAAATTGCCCTCATATTGGGCTATATAATGCACCTATTGACACAATAAATTTATTTTTAATTTTAAAATATTTTATGGAATTTCATTTAAAGATTAAAATTAGCAGATGATTTATTTTATTTTATTTTATATTTATATTTCATTACAACATCTCTACGATACTAGGCGCAACTATCTGAGTGAACATACCAAACATGTATATTCATTATTATTTTTTATTATTGTTGACTTCTTATTTTTATTTAGAGAATATATATATATTTTTAAGGGATATATGTCAATTCCACATTGAGCATAGACATAATTACACATTGCTCTCATATTGAGTTGTAGAATGCACCTATTGACACAATAAAATGACATTGAATCTTAAAACATTTTATATAATTTCATTTAAAGATTAAAATTAGTAATATATATATATATATATATATATATATATATATATATATATATATATAACGTTACAATATCTCTATCATATTAGGTTGGATTTTTTACAAAATTTTATATTTAAATTACATTACAGCATCTCTACTTTACTCGGTTGAAGAGTGCATATTTATTATTATTTTTTATTATCGTTGACTTTTTATTTTTATTTAAAAAATATTTAATTTTAATTTTAAAATAAATACATATCAACTCCACATTGAATAAAGACGAAATCACACATTCTCATCATATGTAAAATGCACCTATCAATACAATAAAATTAGATATAATTTTAAAATATTTTATATAATTTCATTAAATATTAATATTAGTGATTATTTTGTTTAATCTTAAAATAATTTATATAAATTTATTTAAATATTAATATTAGTGATTATTTTATTTTTATTTTATATTTGTATTTCATAATTAATAGCACTCTCCTTATTAAAATATGTACAATTTTTTTAATTATCAATTATTTTATATTCTAACTAGATAATTGTACGAATTGATTTTCTATACGATAAAAATAGTATTTAAAAAAATAAATAATTAAATATAAAATATACGTTTACTTTACCACTTTCAAAGTTGTAAAATTATACATAAATGAAAAATAGAACGAATCATTATTAAATGGCAGTTGTAGCTCTATATGCGCACATATTTAAAGCTTATCAAATAACTAATAGGTATAGTAAGATCTTGATTTTTAAATAACTAATGTGGAGAATATAATTTGAAGTTTATAAAGTTAATTTTGATTTATTTTAATTTGGGATTTATTAGGTGTTGAGAGGGATTTACTAGTGTTTCAAAGTTTTTTTTAAACTTATAAAAGTCTTAAGATTATAAAAAAAACTTAAAGTTTGGATTTTATGGGTGCATCTTTCATTTATTTAAGGAACTACTCACAAGATTGCGAGGATCCTGAGGAAGCATAAGGTTTTTTCAACATTTAAGTCCCTGAACACCATTCGAAGCTTCCTAGGATAAATAAAAGACCCAGTGTACCCTAAGAACATGAAAGGTGTTTATGTAATCTCATGTTCTTGCATGACACCTTACATTGGTGAAATTGGTCATTCAATAAATCAAAGGATTCATGAGCACGCAATCGACATCAAACATGGCAGGACCCGCTCCTCGGTATTGGAAGAACATGCAGAATAGGAAAAGCATCACATATGCAATGAAGAGGTTTGGTTCATTGCAAGGATTGATCATTTCCATCACCATAAGTTTAAGGAGACCATAAAGATTGAAAAAAGGTCAAGTAACTTGAATAGATAGGATGGTTGGAAAATAAACAGTTGTTGGGTTCCTGCTCTTTCTTCATAAAGTTTTTATTTTTCTCCTTTTTTTTCTCTTTTTTTTTTCCTCATCTTACGATTGAGTTTTTTAATATTTTTCTTCACTTTCTTTCTTAATTTTTCTTACAGACCTTGAATATTTAATTTTCTTTTAACCCCTTTGATTTCCTTTAAGTTATTCTAATTATTATTAAATCTTTTTAAGTTATATCCTATATTATCTTTCCTTTTTTCTTTCCTAAATTTTATATTATTAAGACTTCTTTCCCTCATTCCTTTATAACCTATTATTGTTTGCCTTTTCCTTTCCAATTGAATGTGATTTTTAGTTGTTTTTATTTATTCATTATATCATAGATTTCATTTATGTTTGTAATTTTTAATATGTGTGGGGCTCACATGTATATAGATTTATAAATATTTTTATTTCTTTAGTGTATTTATTTTCATCAACATTTATCAATTATCTAAATATTTCATTCTTTTTTATATTATAATTTTATATTTTTTATTGTTTATTCGTTTTTTTTTTAAGTTTGGCAATTTCTTTCTATTCCATTTAGAAAACAAGTTTTACATCCACATCAAACATGATCAAATGGCCTCAGCCTGCGCAATGGGAAACTAGGTTTGTTGGTCATCTAATTGCATTGTATGCCATCCAAAATATGAAGAGTCTGAGAATGTCTAATGAGGCTATATATGTAGAAAATATACAACAATTATGTATATCATGGATTCAATCCAATCTAAAAATGTACTAAAGCTAGATACTGAATCACTTCTACAAATCAATTGCGGAATTAAACACACAATTGTCAATCACATGAAACAAAGAAGAATCAATCAAACCACAACACAAATAATTTCCCAGGGAAAGCTTGTTGCTCAAAACCCCACTATCTTCTATTGTATATTCAGCATGGATACATGAAACAATTACAATACAACTCTCCTCACAAGAGCATCATGTACTCAGCTAATTGTCTCACATTGTCTTGGACAAAATTGACCAATACTTAGCCAATTTTCGGCCTCTAAACAGCCCGCCTGCCTTGCGCGATTCATGTGGAATGCAATCCCTATTCCATAGGAATTATGGCCTTCCTTAACTACGCAAGGATAATGGGAAATCCAATGGGTGTTTGGTTGCATGCATGCAACTCAATAATCCTACAATTGATATTTAACATCCCTTTCACCTAGTTCTAAACTGGGTCTCCACTGGAACTGACATGCATCCAGCTAATAATAGTAAATCATCAGTTGCATGTGAGATCACTGATTGTGAATTAAATAATATTTAATTCACTTGATCTCTCACTAGTGTATCAAACAGTTACAACTATCACAACTGACTTTAACTCACTTAACTGAGTTAAACTGATTACAACCTACATTAACTAACGCACCACTCCACTTTCGAACTCTGTTACAACTAGAATTACTCAGCATGCCTCACCAACTACCCTCAACTCGAAATTCATGAGTTAACTAAGTTTATCACACTCAGTTAACTATTCCTTGAGTTATTTTGAGATTAGATTACATTTTATTGTCCATCTTAATTAAGGGATAATTAAAATAGACATGCACCAAATTTAGCCCACATTAGTGTAGGTGCTACTAAGACTTGTGGTCCCACGCTAGTGTAGGTGCTGCAATTTCTTGTTGGACTTCAACACTCCCTCTCAACAAGAAAGGACTATCTTTCACCCCGATCCTGCCTCTACGGTATTCGAATTTTCTCCTGGTGAGTGCCTTCGTCAGAGTATCTGCATCTTGATCTTCCGTGGGAATGTACTGAAGTAACATTACGCGCCTCTCCACAAAATATCTAAGATGGTGGTACCGTATGTCTATGTGCTTGGATCTATCATTAAACATAGGATTAACTGAGATTTTAATGCAACTCTGGTTATCACAATATATTACTGTCAGATCCATCAGAGAACCAAACAAACCAACCAGGATCTTTCTCATATAGATGGCCTCACATGCAGCTTGACTTGTTGCCATGTCCTCTGCCTCCACTGAAATGACTTGTTGCCATGTACTATAAAGAGATAGCTTGACCTCTATAAGGCTATGACATAACCATACTTTACCAATGTAAGTGAAATATAGGAACAAAATACCTCTGCACCAGCCTAAAGAGAATGCTAGTTACAGATACACACATGCCACGACCTTGAACCTATAATTCTACCACCCTGAGTCCGTGACCATGCAAGTATAACAAGCCAATGACGTGAGAGACCAAGCGCCTAGAATATGGTAAGGTGAAAGGACTCTCTCCATGGTGATCCAAGTGTAGAGAATAAACTAGTTCTTAATCCTTCCAAGACATTTGAGCATAATTATCTCATAAATGAGCTTACCTCGGCTGTTAGAGGTGACTTTTCTCTCAACCAATCCTCCATGAGAGGGGAAACCCATCTGAGATAATGCATAAATAAATTGAAACCAAACAACTTAACGTTTGAAGAGACAATACCTCCCACCTACTCACATTTAACTTGCTCCAACTTGATCAAATGTGAACTGCTTGTGAGCCCAAACATTTCCATATGTTCTTGTTTATGCATTTTTTCAAGATTTAACAAAACCAAGTTATATATATAATATGTATCATTATGAGGATTTCCTAATAAAATACCCAAGGGAATGTCTAGTGAAACTCGAACCTAACTCAATGGTGGAAATTTGATATCGATTAACCATTAGACCACAACATATTCAACCCTAAGAAAATTTTTTCATATAATTTAAGTTTAAATATGAATCTTCTCTTTAAGTGTATGTACTTTAAAAACAAAACAGTAATAATGGTAATTAAGACACTCCTATCAGAGTTCAAAGAGCTATCCTTTTCCAAAATGTCATTATGACAAATTCCTAATAAAATTCCTAAGAAAATTTCTAGTGAAACTGAAACTTAACTTAGTAATGGGAAACTGGAGTCAATTAACCATTAGACCCTAACACAGTCAACCATGGGGAAAAAATTCCTTGTAGTTTAAATATAAAGGTGAACATATTCTTTCATTCATTCATATATTGAAGTGTATGTACTTTAAAATAGAAATGGTAATTAAGATAGGAGTTGTCTTTAATGTGACTTTTTGAAAAAAATTCTAATTTATTTGTCTGGTCTAATTTGTCTAAAATCCGGCTGGAATTCATTGAAATCACTATTTTGATGGGAAAAATCTGCACATTCAAAGTGTCATAAGGGTTTTTCAGGGTGTTGAATCCATATATGCAGTCAAAAAACTAGTTTAAATAACAGAAATCAAGATTTCACCTCAATTTGTTCAGTCGTATTCTGGCCAGAAAACCACCGAAACTCCAAAAAGTCACATTAAAGACAACTCCATTAAGATATTCCTACCAAGGCTCAAGAAGCTATTCTTTTTCCAAAATGAATTGTAAGGTATTTATGTTGAAGTGTATGTACTTTACAACAAAATGGTAATTAAGATATTTCTATCAAGGTTCAAGAAGCTATTCTTTGGACAAAATTAATTGTAAGGTATTTCTTTAGTGATGAAACTTAAACATTGCTTATATATTTTATTATACATAAAATATGTAATGTTTTTTCTTTTAATATCCAACAAAGATTTCTATTGATATTAAAAAAAAAAAAAAATACAACTAGTGTTCTTTGTGGTATAATGTTTACCTTGTCAACCATAAGCTATTATCCACACAAACCCAAGAGTGACGATTTTAGAGACACAAAAATGACCATAGGTACTAGAAAGTAGATATAACCACTACACAACAAATAACCACTGGAAAAACATACATATTACTGTAATAGAACAAAACATGACATAAGAGAGAAAAAGAACATGAGAACCCATAACAGGAACTCGGATAACAGAAGAGCATAGGTGGTATCATTCATCAAGAATGATTACTGGTTGGTTTCGAGAAATGTTGATTGGTGTAGCGTTGATGATCTCTTCAACATTCTGGGGCAGTATGTAATCAGTATCTGAATCTGAATTTATGTAGTGATCAATTTTTTTCAAACAAACCGTAATGTCATCTATATAATATTTGATATCCCACATTATTATTTTTATTTCCTCCTGACCCACAAATAGCTTTTAATTATCAACCTATTTGTCTCTCAACGCCATGTGGATCAGAGTCCATTTTTCTGTGTGAGAATATTGAGTGAAAGAAATATAGCATGTGTTTTCTCCATTTACATGGGTCTGGTACCCACTTTGTTTTCCTTTCACTAACCTCATAATATGAATGGTACAACCTTTCATCAAATTATCTTGCCTCCAAAGATCAAATTTCCTGTCGAACCTCCATAGGCACAACATAAAATAAAATTATATATATATATATCCACTGAATCCCAACCAAACAGACGATTTTCTATGGATGAGGACGTCGCAGGTGAGCCTACCCTTCTACTGATGAGTTATTTTCATGGTGCCATCAGACAGGAGAACCTACAGTAATTCTTGACAAGAATTTCTCGGGACAACTCACAATAGAATTTTGATGGATGAATGGGTAAGGTCATGACACAAAACCCCCAATTCCCACAAATTCATAAACAACTAGCGATGAGAAAGACCCTATGTAGACATCATCCATATACCCATAATAATAAACATTTCAGCCAAACAACACTCTATATTGAATAGGACTCAGAACTAAAGAAAATTTCTCCTCCTTAGACGTCATAAATAACCCCTGGACAACTCGAAGGCCCACAATATTAAAACCAAATCGAGAATGAACCACTGTGATAGACATCAGAAAGCAATACTAGGAATTTAAAGGATAAGGCAGGAGGTTCGAGGGATTTTAAAGCTGTTGAAGGGAGTACCACAACCAACTCATTAGAAGGCCCAAAGGAGGAATTATGTAGAAAACACACAAAATACATTTGATGGACTCCCTTGACCCCACAACCCTTTCGATAACAAGGTTTGATTAAAATTTACAGAGAGCATACTTCCCAAAGAAACCACTATCCATGACTATATCCAACAACAGAACTTGAATTGGGGTGTATTGCAAAAAACAAAGACCAAAGTTATGTTGTATGCAATTAAATGACCTATACTGACCACATAACTAGCCCATACCTGAATAGACCGAAAAATACCTGTCTAGAATCTAGGCACAAAGAGAATTGACCAAGGAAAGTAAGTTGATAGCTCACCAAAGTCCCTATACTGAAGATGGAGGTGAGAAATACTCTAGAAAGAAGTTTACCATGGAAAACACAATCTGTCAGCATATACCCTGAAAGAACTAAAACAATATGGCGCCACCCTACTGACTTTCGTGCTCTTTTCCACTCTAAGTTATCAATAAAGCCTGTATATGACTTAAACATAACTAGACCAAAGAAATTAGGTTGATATATCATTAGAATCCCTGGTTTGAAGATGGATATGAGAACAATTTGTGAAATAAGTTGACCACGGAAAATAAAATCTGCCAATTCAAACCCTCAAAGAGTTAGAGCAGTATGGCGCCACCCTACAGACGTTGGTCCTCTCCGCCACCCTACGTTATCAATAGATCCTATGTATATAAATGTTGATGAGGCGTGGATAATCCATGAAGCAGAATAATTCATATGCCATACATTCATCAAATGCCAAGCCTAGAACCTCATCATGTGCTTCTCATGCCCGAAAACACCCATAATTTGCTTATCACAAATGCAAGATGATCGATTTTCATATAAAATCGATCCTACCTCCAATCTCCCACAATCCTACTCCTCCATTCCTGCTTCAAAAACCTCAACTGATTATTTGATGGTGTTCTCAGAACCCACTTCCTTATACCATAGCCTCGTGAAATAAATGTTGCAAATAACTCACCATACGACACCTACACCTAACACCTTTTGCCTCCTCCATGTGTTGAGGACTTTGTGCTAAGTAAGTGGCTTGGCACACTTGTCTAGGGTCACCTCCATATTGACCACCCAAACACATTGCATGTCACTCGTGATTTTCCTACTACCCATTCACCGGAAAAATGTCTGCCCTAAGTCGGCAATAATTTTCCGTCAACAAAACACCCCCATCGGGTTATGACACTAATATGAGCGAAAACTTATATATGCATTGTGACGTTATTTAATCCATATATGCCTTCAAAATTAATGGCTTTCTCCTTTTATGAATTATGTGATGTTATTTAATCCATATGAGCCTTTAAAATTAATGGTTTTCTCTTTTTGTAAAGTATATGGCCTCTTATTCTTTTTTTATTGAAGTATAAGAGAAGCTTGGAAGAATGTAATTCTAATCATTCATTTACATTAGAGAATTATTATAAAAAAGGTAGCTTTCTAAGAAAGTTATTTGGTTTCAAAACCAATTTTCTATTTTAGCCAATTCAGACATACATCCTTTGTTTGCACTCGAAGACATACATCCTTTATTTGCACTGGAACATTATTATTAGAAAGGGTGGCTTTCTAATAAAGTTATTTTAGTTTGTCATTTAGTGCGGTCTTGAAAAGCAAAACTTTCTATTTTATTTAGTATATGATGTTAGTTAATGAAATATCATGTTTATTGCAAATTCATTGAGGAAATGAGAGGTGAGCATCAGAATTTTATTTAAATCTGTAATTTTAATTAATTGATTTATGTTTAATAATTACATCTGTTTCAATAAGAAGTAAACTTTAATAAAAATAAGCTAAGTGGATAAACTAAAAATATAGTCCTTTAGATTATCTTACAAATTGTTTGTTGTTACATGGGGTCTTGTCCCAAAGCTTACCTTTCAAGGTGTGTCTTCAGTAATGATACTTAATGAGATTATGGTCGATGTTAAGACGTGCTATCATCTATTTTGGAATTTTTTTTTTTTAATACCTTGGTATCATATTCTCCTCAGTAAAACATATTAAAAAATTAATCTTAAATGATGTAGAATATATGTGCTCATTCTACTTCACATAGAGTTTGAAATTTTATTTTAATGATTATTGTGTAGATTATTTAATATTATTTAAAAAATAAATAAGATTTATTTCAAGTATAGACTTAGCATAGAGATCATATTTTTGAGGTGCAAATTATTATTAGTTTAAACTTTGAAAATGCTTGTTTTGAGATGTTTGGTTATATATATATATATATATATATATATATATATATATATATATATATATATATAGTTTTTAAATGCATAATTAAATACATTGTGTAATCTACATAGTTTAAATTTGTAATTTTAACAAATTTTTGTTAGATTTTAGATAAATTTGACAAAAAAATATATCTTAAAAGAAGCTAAAATGTAAAATAGCGATATTTTTTTAACCATAAGAATTAATTTTTTTTAATTGCTTTATATCATATTTACATACTTTTTTTTTCTTTTTAAGCTATACATAATATATACATAGTTTTCATTGATTTTTTTTTTTTTTTGTTTATCAAGTTGTCATTATCTTCAGAGATGACTACATGATTAACCTTTGGCTTGAGAAACCACGACCCAGGGGCATCTAAGTCGTCAAAATCACCTGGGGATCGTACCCGACCTAGGCCACATCAACCCTTAACATGATTGAATTTTTTTCCAAAGAGTTATGAACCGGTGACCTTCACATCAAAAGTGACTTAATAGTACACTCCATCAATATCTATTCTACACCCTAACATTAAAATCTTTTACTTCACATGAGTAATGAAATATTTTATATATAAACCACATTGTACATAATATATATTTTATTTATTTATTTATATTATTTATATATATTAATATATTTTTAAAACATGTAATATTATTGAAATATTTAATATTAATCAATACATTTTCAGTTAGTCAAATTATATATATATAATTTGACTAAGTGAAAATGTTTTGATTAATAACTATAATTAATATTTTTCTATTTTAATTTAATTTAATTTTATGTAAATTAACCAAGTCAAAATGTTTAGATAAAAGTACATAACTATAATATAATATGAAATTGCAATATCTCTTATGTACTATGTTGTAGAGCACCTCTCGGTGTAACAAAATATTTAAATAACATAACATAACGATAACATAACATGACACTACAACATCTCTTCCATACTGGGCTCAAGAGCGCCTCTCGATGCAATGAAATTGATAGTAAAATAAATTAATTGGTATTGATATTCAAATAATTTATTTAAGTTTTGTACTGAAATATATATATATATATATATATATATATATATATATATATATATATGAAAATCAGTGTATCTTTCTCTAAGTTTGATATAAAATTATATTACTTCATATGGGTATCCAAATATTGTATTTATGGTTGAGAGTGAGAGTGAAAGATTTTTACATCTCATTCATACTCAGTTGTAATATCAAAGATTAATCTTAACCCTTGATATACCAAGTGCTAAGAGGGATCAAATCTCTTTTTAATCTAAAAGAGGTTTGCATTTCAAAGATTTGAACTCTCTCAGTGCTTGGTGGATCTAGAGTTAAGATGCATTTAAGCTAGTTTATTAATTATAATTATATATATAATTATCAATTTTATGTTTTTAATTTTATTTTATTTTTATGTATTTGATCGAGTCAATTTTATTTTATTTTTCAATCGAAACACTTTCATTAATTTTTCAAAAATTTACATCCTTCCATCCAAAAACCATCTACTCTCTCGGCTTCAATCCAACCAGATTTGTTAGCCGGGAGAGTAGTGCAAAATCGTGATAGGTAAAACCATTTGTTATAAAAATGCCAAAGGAAAGCTAGCCAGATTGTCCAAAAAACTGATAAAACCATAACACAACCAACAGTTACCATTTTGGAGAGGGGGTGCAGATCTTGAGCTACTCCCAGGACCACAAGATGTCCCATTAGGGGAATTTTTAGGTCTAAAATGGGCCTCCTAAGAAAAATGTACAACCAAAATAAAATTTATAAGAACCACTAGGATTCAAGATGATGATGTCAACCATAGGGGTTGTTTTACCATTTTTTGAGTAAAAAAGTAATTTAATAATAAAAAATAATAAAATAATAAAACTACTTTTTCAACGTATCTCCCTAAGTTTTTACTCAAATTTCGAGTGGGAGTACTCGTTGGATGAAAAAATTAATTCCTCATCCAAGGAGTACCCATTTTTCTACTTTCGATGGACCCTGCTACACCAAAAATGATAAATAGATGAATAAACATGATTGAAATCACGCTTTTCATGTATTTCTTTTTTTTTGTAGCAACATTGATCGAAAGTATGCAACATGGGTACTCCTTGGATGAGGAATTAAAGTATGCATCCAATGAGTGTTTCCACTCAAAATTTGAAAAAACCCATAAGGAGATAAGTTGAAAATACGATTTGAAAAATTTGTTTTTTTTTTCCTCTAAAATTTAAAGATGTAATCTAATATTATTTTATTATTTCCACTATTATTTTATAATTTCCTTAGGAGGCTCATTTTAGACCTCAAAATTCCCCTAATGATGACCTTCATGCACATGATAATCAATATGGGCTAGCCTTGCCTCGATCTCATTCAGCCGCTCATCGGATCTTCGTTGGCTACTGTGAATCGAAGCAAGTCGTGTCAAGATATCTTCGTGAGTATATTGAATGTCATTAATATAGGCAATAATTTCATTCATATGATCATACCTTTGCTGGAGAGTTATTTTGAGACTAGCGTGAATGTCTTGTAATTTCTCTGCCACAAAAGCCAATGTTGGAGGCTGTAGCACGCGACCTGGCGAATGGGCTCTGGGGTGAGCCCCCTCTTCATCTACGACTGCTTCCTCTTCGTTAACTTTCTCAGCCACACATCTAACTCATTTGTCGACCTGGCCCCAAGGGCCAACGCCATGACGAGCCTACTCGTGTTGTCACTGCATGACTCCTTAAAACCCTTTGCACCAGAATCCTCTACCCAGGGAAAGGCCCCAATCCCCTCTTCCTTGCCAATTGGGGTATCACCCCAAAAAGGGACCACGACCACCCCACCATTATAACATGCACAAAATTGCATTATGAGCCAAATATTGAGCATATTTATCAAATTGTTTAGGGGCGCACCCACCACAAGGCCCTTTTATCAAGATAGGCACCCTAATTGGTCACCCCTGCACTCTGAAATGCAGCCTTGGCTCTGAGCACCACTCTCACTTACAAGGAAATCCACCAGAGAGTCCCCGATGTTTTACAATTCATATACCTAAAAACAAGCAAGATAAAGCTTGGCGTCACCTTCTAACGAAATTCTCGTACTAGCTAAAAAAATTTGGACCTGAGTAATCTCTCTCTCCAAAGCTCAGGGGTTCAAATTCACACTTTATTTCTTAGAGGTTCTTAGCAAATACCCCCAATCAAGCTCATTAAGATCCCACACCCCTCCCACTAGCATTTGAGCACCACTTATAACCAACCACAAACCATTCCCATTCAACTCCTCCTAGTATCGGTTTGTTCCGACCCACTGGAATGCACTGTCAATGAAATCGTGCATAAATTATCATAGAGTAATCACTCAACCAACCTCCCATACCCAAGAACAGAATACACCATATGGCACTGAAGAGGTGGGCTATATACCCAACTGACTCCTCGATTTTTCTACGCGATCGATGCCACTTGTTGTGGATGTCCCTTTTCCTTTCACCACGCATCATGGCATTTGATTTGGCTCGCCTGAGGACAAACACCATACCACTTGCCTATCTTCCTCTAACATGCTTACTATGTTTCTCATACCTAGTAGGGAGATCGAGTCAAAATGTTATATATATTACATTACAACATCTCTATCATATTAGGTTGGACTTTTTACAAAATTTTATATTTATATTACATTACAACATCTCTACTTTACTCAGTTGGAGAGTGCATATTTATTATTATTTTTTATTATCGTTGACTTCTTATTTTTATTTAAAAGATATTTTATTTTAATTTTAAAAGAGATACATATCAACTCCACATTGAATTATGACGAAATCACACATTGTCATCATATATAAAATGCACCTATTAACACAATAAAACTATATTTAATTTTAAAATATTTTATATAAATTTATTTAAATATTAATATTAGTGAGTATTTTATTTTTATTTTATATCTGTATTTCATAATTAATAGCACTCTCGTGATTAAAATATGTACCATCTTTTTAATAATCAATTATTTTATATTCTAACTAAATAATTATACGAATTCATTTTCTATACGATAAAAATAGTATTTAAAAAAATAAATAATTAAATATAAAATATACGTTTACTTTTACCATTTTCAAAGTTGTAAAATTATACATAAATGAAAAATAGAACGAATCATTATTAAATGGCAGTTGTAGCTCTATATGTGCACATATTTAAAGCTTATCAAATAACTAATAGGTATAGTAAGATCTTGATTTTTAAATAACTAATGTGGAGAATATAATTTGAAGTTTATAAAATTAGTTTTAATTTATTTTAATTTGAGATTTATTAGGTGTTGAGAGAGATTTACTCGTGTTTTAAAGTTTTTTTTTTAACTTATAAAAGTCTTAAGATTATAAAAAAAACTTAAAGTTCGAATTTTATGGGTGTATTTTAAATTTTTCTAAGGGACCATTCATAAGATTGCGAGGATCTTGAGGAAGCATAAGGTTTCCTCAACATTTAAGTCCCTAAACACCATTCGAAGCTTCCTAGGATAAATAAAAGACCCAGTGTACCCTAAGAATATGAAAGGTGTTTATGTAATCTCATGTTCTTGCAGGACACCCTACATTGGTGAAATTGGTCGTTCAATAAATTAAAGGATTCATGAGCACGCAACCGACATCAAACATGGGAGGACCCGCTCCTCAGCATTGGAAGAACACGTGGAAAAGGAAAAACATCACATATGCAATGAAGAGGTTTGGTTCATTGCAAGGATTGATCATTTCCATCACCATAAGTTTAGGGAGACCATAAAGATTGAAAGGAGGTCAAGTAACTTGAATAGAGAGGATGACTAGAAAATAAGCAGATATTGGGTTCCTGCTCTTTTTTCATAAAGTTTTTATTTTTCTCCTTTTTTTTCTTCTTTTTTTTCCTCCTCTTACGATTGAGTTTTTTAAGATTTTTCCTCACTTTCTTTCTTATTTTTTCTTACAGACCTTGAATATTTAATTTTCTTTTAACCCCTTTGATTTAATTTAAGTTATTCTAATTATTATTAAATATTTTTAAGTTATATCCTATATTATCTTTCCTTTTTTCTTTCCTAAATTTTATATTATTAAGAATTCTTTCCCTCATTCCTTTATAACCTATTATTGTTTGCCTTTTCCTTTCCAATTGAATGTGATTTTTAGTTGTTTTTATTTATTCATTATATCATAGATTTCAATTATGTTTGTAATTTTTAATATGTGTGGGGCTCACATGTATATAGATTTATAATATTTTTATTTCTTTAGTATATTTATTTTCATCAATATTTATCAATTATCTAAATATTTCATTTTTTGTTATATTATAATTTTATATTTTTTGATTATTTATTCTTTTTTTTTTTTGTAAATTCGGCAATTTCTTTCTATTCCATTTAGAAAAAACTAGTTTTACATCCACATCAAACATGATCAAATGGCCTCAGCCTGCGCAATGGGAAACCAGGTTTGTTGGTCATCTAACCGCATTGTATGCCATCTAAAATATGAAGAGTGTGAGAATGTCTAATGAGGCTATATGTGTAGAAATTATACAACAATTATGTATATCATGGATTCAATCCAAGCTAACAATGTACTAAAGCTAGATACTGAATCACTTCTACAAATCAATTGCAGAATTAAACACACAATCGTCAATCACATGAAACAAAGAAGAATCAATCAAACCGCAACACAAATAATTTCCTAGGGAAAGCTTGCTGCTCAAAACCCCACTATCTTCTATTGTATATTCAGCATGGATACATGAAACAATTACAATACAACTCTCCTCACAAGAGCATCGTGTACTCAACTAATTGTCTCACATTGTCTTGGACAAAATTGACCCACTTAGCCAATTCTCAGCCTCTAAACAGCCTTCCTGCCTTGCGTGATTCATGTGCAATGCAATCCCTATTCCATAGGAATTCTGGCCTTCCTTAACTGCGCAAGGATAATGGGAAATCCAATGGGTGTTTGGTTGCATGCGTGCAACTCAATAATCCTACAACTGATATTTAACATCCCTTTCACCTAGATCTAAACTGGGTCTCCACTGGAACTGACATGCATCCAACTAATAATAGTAAATCATCAGTTGCATGTGAGATCACTTATTGTGAATTAAATAATATTTAATTCACTTGATCTCTGACTAGTGTATCAAACAATTACAACTAGCACAACTGACTTTAACTCACTTAACTGAGTTAAACTGATTACAACCTACATTAACTAATGCACCACTCCACTTTCGAACTCTGTTACAACTAGAATGACTCTAAATGCCTCACTAACTACCCTCAACTCGAAATTCATGAGTTAACTAAGTTTATCACACTTAGTTAACTATTCCAAGTTATTTTGAGATTAGATTACATTTTATTGTCCATCCTAATTAAGGGATAATTAAAATAGACATGCACCAAATTTAACCCACACTAGTGTAGGTTCTACTAAGACCTGTGGTCCCACACTAGTGTAGGTGCTACAATTTCTTGTTGGACTTCAACACTCCCTCTCAACAAGAAAGAGATTATCCTTCACCCCGATCCTGCCTCTATGGTATTCGAATTTTCTCCTGGTGAGTGCCTTCATCAGAATATCTGCATCTTGATTTTTCATGGGAATGCACTGAAGTAACATTATGCACCTCTTCACACAATATCTAAGATGGTGGTACCAGATGTCTATGTGCTTAGATCTATCATGAAACATGGGATTAACTAAGAGTTTAATGCAACTCTGTTTATCACAATGTATCACTATCAGATCCATCTGATAACCAAACAAACCAACCAGGATCTTTCTCATCCAGATGGCCTCACATGCAGCTTTACTTGTTGCCATGTACTCTACCTCCGCTGAAATGATTGCCCCAAATCACTGCTTCGTATTGTACCAAGAAATTGATGTTGATCCTATGCTGAAGATCCCTCCTAATGTGCTCTTTCTGTTTGATGGATTTCCTGCCTAATCTACATCCGTGAAGCCTTGAAGCTTCACTCCCTCTTTCCGTCCGTACCATAATTTATACTCTATTGTTCCCCTCAGGTATCTCAATACATGCTTCCCCGCCTTCCAAAAGAGCTTGGTAGGCTTAAACATAGCTTGACTCAGCTGGTTAACTGCATAGAAAATGTCTGGTCTAGTGTTCAGTACTAAGTACATCAGTGAACCAACTAAATTCCTGTAGACAATAACATCTACTACCTCTCCTGAAGTAGCATCATCTTTCCTCCAATTTCCTAGAAGAGGAGTGTCCATAGGTTTGCAACTCTCCATGTGAAACTTAACCAGTATATCTTTGGCATACTTGCCTTGAGAAACAAAAAGTTCACCATCCCGCTAACATATTTCCAAACCAAGGAAATAATGAAGGAGTCCCATGTCCTTCATTTAAAACTCCCTTGCAAGATCCTCCTTGCATGAGTGTATCAGCTGCTCATCACCAATCAAAATTATATCATCAACATAAAGTACAATAATCAATATCTTACCCTCAACCACAATCTTGTACAGGTTTGCATCAGCTTCAATTTTGGTGAAGCCCAGTGTGGTGAAATAGTTGTCAATCTGAGTGTACCAAGAACAAGGTGCTTGCTTCAGCCCATATAGTGCTCTCTTGAGTCGACACATATGCAACTCACTGTCAAAGATCTCGAAACCTTCTGGCTGATCTATGTACACTTCTTCCTCAATAACTCCATGGAGAAACGTAGTTTTCACATCCATCTGATGAATGTGCCACCCCATCTATGTTGAGAGTGGAAGGATAGATCTAATGGAAGAGTACCTTGCAATTGGTGCAAAAGCCACATCATAGTCAATCCCCTCAATCTGTGAGAACCCCCGGGCCACAAATATGGCCTTGTACTTCTCCACACTCCCATCAGAAGCTTGCTTTACCTTGTAGATCCATCTAGATCCAACCACTGATTTACCGACCAGTCTTGGGACAATATCCCATGCACTGTTCTTGACAATGGAGTCATACTCCTCCACAATTGTATCAACCCAAATTGGTTGTTGCACTGCCTCCTGAAAGGAAGATGGTTCAATCACAATACACTTGCTGATAAGAGCCATGTATCTAGTAAACCAATCTAGAGACTGTTTCTGTTTGTGCAGCGAAGTAGGGGCTCCTACATTCTCTGCTGCATCAAATCTCAATATATCAACTTCCTTGGTATGCCTTCTAACATTTCTGGTGGATGGATCTGCATTAGAGTTTTCTGCCACTCCATGATCCTCCTCATGTGGTTGATCCACATCTTGAGGCTCATCCTTTGGAACCAAGGGTTCCTCCTCTCCATGCAAATCCAGCTCCCTCTCAAGGGACAATCGCATGGATTTCTCCTCATCAAATTTTATATCTCGCCGCACAACATTCATTTTGTTTTTTGGAAAATACACTCGATAGTTGTGGAGAATTTCAGTATACCCACAAAAATCCCAATCTCAGTGGTTGGTTCAAGCTTCTTCTTGGTGTCTTTGGTCACATGCACATAAACAGATGAGCCAAAAATCTTAAAATGTGAAACATCAAGTTTCTTACCAGTGAAAGCCTCTTCTGGTATACTCATGCCAAGTATCCTATGAGGACAACGGTTCCGCACAAATACCGTTGTATTGCATGCCTCTTCCCACAGATGCATCGGTAGGGCCTGATGATGCAACGTTGCTCTTGCTACATCCATAATTTTTATGTTCTTTCTTTCAATGACCCCATTCCGTTGTGGGTTATGAGGCGTTGTCAGTTCTCTCTGAATTCCTTCTTTGTTGCAGAAGTTCTTGAATTTTTTTAAGATGTACTCACCATCATTGTCTCTCCTAAGAGCCTTCACATGCTTCCCCATGTATTTCTCCACCAATGCTTTGAACTCAAGAAACTTTGAGAATGTCTGATCTTTCTTCTGCATGAAGTAGATCTAGCACTTTCGAGAAAAGTCATCAACAAATATCACATAGTACTTATGCTTTGTTTTGGAAGAAACAGAGAATGGTCCACACACGTCTATGTGAACTCTCTCAAGGATCCTCGAGGATCGATTCTCCTTCTCATGAAAGGTGGCCTTTACATATTTTCCCATAGTACATCCCTTGCATGTGTTTGAATACGCAAGTCTACCCTTGGGAAGACCCATAGAAATCCATTGCATGACTTTTAAGGCTCCATGGTGAAGATAGTCCAATCTCTTGTGTCATAATTCACCCTCATCTCGGCTCACCACTTTGTTTGTATTACCCATCAATGTTGTACAACCATCTACATCCAGTTTATAGAGATTATTAAATCGAATCCCAATCTTCTTGGCTTTTTCTTGTTGTTTTGTGTCGCAAGAAATTTTTTCCTTCACTAAAAATAACATCATAGCCTCTATCTTCCAACATTGCAACTGAGACTAAATTTTTCTTCAATCCTAGTACATGAATTACATCTTTTAATTGAAACGGTTTACCTAACTGTCTCTATAAGGTCCTTCTCCTCCAACCTACTGAAAAGTTCTTTGTCTCTCGTCATGTGAAAGGATGCACCACTATCCAAATACCACAATGATCCCTTTATACTTGACACCATGCATGCAATGAGAGAGAAGTCAAGCTCAAATTGCGAGGCCAAAGCCTCACTAGCTGTAGATCCTGAAGACTTCTTGTTCTTCTTCTTTTGTGGATAGTTAGTGGCATAATGCCTATGCTCGTGACAGTGAAAACACTTCACTCTAGTCATGTCGCGCTTCTTTCCATCTTTGGACTCAGATTTGGAATGGAATTTCTTTCTTTTCCCCTTCCTCGCCTTGGCAGCCAAAGCACAATCTTCTTCATCTTCACTACTAGATGAAGATCCATCTCTGGTATTTTGTCTAAACTCCTCTTACACTAAATCCGACCAAAGTCGTTCCCAATGGGGCATCTTTTCCCTTCCATTGATGGAGTCCTGACAACTATGCCAACTCTTGGGAAGTCCTAGAAGATCTAGGCTCACCAAATCATCATTATCGACAGTAATGGCAATGCTCCCCAGGTCATCCCGACATTGGACAAACTTTGTTAAATATTTTGGCATGGATTCAATTTTCTCCATCTTGATCTTCCTGAGTTTATCTTTCAATGCCAATTTCCTATGGTCACTGCTACTCTGAAATAGATCTATCAAATCTTTCCACATAGCATATGGTGTTTCTTTGCAATGGATACTTGAGACAATGTGCTCTCGTACTCCCTCCAGTAATATCCTCCTCACCTTTGCCACTTTCTTTTTCCATGCATCAAGATTTGCACCATTTATCACATCGGATTTAGGAACATCATTGTCAATGAATTCCTTCAAGCCATTGTCTTCGAGCACTTCCTCCATCCTGTCTTTCCAAGCACTATAGTTAGAGCTGCCCTCGAGTTCATACTCCAATCTCAAGCCATTGAAATCCATTTCGATCCTGAATCAGTTGTAGCACCAAGAAAGTCTTCTGTAAATTCGAATTCTATTCAGTCACAAACTCAGCTCCTCCTCCACTATTTTGATTTCCTATGCTCTGATACCATGTATAAATTATACAACAATTATGTATATCATAGATTCAATCTGATCTAACAATGTACTAAATCTAGATATTGAATCACTTCTACAAACCAATTGCGGAATTAAACACACAACCACCAATCACATGAAGCAAAGAAGAATCAATCAAGCCACAACACAAATAATTTCCTGGGGAAAGCTTGCTGCTCAAAACCCCACTATCTTCTATTGTATATTCAACATGGATACATGGAACAATTATAATACAACTCTCCTTACAAGAGCCTCCTGTACTCAGCTAATTGTCTCACAATGTCCTGGACAAAGCTGACCAACACTTAGCCAATTCTCAGCCTCTAAACAATCTGCCTTGCTTGAGCAATTCATGTGGAATGCAATCCCTATTCCATAGAAATTTTGGCCTTCCTTGACTACGCAAGGATCATGGGCAATCCAATGGGTGTTTGGTTGCATGGGTGCAACCCAATAATCCTACAACTGATAGTCAACATTCCTTTCACCTAGATCTCCACTGGAACTGACATGCATGTAGCTAATAATAGTAAATCATCAGTTGCATGTGAGATCACTGATTGTGAATTAAATAATATTTAATTCACTTGATCTCTCACTAGTGTATCAAACAATTACAACTAGCACAACTGACTTTAACTCAGTTAATTAAGTTAAACTGATTACAACCTGCATTAACTAATGCACCATTGCACTTCGAACTCTGTTACAACTAGAATTACTCTGCATGCCTCACCAGCTACCCTCAACTCAAAATTCATGAGTTAAATGAGTTTTTCACTCTCAGTTAACTATTGCAAGTTATTTTGAGATTATATTACATTTTATTGTCCATCTTAATTAAGGGATAATTAAAATACACATGCACCAAATTTATCCCACACTAGTGTAGGTGCTGCTAAGACCTGTGGTCCCACACTAGTGTAGGTGCTGCTTGGACCTCCTAGTCCCACACTAGTGTAGGTGCTTCAATTTCTTGTTGGACTTCAAAAATATAGACCTGATTATATTTGAGTATTTTATTTACTATATGTCTATAACAAAACAACAAAGGTTGCAAACCAGTTATTTATACATAGAAAAATTTAAGAGTCCAACCTGTGAACATCAAACTATTACTCATTAGAAGAGTCTATGGGCATCGGGTCTTTAGCATTAGACCCCGACAGTTCAGTCTGAGGAAGGAATGGGATATGCTTCTCAGTATGACTGAGATGAGATTTTTTTTGTTGAATCTGGCGTTGAATGAGCTGAAACTCCCTGTGAATTTCTTGGATTTTTGTTGCTGACTTCGATAGTCCTACAGTGGAGGTGGTAAAAGTTTTTTCCAAGAGGGTTTCATCATCCAATAGAGATAAAAGGTCCGTTGAAACTGTGTAATGACCTCTGGAGTGGCCCAGGTCCAAGATGAGGTCTTGTCATCCGTCCAACTCCAAATCATTGTCTTATCCCTGTTGTTTCAAATTAGTCTCCCACCCTGATATAACCTGGCATATATGAGGTTTTGTATTGGTATGGTAAGGCTGGGAAACCTCCTATATTAAGTCATTTGTATTTTTTCGACCTCGTCTCCTGGGCAATCATGGTTGAGATTAACGTCTACCACGCCTTGGGCCTTAATTTTGGCTATGGCCACGACCACCTTGTGCATTTATCCCTCTTCTCGAGGAAGTATGAGGAATCAGGTAATGCTGCAAGTCACAAAGATAATATTGATATTAATTCTAGGACGCCAAGATAGTTTCCGCTAAGGACCTCGACTTGGCTCAAGCCAAGCTAACAAAAAGTCGACCCAATGAAGGGTCCCAACAAATTTTATGAGGAAGTGGCCCTATAGAAGTTAGACAATAATATGCAATAGGACAATAAACATTAGGCTAGTAAGACAAAAAAAATTCATCCCATTAACATGGGATTGATGATACTAGCCACCAACAACATCATGGAGTTCACAAAACCTCCTTAAATAATGGACTGTATCCAATTCCAGGTTTACCTTCACAAAAAAACCCATATCATACTAGACATAGGGTTTTTCGGAAAAACTAAAGAAAGAACAAAATCCCCCATGCAAGAGATAAATACTAATATCTAAAGCATATTTCAAGTTTTCATGCGCACTAGGGAAAGCAAAATTCTAAAATAAATAAAGTTCGAGAACACCTAAACAATCCAGCGAAAAAAATGGCCCTTCCCCCCATACCTCATAGGAGGTTTCGCAAATAACCCATAAGACCATCCAAACAACCATCCATAGAATTATATAATACGAACAAAACATAGGGATTGGGATATTCACAAAAAGAACAATTTGGACATACCCACGACTGCAACGTTTGAGAGGAGAAATTATGCCCTCTGCATCTGGATTCTAAGTCGGGGAAGCCTCCTTCACTAGTTCCTTAAAGTTTCCTGTCGAACTTATGCTGATTTGGACATGCCAAACTAGATCATTCAAAAAAAACCCAAAGAATGCGCCTTCTAATTGATGTTAGTGTCACACCTTAATTGCATTAAAACTCCTCACAACCTTGCACATGGGGAGGTATGTGTGAGGGCTGCCATCCGCCCACTCGACGTCCCACGTCATTACTCTCTTGACCATGACACTCTCCTTTCAGCTCTCACCTCGATCAAGGGGATTGTTTATTCTTTTAAAAACTCGTTTTTTTTTCTTCATTTTTTTATTTATCATAATTTTTTCACTCTAAATAAAATGGTCAATCTATTTATTTATTTTCTTTAATTATTTTATTCCTTTTAAAATTATTAATATATATATTTATTGTTTTAGTTTTATATTAAAATTATTATTTCATTGATTTAGTCTCTTCCCTAATTAATAGTCTTTGAATTTTTTTTTTCATATTTTTGGTTTTCCATTTAGTTATTTTGTTGTATTTATACATATAAATGTGTTTATTTATTTAGTGTGAATTAGTAGTTATATCTTAATGTTGACCTTGATTTACTCTTTATTATATATATTTTTTCTTTATTGTTTTAGATTTGGTTAGTTAGTTGTTAATTCTTAATCCACATTTATTCTTTTGATTTTTTATTGTTTAATTTTGATGATTATTTTTTTTAACCCATAATAGGTTGGTTCATTTTTCTTTCATTTCATTTTATTTTTAATATTTATAACTTTTCATTGAATATTTTAATTAATTTTTAGTTTATAATTTAATATGATATTCTAAATATTTCTTATTAATAAATGATATTTCTTTTTTTAAAGTTAATTGTTATATTCCAACTTTTAAAATTAATTATTTCTATTTCATTCTCTTTATTTAATGCCAAGAGCTAATTTTCCATATTGTCTTGATTTATGATGTGATTTTTATCCAAAGATTTCTCATCATTGAGAGATCAAAATTATTTTCACTTTAAAAGAGGTTTGTATCTAGAAAGATTTAAACCATATGGGTTCTTTAAGATGGATCTAGAATGGTTTAATTCCCCCCCTTTAAATAAGATATATTCCACATGAATACCATCAATGATTTTTAATTTTATTATTTTTATTATATTTATTTTATTTTTATTTTATTTTGACCAAGTTAAAATGCTTACATTACATTTTCTTTTTATTTTGTTATTTATATATTTTTATTTTTATGTAATTTGATTTAGTATGTTAAACATGACATTACTTTACAACAACTCTACCATATTGGGCTTGAGAGTGCGGGATCCCTCTAGACCCTTGGTAGATACAGAGTTAAGATGGATCTAGGCTAGTTTAATTTTCCCCTTAAAAAAATAT
The DNA here is from genome assembly GCA_034641835.2 of Pinus albicaulis. Classification (NCBI taxonomy): domain Eukaryota; kingdom Viridiplantae; phylum Streptophyta; class Pinopsida; order Pinales; family Pinaceae; genus Pinus; species Pinus albicaulis. The sequence continues at coordinate 974,273,584 of CM076569.1, forward strand.
ATATTTTACATGAACACCATGAGTTCTCAATACCATGAATCATTTTTATTTTTATTATTATTTTGTTGTTTTTATTTTGATCAAGTTAAAATGTTTATATTACATTACATTAATCTAATTTTATTTATTTATTTTTATTTTTGGTTTTATGTGTTTAATTCAGTCAAAATGTTAAAAAACCATTATATTACAACATCTTTACTATACACAACAATTAAGAGTATTAAAATAACTTATATATCCCTATATTCAAATCTTATTAAGTATAGGGTAACTTAACTTATCCACAAAGGTATTGATGTTTCCTTGAATAAAACCACCAAAGAAAAATTCTGGCCATATGAATTTAAAAAGGAAAGAAAGATACCCGTGATAAATTTTTTTTAAAGGGTCATTATGCTTGGTACTTATTCTAAGCATTGGAGGGTTCTCTTCCAAATGAAAGGTAAAGTTGTATTATGGGTTTTATTTTTTTAAGGAAGGTTTTATTTCATTTGTTCATTAATTTTATTGTCAGTTATAGAATTGTCTATATGGTATTTGGTGCATAATAGGTAGTAGGAAAACAGTAAAGTTCGTGTTTGATGATTCATAAAGATGTATGGTAACGAGCCCCCTTCAATTTTAATCTTTTGGGTGGTTTTTAATTACAAAAAATCAATTTCCCCGAACACTGAATTCCTAGACTTTAGGGTTCATGAAAAATGAATTACATGTGCCACCTTGTATCAAGTTTGGTGTTTCATCATTTACGTTGATTTATCTTCATTTAAATCAACATATTTACATATTAATGTAATATTTGATTCAATTGTGATTAAGAAAATCTTTATTCCCTAATTATCAAAAAGAAAAAAGAAAACAAGAAAGAGTTGGTATTTGAAGGTGTTATCTAGGGAGGGTTATTCAAGGAGGTCACACATATTTTTGGTAATCAAATGACACTTAAAATGGAGAAGCCCTCTTGAGAGAGTTCCTCATGATTTTGATGTCCTTAAATATCAGGGGAGTAGGGGGACCTCCCAAAAAATGTACCTTTAGGAGACTAGTGGAACTTCATAGACAATTGGTAATTTTAATATAGGAAACCATGGTGTGAGGGGGAAAAGCTCATGAAGAGTTTCCCAGCATCTTCCCTAGGTGGAATTCTTGTTACACAGATGCCTCAGGGAGTTCGAGGGGTCTTTTGGTTATGTGGGATATAAGGGATGTTGTCTTCAAATCCTTTTTATCAAATGTTGGTATTATTTTGGAAGGTACTCTAAGAGATCTGTATAGCCCTAACAAGCTAGTAAATTGTTATGGACCATATGTGAATAGAAAGGACTTTTGGAAACATCTACAAGATAGTGGCTTGTTACAGGATCGCTCTCTCATTTTATTTGGGGACTTGAACTTCATTATCTCTGTAGTGAAATATGGGGGGTTAATGCTCGGAATGATCCCTTAGCACTTGTATTCTCTCATCTAATACAAGACTCAAACCTAATTGATGTTTTCTCCTCTCCCTTGGCTCCTACATGGAGGAATGGGAGATTTGGAAAACAAGTGATTGATAAAATAATTGATCGCTTCCTATTACCTGAGTCCTCTGTTGATAGGTGGGGTAATATTTTCCCCAGGTTAGTACTGAAGGTATCTAATGCCACTTCCCGATCTTCCTTCAATTGGAATTTGAAGCTTCTTGTGTCAATTATCCGTTTAAATTCAACCACTCCTGGTTGGAAGACGATACATTCATTTCTTTGGTGAAATACTGCTGGAAGGACTAGCCAACTAGACCATATGATTCTGCCATGGAACCTTGAGTGAACAAGATGAAGGAACTCAAACATAAGGACAAGGTATGGGCTAAGATCAAAAAACAAGAAAGGAAGATGGATTTGTTGTTTATTGATCAAGAGTATGGAAAATTTTTTCAATCCTATATCAACTCAAACTTTCCTGAAGAAATGAAATCATACCTATGTAAACTAGGAGAGATAAAGTCCCATATTTTAAATCTAAAGAGGAGGAATGGAGATTGAAAAGTAGAGAAATCTAAGTAGAGGTTGGAGATGGAAACACATTTTTTTCCATAAGTTTTCAAATTTTAGGAGAGTTGCAAATTCTAATTCATAAATTAAGGATAAATATAGTTTTATTAGACTCTCTCAAGGGGATTTGGAGATGGCTGCAAAGGATCACTCTTATAGTCTTTTCAAAGGCCTTGGTAGTCATAGTATAGTAGCTCATCATCAAGTTATCCAAAAATTTCCAAGATTTTTTTTTGGAGGATGACTTGACTAAAGTTGGTGGTCCAATAATTTTTGAAGAAGTTAAACATGTCTTAAAATATTTCACAAACGAAAAAATCTTGGGCCTAGATGGGTGGATTGTTGAACATTACATAGCATTTTTTTATTTGATGGGGTACGACATTATGAAGGTAGTGTAGGAGGCCAAAACATGGACGGTTTTTGGAGTGATAAATTCCACATTTAATGCTTTGATTGTCAAATGTTCTAAGCCATAGACCTTTAATGACTTCAGACCAATTTCATTGTGTAACCTAATCTACAAAGTTATTACCAAGATCATATAAAAAAAACTAAAAGATAAATGTGAAGAAATGATCTCACTATAACATTTTGGATTCCTCACTCGTAGGAAGATTCATGATGCCATTAATGTGGCCCAAGAGTCCCTACACTCTATTAAGATAAAAAACCTTGAAGCCCTGGTTTTAAAAATGGACTTCATAAAAGCATATGATAGATTTAATTGGGACTTTCTAAGGCTGGTACTCCTTCAAATTGGCTTGGATTTGAAATTCACAAATTGGATAATGGGATGTGTTCAATCAACCAATTTTTTATGTGTTAGTGAATGGCTCTCTCTCTAGTTTTCTCAACACCTCAAGAGGTTTGAGACAAGGTTGCCTAGTTTCTTCTCTATTATTCCTACATGTCATTGAATGTTTGAGAATATTGATTATAAAAGCCAAAAGATATGGTTATTTAAAAGGGGTTAAGGTGTCTAAGTCTTTGTTTATTAAATATCTCCGTTTTTTGGATAATGTGTTGTTATTTGGAGAAGTGTTGTTGGACGTGAGGCATTTTCCATAATCATTTATTTTTTTTTCCAGACATTTGGAATGGAGGTCAACATCCATATATCTACCTTTCTACATATCAAAACTTGGGAAGAGACCTTAGGCATTCATAACACATTTTTTCGTAATAAAGTGGAAGAATTAGTGATCCAGGTGGAATAATCAGGTATAGGTACAAGTGGCCTGAGTAAAAGGCTCAAAAATCAAAGTGTTCAAAAGATTCTCAAACCAGGTTCATGTTGTAGATCTCGTCTTTCTGATTCCAACGGCGCAGACGACACTCAATTCTGAGTCCGTATGAAGAAGTTATAAGCGGTCAAAGTTTGAGGTTGACTTGGTGACTGGACAGCCTTAAGGGAGGCACAAATTCAACTTTTTATGGCCACCGGATTCCGGAAAGCTCAAGCCAAATTCCGGGCGAAATTTTCGCTTGGTTAAAATGACCCCTACGGTCCAAAACCGAATTTTTAAAAATGGCTAGTTTGTTTTATTAAACAAAAATGATATAAAAAAAGGGGCGACGGGTGGTCAAACCTCGTCGACCCCCTCCTCCACATATACATGGCACCATATTATGGGCCAGTAGGAATCGAACCCGCCCAGCCGTAAGGGCCGGCTTGCTCCACGGGCGGCCCAACCAACGACCATAACATATCAAAATATATATATGTTATATAACAACTACAACACTATATGCCCACGAAAAATGTAATTGTTGTCGTGGGTTGTTGGGTGGGCCGCCCAAGGCGGACCTGACCCCTCCCAAAAAAAAAAATCGTGCCAGTGCCAGTTTAAAATAGTGTAACGCAGATTTGGAAAGGCGAGATTTGACCCCCCGACCTCTCCTCAACAACATGCTAGTTTTACCATTATGCCAACGGTTGCTTGGTAAAGTCCGCTCGCGATTTTTTATTTAAACTCATCTTTTTACAAGTGCGCCAAGGCTATGGAGGAGCAGGAGAGCGCGCATAGATTTCCAGATTTAATATTTTTTAATTGCAGGTCATGTGGAACTATGAGCCAGAAAAGAGGCAGGCGGAACGTTGATTGAGCTCAAATTTTCAGGAGGGCGAAATTTTGACTTTGTCCAAATGGGACCAATTTTATGTCATTTCAGAACTACTCAGCGCCATGAGTCTGATGGCATGCTCAGTTTCTGCATCTGAGTTTTCTATTTTTCAGCCACTTTTGGAAGTGGGTTATGGAGGTGTCATATTTCCGCATGTGAGCAGTCGTTTTCACTTTTTTTGACGCCACAAGATTGATGGTGTTTTCAGATTCAGCCGCACAGTTGCTCAGTCTTCAGAAAATGGTAGCATGAGGTATATGATGTGGATTCCATGTACTTCTTCATTTATTTCTCTTTGAGATGCATTATTTCTTGCAGATCCCGGTTGATACATGAGTTGTGGGATCTTGCTTTGTGTTGTTTTTGATGTACTTTCAGCTATGGATTTGTGTCATGTATGAGCCCCTTTTATGCCACATTGGCGGGATGCTCGTTTTCATATGTGTATTTTTGAGATCCCTTATTTTCCAGGATTTGCGGGATACTCTTATTTACTACATGTGAGCTATGGTCATACTGATAGGAGTCTTTCTTTATGTATGAGAGTTCCGCAGTGGAATATCTCTTAAAGAAGTCAAGCCACTCCTGCGTGAGGGAAATTTTTCCTTGTATGTCATTGGGAAACATATCCATGTACATATTATTCAAACAACACATAATGCAACGGCCTACACCATCTTGACACCAAGGCCCGGAGATGTAGTCCCTCCTGGATGAACTCCTTCATCAAACGACGTGTTCTTATGATTTCTGATCTTGTTCATTTATGTTCCTTTTATTTACAGCTACAATTGTTCATTTTAGTTCTTTAACATCTTAATTAAATGCAATTCTATTTATCAGCCGAAGTAAAAGGTCTTGGTTAAGGGGTATCAAGATTTTACCCTGGATCAAGTGGTATCAGAGCAGGTATTCTTGCTGATTGGATTGCAGGCGTGAACATTGAACGTTTGCTGAGTTGAGCCATGGAGAGTGTCAAGGGCATGTATGAAACCATGCTCAGGGTGTCCGAGAAAGCAGACATATTGTACGAGGCTTACGAAAAACAAGCAGCAAAGAATGAAGAATTGAAGACCCTCCTACACAAAGAGGAGGACGAAAAACAATAGTTGCAGCTTCAGTTGCAAACCACAACAGAAGCGTTGGAAGGTTGGAAGCGCAAAAATGAAATTCTGCAAGGAGATCATGATGCCTTGAAGGCATTCCTACATGAAGAGAAGGAGAAGAATCAGCAGTTGCAGCTTCAGTTGCAAGCCATGACAGAGGCGTGGGAAGATTTGAAACACAACAACGAAACTCTTCAGAGAGATCATGATGCCCTAAAAGCATTCCTACAGAAAGAGAAGGAGGAGATGCAGCAGATGCAACTTCAGCTACAAGCCGTGTCAGAGGCAGTGACGGAAGTGAAGCGCAATGAAGGCTTACAACAGCTTTCTTCATTTGTTTCGTAATCAACACCTAAGGTAAACAGTGTTGATTTTTCTTCAGTTTCTTCACATGATATAATTTCAGCTGGAAGTGTGGAGATACCCATCACAGGTACCGGCATGAGGCTCCTCACTAAAATGGGGTACAGAGGAGGAGGACTTGGCATTCGTGGCCAAGGCATAACCGAACCATTGGAGGTTGTGCAACGACCTCGTTATGCAGGTTTGGGGTACACTGGCGAAGGATGTTCGAAGGACATCAAGGGAAAACAGATATTGATGAACTCTCCAAGGAAGAGGAATGATAGGGACACTTTGCCATCGTTCCACGGTAGTGCTCGTTGTAGTGAAGGAACCGAGGCGAGCTCCCATCATCATGATGGCACCAGAGACCACCCCAGAAGGTATACTAAGTCTCATTATTCCAGAGTGCATTTTAATTACAAGAATGCTGATAACCACGGTCGTAAAATATGGCATCGTAAAACTTGTTTATTTTGTGGTTTAAATAACCATGTGATTTCTGAGTGTTGGAAGAGGATGGCAGCACAAAGGAGGAAGACGCATGAAAAGCCTTCTCCCCAACATGAAAGGAAATCAGTTAAGCAGGTTTGGAGGAAAAAGAACTTTTGCACTCATTATGACCGAAGTGGCCACCAAAGAGCCACATGTTGGAAAATTCATCCAGAGCAGCGCCATAAAGCCAAAGAGCCCATGCATACACCAGTTGAAAGAGCTTATCGACAAAAAAGTTCGCCACAGGGAAATGATCCACTCGTTTTAATAAATGAGAAGTGGTTCTTCTAGATTTTTTTTTCTAGAGATGTTAAGCTTGTTATGGCCATGCTTGTAAGTCATTTGTCGCATTTTTATTATGAAAGTGATGATGTGTTTCCATCACTCGTTTAAGCGAACATGATATTTTTTTTTGCCTTGTTTTATAAGTCGTGTGTTGGATTTCTTTCATGTAAAAGTGATGAGGTGTTGCCATCACTTAGAGATGAGATTTTTATGTTTTGGTCATGTTCTATGAGTCATCTGATGCATTTCTTTCATGTAAAAGTGATGAGGAGTTTTACCATCACTTCGAAATGCGACGATGAGGTCTGGTCTTGTAATTTTGTTGAGGTATGATTTCCATTTTGCTGTAAACTTGACCACCGAGTGCATGTTATAAACTCGTGGCAAGTATGGAAATATCTGGGTCATTGTTGGTCACATTGAGAATGTAATGTTCGTTGCAGCTTAGGCAGGTGTTGGCATTCTGATTCCGAAGGACAAAATTGAAGGAGTCTTTAAGGGATGTTCCTTTTCAGACATTTGCATTTCTGCAGTTGTAAGTGTTGGCTTTGCATCTCGATTCCGAAGTACGTAAGGTGAAGGAGTCTTCAAGGGATGTGCCTTTTCAGACATTTGCATTTTAGCAGTTGCAGGTGTTGGCTTTGCATCTCGATTCCGAAGTACGTAAAATGAAGGAGTCATGTGGGGATGTGCCTTTCAATGACATTTGCAGATAGTTGATGATAGGTAAAGCTTGATGCTTTTGGAGGACCAAAAGCTCCTCAGTGGGGAGGATTGATCCAGGTGGAATAATCAGGTATAGGTACAAGTGGCCTGAGTAAAAGGCTCAAAAATAAAAGTGTTCAAAATATTCTCAAACAAGGTTCATGTTATATATCTCTTCTTTCTGATTCCAACGACGCAGACGACACTCAATTCCGAGTCCGTATGAAGAAGTTATAAGCGGTCAAAGTTTGAGGTTGACTTGGTGACTGGACAACCTTAAGGGAGGTGCAAATTCAACTTTTTCCGGCCACCGAATTCTGGAAAGCTCAGGCCAAATTCTGGGCGAAATTTTCGCCTGATTAAAATGACCCCTACGGTCCAAAACCAAATTTTCAAAAATGGCCAGTTTGTTTTATTAAACAAAAATGATATAAAAAAAGGGGCGACGGGTGGTCAAACCCTGTCGACCCCCTCCTCCACATATACATGGCACCATATTATGGGCCGGCAGGAATCGAACCCGCCCGGAAAGGGCCGGCCCGCTCCACGAACAGCCCAACCAACGACCATAACATATCAAATAATATATATGTTATATAACAACTACAACACTATATGCCCACGAAAAATGTAACTGTTGTCGTGGGTTGTTGGGTGGGCCGCCCAAGGCTGACCCGACCCCTCCCAAAAAAAAAATCGTGCCAGTGCCAGTTTAAAACAGTGTAACGCAGATTTGGAAAGGCGGGATTTGACCCCCCGACCTCTCCTCAACAACATGCTAGTTTTACCATTATGCCAACGATTGCTTGGTAAAGTCCGCTCGCGATTTTTTATTTAAACTCGTCTTTTTACAAGTGCGCCAAGGCTATGGAGGAGCAGGAGAGCGCACACGGATTTCCAGATTTAATATTTTTTAATTGCAGGTCATGTGGAACCATGAGCCAGAAAAGAGGCAGGCGGAACGTTGATTGAGCTCAAATTTTCAGGAGGGCGAAATTTTGACTTTGTCCAAATGGGACAAATTTTATGTCATTTCAGCACTACTCAGCGCCACGAGTCTGATGGCGTGCTCAGTTTCTGCATTTGAGTTTTCAATTTTTCAGCCACTTTTGGAAGTGGGTTATGGAGGTGTCAGATTTCCGCATGTGAGCAGTTGTTTTCACTTTTTTTGACGCCACAAGATTGATGGTGTTTTCAGATTCAGCCGCACAGCTACTCAGTCTTCAGCAAATGGCAGCATGAGGTATATGATGTGGATTCCATGTACTTCTTCATTAAACAACACATAATGCAGCGGCCTACACCATCTTGACACCGAGGCCCAGAGATGTAGTCCCTCCTGGACGAACTCCGTCATCAAACGACGTGTTCTTATGATTGCTGATCTTGTTCATTTATGTTCCTTTTATTTACAACTACAATTGTTCATTTCAGTTCTTTAACGTTTTAATTAAATGCAATTCTATTTATCAGCCAAAGTAAAAGGTCTTGGTTAAGGGGTATCAAGATTTTACCCTGGATCAATTAGAGAAACGATTCAAATATCTAGGCTATTACCTACAACCTAACTATTACCACAAGGAAGACTATTCCTAGTTAATTAAAAAGGTTGAAAGCATAATAGGGAATTGGTACTTTAGGTGGTTCATTAGAGAACTTTTGCGGTTTGAAATGGGCCTCCTAAGAAAAATGTATAACCAAAATAAAATTTATAAGAACCAAGTGGATTCAAGATGATGATGTCAAACCATGGGGGGTGATTCACCATTTTTGTGGTAAAAAAGTAAAAGTTTAAAAAATAATAAAACTTATTTTTCAACTTGTATTTTCAACTTATCTCCTTAACGTTTTACTCAAATTTGGAGCGGGAGTACTCATTTTATGCCAAAATTTTAATCATCATCCAAGGAGTGCCCATGTTGCATACTTTCGATGAACCCTGCTACATGGAAAATGAGAAATACATGAAAAAATGTGATTGCATCGAAAGTTTGCAACATGGGTACTCCTTGGACGAGGAATCAAATTTTGCATCCAACGATTGTTCCCGTTTGAACTTTGAGTAAACCCATAGGGAGATAAGTTGAAAATACGAGTTGAAAAATCATTTTTTCTTGTTTTCCCTCTTAAATTTGATGATGCAATCTAATATTATTTTATTATTTCCATTATTATTTTATAATTTCCTTAGGAGGGCCATTCTAGACCTCAAAATTCCCCTAATTATTGTTGGGAGGTAAAATTATTTTTTTCAAGTAAGTGTTGGAGAATATCTTCATGTATTAGTTTACAATCACAAATATCCCACAATTTATTATAAGGAAAATAAGGCAAATAATGTTTAATTTTATTTGGACAAGAAAAAAGGAAAAGGAAGGTTTACATTTGGCTAGATGGGAACTATTATCTAAACCAAATATCCTTGTGGGTCAGGGCTTCAAAAATATGCATTGGTTTGGCTTAGCCCTCTCTATGAAGATTCCATGGAGATAATTATTTGGTACTAGACTTTGACACCACATTATTAAGGAAAAGTACATAAAAGTAGGTATTTAATTTACTGGCTGAGATCTAATGTCTAAAAAACATATAAACTGGATCAATCATCTGTAAAAGCCTAATGGATTCTTTCCATTGGCTCTTCTCCTAGATAGCATGAAAGTTGGGAAAGGGTAACCTAATAATCCTAGGAAAGGATCCTTTTAAGGAGTAGCTAATTTTTATCAACTCTCTTTGAATCTGATTTCCTTCTTCAATGCATAGGGTTTGTGTAGGTTGTTCCACATAAATAGAACAACTTCAAATAAAATATCTTCTAGATATTGGGAAACCTCTCTTAATTTGGGTCTTCAAGGGAACTTAGTAGTTTAATGGGATAAATTTATAAATGGTTTATATTCTAGTCGCATCTTAGTAAATGAAGAAGAGGCCTCTATATCTTGGATGGAATACATCTATAGGTCAGGTAACAACTAAACAACCATGTGAATGAATTTCCCTTTCTTCTTTGGATCACAAAGATAGTTGGTGGCATATGAAGTTATGGAAGTGGAACCTGCTTAAAAATCTTAGATGCTTTTGTTGGCTCACTTTAGAAAACCGTATACTCATGTGTGATAATTTATAAAGAAGGGGATTTATTGGTCCAAATATTTGCAAAATTGTAATTATGAGCAAGAATTTGTGGACCATATATTTGCATAATGCACCTTTGCAAACGATGCATGGATTGATATTTTAAAGGTACTAAGTCTATAGGTTACTGAGTCTTCTCTTTGTTTTGAAACTGTTGGATGGAAATGTCATTGGTGTTGACCCATGGACTTGACTGGGTTTGAATTTGACCAAAAACACCTGTCATTGATGTCAAATAGATAGTGAACACGCTTCTTAGTAATTGTCGGCTTACATCAAGATAGAAACTATACTATTGGATGGTCAAAAACCCAAGTCCTAGGGTTTGGGTTCCCTAGAGTGAGGATGTAAATGTATTTTTAGAGGGTTTTTGGTAGATAAAATCATTGGTTTTGTGTTGGAGATCTAGGTCATTAGATTCTCCTCAAAGATATGTTTATGTTGATATGTGGTTTGCCTCGTGGTTCCTCCTAGTTTGATGGAAAATTTAGTTTGAAATTGAAGACCTAGTTTTGTGGGCAAACCCCATGGGGTAGTGACATGACACCTCCTCCTAAGGTTATCAATATATGAAATTTGTTTATCACCATAATCTCACCACGTATAAGTTACATAACTCGAAGAACCAAATACAGTAAATCAATCATTGACTTCACAACCTTGGTATGACCATACGCACTAAGCCAATGATTGATGTCAAATTTCTAATGGAATTGAAAATATTTATAAAAAAATTAAATGGATAGTAAGAGTTAATTACTATTATTTATTGATTATTAAAAGGTGCTTATTGATTCTTCACACAAATTTAATTTAGGAACGGTAATTAGCATCACAAACCCCTTAGACAAGTCTAATTCATACACAAAAAGGTAGGTAGCCTTTGCTTAAGAATAAAGATAATTAATTAAGTGTTTTGTTGAATAAGATAAATAAAAATAAAATAAATATATTGTAAATCCATAAATTCTAATATAGAATCCCTTAATTAGCTCTACCTTACACTAAAAATTCACCTCACCTAACTCTCATCACATCAAAATCTCAACGAATTGTTCTTACATGAATGCTCTGAAAAAAAATGGGCCTTCTAAAATAAACACAACGAAGGATTTTTCTGTAGCTAGGGCATCATAAGTTTTGGTTGGCTTGGGAAAAGGGTCTCGCTGGATCTTGCTTATGATTGCAGGAATTGACGTCTCTTGTGAATACATCGTTGTGCTATGCATTGAGCATATCACATTTGTGGCCTATGGAAGTTCTGTTGGAAAACCAGCGAAGGGTATTTGGTCACATCAAATTCCATTCTATAGTACAAGTTGTAACTATAATCTGAAAGGTACATTAATTATATAAAAACAACTCGGAAGATTAATAACAATTGCTAGCTACATGGGATATACTCGTTCACCTAAGATCTCAAGTCCTTGACATTTAAACAAGTGAAATATATTTACAACCATACATAACACAATTGGTATGCTACGTATCATATGTATAGTAGTTTGGGTTCCACATTTTGAATAACATTAATTTTTCTTTCTAGTATTTTTTATTTTGTCGATTAAATACAAGTCTAAAATTAAAACATTTCATTTGTAGTAGGTTGACCAAAAGTATTTTATTGTGTTTGAGAATACTTTATGTTTTGATCGTAATAGTATTTTAATTAGTATATATAAAGTTCAACCTCAGTACTATATACTACATGTTAAAGCCTTGATAGAGGCCTAACATTTGTTTTTGTAAGCCTTCAGATATCACTTATTGACTAATTGCAGGCTTCAAAAGAGTATAATATTGATGAACCTTGTTTCTTAAAATAAACAAGTTTAAGAAGGCTGGATGTATAGATTCACCTTAGCATAAAATTTCATTACAATAATAAATATCAGAACTATACCTCTTATCTATTAGGACAACCTTAAATATCTACACAACTGAGGTTCTTAAGTGGTCTTCAATAACAATATGCCTATATGACAATGATATTGATGTGATTGTGACATTGACATAATTGTGTTTTACAACGGATAGGTAAAGACAAATTTAAAGCATATTAATGAGTGATGAGTACTTAGCTGTGGAATTTCTTTAGTAGCATTGACTTGATTATTTATGCATTGCATGGAAATAGTCTTGAGTGCTCATTACAGTGAGATAATATATAATAGACTATGATGATAATGCTTTGTGGAACATTGGTACACTTGATGATAAGGCACCTGGAAAAATTGGTTGTTTAGCAAAAGTATAAGTGATTTGTAAAGTCAATACTTCTTGATTGCGATAGTGATTTGGATAGTAATCCACAGGTGGAAATAGGAAAAATATGTATTCAACATCATTGTAGCATGCCTAGTTGATATGATGCATTAATGCAACATTATTGAAGTTCGTTACATGATTTCATTGGATGATGTTACATTAATAGCTCTAGAGCATTGAATATATGAGAAACAATTTTTACACATATGCTAGTAACCCTCTTTGGTAACCCTCTTTGGGCCTAGCTTGAGAGCTTTGCGATCAAGTCATAAGGATGACCTAAGTCACCTTGGTTTGAGTTATTATTAATCTTTGGTACCCCATACAGGAAGCAATTTAGTGGTGACGTTGTCTGCTTATGATCCCTTATTGCTTATTGATTCATGAGCAGTGCAGTGTAGTGATATGATAGTTTGGGTAGTAACAGTGATGTGCAGTTGCACAATGACAATGATGTACAATCGAGCAGTAAGTTTTCATGTGCAGCATTGTGCAGGTTGAAAAATATTATATAGTGTGATCAACAATGCAGTTGTAGGACTTGAGGACATTCATTTTGAGCAGATCAATGTTCTCTTATTTATTATCTTCATATATTGATCCAGGGCACAGTAGGATCTAGTTTGAAAATTGTGAAATGTGATCTATTGAATTTTTTGGGTGATTGGAATCACCTTTAGGTTGTGGCCTAAGATAAATTTAGGATGGAAGGGTGGTGCTAGGGTCAGTTGTGTCTTGCACAAGGCATTGTGGTGTCTATTCAGTTGTGGTTGATAAACTAAAAAGGGGCGCTCATCATGATCAGGTGATCATGTCCAAATGGAAAAAATGCTTAGAAATGGTTGCAGTTTGAACGACCGGAAAGGTCTCGTCACTGCAATTCTGGCGCCATGAACGGGACTCAAATCCAATGTCGTATGTGAAATTTACTGAAGTTTGAAATCACCCAATAACCTTCAAAATTTTTTCCTATGAGTTTGTCAATTTTTCAAAAAAAATTAAAATGGAAAATTTCATTTTTTTAAAGTATTTAGAGGCTTGTTGGAGGGTGCCACGTGGCCTGCCTGGAGGCTACCGCGTGGCCCCAAGTCATTGGTTTAAAAGTGCTTTGAAAAAACTTTGAGGGCAAGAGGTTTGAACTCTTGACCCAACTCCTTGGGCGGAGGTCGACCTGACCCACATGGCAGCAGGCAGAACGTTGAAGTTTCGGGCGAGTCGGGTGGATTTAAAACAAGAGTCGGGTCGTTCAAACGTTGGGCGGAGACCTTAAGGTATAAGCCCCCCAGGGCTAAGGGATAAGGCCTCCGTGACCACGCACCATAACCGGGGACTTAAATCCATTCAAAACGGCGGAAAGTCATAAGGCTAGCCCCCTCGGCATACAATCGGGTGCGAGGAACCATGGTCTTAAGTAGACCGACAGTTAATGTAGTGGGCAGTTAAGGGCGGAGCCCATGTGGCCAACATAACATAAAGTTTAATGCCACGTTAGTTGTTACAACTATTTCCGTCGGCGGTTCGGGTGGTAACATGTGACCATAACCTAACATTTATTATAACTGCCAACGGTTCCACCCAACTTGGCACCGGTTCCACCAAATCTGGAAATTTTCCAAATTTAGCGCGGTCAACTGGAGTTAGCCCACATTTGGTGGGGTTTTCAAGTGACATTAGGCATTTTTCTTTGGGAGTTCATAACTTTCTCAATATTGAACCAATTGGGACGAAATTTTAGTCAATTTTGGCTTTTTTCAGCATTCTGGAGTGTTTGGGATAGGTTTCAAAGTGAACAGAGGTATTCTACAGCCATTTTTGCTTCAGGGAAGAGGAAAGAGCCACTAGGGCCATCAGGGAGATGTATTGGGTTGTACTTCACTGTTTGAGGTGAAACAAAAGCCATTTTTAGCTTATTTATGTCTTCTGAAGTCAAATTCATAGCTTGTTTTGCCTGTTTAGGCATATATTTCACTGCATAACCATTTTGAACAACTTAATAGAGCAAGGACATATGTAACCCAGCATATGTAACCCAAGAGGGGTGAACTGCCTCATCAATTTGTTGTGTTATGTTATGGTTAATTTCTCTTTTTGTGTATTTCTGATATAATATGGTAAACAATAAGCTTAATTAACATTTCCTCACACAAAAACTTAGAATCAATTACCAAAAAAACTTTGTTTAACCAGCAAGACATGGAGAATACTTTGCACACTAAATTAAATGGAAATGGATACTTTGCATAGCATTACAAATAGTTCCATTTTCAGATCAGATGGTATCAAAGCTCGGTATTTGAGCCTTAGGAGCTATAGTTTTACTTAGCATTTGTTCTTGTGCAAAGATATAGTTGATTGTTTGCAAGTTTTGATGCTTACTAGGATTAAACTCAAGAGAGGTGAAGGACACTTAGTTAGTGCACAAAGTAATCCACATCCAAGAAGGGCCAGGGAGCCACCTCCAAGAGCCATAAAATAAGCCTCAAGCATGTCTTCAAGAGAAGGATAATCTCCTGAAGGTATTGATCCCAAAGAAGAAGAACGGGTATTCTGAAAGGCTTTCCTAGACATGACAAAGATGGTGAGGATACTCTACCAAGAAAGGAATGATAGGCTTGTTGGAGAAGGGTCTAGACACCAGAAAGAAGGAGAGGGTTCTTTAGGAGGAAAGAAAAGTGATGACAAGTCAAAGAAATGACTTAGAGGAAATGGTGATCCACCATCCCCATCTTCATCCTCTTCCTCTACATCGTTATCCTCAACTTTGGTGAATCAATCTCACAAGTCTAAAACCACTGGTAAAAGTCCATTTTTAAAGCTTGATGTTAAATTTGAGTTGCCTATGTTTAATGGTGAGGTCAATGCAGAGACACTTGACAATTGGATAAGACAGTTGGAAGTTTACTTAAGAATACAAAACCTTCATGAAGACGACACTAAGATTTAGTTAGCCTCTTTGAGAATGGAAGGAGCAGCGTTGGTATGGTGGGAAGCCAATACCAAGGATGAAATTAAAAAACATGGTAAGATCACTTTATAATGCGCTGAATTTATTTCTGCAATTAAGAAGCATTTTTATACATTAGCTCACTTACAAAAGGTTATCATGAATTGGCAAAGTTTTAGACAAATTAAGGGACAAAGTGTTCAAGATTACACTCAAGAGTTTAGATGAAGGGCTTTATTACTTGGAATTGATTTTCATAGCCAAGAGACTTTGCTGAAATGTATAGGTGGTTTACACAGCTATCTTATACATACTATCCTTATGTTCAATCCTACTAGTCTAGACGAGGTTTGTGTACAATCCATGCATTTAGAGGCTAGAGGTAAACAATCTTTTGATGGGAATGAGGGTAGTGAATTTAAAGGCAAAGGTAGAAAAAGAAATGCAAACTCTAGGAAATAAAAAGGAAAATTATTTTGTAAAAGTTGTTCCAAAACAAGCCACGATGAAGACCATTACTGGAAACTTCATCTAGAATTGAAGCCAGAAAAATTTAAAACCAAATATAAGGCCAGAGAAAAGGGAAAAACAATTGTAATTGCTGAACAAGACTTAGGGTATGAATTAGGTGATGAAACTAAAAGCATAGCCATGGTACTAAAGAACATAAAGGGGAAAGAGATTGTAAAGGAAACAAATCCCAGTTCTAGCATTTTAAACTGACACCTAGAAGCTCCAAATCAAGAGAGGAGGATAGATTTGTTTCATGTGAGGATAATCTCAAAACGCACAAAGATAGACACACTATTTGACAATGGGTCACAAGCGAATCTCATCTCAGAAGACTTAGTCAAGAAGCTCAAACTTGAGACCACTCCACATCCAAAGCCATATCCCCTTGGATGGATTTGCAAGGATGCTAATTTACAAGTCTCAAGAAAGTGCATGTTGTGCTTCGCCATAACAGCTCATTATGTTGATTTGGTTGAACTAGATGTGGTACCACTTGAAATTACAGGTGTGGTGTTGGGTAGTCCGTATTTATATGACAGAAAAGCGATCTTCCATCACCATGAGAACAAGTACCATTTGTTCAAGGATGGTAAGGAGTTTATTGTGAGAGCACATCGGAAGAAGCTAGAATCGTCTTTAGTGAATGCAGGGCAGTTGAAAAGGCTTGTCAATGCAAGTCAAAATTTGAATTTGTTGATGATTAAGCAAAAATATTTTGTACATAATCCTTTTCATGTTATTGTTGATGTAAATGATGATATGTTTCAGTCTGAAAGCAGGTCGTCTTTGGAAGAAGATGACAAGATGTTGCAGAAAGTGTATTTGGTGTCGATCGGTGTAGAGAACAAAGTGTCGGTGCAAGGTGGTGTAAAAATCCTAGAGAGGGTAAAGCATGCAAGCAAAGAGGGCACAAATTTCAGCATGGGTCATTGCTGGTTTCAGAATGGCAGGTTGGTATGTTGAGAAAAAATGGTCGGGAATCGACACAAGTACATGGCTCATTCGACAAAAATTTTCCATGAGGACAGTTGGCAAGGTTAATCTCAATTTCAGTCTCCTTTGAAGATAGACCATTGTAGGAGCAGTATGTTTTTTGAAAATTATAGTTGTTGTTCTGCAAATTTCAAAATTTTGCATAATGACTCAATCAAGGTTAGCAACAGTCGGTCTGCAGATTCAAGGAAGAATTTGTCTTTTTATGAGAAGCTCAATTTGATGAAGTCAGGAAGATTTCAGTGGTTCAAGGTTGGAAGAGTGGAGAATCAGTCTCCTCATCTTAAATTTCTTTAATTCAGAGAGCTTTTTGGGTCCAAAAGCTTCCCATTGGGGAGGTGTGATCAGGTGATCATGTCCAAATGGAAAAAATTCTCAAAAATGGAAATGCTCAGAAATGGTTGTAGTATGAACGACCGGAAAGGTCTCGTCGCTGCAATTCTGGCGCTGTGAATAGGACTCAAATCCGATGTTGTATGTGAAAGTTACTGAAGTTTGAAATCACCCAATAACCTTCAAATCAGGACTACTGCCAAACTAAGGATTTGAAGGACGAAATTTTCAGAATTGCACAGAAGGAGGAGGAAAGCCTGGAAGACTATCTGGAGCGATTCCACTACAATTTACAGAGGTCTAAGTTCAGTAACTTAGATCCAGAGATTCTAAAGTCAATATTATTAAGAGGTTAAGAGATGATTGTCTGTAACATTTGAACATAATAGGAAAAGGAGACATATTACAAGAAACGTTTGATGAGATAATGAAGCTTTGCCTATGTAGCTCAAGAGGATCGGTCAAGGCGAAAGTTTCAATTCGGTACCCTTCACTTCGGATACAGAAATCTAAAAGTAGAGGAGTAACCATAGCAGAGATCAGGAACTTATTCGAGGATTTTAAACCGATATCCTTAGTACTCTCTCTACCCAGATCACTACGGTACAATTCAAGAAGGCACATGTAGAAGCTGAAGTAGCCTTAGCAATATTTTGTCCCTGCTGCAAAAAGAAACAATTGGAAAGAGAATGAAGACTAAATAGTGTCAGCCTGTGCAACATCTGTGAGTTGGCTCTCTCTACAAATCAGTGTCCTGAGTTTCCCAGACTTAAGTTGGTACTCCAAGAATCAAGCGAGGATGTTCAATCTTCTTATTTTATCAGATCAAAGAGACCATGGTAGTCGCGTCCTACAGGTATGCCTTCAGATTTTTCTTCTTTTTATCCTTGGAATGATATTTATAATAGTCAGCAATACCCATGGCAGTATCCTATTACTCCTTCCTCAATACATTTTCCTTCACCACGGAACCAGTGGCCATCTCCTCCACCAATGCAATATCCTCCATCACAACCCAATCATTGGGGTTAGAACTAGAGAGGCATTGTCCAAGGTCCAGTACCCCCTCCAATACCAATGCAACAACAACAATTACAACTACTTTCTATTCAGAATCCCACACCTTCTGTCCGACCCCAATTACCTGTACAACCTAACCCTAATCCAAATAATAAGGCAGCCCAGAGCATGGATGCTTCGGTTACCCTCCAGACTTATCTTATTACTCCTATCGGACTTAATAAGGTTCAGCTTCAGTCAGGGACGGTAATCAGATCTGAACACACTCCCATTATTATTGACGAAAGTGAATCACTCAGGAAGGATATGGACGATTTTGAGGCAGCTGTTACACATGTAAAAATTGATACAGCACCTGCTGTTACATCTATAACAACCAGCTCGGGAAGGTCTGTTTTTCCTACAGTAGCCAATCCGAGTAAGGCTGGTACATATGTGGTAGCATACTCAGTTGTTAGCATTCAGAATCCCCCATACCCTCAACGATTAAATGAAACTGGGCTGATCTTACAACCTGAATCTAAATTCCTTAAAGAGCTGCAAAATTTATATGTACAGATTCCTCTATTACAAGCTCATAAAGAAGTGCCTAGCTATGCTAAAACAGTGAGGGATCTATGCATCAAAATATATGGGAGGAAACCTAAAGACCCTGCTACTATCCATGTCATGGGAAAATTGTCCGATATTATGATTGATCAGCCTTTGTTGACCAAATATAATGACCCAGGGAACCCCACAGCGACTGTCCATATTGAAAATCATCCTATAACCAATACCTTGATTGATCTAGGGGCAACTATTAATGTTAAAACTAATGACCTCTTCATCTCTCTAGGACTTCATGGACTTAGAGCTACACCTACAATGCTTTAACTAGAAGATAGGTCCCGTGTTAAGCCCGAAGGAATGATTGAAGATGTGGTTATCACTATGGCCTCCTGGAACTATCCGAATGACTTTCTCATTTTACAAACCAAATCCAATATGGGGGGTCGTCCTTTAATCTTGGGTAGACCATGGCTAGCCACTGCAGATGCATATATCGGATGTCGGTCCAGATCTATGGTGATATCAGATGGACAGGCCACTTAAAACCTGAATCTATATCCCCCAACAAAACCTCATATGGATTCGAATAGTCCCTGGTGGGACAAATTTTAACCTGAATCTGATCTTTCCCTACCTCTTCTCATGCTTGGAAAAGCACAATATTTTAAGGATGAAATAGAGGACGATATTATTAATGGCTTTATAAGTAATTCACTCCCTATTGCCTCCATTAGAGATTTGGGAGAAGAAGATGAGGAAGATGATGTAATTATTGAACATTTGAAAACTACTCCACTTACTATCAGCAATCCCATTTAAATCGAACCTGGACAATGTTTAAACATCAATCCTAACCTGACTGTTGAACAAAACATATTGTTGATACAACTGTTACAGAAATAAAAAAAGGCATTTGCGTGGGACTATACCGATATGAAAGGAATCCATCCTACCCTATGCACTCACCGCATTTACTTTAAAGAAGATTGCAAACATGTTAGACAACCTCAGCGCCGAATGAACCCCACACTTAAGGAGATAGTAAAAGAAGAATTGCAGAAACTCCCTAATGCTAATTTCATCTACCCCATTTATGACAATTAGTGGGTGTCTCTACTTTTCATAGTTCCAAAGAAGAATGGAAAATGGAGGGTCTATGTCGACTATAGAGAACTTAACAAGGCCACTCAAAAAGTTCATTTTCCCTTACCATTTATTGATCAAGTCTTGGACACTCTTTCTGGAAAAAAATTATTTTCATTCCTAGATGGGTTTAGTGGCTATAATCAAATACAGATTGCTCCAGAAGATTAAGACAAGACAACCTTTAATTTTCCATGGGGTACTTTTGCATACAGAGTCCTCCCCTTTGGTCTCTGCAATGCACCAGAAACCTTTCAAAGGGAAATATTAGGTATTTTTTATGATCTTTTGAATGATTGTCTTGAAATATTTATGGATGATTTTACACCCTACGGGGATGCCTTTGAGACAGTATTAGCTAACTTGGAGAAAGTGTTGAAACGTTGTGAACAAACTAATGTTTCTCTGAGCACGAAAAAATGCCACATGATGATGACTGAGGGAATTATGTTGGGACATTTCATTTTAGTAGATGGAATCAAGGTAGATCTTGCAAAAATTGAGATAATCTCGAAAATACCGACCCCTAAGACTCCAAAAGAGGTACGTAGTTTTTTGGGACATGCAGGATACTATAGGAGGTTTATGGAGAAATTTTCAAAGATTGTATCTCCTCTATTTTCATTACTTATGAAAGATGTGGAATTTGTGTGGACAGAAAAGTGTGAGCAGGCCTTTTTAAAGTTGAAGAACTGTGTAACAACATCACTTTTTTTACGAGGACCAAATTGGGAATTTTTGTTTCATATTGCTACAAACGCATTTGAAATGGCTATGGGTGTTGTTTTGGGGTAGCTGGAGGATAAGAAGCCTTATGCCATTTACTACATCAGCAAGAACTTAACTTGAGCAGAACTTAACTACATTGTTACTGAGAAATAATTCCTAGTAGTAGTGCATGCTATCAACAAATTTTGGCACTACATCACCGGGTACCAAGTATTTGTACACATTGACCATGCTGCAATTAAATTTTTAATGAACAAGCCTATTACTAATGGTAGAGTTACACGATGGTTACTTTTGTTACAATAATTTTACGTTACTATTTTAGATAAACTAGGAAAAGATAATGTAGTTGTTGATTTCCTTTCTAGATTAACTATAAGTGATGACTGCACTGCTACTGAGGATTCTTTTCCAGATGAGTATATTTTTGCCATTTCTACTCACTCACCATGGTATGCCGATATAGCCAATTACCTTGCTGCAGGAAAATTCCCACTCCAATTTTCTTCCAAGGAAAGAAGGAGGATTCTACAACAGAGTGCTACCTACTCCTGGATAGAAGGAAATCTCTATCACACCGGGTCAGATTTCCAGATTAGGCGATGTGTTAGAGAACATGAGGTATTTGAGATCCTAAAGTCTTGTCATGAGGAACCTTGTGAAGGACACTTCACTGACAAGAGGACAG
This sequence comes from Pinus albicaulis, assembly GCA_034641835.2. NCBI lineage: Eukaryota > Viridiplantae > Streptophyta > Pinopsida > Pinales > Pinaceae > Pinus > Pinus albicaulis. The sequence continues at coordinate 974,294,998 of CM076569.1, forward strand.
GACATAAAGTACTCTCAATGGGGTACTACTGGCCAACTATATTCCAGGATGCCAAGAAGTTTGTGAAAGGATGTGATAGTTGCCAAAGTATGGGCCAGCCTCTAAAATCAGATGAGATGTCGTTACAACCTCAGATAGTAATAGAACCATTCGAGAAATGGGCCCTAGAATTTTTGGGGCCAATTAATCCTTCATCACAACAAAAAGCATACATATTGGTCTGCACTGATTATGTCACAAAATGGGTCGAAGCAAGGGCACTAACTAGAGCAACAGAGCAGGTTGTTTCAGACTTCTATTTCGAGATATTTTTGTTCTCTTCGGGATACCCAGAGAGATAGTGACAGATGGGGGTCCTCATTTCACATCTCATTTGATCAAGAAGTTGGTTGAAAAGTATGGAATCCATCACAGAATCACCACACCATATCATCCACAAGAAAATGGTCAAGTAGAAAGCACCAATAAAGTCATTGAGGGAATCTTAACAAAGATAATAGCTAGCCACTAAAGAAACTGGGCTAAGAAACTTCCAGAGGTACTATGGGCTTACAGGACAACATGGAGGAATACTACAGGCTTCTCACCATATGAACTGGTTTATAGTAAGAATCCCTTATTCCCCATAGAATTTGAAATAAAGACATTAAGAACAGAATTGCAGGTTGATCTAGATTTGAGTACAGCACAGACTCAAATATTGAACCAACTCAATGAGTTGGAAGAGAAATGGTTGAATACCATTCAACAAACAGAAATCATTCAACAGCAAAGAGCCAGATGGTATGATGGGTTTATTAAGAAGAAAAATTTCCAGGAAGGATATTGGGCTCTTTTGTATGATTCAAGGTTCAAATATTTCAAAGGAAAGCTCTGCACTAGATGGCTAGGGCCTTACGAAGTGGATACGGTCTTTGACAATGGGACTGTACAATTGGTCACCATTGACAGTGCTAAGACACCGTTATTGGTTAATGGGCACCATCTAAGGTTATATCATCAACGCACTTCGAAGGAATCATTTGTCAACATTGTCACGGATTCTTATCTTCATGTTACGAAAGCAGGGGAACATTCTCCTCTGCAACCTTAAAATTTGAAATTCCAATAAGTGCAACAGTTGAAAACCACCTTTGTGGCAATTTCTACACCAATTTAAAAATAAAATAAAATAAAAAATAAAATAAAATAAAATTAAAAAAAAATAAAAAAAAAAAAAATAAAAAAAAAAAAAATTAAAAAAAAAATTAAAAAAAAAAAATAAAAAAATAACAAAAAAAAAGAAAAACAAAAAAAAATTTAACTGTGAAAACCCCTTTCCGAGGCGCGGTCAGACAGCCAGTAACAATTGGAAACCACTCTTGTGGTGGCTGTTACACCTATGTTTTTCTTCCTGTAATATCATCTTCCCTTTCTGATCTATGTCATAGGATGATGGTATTCATGTAATTTCCTTTTCTGTACAAATTTCTTCTGATTATTATGTTTTTTTAAAATAATTTAAAAGTTGTCTTGGCTGTTACACATGTAACAGCCGACAACCATGAATACTGTTATTTGTGATTCATTCCATAAACAACAATAACCATGCTGGCTAAACACAACAACACGAGCACTGCAAGTAGGACGTCGTCAATTCAAGTCTTCCTCCACATCACCTCAGATATGTCATCAAAAGGTAAATGATTTTCATTGATGATTCGGTGATTAATTGGAAAAGTAATGATGCTCCTATGACGGCCGTGGGCGGCCATCACCATTAAAGTGTGGGAGGGGATATGACATGAAATCATTGCAAAAAGGTTGTAATCATAAATATATATTAAATTCGCATGCACCTAATCAATAACAAAATTGCTAATGATGACTGAATCTGGTTGCAAAAGAGCATGTGTACAAAATCCCATTACTTTCCATAATAAGCCATTTATGAATATTAGTGTAGGGTACGATTTGGTAAATCCGTGAAATTCATCACCTTCCATCAACCTCCTTGACTGAAACCTTGAATTTTCATTGTAAACTTGTTGACTGGGATAAGTAGAGGTGTCAAGCAGTAGCTAGTTCAGAGACACAGTGATGTTACAACAATATTGAACAACAAAGAAGTGAACTTAGAAACTTAGTGATATTACAGTGTTGCCGAACATTAAGAAGAAAATTTAGAAACAAAGAGATGGGTGGAGTAGCGGTCAAGCATGAGCCGGATTCCATGGATGCTCTGCAGAATTTCCTAGAAGCTTACCATATATTCAGAGATGTTGGATGGGTTGAGTTTTTCTAGAAGCTTGAAGGCTCAGATGAGGTAGTGGCAATTGAATTTGCTCAGAACTTGAAAAATAATCAAACCCGATTAAGGGGCATGCAAGTGGAGGTGACTGAAGAAGTAATTGCCTAGGTAACTTCATTACCAATAGAGGGGCGGAGGTGGTTTAACAGAAAAATCAATGACCCCTCCTTGAAAGAGGATTTCCTAGTAGGGGAAGAGAAACTAGAGAAGAAAGGAAGAGGAATTGACAGATTGTCACTTCCTCATCCTTAGGAAGATGTTGCCCTGGGCTTGATCAAATATATCACTTGCGAAGGGAGATCTACGATAGTGTTCAAATATCACTTTCCTCTGCTTAACCACCTTCGGCACCAATAAAGAATCAATCTTCCATTCTATTTGCTAGGGAACATCTAGCATATGGCGACAGCAGTGAAAACAACAACACACCTGGAGGCATGCGTGACTAATCACAGACTCATTAAGCTAATTGTGCTGGATGCCCTAGGCCAACAAGGACAAACTTGGGAAGAATTCAAGAGAAAAAGACAAAGGACAAGCCGAGGGAAACATACCACGACTTTAGGAGGAAGTCAGGCAGAGGTGGAGACCCAGACTCGGCTTGCTGAAGTTAGGATTGGGAAGAAGCCTATTGATGAACCAATTGGGGACAGAAGACCGAAACAAAGAGTGAAGGTCATCATACCTGCAGAACCCTTGCCTACGGTCGAGAAGTAGACGGAAGAAGAAGTTTTAGAAGAAGAAAGGAAACCTTCCTCATTAGGTAAGGATGAAACCAATGCCTTGTTTTTAGAAATTGAAAAAATAAGAAAGGAAAACGAGGAATTGAAGTGGAAATTATTTGAGGGGAAGGAAATCCCAATGTCAGTATGCATGACATGTTTTCAAAACTTAACATCAGCAGGATATAAGGCCCGTAGAGAAAATATCAGCCCAATGGAAGTAGAAACATAACAACATGAGGTTGTTACACAAGAACCTGTTGATGATATTGCTGTTACACAAGAACCAGCAGTTAAAGCAGAGCCTCCTGTAATAATCGACCTAGAATCTGACCCACAAGAACTTGTGGATGCCACTCCTATTGTAGAAAAAACATAAATGGACACAAAGGTGACTCTAGGTAAAAGCAAAGGGGCTGGCACACAAGAACCCACCGAAGAGGCTGCTGTTACACAAAAACCAACAGAAGAGGTGGAACAACCCCATGAAGCAGAGGCTGGTACACCTATTGTTGATGAAGGTATTGAATGTAGGAGAACGTCGAGTCCCATCTCAGGATGGAATTATGAGAAACTCCTATTAATTTCTAAGTTACAAAAATGGAAATAAAAAGAAATCTCCCTTCGGGATGGGATGATTTCACTAAAGGAACATGAGAGAGAAATAGAAATTTTACATGAAATATGGATGGAAGCAGAGTTGAAGAAAGGGTGGGAGAATTACAAGAAGAAAGAAGCTCTAAATAAACAAGAAGAACAACTGTTGCTGTTACAGGAGCAGATTCAAGACCTCACCATAGATAAGCAGAAAATTCATAACCTCGCCCTCAACTTGTTGGGTTGTAGGTGGCCTTCTCCATCCTATCCTATTTTTCTGTGGGAACGTTACTTATTGTTTCAATTGAAAGTCATTATGGAGGACATACCTTATTTATGTTCCTCCACTCGTACTGGATGTTTTCCATGCCTCCGATTTCGATGAGCAGAGTTTGTTGTGTGAATTATTTTTACAGAACATTATTTGTGAACATGTGAGTATGCATATGGTTGTGACAATATTCTCTTATATGGGAGATCTTTAATTAAGGGCTTTTGTTTCCTTCATGAGGAATCAGATTGAATGGCATCTGGCCATTAAATCTATGGAGACTAATGAGGAGAAGACAACGTTGTGGGTTTGGGAAGAACCAGGATGGGCTACTGAGTTGAGACGAGAATTCAGGAGAATGATGAGTAACTCTGGGATTAAAGAACTAGCTACCACTTATAGAAGAAGAATTGTGAATTTCTGCGTCAATCAGTTCACAATGCTGAAGAGCCAAGCTTTGACAGGGTGCTTAAAATGCACAGAAGCCAACAGTGCTGAGCTATTGAAGGGAGATCCATTCTCATTCGAGAATTTCATGGTGGTTGTTACACATGTACTAGCCTTCACACAGATTGTACAATCCCTTGGTGATTTATGGTTGGGATTGAAGTTTAAGTTTCCTTTGATCTAGTTGCCCATTAAGGATTACCAGATCAATTACGAATTAAGTACATATGAGTTAGAATCTTGGGTACAACAGTTGATGGCCAATCAGGGATACATGTTTGCAGACGAAGACACAACTAGTGCTTATGATCTCACTGACCTACACCGAAGATATTCCCATGAGAGATGAGTTTGCATGAGGACATGCAAGTATTTCAGTTGGGGGGTGATGTTGGGTGTTGCTTTTGTACATTTTTCCTACTCTTATCTTCCTTATTTTGCCTCATAACTATAACCAATGGGAGTATATTTACCCCTTTTTCCTACCTTTTTACCCTAACTTGTGCTATTTCACCTTGCTTTCGTTACTTTTCCAATTCACCAATTATTATGATCTATTATAACTTTTTATGACTAATTGATGGTGAATGTTTGGAGAAGATTGATGATCTTTGTGTTGTCTTTTCAGATGTCATTTGTAGCACCAAAGATCCCAAACACGAAGTTCACAGGAGCAATTCAGATAGTGTTGTTACAGCAAAGCGATGCTATTACACCTTGTTGTTACAAACTTGCCGACAAACTGCTGTTACAGACTCGTTGGTGAACTGCTGATACAATTGTACTATTGACTGATCTCGTCAATATTGTTGTTGATCTGTCTTCTGGCAATTACACTACAGCTGTGTTTCCATTATGATAGCTGTAGGAGTTGTTAGCGTTGTATTTTTGGGATAACAGCCTAAGGGCAGTTTCGATTGTAATCTTTTATTTTCTAGTCAGAACTTTATTAGGAAATGGTTACAACTGTATGTGTTCTATTTCTATTAGCATGAGTATCATAATATTTTGATGACTGATCTATCCCTGGATTTTTTGATGTAACCACTATATAGTTCTCAGCCCTAGAGTTCGAGAGGTTAGCGGAGAATGATGTTTTTTTGGCTCTGTAATTGTGTTTAGATTAATACTGATTATCCCATTATTGTTGTTACATGCGTGATTCTATTTAGTTTCCGTTAAATTTCCTTCTCTACATGTGCCCTGCTAGGGAGGAAGGGCCCTCCTTCTTAGCAGAGATTATAGTGATTAAAGTAGTTGTGTGTATGTAATTGTATTTCAGTTCGTGTATCAATAGAGTGTTGTTGTTTTTGTTCAGCTGAGAATATATCTGCTTCGATTTCACTACTTTATATGCTGTTACACATGTGATAATAGAGATACCAATTGGGTACTTATTGTGTGGCGAGCTAGACAGATCAATTGAAGTGTGATTTCAATCTTGTAGATTCTTTTATTTCTGCATGAGTGATTTATTTCCAGCATTTAATTTAGTGATGATTTATTTTCTTTGAAATTACTTCTGGTTGGTGTATCGGCATAGACAGTGCAACTCTCATTGGAATAAATAGACGTCCTTGGATTGATAATTAAATGTGTGTTTTTCAGTCATTTAGTAAGTGATTTATATAGTCCAACATTTACTCTTCACTAGGGGTAGGCACCACATCCCCAACATGTTTAATAGGTAATATGGTAGTATCCCACCCCTCATTATAATCATCCCCCTTGCCCCCCCCTCCCCCCCCCGCCCCACACACACATAACCCATTCTAATAAACATTATAATTATTTATTTATTTTTATTAAAAATTTATAATATTAATGTTCTTTTTGAAGCTAAGGTCGTGATCAACTCACACTATTTGGAGGAAAAAAAACCATGATTAGATTCTACCTTGTTAACAAACCAACAATTAGGCAGCCTGAACACTCATATGGCACAATTGTCCATTATTAAGAATGTAGATGGCTAAATTTGACTCCACAACTCTTTTTCAGCCATTTTTTTCATAAGCTCTTGGTATTTTAGGGCCTTATAAGTTTGCTTATACATACTTGAGGTATACCAAGAGCCTTATAAGTCTTCTTATACACATGTTGTGGTTATATATATATCTATGTGTGTGTGTGTGTGTGAAAATTTTGAATTTTTGTCATGAATTAAGGTATTTTTTCAGTGAAATATATTTATTGAATTGAAATTTAGTTTACATTTTAAATTTGAATTATATCACTTATACATGTGTTGAGTGTATATATGAAAACTAAATTTTGTCTTCTATTTGAGAAATATAAAGTTTTTGTCATGAATTAAGTTATTCTTTTCCTTGGAATATATTTGTTGAATTGACAATTTAATTTATATTATATTTTATTTTTATTTATATCATTTCTATGGAGATTGAAAGATTTTGGTTGGCTGGTATGATATCTGGTGTGAAAGATTTCAAAATTAATTAATAACAAGTAATTATGTGATTATTTCTCATTAAAGTGTGCTTATCAATATATAATATGATGAGGAATCTTTAAAATTGGTGAATTGAAATATTTTTTACAAAGCAAATTTTCGTGTTATTGTTAACTTTCTAAGTAAATGTTTTCAATTGTGATTGAAATTTTCTTTGTTCATATTTACAAGTAATTTTGGTTTTGGTTTTACAATTTTTTCAAAAAATTATTGGATCATTTTTCCATAATTGAATGATTAAATAAGATCTCTAAAATGAATACTTATAGTAAACGTTACTAGACGTTTTTGTTTGATTGAAAGCTCACAATAGCTTTAGTTATGGCCTTTGGAATAGGAGTGCAGAGTAGATTCTTTGGGGTCATCAAACATGTCAATTAGAAATTGATTAATTAAGATAAAAAAATTCTTTAGTAATAAGGGTTGCTAATAAAAAATGTCTTCTAACATAGGAGTAAAGCATCATGTCAATCTATGGTAGTGTGGGAAACACCCCTGTACTAAAGTAGTGGTCACATTGCTTTTAACATGTGTTACTCTTATATAAGAAGGATTATATCCTATATCTAAAAGAGAGGAATGACAAACATGAGTTTCGACTCATATGACACTGGAAACATAAACCTTTGTACTTCAACTTTATTAGGATTATTAGACGCTCGGGAGCTAGTTAATATCAACTTGGTATAATGTGTCTTTAGGTAAAGTGTGTTTCAATTATTATTTTTCTTTAGTATCCATTGTAATTATCTAATTTGATGGTCAATGTTCTAGACATAAATTGATATGGTGGTTTGTCGTATCCTTCATACTAATGACTATAATGATTTGTGGCTTAACACCTAATTGGTCCATGATTTATATTTAAAGTGCATGGAGGGTCATTTTCTAATAATAAATTGTGGGAAACTCATGTGTAAATTATTTTACTTTTTCATTAATATATTGCTTCAAGTGGTCATGTTGGGTGGGATTGTGTTTAATTATTTTATTAACAACATAATACACCAATGTACTAATATTTGATATGTTTGTGTGAGTGGTTGACTTAAGGTATTCAACTTATGTGGATATGCCCTATTCATTGAACATGGTATTGGAGTCTTGTGAATACTTACTCTTTTTGTTGTGGTAAGAATGTACCCAAGATGTGATTAAGATAAAGTACCATTATGTAAATGAGTGTTATATACTACTCTCCTCAACCTACTCTAGTTATACCTTTCCTACTCTCTCTTTTGATGCTTTTTCCATTAGTGTTGGTTTAGATGCTTTTGTGGCATGGGCCAAAAACTAGTAGAAAACAAATTGACCAAGGTCTTGGATATCTCTCATTGCATGCATCAAAATACTTATGGATAATGTTGTTTATGAACTTTTTTTGTCTAAGAGAACCATTCTAGTGTGTCTAGAGTATTGTTTTGGTTAGTAACTTTTTTGTTTCACCCAAAAATGTAAATTTTTTTCCGCTCAATATACAACTATTTTGATCAAATCTAAAGATATATAGTTTCATTATGGTTTTTAAAATATAATTCATTATGTTCTAATATTTCAGTTTAATTTTTCTATTTTTTATTCTCAGTTTGTGTGTATTCTTTGTCATGCACCTTGCACAATATTGGTAAATAAGAAATAAAGTAGAAAATATTTTCTTTTCTGCATATGTTCTTTGCCTTCACTCTTTTTTATCTTGATAAATCACAAATAAAAAAGAAAATTGGTATTTATTTTTTGCGTAGACCATTTTAAATCTAACCCCAAGCTTATAACGTTTTCAATTTTTTTATTTGAAAAAATTATTTGTTTTTGCATGCAACCATGTTGAAGTTTTTTGCAAGCAAATACATAAGCATTAGGCAAACACACACTTAGAGAATAAGAAAAAGAAACAACATCCTTTATCCTTCTTAACATTTTTTTTATATATGCATTAATTCAATAGGTTAAAATTTACTTTATTAAATTACAAGTAGTAAATTCAAGTTTCCTTTTTCATTAAGTTGTTGTTGTTGTTGTTTCACCTTTTTTTTGAAATTTTTTTATATGTTATATTTTTTTTCTATTTTTTTTCATATGACTTTAATTTATAAAGTGACCTTATTGTAAACATGTTTCTCACTTATTTATAAAAGTGAGTCACTTGCATTAATACAAGTAACTCACTGTATATTTGTAAAGTTAAAGAAGAAATGATTTTTTTTTTTTTTTAAATTAACTCAACAGTCTCAATGTACAACCATCACTGTGTTGATCAACCTCCACTTCCCACATAGTACTTTTGTTCAATTTTATATATTTTTTCAAAATGATATAATTTTGACATCCAAATTACATTTGTAGTGTCATTTTCATAAAACTAACCATTTATTTGAGAACTCCCCTTCTAAACAATTAATTTTTTCTTTTGAAATAATATTATTTGCATATTGTAATATGGCTAGTCTAGGTAATCTCCTACTTACGAATTAAAACTACTTTTCATGGAAATTATATATTGAGGATATACAAGAAGTAGGGACTTTACTAGGTTACCATGGAAATAAAATTACCCCTCTTAATTCCCCCCCTTGTCGCTTGTTCATAGTGATTTTTGTGATTCTCTTCCTTCTACTTATTTCTATAGCTTCAATTACTTAAATTTTATTGATAGATTCTCCAGAGACACCGAGATTTATTTTTTAAAACTTAAGAGTGAACTTTTTGGCTTACATGGTTCTTGTAGAAAAACAATTAGGACATCAACTTTAGAAGTTAGGAGTATATAATGGAAGTGAATATGTTAACAAAAAAATAGGCACTTATGGCACTGCATAGGGTATTCAAATGCAACATATTGTTCTGCATACCAAAAATAAATGGTATTGATGAGAGAAAGAATCGTAAACTAAAGGAAATGGAAAATTGTGTGATTCAATCTAAGGAATTCAGTACTCCTTTATGGTGGAGTCTATAATTGTGTAAATTACAGATTTAATCACACTCCCACAAAGGCTTTGAAAAATATAACACCATAAGAAAGGTGGAGAAAAATTAAACTATTTGTAAGCCACTTTCGTGTGTTTGGTAGTGAAGCACGGGTTCACATTCTTGATGAGAAAGGGAAAGCATTATAGCCTAAGAGCTAGAAGTGAATTTTTGTTTGATATAGTGAAGATGTGTAAGATTATAGACTTCTTCAACCTCATTCCAATGAAATTATTATTAGAAGAGAAAATAAGTTCATTGAAGGAATCTTATCTTGTGAGCCTAATATATCATTTATGTCGTCTTCACCCTATGAGTGCACTTTAGCAATTGTGCCATCTTATATTTCTCACTTTCCCATTAGTGTTCCTATTCCAATTTATTCTTTAAATTATGATAGTGGGGATGACAATCCACCTTTGTATATTCACCTTCCTCCAATTGAGTCCATTGAACATAAAAATGCACTAGCATCACAAATTCCTAGACAGGTTCAGATAATACATGAAGCAACTAATTATATTTATAATTTTTATTTAAATCAACCTCATAGACATTCATAGTTTTAATGATTATGTTATCCATGATAACAATTATATTAGTCTAGGTTGGTCTTAATTTAATTAGGTTGAGTCAATTAGGTTTGAATAAATTATTTGAAATTCAAATTTTCAAAAAAATGCACATGTGAGGGGTCTTGAAAGTCAATTTTTGTGTGAATAGGGGTCATGTCAAAGGAAAATATTAAAAAATAATTTAGAATAAAGTATTATTTATATTATTAATCATATATTTATATGGTTAATCCATTATGTAATAAAGTGACATGATATTGGCACGTGAAATAAATATATTGCAGATTTGAAGGGCCGAGATCTTATACACTTAAATCAACGACGCACATCCAAACCCGCACCCCCAGTGTTTCTGAATGATATTCATGGGGGGGGGGTGGGTTCCGTGTAAAGCTGTTTCACCAAAACCATCGCCGCCTATGTGTCACAATCCCATTCAGACCACACCCCCTCCCCCCACCCCCCTTCCTGGTAGGATTCAAAACTGCTCTTTGACTATTTGACTTACTCCCACAATCTCATCATCACTCACATGTCATTTCACCTTCCAATGATAAACTGCCATGTGTATCTTTATTACCCGTTACCATTTATTGTTAGTATATCCGTTAACCATAATGTGTTCATAATAAATCATCATGCATTCACCTTGTTTAAAAATTCACTCTTCACTGTCAAACAAATCTTTTCTGCCATTCTATCTACTCACACTGTTTCCTAATTATTCCAAAACTCCAGCAAAGCACAGTAGTAGAACTCGCCACCATTCAACTCCTCCAAAGCTATGATTTGGGTTGAATAATTAAAATTTGTGGAGAATGAAAGGAGTGAATGCACAATCTCGCGATGCCAATTCTCAAATGCTTGGTCAGAAATGTATTTTTAGTGGTAATTAGATCGATCATTTCAAAGCCATAGATTGGCCATTAAAATAAGGATGACAGTTAAAAGTTCAACACTAGCAGCAGTAGAATATTCAAGGCAAAATATCAGTATTTGGGTTATTTCTAAATCCAGAAAAGTAGAGCATCTAAGGTTGATCATTTTTAATGGGGTAGCTCAACAATCCACTCCAAATGGCTAACATGGCTAAACATCTCATAAATATGCCACCTCACAAAAAAGGACATCTCATCATAAAATTAGTTTTATGAAGACCTTAAATCTAGTGTATAAGTTGGCCACCTCAACATGGCAGTTTGATTCGATAGGGATGAAAAACATGGCTTGTTAGACATTTTGTTTAAGTAATTAATAGCCATAGAGTCATTTTTTATTACCAACTCTATTAAAATTGAAATACCCCTATTTTTCCTCAAAAGTGATGTAATCCTATTTGGATTAGGTCTCTAGGTCAGTATCGAAGTCTAGCATAGGTGACAGACCTTTGTAACAAAGATCTCACTCTATAAATGATAGGTTTATTGAATTTGAGAGGGGTTAGTTGATGAAGGTAGAAGAGAGGACTAACATGTAATTTTGTTTCACCAAACTAATATACAGTTGCAGAAGTGCTTTTCAGCCTTGATATTTCTTTTAAGCTTATGTGTCTGTGTTTTTTGGACTTCATAGTATTATGCTCCAACTTCCTTCAAGTGTTATGTGTATGCTGTAAAAAGTTATCTTTTAAGCTTAATTTCCTCAGCTTCCATGAAATACATTTTCTTGTGACTGAAGTCCCATATTTGACTCCATGCCCAATGGTAGGCTTTCATACATCTTCCACCTGCAAAATAACTTAAAACACAAAAAGAGTTGGCCATCTGCAATATAAATTTCATCTTGCGTATTCATTTGTTTTCTTTGAGAGAGCCATATCTAACTAGAAGGGCTAAATTTCAGTCCAAAGTGATTTGAAATAGTTCCATTAGGTTGACCATTGAACAACCCAATTGGTCCCATCCTAGTGATAAAATTTGGGTGCATGTTCCGGGAGCTGAAAAGCTCCATTTCCCGGATTTCCTTTGAGTCTCTTCATGTTGATTCCTGAGGGTAACAGGAAATCAAAGTTTTATTTTGAAGGTTGTGATATTACCCTATCGACTCTAATATCAAAACATACAGAAGATCAATAGCTTGAAGAAATTCTAAGATGAGTTCTATTGCAAGAATAAATCTCGGGTATACTCCTATCGATCGATCTCACATCTACGGTTTTCCAAATCCTATGCCTTGTGTTGATTGGTCAACCCATCTTCCCATGTTCAAAGATGAAAAGAAAGATGATGCTGGTCTGCATTTGGTTAAATTCCATATACATGTATGTAGACTGAGGGTTGAGTTTCCTTAGGATTGTCTCATGAAGATGTTTATGGCTACCCTAGAAGACAAAGCTAGAGTATGGTATTAAGGGTTGAAATCAAGAAGCTTGTGTTCTCTTAAAGATTTCCATGGAATATTTTTGGAACATTATAGGAAGTCTCATCCTTCGTCACCATTGTTTCAAGACCGTTGTAATATTTGGAAAGGTTTCATTCAATATATTAAAAGTATTTATGATGATGTATAATGTATGGGTGGTGAGGGTATATTAGAGGCACTTTATGAATTTTCTTCACAAGCTAGTTGTCATGATGATCAAGACATTTTCCGACAAGCAAATGTCTCTTCTTTAGTTGAATATGAAATGGATCAACAATTTGATAGTCAAGTCATATTACATGAAATTTATGAGGATTTGCATCCTTGTCCATCTATATGCAGTCAAAGGTATGAGCCAAATCATTCAAATTGTTTTTCAACCCATTCCTTTTATTAGATTTTATGTCAAGAAGAAACTCCTCAAGATCAGGTTGTTGAAAATATAGGCATGAAAATTCTGAAAAGTGAGGTAACATGTGATGAAAGTTCACTTTTAGATAATCCCCGAGCATATGAAAAACTTTCCAAGCATATTGAGAACAAAGATTTGAATGTTGAGCAACATGAAAATAGGCAGGAGCAAGGAGAATTTTATGTGAAACATGTTTTCTTTCATCATGAGGAGGAGGTCGATTTCTTGAGTATGCTTGAAGACTGTCATAAGGAAGCACTTATAGAAAATAATCAACAACTTTTTGAACCACAAGTTGTTGTCCCAAAATGTCTTGCTACAGATTTAAATGATCAAGAATTTATGTTTTTTGCATGATGATATAATTGAAGTTCTCATTGTAATGCATAAAAGACATTTGTAAACATCCATGTAGCACATGATGTGGTTGCTCCCACTGTATTTTTTCATGAATTGTCAAAGTCCTATCTTAAGAATGATGTTGAAAATGAAGGCATAAAATAGAGACAACCTACAGTTATGAATGAAGATTATCCTTTGGATCATCGGTACATGATACTTTTTAGTGTTTTCAAGGATCCTTTCCCTGATTTTCTATTTTCATCAAAAGAGGATATTTTTCATGATTATCAAGATCCTTTGGTAAGTTTATTTCAGTCATAAGTGAAGGTGAATTTTCTTTCATTTATAACTTCATGTTATGTATTCAACTTTCATTCTGAGTTTCCAATAGATGATCCATTTCTAATTTTGTTCAAGCACAATGAAGAAGCCCAGATATTGGATCATCTTTTTCACTACTTGTACTGGAGGTTTCATGTTGCTTGAGTTAAGCAGATGATTTTTCAGTTGTTAGAGTAGTATTGGTATGTACTTAAATAAGCTTGTTGGGCAAGCATATCTTTCAATATCTATTTTGAAGATTGTAATTGTAAATTTTGGTTTGTACAATGTTTTTCTTCAAGAGCATTTGAAGGGATGAATGCAGGCTGAAGAATATGACAAGTGGTTTGGAACTGCCCAATGAATAAGGAATTGGAGCTGTTGGTTCTTTGTTGCACCATAGGGGCCATAATCCTCATTGGAGCCATTGTTATCCATGATATGCGCGTTAGGGTTGTTCTTAAGTTAATTAAGTTGATTCAATTAGGTTTGAATGAGGTCTTTGGAAATTCAAATTTTCAAAATTGCACATATGTGAGGGGTCTTAAAGGTCGAATTAGTTAGTTTTCAAAGAATTTTCAAAAGGCCGCTTAAAAAATATTCTAGAATAAAGTATGTTTATGATTATTAATCATAGGTTAATTATATAATCACTCATAAAGTGGCATTATGTAATATAGTGTGCATCAAATAAAATGTCCACAAGTTTAAAGGGCTAAGATCAGGCGTTTTCAGATCAACAGCCCACATCTAAACCCACACACCCTAGTGTTTCTGAAAGATATCCGTCGCGGCGACTAAAGTTGTTTCACCAAAACCACCACTTCCTACGTGTCGCCATCCCATTCAGACTGCACCCACCCACCCCCCCCCACCCCCTCCAGGTAGGCATCAAAACTTCCCTTTGACTATTTGACTCATTCCCCACCATCCTTTTTCATACGCATGCATGCTTTTCCATCATTTGTATTTCATCATGTCTTTTTCCACCCATTCATCCCACTTGTTCATTCAAGTCCGATTTTCAATTTAAACACTTCACCCTCATCCTTGTAAGTTGTTTCGAATGTTTTGCCAAAAGTCTAGAGGTATAGGTTCTCACCAACAATCATGATAAGCTTAGTTTAACCTGTGTCAAAGAATTAGTTTGTTGTCCTAAAGGTTTCTACAGGTGTCAAAGAAGGAGTTGATCAACAATTTCTTGAAGATATGGCATCACAAAAGAAATCAAATAAAGATGGAACATTTTTTAGATACAATCCTATGGATATAAGGTTGCTTGAGGAAGATCCTCAAGCAGTCAGCAAAGTTAAAAAAATTGCAGAAGATGTGTTTTTTAAGTTGCTACAAAAGTACGCTACGGAAGTTCCTAATACTTTATTTTTCCAACGCTATGCATTTTTGACCTCTTTTGGGCAGTCAATGTAGAAAAAGGGGTAGTTGAGTTATCTAATGGGATCAAAGATATCATTGGTCCATCTTTTTAAGGGGGAAACTTAGCAACTACTTCAAATGGATGACATGGCTAAACACCCCATCATGATGCCACCTCATAGAAATGGACAACTCATCATCAAATCAATTTTATGAAGACCTTAAATCTAGTGTATCAGTTGGCCACCTCAACATGGAAGTTTGATTCGATAGGGATGACAAACATGGGTTTTTAGATATTTTTTTTAAGTAATTAATGGTCATAGAGTCCTTTTTTATTACCAACTCCACTAAAACAAAACATATCCCTATTATTCCTCAAAATGATGTAATCCTAATTGAATTAGATCTCTAGGTCAAGTATCGAATTCTAGCCAGGTGCAGACCTTTGCAACAGATATCTCACTCTATAAATGAGAGGTTTATTGAATTTGACTGGGGTTGGTTGATGAAGGTAGAAGACAGGACTATTATGTATTTTTTTTTCACCAAGCTAATATACAGTTTTAGAAGTGTTTTTCAAACCTGAGATTTATTTTAAGATTCTGTGTTTGTGTTTTTTCCATTCATGATATTATTATTAGCTTCATATTCTCATGATTACTTGGAATTCATAGTATTATGCTCCAACTTCCTTCATGTGTTATGTGTATGCTGTAAAAAGTTATCTTTTAAGCTTAATTACCTCATCTTCCATGAAATACATTTTCTTGTGACTAAAGTCCAATAACTGAATCCATGCCCAATGGTAGCCTTTCATACATCTTCCACCAGCAAAATAACTTAAAACACAAAAAGATTTATCCATCTGCAATATAAATTTCATCTTGAGTATTCATTTGTTTTCTTTGAGAGATCCCTCTCTAACTAGAAGGGCTAACTTTCAGTCCAAAGTGATTTGAAATAGTTACATTAGGTTGACCATTGAACAACCCAATTGGTTCCAGCTTAGTGATAACATATTCTTCTCTCTTTTAGATCAGTTTTCAAAGGCTTGTGATCTAAAAATATTTATAGAAACTTCCAAGGATCTAACAAGGTTTCCTCCTTCCTTAGTGGTGAATGATACTTGGGATCTAATACCTCTTCCAGGAGGAAACCTTGTTAGATGTAAATTGGTGCATAGAACTAGGTGTTCATTAGATGGAAGTGTTGAAAGACATAACACTTATTTATTTGATAAAAGTTTCTCAACTAAAAGGGGTTGATTAGAATAAAACCTTTTCCCTTATAGGAAAAATTAATTCCCTTTGCACTGTTCTAGCCCTTATTATTTCATATAAATTGTAGGTCCATTAAATGAACATTAAATCCACCTTCTTGCATGGGGATTGCAAGAACAAATTTACTTGGAATAACCTCCTAACTATATTCAAAATGACTATATTTTTTTACCACCTGAAGAAATCTCTCTAGGACTTAAGTAAGATCCTCATGTTTGGAATGCTAAAATGAACAAATTTCTTCTTAATACTTACTTTTATAGATTCAATTATAATTACAATGCCTATACCAAGAAAGTAGTAACCATATCATAATAATTGTTCTTTATGTTCATGACTTTATACTCATTGGTTGTGACCCTAAAATTTTAGCCCATGTGAAATCTAGCCTTAGAAAGAAATTTGAAAATGGCAGGCTCAAGACATTTGCATTATTTTCTTGACCCCCAAGTCTTGCAAATAAAGGAAGTAAAAGTTTCCTTTCCTAACCTAATTATGCACGTGACCTTCATCGTAACTTTTACATGGAATATTGTAAACCAAGCTCATCTCCCTTATAGTCTAGAGTCAAAGTTATTGACACCCATATTATACCTGAAATAGATACCACTTTCTATTGTACGTTAGTTGGTAGCCTTTTGTACTTGAATCATACCCATCCTAATATTTCTTTTGTTGTTGGTCTTATTGTCTAGTGCATGCAAACATCCCATAAGAGCCATTGAAAGGAAAAAAAAATGATACTTCAATATGTTCAAGGTAAAAACTAGTTTGGGATACATTATAATTCATGGGGGACTCCTTTGTTTTTTGGTTTAATTGATTCCAATTGGGTCAATTCCCCTAGGGATCAAAATTCTAGTGCATGTTATGCTTTTAGTCTTGGTTCTACACCTGTCACTCGGGATTGTAAAAAAAAACATAGTATTTCTATTTTTTCAACGGAAGTAGAGTATCACACAACAATTAGTTCAAGTCAAGAAGCCATGTGTCTTTGGTTAGAGCTCAAATTCTAACAACAACATCTGACCACAATCTAGTGTGATAATTAAAATTTCATTAAATTTGCCAATGATCTAGTTCAACATTAATGCAACAAACATATTGAACTACACATGCACTTCATTAAAAAACGTCTTCAATATCACATTCTCCACATACTCTACTACCCTATCGATGACCAAGTTGCAAAATATTTCATAGAGTCTCTTACATAAGCAAAGTGTTCCCAAATTTGATCTATGCTAGGAGTTCATAAAATTGTCATTGAGGGGGGATAAAATCTAATGCCTCCTTCCTTTTCCTATTGTGTCACTTTTGTAAATTTTCAATATTATCCCACTTAGTTGTTCCTAACAAGGGACGTTTGAATATTTAAAAACTTAAGATCAACTTGGTCTAATGTGTCTTTGTGTAAAGTGTGTTTCTTTAATATGTGTTGCAATTAGTTTGATGGTCATGATGATGTGTTCTAGACATAAAGTGGTTTTATGTTTCATCTTATTCATGATTCTAATGGTTACATTATCATTCTCTTAAAGTTTGATTAGTCCATCATTTTTTATTTAAAGAGCATGGAGGGTGATTTGTTAATGGTTGACTGTGAAAAACTCATATAAATTAATTTTCTTTTGTATTAATATATTTCTTCAAGTGGTCATGTTGTCTGAGGCCATGGACTATTTTCCTCTCTGAGGATTTTAACCACACAATACATTGGTGTACTATCTTTGATTAGTTTGTGTGAATATTTACCTTAAATTGAATGATTATACACTATTCACTAAACAAACCCATGACTTTTCAGCCCAATCTTCATCCAGTGAAGATGAAAAAATGCTCATCTCCAATATTCCGCCCAGGCCACTTATTTATGGGGTAATGAATGATGCTTGAAACATATAATGCATCTCGTTTGAGGACGCTTTGGGATTTCATCACTTCGGGTGTGGGATTCATGGTAAGGTCATTCTAATAAGTCTTTATCATACTTTTAATTGGGTTGTGCCCATGTTAGAGGCTCAATTGGGAGGCCTGATTATCACTCAAAAATTTATCTACTTGCTTGGTTCATAAATATAGGACATAAATATGTATTCTTTTTATCATATTTTGTCATATAATAAGGCTTTAAAAATAACTAATCATTTTTTGACTATAGACATTTCACTTCGATATCCACTTCACTAGATTTGTATATTATTGCCCTATATTAATCAATAGATATCATTAGAGTTGTACATTATTACCATATATTAATCAATATCCAACATTACAGTTTAAATCATTATACTCATGATTTTCAAAATATTTTTTTCTCCCATAACCTATGTCAACTTATTTCGTCTAACCATTTACCATTTACACGAAAGAAGAAAAAAAACAACAACTATCTCTTCCTTATTTCATAATTTAATTGAAAATATTTAATTATAAATAGATACTATTTATAAGATACCAACTTAGAGAATCACTTCGCTTTTCTTCTTCCTTATTTCATAATTTAATCAAATATGAGGTTTCCCAACTTAGGAAATCACTTTGCTTTCCTCCACTTGAAAATAGTAGTGTCGATAGCATGAATATTTTGAATCTTATTGAATTTATTATAAGTTTTTCGGTTTGGTTGTTATTATAGGTTTTTGAGTTTGTATGTTAGGGAAATAATACAATCTCAATCTTCTGAACTTGATATTGTTTATTTTGATGAATTTTATTATGTTTTGTTCCACACCATATGATAGTTTTAATATAAACTTGATATTGTTTATTTGGATGATTTTTATCCTGTTTTATTCCACACCATAGGGTAGTTTTCATAGTGGTTTTGAAAATGAGTAAGCATGATATTTCAAAAACAATAAAAGATATCCAAAATTAATTGGAGAACACTAGTGAAATTATAAATCGGAGGGAAAAGGTAAAGGAATAATAAGGGTAACCAATGTTTAATGATCATACTAAATGAAAAAGAACCACATGCATGCTGTGACACCTCCATAAACCATCAACAGTCCAGGGGACATTTCCGAATTTTCAAGGGCGTTTTCCAGCGACACCATAACAATTTGCCCTGCACAATTTCCTGTCAGAAATTGGTGAGAAAATTTCAAAAAAAAAATGAGAGCTGAATCGTTTCTTTTAATAATAAAAATCGATTTAGTATCATAAGAAGTATAGAGACATTCAAAATTCTGAAACTTAATACCTATAATCTAAATTTCTAAAAATTTCAAATCAATTTTATCACAATCTTACCAAAGTTTCCATTATTTTCTGAAAGTGGAAAAAGAGTTAATTTTCCAAAAATCGTGACCCAGGCATTTGAGTGCAAACAACAGAATGAGTACATGGCATCTCCTCACTGACGTCGGCTTCTTTTCGAATCGGCCAAAACGTCTCTGATATCGCCCATTGGGTACATCCCTTCTCTTGCCTTCCTCCATCACGTTTTCCAAACCCACCCAGTAGCCACGCCATCACGATCGTATCCAACGTGGCAACCACGTTTACTGGCACCTCGATCTTGAGTTCATTCTGCAACCCAATGAAAATTAGGGTTTTAATTTTTTGGGCATTAGTGGCGCGTGGAGGTTGAGTTTTCGATACTCCTCCGAGTATTCTTGACCTTTTCTTATGAAAACCATAATTGTTTAAAGTCTACCTTACAGGTTTGCCCTTCGTTATTTCATTCCTATTAGGCATGTAGAGGTTGGCTCAAAGACAGTTCTTAAAAAAATGTAATTGCATAATTATGTATTCATAAATATAGTAATTATTTAGGCTTTCTCAACGGAATCAAATTTGAAATCTTAGAGGTGTCAGCAAAGCATGAGTAAGGCTTGCCACTCATATGAAATTTGATGTATAAAGCATCAATTCATTATAAATGAGCTAAAGAAACCAGATTTAAGGCCTTATTCAAAAGGATCTAAATCTTTTGACAATCTTAAATCAACTAAATGCAATAGGTTCATAATTTTTTTTTCAAAATTATGATAATATAAGGGGATTTTTTTGTGCTTTCTCATGATAATGAGATATGTTTCATAGCAGCTTCATGTATACCCCTTCAACTATATTGGGGACACAATTACAAGGAAGACTTTTAAGTCTTTTTATTTAAAATTTATGATAGATTTAAGTTGATCGAATATTAAAGTTGTCCTAACAAAAATGTTAACAATAAGAATTAATTGAAAACTCTGAAAAAGCTTTGTATAAGTTTCACTAAATAATGAGTTCATTATAAACTCTTTTATAAATTATTTTAATGTTTTATGGAGACTTTAATGCCTTACTTTTCACTATAAACAAAGACTTTACTTCTTCGTAATTAAACCCATTATATTCATTTGGAAACCTACCCTTGAACATCATGTCAAGAGCTCTTTTTCCATGGCTAGTGCATGTCAAACCCTCTTAATTAAGGACACCTAAGAGTCTTCCATCAAAGTTATTAAAAAATTGTGATTTTTTATGAATCTTATGCTCATTATATCCATTATATTTGTGCATATGCAACACAAGAATCAATTTAAAATTCAACATGCAATTGTATAGATGTTACACAACCATAATCATCACTTCCATTTCATTTGATACAAAGAACCACATTGCATATTAAAATTCGCATAAGCACTTATTTTGTTGAATTAAATAGTTGCTTACAATTGAGGAAGGTTGAACCATTTTCCAACCAACCATAAGATTGATTGTGTATTAATTTCTCTTGCACTTGGCCACCCCTTTGCTAGACCATGATGCCCTCAAGAGAACTCTCTCTCAAACCACAAGAGGAAAAATGGAAAAATGAAGGTCAGTCTCCTTCATAACAAAAAAATCAACAATTTTCCCTCTAAACCTTATGAGCGAAGAGTTTTCTCAAGCCATAAGTGGTTTCTCATTTGGCTTGCATAGCACAAGGGAGTCCCTTCACTAACCCAACAATCCCTTAGGAAACCCCCCCTCTTGCTACCTCCATGTTTTTCCCAATAAGCACCCAAGACACAACTCACTCTTACAACTAGGGTTTAAGGTGGTTGCACTTGATTTTCTAAGTCCAAAAGGGATAAATGTACCCTCATAGATCCACTATCAACTCAAAAAAAAAAAATTGCACAACTTTTCACTCAGATCTGGTCCCCATACCCATTAGTGTCCATTACACAATCTCTGCATGTGATTTTCTTCGTTCTCTAATCTTTGGCATGGTGTGAGCTTGAATGTTTTCAGGCAAGTACTTTTCCCATACCTTTGAGAGATAGTTGGGTACAAATCCAACTACATGTCATAATTATGGGAAGTTTAATCAATTTATCATATATATTTATGAATTAGAACAACACTTACTAACCTTGCATTCATAGTTTATCGAACAACTTACATAGCCTTTACTATTCATAATTCAATCAATTTAGCATATATCTTTATCAATTATTCATATCATTTACAAAATAAATAGAGAAGGTTATTGCATGTCAAGGTAACTATCCAATTCATTTTCCCTAAATGTAATTTTTTTTGTTTGCTAGGTAATGTGATTGCTGAAATGACTAACACACCTAACATGTGGCTTGAATAGTCTCGACCTAGGGGCATATTAGTCTCGACCCGGACCCGGGGCATATAAATTGTCAAAATCACCTCGGGATGCACATGGCTTGGATCACACTAACTCTTAGCATGATTAGATTTTTAGATTTTTACCCAAAAAAGTTCAAATCAATAACCTTTTCACTATGGAATGTCTTAACAGAATACGTGTCCCCTTCTACCTTTTACACCCTATAAAATTTAAAAACAAAATTGAAATAAAAGTATCTCTATATTTTTTTATTATATAACATTTTTCCCTAATTAATTATTAACAAACTTACATTAAATTATTTATTTCACTTCATTTAAACCAACAAAATCGATTAAAACAATTACATATTGGATTTAACTTAAATCTTTTTGGAGAGAAAGTTTCACATAAATTAAAATAACTACATATTTGTTTTATAATTAATTTTTTTTTACAAAGCTTATGAGTTCATTCTACAACTTAAACGAGTTTTTTAACAGAGTTTGACATAGATTAAAATAAGTACATATCTGTTTCAAAATAAACAATTTTCTTTTGGTAAAAGTTCAAGAGTTGTATCTCTATATACGTTTTTTTTTTTAACTTTTTGCTAAGTTTTTCTGGAATCCCAGTCATACTTTTTGGTGAATGGCGTTTTGTTTTTAGCTTTTTGCTAAGCTTTTCTGGAATCCTAGTTATACTTTTTGGTGAATGGCTGATGATTGAGATTGAGATTGAGATTGTGTGAATTTTGTATATTTGGAATTCAAATTATGGACTAGATTATATTTTTAGAGAAAATTAATAATATTTTTGTTTTTTTATAAAAATATCATTATATTTTATGTGAGAAATACATATGTTTTAAACCATACGACTAGGAGTTATTACAAAAATATACTTATTATGAATTCAACCAGTCATTAAATTTCTCTCAAATCCGAGTCATCTTTTTACTTTTTGACTTCAAATTGAATTGATATTAGATCCAAATCATGTGACTAAAGTCATACACCTTAGATTTAAATCATGTGATTATGTTGTACATCTAAAAATAAGAAAATAAATAGATTTTTTCTTACTTAAAGAAATATATTTATATTCCATATGAGGAATACAAATGTTTCAACTCTTGAGGGACTCTTAATAACAATGTTAAAGAAGTCCGTCAATTTTAATAGGGATGATGGGTGGAGTTTAGCAGATGTTGGATCATTCTTAGTTATTGGATTTCTTCCCTTCTGTTCTTTCTCGGATCTTTTCCTCCCCTCTGGTCCCTGTTTCTTTTTCCCTTTTTATTCATTTGATTTTTTTTTTCTATTTATTTATTAATTCTTTACTAGTTAGTGATTTATTATTTATTTATTTATCATTATTATTATTAATATTTATTTTTATTATCATTATTTATTTATTTATATTTTATTTAGTTAATTAACTAATTAATTTAATTTTTAGTTTTATATTTTTATTTTTTGTTTATATATATGAGAATAAAATGGAGGCAATGGAGACTAGGTTGTAGGTCATAGAAAAACAAAACCAAGGTACGAACCAAACATCCCAGCAAGGAGATGTTGATAATATAGAGAGTCTTAAAATGAAGGACATGATTAAAGAACTAGAAGAAAAAGTTAACAACACTCTCACTCTAAATAGTGGGGCAAGTAAATTAGATATCAAACCAATTAAAGATGAAATGAAAAAATTGATCAAATTAGACCATGAGCGTAACAAAAGGGCCTTGAACCTTATAATCTTCGGTTTGAAAGAGGAGGTAGATGAGGATACTTTAGCCGTAGCCCAGACAGAATTACATAATAAATTACCAATTGAAACCACGTGTCTCACAGAAGCAACAAGGTTAGGGAAATTAACTGAGAATAAGGGAAGGTTGATCTGAATAAAGGTGAGCTCTACTGACCATAAGTATGACATACTTAGTAAAACCTCAAATCTGAAAGGAACAAGAATATTTCTAAATGAAGATCTCATTCCAGAAGATCAAGCAGAATTAAGAAATGAGGTTCAAAAGTTAAAAGAAGCTAGGAAGGAAGGAAAATGGGCAATAATCAGAAATAGAAAAAGCCGTTATTCGAGATAGAAACCAAAAAGATAGTAATAAATAGCAATTCAACATGCTCCGAATTCTTTCTTGGAACTGTCGGGGCTTTCCATGGAACAAAGGCCCAAAGCTAAGTTGGATCTCAAATGATGCTGATATTATATTTTGTTGAAACTTGGGAGCACGAAGAATCTAAGGCCCCTAACATAGATGGATTTGCACTATGGTCTACCTAGAACAAGCGATCCTCCCGTAGAGGCATTGGGGGCATAGCTTGCTACATTAAGAAGAACATCTCCCCCCATGCTAGGATTTATAAAAACGAAACTTACAACCAATATAGTTGGATTGGTATTACTGACATTAATGATAGAAATACCTACATAGCTATCTGTTATTTCCCCCCATCAATTCTAACTTCTATAAGAAAAATAATCTAGAAAAGAATATTCCTTAGAATGGTTTAGAGAATGATATTTCTAGCCTAAGGAATGAAGGTAATATCCTTTTAATGGGTGACTTTAATGCTCGAACTTCAAGCAACCAAGCTATTCTTCTAAGCAATCATTCCAACCCCAATCCTCTTTGGTTAGATGAAGACCTTACTCTGGCTAGCCAGTACAAAAGGAGCTCTAAAGACCTCGGGGATAATTTGTTTGGGTCGGAGCTAGTCAAGCTCTGTAGTGCTCAGGGTCTCATAATTTGCAACGGTATAAAGAAGTGGCCCAATTCTAACCAAATGACCTGCATCCATGGGCTTGGCAGTAGGGTGGTAGACTATGCTATTTCCAATCTCCCTTTATACAATGAAATACTAAATTTTAACATCTTAGAAGACCACGAACCTGACTCTGATCATAGGCCTTTACTCATAACTCTCAATTTTGTCATGCATAGAGATCCCATTGAAGATAATCCTTATAGTCGAAAGAACTTAATCTTTGATAAAAATAAAAACAATCTCTTTCTAAATGAATTAAAAACTAATTTGCTTCCTTTATCTAGTATAGACAACATAGATGACCTCTATCATAATTTTACTAGAACCCTCTCATATTTTATTATCAAGTTCTCAACTGAAGTCTCAAGTAATAAAAGAAATAGCAAAACCAACCCATGGTATGACAAATATTGTAAAAGTGCGAGGAGAGCAATTAAGGAAGCTGTTGATGAATCTCTCAAAATTGACAAGATAAAAATCTACAAAGCCCTAACTAAAAGGAAAAAAAGGCAATATATTCGTAAAAGACAAGAGAATCTCTTACACCTCTCTAAGATGGCTCTTATGAAATTCCAGAGGCAGATTCTAACTAGGAAAACTAAAGATAATAATAAAATTGCTTTACACGACTGTAATTCTTATCTTAAAAAGCTTTATGAATCTCCAAATGCCAGGGATAACTTTGAAACCTTGCTCACAACGAACGAAGTTTTCTCATTAGAAGACATTGATTTTGGGGTTAAACGCCTAGCAAATGGGAAAGCTAAATACATTGAAGGTTACCAGGTGGAAATCTTAAAAATTGGAGGTCCTGTCCTCATCCCCCACATCCACAAGATTTTCAACCAAGCGGTCAAGCAAGGGTTCCCTAAACCTTGGACTCAGAGCCTCATTATCCCTATTTTTAAAAGTGGGGATACAAATAACCCCTCTAATTATCAGACAATTATGATCAGCCCTCTCTTGGCCAAGTTATATGGTATTATTTTGGAAAAGAATTTGAGCATTTGGTTTGAAAGTGAAGGTAAATGGGCTAAAGGCCAAGCGGGTTTTAGAAGGTAGCACTCAACAATGGACCACCTTGTTACGCTTAGGATCATTCTGGAGGAATGCCACAATGATAAATCCAATCTCTTATGTTTCTTTGTGGACTTTAGAAAGGCTTTCGATACGGTTCCTAGAAACAATCTATGGAATAGATTAGAAGAGCTAAATGTTCCTTTCAAGCTAAGAGCGGCCGCTATAAGATTATACGAGAATGTAATTTCCAAGTTAAAGAGAAATGAGGGGTGGTCGAAAGATATTAAGTGTAATATCAAAGTTAAACAAGGTTGCCCCCTCTCCCCTACCCTATTTGGCATTTACATCGACAAGCTAGAAGGTTGTTTAGAGGGAGCAGGATGTGCTGGCACGATCCACGCACGATCTTAGCTGGGATAGCATCATCCTTCTTCTCTATGCTGACGATATTGTTCTTCTCGCAAGGTTCCCATCTGATATTGATAAGAAACTTAGAATTCTTAAGAATTTCTGCTCTACCATGGGTATGTCTGTTAACACTAACAAAACAAAAGTTATGATTATCAAATCCAAGAAGGACACTTACGCTAATTTTATGTATGACAATAGTAACTTGGAGGAAGTGTATTCTTACAAGTACCTAGGAATTGATATTCATCACAAGCTCAACTGGAACTATAGCATTTATAAAAGGATTAATGGGGGGTGGAAAGCTTATTTTGGTCTTGAAAATAATTGTAAAATGACAAACCTCGTAATGTGGGATAGAAAGAAGTTCCTCTTTGAAACTTTAGTCACTCCTGTTATCTTATATGGATGTGAGGTTTGAGGTTGCAGCATCTCTAGAGAATCCTAGAGAAAGATTGAGCAAATCCAAAAGCGTTTTATAACGTATAACCGTAAAATTAAAAACAATACACCATATCCTATTCTCCTTATAGAAGTGGGTCTTTCCCCTATCAAGCGCCTAGCTATGACTAGGCTTCTG
Source organism: Pinus albicaulis (assembly GCA_034641835.2). Taxonomy (NCBI): domain Eukaryota; kingdom Viridiplantae; phylum Streptophyta; class Pinopsida; order Pinales; family Pinaceae; genus Pinus; species Pinus albicaulis. Next base: position 974,321,796 of record CM076569.1, read on the forward strand.
CTGTACAAGCACAAGCTCAATAGCATAGGAAACCATAGAATTCCTAAGCTAGATTTAAATTCCAGCCAAAACCATCTAAGGCTTAAACGAGGTTGGTATAAAGACACCAGGGCCTGGTTAAACCATTTGGAGATTGATGAGAATGTTGCATTGCAAAACATTAATAACATTAAAGAAATTGTTACTTCTAAGTTCAAAGAAAAAATGTGGTGTGAGAAAGATCTAGCAGCTAAAAGAAATTTAAGATATTATAAGGAGGTCATCAACCCCACCCTAGAAGATCAAAATATCTCTTTGTTTTAACTAGCTCAAAGAAGAAAATTAATATAGCCAAGATTAGAACGAACTCTCATGAGCTCCATAGTGAAATAGGTCATTGGATAGTTCCTAAAACACCATGGATGGAAGGAACTGCCATCTCTGTGAGAATATGAACATCGAGGATGAAAATCACTTCCTCTTAGAGTGCCCCACGTACAATCACATTAGAGCTCAATTTCATAATCTTTGTTGCAATAATGACCTTCCTAGCCTTTTAAGATGTCAAAATTATAGTGAGCTCGGGAGACTTCTCTCCAAGTTTTTTGAGCATAGGAATAAAATCTTAAATCGAACTAAATAACTATTTTCTTTTCAGTGGACGTTAACCACCACCACCACCATCATCATCATCATATATATATATATATATATATATATATATATATATATATATTCAAATAATATATATTTTATTTATTTATTTTTTTAGGATTTGAATACAATAAATTAAATTAATAATAATAATGATTTTTTACTTTTTATATTTTTATTTTTTACAGTGAAAGTTATTCTACAACGCTAGTTAGAGTTTTCTTATCTATTTAAGCTAGTTTTTAGATTAGATTTCTCATCTTGTCATGATGATGAACGACACTGACTGGTTAGAAACTAGTGGACACATTTACTCGAATGTGATATTCAGAGAAAGATTTGATACAAAGTTTATATTCATTATGAGCTCAACATATCATATGGAAAGAATTGAACCCAGTAAAAAAAGAATAACATTTCTCCCAATCACCAAAACTACATCTAAAAAATAAATATACTATAACAAAATTTCAAAATATAACGAATTCACAATTATAACACTTATAACACTCTTCTCATATGTTTTTATTTTTATTTTCTTATTTTATATAATATTTATTTACTTAATTTATATAATATAAGTAATAGAAACATAAAAACAAAAAATATCAAAATTAAAACATCAAAATTAAAAAAATATAATTTCCAATTTATATTCTTCATTAATAATTAATAATTAATATACAAGCTTGTAAGATTCTTAAAGTTTATAAAAACTTCCCCGAAAAATCACATAGCTGATTATTAATTTATTTCGAAATGTTACTCCAAATAAATCTTTATATTTAAGTATTTTTATATTTTCTTAATTAATAAGTCTTCATAATTAAAATTATGATGAGAACTTCTAACCAGAACTAAAAACCTAAAACTCAGGGCAAAAGCACGGAAGCCGTGGTGGACCGATCCCTAGACGCCTAACGAGAGCAACACACGTAGGTTCGTTAATGATATACACAATAAACATACATAAAACTATTTCCTACGAGCATAAGTGCGCATTATAATTTTTTATAATATTGTAATATTTTAATTTTGAAGTTGTATTTTTAAATCTGTAAATAGATTTAGTATTTTGAATTAGTATCTAGGATCTTTTTATCGTATTGTGAAATTTTTTAAGTATTCAACGTATATTGAATATATAATATAAATTTTTAATCATAATAATTTTTTTATTAAACTCTATATATATTTAAAATTTTTAAAAATATATACAAATTCAAAACATTAAACATTTAAAATATAACGTGTTAACAAAAAAACAAATTCACTAATTGATCACACAACATAGAACATGTGGCCATAATATGTTTCCATATATGTTTGACAAAGTAGGAAAATTGAAGCAAACCCTCCCCTTCAAAGAAAGTGAAAGTCTTCGACATAAGTAAAGATAAACAAAGGCTACGCAAGGATCAACTTCAACATTTAAATTCAGTCATTTTGCATTTTCTCTTTTAAAGAGGCTTGAAAACAAGTCGATATATTTGATGTAAGTTAGTATAAAAATATTAGCATTGGCAAGGAGAGGTGCAAGAGTGGAGAACGTGGAAAACAATAATTAAGTAAAATATATAGAAATTTTAGATTATATATATATTTTAAAGAAAGTAAAATATAGTATGACTTGTGATCAGATTCCTAGGGAACCAAGGGAAATTAATCTCCGCTCTTGACTTCAAAATAAATCTATGTTTTTTATAAGAATAAAAAATATTGTAGGAAAAAAAGAAGGCAGAAATGATGGCCCTTCATTCCAATTATTGATGTAATAACCGAACTATCCGCACGTTGCTTTATTTTGTTGAAAAGCCATACTAGTTGGGTCATGTCCCCATATAGATATGTTTGTATATGGTGACACACAGTCTAGTGATTTCTCTGAAGTCTAAACTCCATTGTGCTTTTGGGTTTGCTGGAAAGCACTTGAGTGATGGAGGAAATTATTAGTTTATGGTATTATGTAATCATTTTCATGACATTATAGTTGGTTTGAAAGGTCATTAGTTTGTCAAGAAAGGGAACAAGCAAGCTGCCTCCAAGGCCTCTCGAATGACCCATTGTTGGGAATCTCCTTCAGCTCAGGGGAAGCCCAATGATTCTATGTACCGCTTTACTGCAAAATAAGGTCCTCTGTTGACCTTTCATCTAGGAATGAGAACCACAGTTGTGGTTTCATCTCCCGCCAAGGCCAAGCAAGTCTTAAAAATTCATGACCAAGTCTTTTCCGGACGCACTGTCATAGAAGCCGCCAAGTGTCTCTCCTACAATGATGCTTTGTTGGCATGGAGCAACACTTGCGGGCCTCATTGGCGTATGTTTCATAGATTCTACAACATCGAGTTGTTCAATGTCAAGAGATTGGAGGCCTTGTAACATCTCAAGGCTATGATGGTGGTTCCGAAGTCCAGGGACTGTGACCGAGTTTGCATGTGAGATTCTTAAGAAAATATATGCAAGGAGGGGTCAGCCATCTACCGATTCAAGTCGATGATATAGCAGCTTGGAGGTTCAAGGATTTGCACAATAATAGGAAAACCGCTCTAGAGATTGTGGACCTTCCCATACATCTACCCAAACTCCAAATCCTTAAAGTAGACGTCACCCACCATGATGACACTACAAGGAAAAGACCCTCTAGCGAAGGTTATAAAGGAGGTTTTTAGTGTTATAAAATTGGCCAAAATTGTCAAAAACACACTTGCTACAACATCTATTTACGGTTACGGAGGTTTTGGCGAAGCTTTTAACATAATTTCAACCCAACTAAAAAAATTGGGCGGCCGAAGGTTATTACGGATGTTTTTGTGTCATCTAGAAGGTGGCCCGGGGTGGTCAAAGGTTCATGCATCGGGCCGTCAAGGTATAAAACCGCATCGGGGCGCAGTGTTGGTGATACAACGCACGAGGCCATTCTAATTGGTCTTGGGATTTGTGCAGTGCCCATAGGTCATCTAAACGCACTGGTACGTCGAGTTATAGAAATGCACTGGTGCACAATATCACACAAATACATTGTTTGTTCTAATTCGTATGGGTATTTGTGTAGTGCCCATAGGTCGAACAAATGCCTCGGTGCGTAGACTCACATAAACGCATCGGTGCGCGGTATCATGCAAACGCACCGAGATTTATAATTGGTATTGGTATTTGTGCGGTGCCTATAGGTAGTAGAAATGCACCGGTGTGTTGTATCATACAAACGCACTAGTGTACAGTAACTGACACACACCGGTTCTCATTTTGTATTTTTTAGAAACATCCACTGTGACAGTGCAATTATTGTGATTTTTTAAAATTCATTATTCATCCAAAGTCGACACATCTTATAATAGTATTCATATTAATTAAATTTTTATTAATGCATTTGAATGTGATGTTTGGATTAATTTGTTATATCATATCATAATTATTGTGATTTTTAAAAATTCATTAATCATCAAAAGATGACACATATCTTATAACAGTATTCATATGAATTAATTTTTTATTAATGCATTTAAATGTGATGTTTGGATTAATTTGTTATATCATATTATCAAATTTCACATCTCTTCATTATAATATTTAATCATCCATAAATTTAATCAATGGTGTTACATTTCACAGCGACAATGGAGAACGCAATAGAATAAATTGAAACATATATATATATATATATATATATATATATATATATATGAATAAGACAGTCTTTGTCATACAAAATGGAACAGTTATTGGTATCCCTTTGTCTTTCAATTGGGGCACTATGTCCATTACATTAAACAAAATGTCTGATTTCACAGACAAATATTTCAAAAATACAATGTCTTGCTTTGATATCCAAACATAGTGATCATCATTCTCTGCTTGAACTGTTGTCACTGCTAGAGCTACTTCCATGACTTGGGTTATTTTCATAAATGTTTTGTTCACAGTGTTGATTGTTTTCTTCTTCTTCACCTTCCATCTACAAACATAAAAATAAACTGTAATGAGTGTATATACATTGGTGAGAATAATGAAAATTTCAATATTAAATAATGTACATTAATGTAAATCGAAAAGAAATGACATACCATAGCAACAATTGACTCATGAACTATACACATTCTTTCAAAACCATGTAGTATGCCATCTTTCACGATTTCATCTGTTGGCACAGTTCCATACTTTTTTTCCTGTAAGTTTTATACCCCATAAGAAATCATATATTATACATAAAAGATTTTTTTGTTCTATTAATTATAGACGGAGCTAAGTAAAACAAGATCAATAGATGCTTACAAATTCCACAATTAATTTATGATATGCCAACATATACTCACAACCCATATTTAACCCAGTGTCAATCAATTCGTTTGATGGTTCTTCTTTGTATGTTAACACCTGTTTGAAGACATTCAATGATGATTTTTGTAAAACAACTTAAAACATACAAAAATGAAATCTAGTTAAGTTGTTATAATGAAGTAACAATTACTCACAAACTTAGATATCAACCCTTTTCTTGCTTGTCATCCAATTTTATCTGTTGAATGGGTTCCATTTTCATTTCTTTTCTGCAAGAAAATACTTGAAAATTAATATTTAATGCTAAAATTTGTATTTATCGTACCTAATAATCGAAAAATTCAATGATTACATATTACATTTGAAGCACGTTGTTGTTGAGATGGCACCTTCTGCGATGCAATTTTGTCCATTTCTTTGACCATCTCCTTATACACCTTTTTGGACATTCCTACTAGCATATTTTTTATATCAGCTCGTTCATCTTTTGAGATTTTCATAATCTTCCTGAAAATGTAACATGACAATAAACTATTTAATTTTTATATTGATATATGAAAATTAAATATAACAAAAGTGATATTTATAAATAATTCTAGACAAACATTTAAAGGAATATTACCTTTTAATTCCTTTTTTTTGTATGTTTTTTTCTATTAAAAGTCTAACATGTCTCATTGACCAATTCTCTGGAAACTCTTCCTGTAGTTTAGATAAAATTTGGTTCTTAGAATCATTGGATTGATTTTTGTATTGTAAGTGGAAAAAACATCTATACATATGTTCCACTAGATCCCTCAAACTTTTGTAAAATTCCCCCACCCCCCCCTCCGCCCCCCTCCCCCCTTTCGTTAACCTCCAACACCACTCTAGATGAGCTAAGGAGAAATTCATTTTCATTTGCATGTTCTATTTTTTTTCTTTTCTTAGAACAACATTCCTTTTTTGAGTTGTTGGTCCCTGTAGAACATTAAACAGATTTGAATTAATATATTGTTTGACACATGTTTTATAATAATTTTAAGTATATTATTAATGAAAATTAAAAAAAGAAACTCATATTAGATCGATAGTATTTTTTCATTCACATGATTCATCCTTTTGCAATTTTTCCATCAAGATTTTACACTCTTCTGGTCCTAGATCAGAAATAATCTTATTGAGCTTCGTCATGTTGTGGCTCTGCATGATACACAGTAAACAATACATATTAGCTAAACTTACATATAGTTCAAAAATAATATTTTTTGTAAAGAATTTACAAAGAACTTTCCTTTTTTTCTTTTCTTGATGTGTTATCAGTATTTTTGTTACTTGATCTCTTTTCAGCCATTTCTTTATCAATATGAAACATGTACCATATCATTCATTAATATATTTTATAAATAAATTGTCAATTTTTTAGGTTAAAAAAATATATCAAGAAACCAGTGCCCTTTTCATGGTGTACGCACCAACTTTGGTGTGTGGTGATCTTATAAATGCAATGCCCAAATAGTATAAAACACCGTATGTTGCTTTGTGTCAAATGCGTATATCGATGCGTTACATGTTAACCACCGCACCGATTTACACAGACAAAATATTAAAATTATCCAGTGTTATTTTTTGTAGCATAAACGGCACGTGCAAACAAGGGACAACCATACGATGCTCTCTGTGAACTAGGAGACCCGATGCAGTGTTTTATATGTTACATGGTGCACCGATTAACATAATAAAAAAAATTGCGAACCAGCACGAGCGCTGTAATGAAATAGACCGGTGCCATATTTTACAAATGGCGCACTGATTAAATATATATATATATATATATATATATATATATATATATATATATATATATATATATATATATATATATATATATATATATATTTATTTATTTATTTATTTTTTAATTTTTTATTACACAATACTTCTGCGGTGTGCTATGTTATGCTGAGTGCACCGATAAAAAAAATTGTGTTTTTTAAAAATTCACGCAAGGGCCGATATGGATTGGGATCTGACTATACAAGTCTACCCATGGGTTGGATGTCTTAGGCCTATATATAGCTATACAAACCCTATAAATCTAAAATGAAAAGCCCTAATTCTGAAATCACAGAAATAGAGAGAAGAAAGGGCAGAAACAAAAAGAATCTAGGGTTTAGGGTAAAAATGGATTTTTAATTTTTATTTTATTTCTGAAAATGAAAAAGAAAAAGAAAAATTGTTCTTACTGTGTAAAAAAAACTGCAGAAAAAGTTAAAAAAACAATAAACTTTAATCACTAGATTGTTTGAAATTCTATGCTACAGGGTTTGAATCAATAGAGGTTTGGAATTCTGATTGTCTAAATACTTCTCTTCGAATGTATTTCGCTGCTCCACATTGCTCTCGTGCTCTGTTGCTCCAGGTATGTCTCCTGCAAATCTCTGGCTGAATTTTTTTGCAAAAATAGTGAAATAATGAAAAGTGTTTAGTATTTAAAGAATTGTTTTATGAAATTAGATTTTCAAAAATATTTTGCTGCCCATTTTTCAATTTACAGTTTTTTTTTCACTTAAAGAAAATAGAGTTCCAGTTTTCTTATTTGCGGTTCTTCGTCGTCGGTGTGTCACTTAATATCATCGCACTGATGCTTTCGTTTATATCACGGCACCGGTGCACTATAACGAAAATGCACCAGTGTGGTGATCTGTACATTAGCATTGATAACAAGAAGTCCATTTTTAAGACACCGAATTACTTTTAGGTGTGTGCATCAAAATTTATTGTTGATTTTGCTTAAATGTGGGGAGAAAATGTCATAATTATATCGAATGGAAAATTCTTCAAAATCCAGCTCGTTCCATAATATTTCTCAAAGTCCATCGTAGAGTTCTCCCTATCCATATCGAGACGTAATATTTACTTCAGATTTTATTTGTATTTTCATTATCTAATTGAATGTATGTTTTTTATCCATGTCAATCATGCACAACTTAATTAAATTTATAATGTATAAAAATTTGCAGGTTCATGCAGATTCAGAATTGAGTTAAGATGCACAAAATATTCAAACAACTCCAAAACATCGAAAGCTCTTATCAGGAGCAGCATATTGCAAGGCGCATTTGGTAGATGAAAATGGACAGCCGCTTCACCCTGCCAATTGTAACAATATTGCATCTTCTAGCCACAATCCTGGGACAATGATGGTAATAATTATAATTGTTTGGTATATTGATTAATGTAATTATTTCAACGTGTTGTGGAGGTAAATCCCCTCTGTGGACAGAGGCGATCCCTACTAGCCCAGACCGGGTCTAGCAACAATCGTTCATGCTATAGTGCAGGTTCCTAATTGCAGATAAACCAACTAGCGATGAAGGCTTACCTGGAATCCAACGTTGTCGCTCGTAGAGGAGGTAGCGCTCCCATTCCTTAGCTCTGGCAGATCACAATCCTCACGATCTCCGTGATCAGACACCTGCACATGCAAGAAACAAAACAAACGTAAGCATAAAATCTAGTGCATACAACTATATGTCAGTCAGAGAAGACATAACTCATGATCATTATCAAGAACAAGAGTGGAACCATAACCAATAGTCGCTTATCATTAATTAATCAAAGAATAATACAACCATAGCTCTGATGCTGAATTCTCCTTCGGAGGGTCGTCAGCAGAACGTGTCTCGATAAAGCCTGTCAGGGATGGGACAAGCCTCTCTCTCCGGATGTGTCGACAATGATCTCCTTGCTTGGGTTTGGCCTTAAGGGAATGGATTAAATCTCTTGCAGCATTAGGCTCTTGGGAACTTGGAGACTAGCTTGCAAAGAAGATGAGCAAGCTTTTATAGATGGAGGAAGGGGAGTTGGGATCCCTATAATCATGGGATTGGCCCTATCATCAAGGAAGCTTCCATGAGAGGTGGCAAACTGCTTCCTCTCTATGGAAATCCGTAGCCAAACCTCCCAACTCAAGATAGATATCAGTTCCTGGATCAGTTAGGACGAAACTTCTGCCATTTATTTTTAAAAAACACTCCTTAAATTGGTTGGCACGAGTGCGACTCTGGGACAGAGCACCAATTGGCGCGACCTCTTTGAAGGATTTTCCCCATTGGCGCGGGTACTGAACTGGATGCCCACGCCAATGCAAAAAGGGGTGTTTTTAGGGTTTTTCAGCAGGAGATGTCTTCAGGGGGATGAAAGTACATGTTCAGGGGAATGCCATGAAAGTATTTTCAAGTTATGTCACTGCTCACAGCTCACAAAATGAGCCCTCTAATGTGCGATATGGGGATTGCAGGGACGGTGACAAATTGTTGTGTAACAGATGCCCCCTAAAGTATGAGGCCCAAACGAGAGAGAGGGGTGAAATGCTTTACGAGAACGTGTCCAACTGAAAACTCCGCCGTCGGAAAACCCGCGTGAAGAAGTACAACTGATGTCTCAAATACATGATATATATGTGGTATGGGCGCAGCCATCCATACCAGAGTATACAATAATCCAGATCCAAGGCATCGGCGCAGCCATCCAGTGAGGATCGATAAATAGACTCAGGTATGGTTGCAGCCATCCAGTAAGCGAGTCATGTAACTAATCATAATAATCGACAAAATCGCAGCCTGGATCGTAACAAACAGGAATCCAGGGTCTTGCGCTCCATCTCGACCCGAACAAAGTACAAGTTCAAGCATGCAAATAAGTGAGCTGAAGTCGAACATGCAAGAACATCATCTGATTACCAGCCAATGATGAAAGTTGTTAACAAATGTGAGAGGTACCACCAATAATGACAATGGCCCTCAAGGTACTATAGGTACAATCTACGGCATGTGAATCAATAAGCTGACGTCGAACACCCACAGAATCACTCGATCGGAGGCCAATGATGAAAACCTCATGTCGAATGCGAAGAACCTGCCATTGAGGCATGCAGGATCCAAGGTACCAGAAGGGAGTCTCTAGATCAGCTTCCTGGATAATGAGCTGAAGTCGATAGGAAGTGACCTTGATCGAAGTTGGGCCATAGTGTTTCCCACATCATCGACGTGAGACAGAGGAACATAATGTCTTTGTGAATCACGATCAGATTAGAATCAGAGGAAGGTTGATACTTGCAGAGGTCAACTTCTCTTGAACATATAAACAGCGCGACAGTGAGCTTGGCAGTATTTGACATCAATGGATCAGGGGTCATGGTGACGAGGCAAAGAGCAGATGAGAGGTAAAAAAGGATCACCCAAACCCATGGAGGCAAGTGAAAAACGAGATGAGATGTCCCCAACCCGACACGAATGCAGACAAGTGCCATGTTCAAGAGCGACATACTGCCGACACGACAATGATGCTAGTTCCATTTTTTCCCCCACCATTTCTGGTGAGTACCTCTTTATTTTTACACAAGCTTGAAGAGGATACCATATGCTTGTCATATAAATCCATCCTTCGGACGAATCCATCCTAGTACATTTAACGAGCCCTAGGAAGGAGCGACTCGAATACTGTCATCACGACTAAATCCAATGTCATCAGGGTTTAACGAGTCTGACAAAGGAAGAACTCGACGTCTTTTCATGTTTAGAGAGTTTGAAAAGATAGCAGAAAAGTAAACTCCAACAGTCCCTTTTCGTAAATAGTTCCTCAAATCCGAAAAGGTAGAAAACTATGTCTGAGAAAACCTCCTAGTCGTGATAGGCTAGGGTATTCCTTTTTCGTAAATAACTTATCCCAGCCCGAAAAAGGGGTAAACGTATACTGGGTAGATTTCGTTTCGTGGCCACTTTAACGAGATCGAAATGACAAGGGCCTCGGCAATCTTTTCATGTTTAGAGAGTCAGAAAAGAGCTGAAAGTTGACTCCTCCTGGAGGAACGAGTGGTATAAAGGGTAGCTACTGGTTCCGGTAATGGTGGAACTGCTCAAAAAAAATAAAGGTCAAGAGGCTGGCTAACAAGACCACTCATCGCAGCGGTTCCTCAGGAATGGGTAAAACAACCAAGTGAAGGCATATGATCGGCCAAGCAGATAGTGACGATGGAATGAGAAAACCAAGGCTTATCTAGCAAAAATAGGCTGATAAAATGGCAATCACCAAAGGTAAAATGGGAAAGGTTTCATTTTTACACAAGCTCGAAATCAGGAAACTTTGCTTGAAGTTGGTTTCATTTTTACACAAGCTTGAAACAAAGATAAACTATGCTTGAAACTAGTTTCATTTTCGCACAAGCTTGAAACAGAAACAAACTATGCTTGAAAAAGTAAGCATGCCCCCAGCATGGTGACTCAATTCGAGGTACATGCCCCCCAAGCTTCAATCCATATGAAAGGAAGATGAAGTGAAGGTTCAAGTTACGATATCAAGAGAAAGACTCAACTGGGATTTTACGAGATCTAAACAAAGACTCGAATTGAACGGGAATGTGTTTCATTGTTTTAATGAGGTTGACACATTAAAAGAACTATCCTCAGATGACCTTGTTTCATGGTTTAAGGCACAAGACAAGGAAATCTGCTCCGACAACCTTGTTTCATTTTTTAAGGATCTTGACATAAGACAAGGAACTCTGCTCGGACCAGACCTCATCATAATGAACAAGAAGTCATCGCTTCCAAGAGTTCTACTCCTGATGGAAGGAAAACATCCTGGAAGTCAGGACTCAATGCCCCCAGCACCTGATGCACAACGGCACTATCACTGGGTACAGGCACGGGGTAGGTAGCCACATAGTTGACCTGCGGTGGGGCAGATACAACGGGTGGATAAAAACTAGGAAGGGATGATGGTGGGCCAGCTGCTATATCAGGACCAAAGAACGAAAGCTGATCAATGGTCACGATTCGTCCTTCATGCGGAAAACATACCACACGAAAAAGGGAGGAGACAAGCACTCCCATGGCATAGGTGTAATCGCGCCCCAAGAGCAGATTGAAATCCAAGGGGCCTGGAACAACCATCACGTCCATATGGACGGTTTTACCTCCCAAAGTAACAGGTAACATTGGAAGGATCCCTAATGGTTGACTCATTCTTTTATTAAATGCCAACAGATTTTGCGTAACAGGCACAAGTGGCGGCGAACCGAAAGCTTGCCAAGTAGTTGAGGATAGAACACTTACAGACGCGCCTTCGTCTATAATGGTGCTGGGTACAACCAGACCAAAATCCTGTACTGTTATCTCGAAAGGCACATAAGACGGAAGGCGGTATCCCGCAAATCGATTCCAATCAAAGGAAGCGACCAAACTACTCGGAGGAGCTACCATCGAACTGAGATGGTCTTCCCCTGGTGTTACGAAAGAAGAAGAAGCATCCTCCATGACCTCCATCTCGAAGGTGGGAGGGGAATCCTCTGGGACCTCCATTACGGGAAGCGGAGGAGCAGCGTCTTGAGGTATAGGGATAGAAGAATCTTTCTCCAAGTCCGAAAAATCTGAAGAAATAAGAAGAACCTGAGGGATGTGAGATCCACTCTCGACGGAAAAGACCTGGTGCACCGTAGAAGGGGCCAGCTCAACCGATCCCACGACCAATGGTTGGTCGGGGATGGACTCCTGAATTTGAATTTCCGAAGGAGCGGGATCAACCAAGGATGAATCTTGACCAATCGTAGGATCAGCAAGTGGAGGACTCAAAGAAAGCCGATTATAACCAGCTGGAAGGCATGGTGTAGAACCGGTCGAGTTGTCCAAAACTCTCTTGGCCTCATCCATATACGGACAAAGGTGAATGGCATGATGCCCTTCACACAACTTACAGGGATTGGTGAGCTTACCCTGCTTCTTAAGAGTTTTACCGGCACTAGCTGAAGACGTGCCCCCAACTTGACTCCCAGAAGCCAAAGACAACGACGGACGACCGTTGGACCATACTTCTAGCACCTTGGGAATACTAGGGCAATCTCGAAGGAGATGGTCTCCCGTGCACAACATGCAAGGGTATTTGAATTTCTGCGGAGGGTTGGAAGGTTTATCAATGGAAGGCTTCTTAGGCGCAATAGCCGCAGAGCTGGCCTCTCCTTTACCAGACTTCTTCTTCTTTGTCTTCTTCTTCTTCTTCTTAGCCACCTAGTTACTCGAATCCAGACTTTCACCAGGCGAAGTAGAAGAGGAGGACGCAGAAACAGGTGAAGAAGGGGAGAGGTCCACCTTGGAATCAACATGATGTTGTTCAGGCGGAGGAACTGATTTAACAGTAGCTGATACATTTGGGACCACAAAGGTTGAAAACAACCAAACAGGCAACCCAACAATTAACCCAGGAAGGGACAACGTTTCCATATAAGGAGCACCAACATTCCCAAAAAAAGGAAAAGGACCATGATTCCCATTGGAGGGGATTCCTTGGTTGGTGAACTCCGGAAAAGTTGCCATCAGAAACGATCTTCGGAAAAACACCCTAAGGAAACTAACTTTAACCAGGAATATTTCATGGGCAGTTAATTTTTATGACATTGAAACAAAACTCTACCGTTTCATATTTTAAGAGTCGAGAAACAGGCAAAAGGTGACTCTATCGCTTTCAGATTGGAAAGAAGCGTGAAAGGACAAGCGCTTGATGATCTTTTCAAATTTAAAGAGTCAGATAAGATCAAAATGACTGCTCAAGAATACTAGGCAAAGGGTGTACCAAATAACCATGAATTGCAATATACACCTTGGTTTCAAAATGAAAGAGAAATCAACCAAGGACTTAACGTACGTGCAGGCAATCTCCCCGAATGTTGTGTTGTGTATCATGGGTATAGGGCGGCAGACTCAGCTTCCTATGGATAAAGGATAGAAACCTAGTGGGGTCTCCCTTTATATACGCGACGGTACGGGGAGCACAAGTCCGTACTAGCGCTGTCTAAAGCCAAGAGGCGAACGACAGCTACTAGGTTTAACGATGCTGGAACACGTCTCTAGCTTAGACCTCTAAATATTTCGTTAATGTTTCAATGCTTTCTTAGGTTAATTGAATAAATTTTAAGGTTGATCTTCAATTATGTTTCAGTTTTCAGGCCCTATCGTATGTCATATGACAATCTCCTAAATGCAGCTATATGAGAAAAGAAATCTTTCAATTCGATGAATGCTATCTAGTTAAGGGAAGAGCTTCAAACAATGATGCAACAAACAACAACATTGTAAATGAAATTTTTCCAAACTAGATGACTTTCACTATCCAAAAGTAATTTCAAACATTCAACGATGCGAATAATGCAATGTAATCTATGCAAAATCCTCTTTTCGAAAACTATGCAATTGTAATCTATGCACAATTTCCTTTTCCTTTTCAAATGATAAGAATGCACTCAATGCATTTTTCGATGAAATGAGAATCTACTTAATGCATGCTTTTAATAAAAGAGAATGCAATCAAAGCAATTTCTAGTTTTCAATCATTAAACAATGTAATCTAAGTTCAATGATGGATCTCAAAAATAATTTCCAATGCAATGTGATCTAATGCATTTTAACAAAAAGAACACTTTGAGACGAAAACTAAATAAATGCAAATCTCTTAATGGAAGGATGAATGAAAAAATGATGTAATCAAACACTAAGAATGCAATCGTTGTTTCAAAACACTTTGTAACAAAATGCCTCAAAAGTTGACAAGACATATGAGGTCAAACACAAAGAGGACTTCCAAAGCATGAGATCAAAACAAGGCATTCATCCCCTTTTACATCAAACAATCATGGAGAGAAGACATTTCAAACAATGAGCAATGTAATCTATGCTCATACAGAGAAAATATCGGAAGGGAAAGACACATTGGTGAAGGATTTAGGGAAAAAATCTCAATTTTCACACACCCTGAAATTGGCACGACTTTGTAGGTGAAACTAGTGCCAACTGGCGTGACTTGCTCACTGACAACTAGCGCCAATGGCCAATTGGCGCGGGTTGCTAACTGACAACAAGCGCCAACGCCTGAAAATGAAAAAACAAAGAATTTCTCCCAACCAAGACTAGACTCACCACTTCAAGCAGAATCCAAAACAAACCCAGAAGCAAAGTACTGACCAAAAGAAGCTTCCGAACAAGGGTAAACCCTAGCACCTACAGAAGATGGCGCGACTGTCTGGCTGTAATCCGCGCCAGATGGCGCGAGTGATGAACTGGCAACCCGCGCCAATTGGCGCGACTGTCAGGGTGGAAACCGCGCCAATCAAGCCAACTATGAAAAGGTGAGAATTCGGAAAAGAAGAGGTCAGATCTGATCCTCTGGGGCTGAACCAAAAGCGAAACACAAAAAGAGCCAGCCAAAAGAGCCGATCAAGCAAGAAGATTCAAGAAAGAACCAAAAAGATGAGACAATACTCCAAGTGTTCAGTTCATAAACTAAACTGGAGATTGACTGAAGCAGCTTTGATCTACTTCGCAATTGCAGAGAAAAAGCGTTTCGAAGGCTATCTGGCCAACTTCAGGCTCCGTCTATAGCTCATAAAAAGAATGACAACAAGCTAACGATTTTCCCCAGCGGAGTCGCCAATTTTTTGTGGAGGTAAATCCCCTCTGCGGACAGAGGCGATCCCTACTAGCCCAGACCAAGTCTAGCAACAATCGTTCACGCTATAGTGCAGGTTCCTAATTGCAAATAAACCAACTAGCGATGAAGGCTTACTTGGAATCCAACGTTGTCACTCGTAGAGGAGGTAGCGCTCTCATTCCTTAGCTCTGGCAGATCACAATCCTCACGATCTCCATGATTGGACACCTGCACACGCAAGAAACAAAACAAATGCAAGCGTAAAATCCAGTGCATACAACTATATTTCAGTCAGAGAAGACATAAATCATGATCATTATCAAGAACAAGAGTGGAACCATAACCAATAGTTGCTTATCATTAATTAATCAAAGAAGAATACAACCATAGCTCTGACGCTGAATTCTCCTTCGGAGGGTTGTCAGCAGAACGTGTCTCGATAAAGCCTGTCAGGGATGGGAAAAACCTCTCTCTCCGGATGTGTCAACAATGATCTCCTTGCTTGGGTTTGGCCTTAAGGGAATGGATTAAATCTCTTGCAGCATTAGGCTCTTGGGAACTTGGAGACTAGCTTGCAAAGGAGATGAGCAAGCTTTTATAGATGGAGGAAGGGGAGTTGGGATCCCTATAATCATGGGATTGGCCCTATCATCAAGGAAGCTTCCATGAAAGGTGGCAAACCACTTCCTCTCTATGGAAATCCATAGCCAAACCTCCCAACTCAAGATAGATATCAGTTCCTGGATTAGTTAGGACGAAACTTCCGCCATTTATTTTTAAAAAACACTCCTTAAATTGGTTAGCACAAGTGCGACTCTGGGACAGAGCGCCAATTGGCGCAACCTCTTTGAAGGATTTTCCCCATTGGCGCGGGTACTGAGGGGGATGAAAGTACATGTTCAGGGGAATGCCATGAAATTATTTTCAAGTTATGTCACTGCTCACAGGTCACAAAATGAGCCCTCCAATGTGCGATACGGGGATTGCAGGGACGGTGACAAATTGTTGTGTAACACAACGTTAAACCAATTAGTCATGCAATATTGTTAACGTGGTTACTAATTGATATAATATATTTTGTACTAATCATGTTCAAATATTTTTTTTAAATTATTAGGATTCTAGTGATGGTGAGCGACCTACCTACCATATTTCATTGCACCCCACGAAAATGTAAAATCGAGAGAAGACTGAATTAAGAGAAAAAATCAGAGAGGAACGATACCAAGAATGGTTGAATCAACCACCGATTTAATTCCCTCTATGTCCAGATTCACCAATTAGGAATGACTACAACAATAATAATTCCTCACAAGCTGTCAATGGAGGCAATCAAATAGAGGTTGTTATGGATGATTACTTAAGGGATACGATTGCCATGGAGACAATGTTGTTAGATGCATTCCAAAACGATGATCGGCTAGGGGATGATGCTCATATCGCTAACACCTTTTTCGAAAGCCTTAAATTTGCTTCCACCACCCCTCTCTTTGGACCTGGAGGTCAGTGAAAGTCTACCCAATTGGGGACAACGATGTTACTGTACAACTTGAAAGCAAATTTTGGCTTGTCGAATGCATGTTTCTCAGAAATTTTGAGGTAAGTTACCATAAAGTCCTCCCTTATATAAATTTGAGAAATATAATCAGTACAATACAATGAAAATTACAAATGGTAAATTTTATGAACGTTAATAATATCAGCATTAATGTACATTTATTAATATATTTTTCCATGATCACCAACTACAAGTTATTTAAAGGTAAGGTTCTTCCGAGTGATAATGTCTTGCCTGGTAGCTGCGAAGAGTCAAAGAAATTGTTGAAAATGTTGGGTGTTGAGTGCATATCATACCATGCATGTCCAAATGATTGTATTCTATATAGAGGAGAATATGCAGACAAAGAGATATGTCTGAAATGTGGGCATGACAGGTATGATAAATAAAAAAATAAGGGTAAATCACGTATTGGTCCTCCTTTTAAGATATTGAGGCACGTGCCTATAATTCCAAGGATTCAAAGGCTCTTTCGTTGCAAAGAATTAGCTATGTTGCAGGGATGGCATACCTCACACAAAAGTGAGTTGGGAGTTATGCGAATCCCAACTGCTTCAATAGCCATGAAGCATGTAGAGGATACATGGCCCGAAAAATTCAAGGATGAAGTATGAAGTCTACAACTCAGAATAGCCATGGATGGTGTCAACGCATATTCCCTCTAGAACACCAACTATTCTATTTGGCCTGTAGTAGTGATCAATAACAATATCCCCCCATGGTTGTCCGTGAAGAATGAACATCTTATGTTGGCTCTCATAGTCCGTGGTAGAAGACAACTGAATAATATGGATGTCTACTTACAACCACTGGTAGATGAATTGAAGGAATTATGGGATGGGATAAATGTATATGATGTATCAGGACCCATCACAACAGAGAGAAGTTTTACGTTGTATGGAATATGTGCTTACACGACACATGATTATCCAGGCTTAGGATTTTTCTCTGGTAAATTACATGTTTAATTTATTGATTTTTTTATATACGTAACAATATTCTTTCACATATTAGTTATTTAATTCATTGTAATTGTTCTGATATTTATGATATTCTTTAACGTGCCATGCATATTAATTGTATACAATAATCTCGCAGGTATTTTAACAAAAGGGTATTTTGGATATAAATGTTGTGGACTTTCTCTGAAAGCTAGATGGTACAAGGACCTACGAAAGCCAATGTATGATTGCTCCAGGGTATTCCTCCCAGAAGAGCAGTATTCGCTTTCAATGGTAAATGAGAGAGAACCCAAAGGCCTCTAATAACGACACCATTTGAATGGTTTAGATCATATGAGAGAGAGAGAAGGAGAAGGGTTTCATAGAAATGTTCGATTCAAATGGGGAGCCTATGTTTGATGATCCAGAATTCTTCGACACCTATGTTGAGAAATTTCCCATTGGGATGAAAAGGAAATATATCTTTTATAACCTCCCATATTGGGAGCATCTTAAGATTAACCACTTATTAGATCCCATGCATATATTTAAAAATGTTTCTTCTTCTTTATGGAGGAACATATCATCGAAACAAAGTGACACATTGGTTGTTAGGAAATATTTTATTACTTCAAAACTAAAAAGAAACATTGGCCAATACGATTAGAAAGTAAAGGATTAGAGGCAAGCACTAGTCCCTCTAATTCATGGTATTTCAAAGCAGGTGATGTCCCATGGATTTAAAAAAAAGATGATCATTCTTTGGCAAAGGAAGCTATAATGGGTGTGAGGGGGCCATCTTCATACGTGTCTTCACTACGGCACTGCTTCACCGTGGATGACCATTTTTCGGGGTTGAAATCACTTGACCATTTGAATCTTCTAAGAGTACGTATAATGTCAAAAGCATGATTTTATTAGTTTTTATATTAATAAAATTTATCCCATGCAAGGATCATAAAACATAACTAATTTTGTATATTATTTCACGTGTTTATAACTTTGCAGTGTCATTATCCTTTGTTCGTGTGTGGGTGTGTGAAACATGAATTCCCTCAAGACCTAGGACGTGCCATATCTAAATTATTTTCATTTGTACGTTGGATCACGTCAAAGGAGATTCATGTGGCTAGCATTCCATGGTGGCGTCAAGAGATAGTTGCGATTGTTTGTATGTTTGAGAAGGAACCAGGGAAAATTTTAAGAACCCCCCTAAATTTATATGTATAATAAATGGGCGAATCCCCATGATACATAGGAAAAATGGAAGGTGATTTTATTGATAATATAATATGTATATATATATTTTTTTTGCGAATCTCTTACGAGATTATATTATCTTGTAAAATCATGGCGAATCACCAGTACAAATGGCGAATCACTAGCACAAAATGGTGAATTGTTGTCTAGTGGAGTTCGGGGTGTTGGTTCCAATGAAAATATGGTATTTGAACTAGGAGTTGAAGGAAGGAAACCACCAATATCAAGCATGGCACATGGTGACTTGTGAGGGAAGTAGTTCTCGTGCAGTTTGGAAAACAGGTTCTTCTAGTTCTGCTAAGTGCAGTGTTGTTGCTCATGCTACTACTAGCATTGATATTGAGGTTGGAGAGGAGTTTGAGGAGTCCTCAGAATCTGAGCCAAATGATATTTATGTAGCTCCTGGTGATGATCCCATGTGTAGTACTGGTGATGAGTTTGATTAGTGATCATGAAGGCAGTAGAATATTCAAATTTAAACAGACCCATTACATAAATTCCATGAAGAGAAAACTCTAGCAAAAATACTGTCATGCAAATCTAGATTCTACATCATTATTAGAACTCCCTGCATCTGAAAACTGTCACAGGTATCTCAGAGGTTTCCTTCACTTGACATTATTCCTTAGATATCACTACAAATTTTATCATTGTACAAAGGTTTTATCTAATATGTAGGCAACATAGGCTTCCTTATATGACTTCAAAAATAGTATCAATTGAAGCAATATATTTTCTGTTATGTTGAAAAAAGAAGCTTTGATGTTGTAAATTCATCCAATTGGGGCACAATTCGACTTGTCGACTTTGCCACCCACAACAAACTCAAATGGAGGAGCCTTAAAATAAATCCCATCAACCCACAACAAGATAATCACCTCCCTCCTTTGTAGTCCTCACACATAGAAGCAATAATTTACAGGTAGAGAGAAGTGCAACCTCAATATGCAGATTCATGAGATCTCGAGGAGACCCCTGAACTCCACCCATGAGACCCTTGCAATAGTGTCTTTGTCTAGGACCTTCAATCACAAAAGGCAACCTCCTTCCCACTGATCGAGGTCTCTACAAATAGAAAACTATATGCACAATATTAGATCTTCCAAAACATCAGATATTCCAATTTATCCTGTCCTCCATCAGGGTATTCTTCACTTGAGCTTCAGATGGTAGGAGAGATTCACCTATTAGAAATACAATTTTAGAGGCCAAAAATTTCTCCTTATTCTCCCTAATTAGTAGGTGATAGCTCCACCAAACATTGATCACTTTCTGCAGGCAACCTTCAATCAAGATATTTCTCTTGATTCTCAAGTTCTTGAGAGGGACCCCTTCTTCTCTTGGACTCTCAGCTTTGTAACATTTTATATCTTAGATGAGGAATTTGACCCTTTAGGTCTTGGACCTCAGAATAAAGATATTTCGTTACGGGAGTTGCACTCATGCTTCCACTACATACTATTTCTGATGTACCTTGCAGTCCATTCAACCTATTTGTTGTAATTTGATTCTTGAAGCTCTATGCTACATCCCTCCATCTGCAACTATCTAGGGAGATTTAGAAGATGCAACATAGAGCTAGAGGAAATGTTGGATTCCAACATGAGCATAAGACTATTAATCACATATTTACACTCCAGGCCATAATTGAGGAAGCCCAACTTGTTTTTGGAAATTTTACTGTTGTTTCGTAGACTTTCAAAAAGGGTTTTGACTCTGTACCCATAGAGGCTTTATTCCACATACTCAGAGATATTGGGATCTCAGAAACCCTTTTTTCAACCATTATGCATTTTATATGAGTCAATCCTTGGTCATCTATGCACCAACACACGGGCTATCATATTTTATCCTAAGTATGATTGGGGTAAAACAAGGTTGCCCCTTGTCCCCTACATTATTTGGATCTATATTGACAAGTTGGAGTCCTTGCATGAGCACATTCAAGATGGAAATGGTTTCCTTATACACCATGTCTTAATTTATATTTTGATGTTTGCAGATGATGTGGCCCTTCTAGTCTCACCCCCAGACAAATTTCAAGTACAACTCGATGCCCTGAACCTTTTATGTGATCTTTATCAGTTGACTGTCAACCTAGGTAAAAACCAAAGTCATCATCTTCATTGTGTTGAAGAAAATCACATACTTATCTAGGGGTACTATTCACAAGACCTCGCTTTAGTTTGAAACATGAACTTCAACCCTGACTCAACAAGGGCAATGGGTCCTTGCCACTTCTTGAGAGGTAGTGTTTCTCAAATATTTTTCAAGACATATCTACCAAGATGTCACTTATGCACACTTTGGCCCAACCCAAAGTTCTAAATGGTTCCAAGGTTGGGGATCTAGTTTACTAGAGTCTAATTGGTCTTCTACAAAGATAGTATAGATCATCCTCCTTTGTTGCATTATTCAATGAAAATAGAAAATTCCTAAACCCATCATCCTTATAGAGTTTGTAGCTCACCCCTTCCTACTTGAGACAATGTTTTGTCTTATCCCTCTTTTACACTATGCTAAAAAATCGGTTGATACAACAAAGGGGCATGATTTGTATCCATACTTGGCCTTTTTCTCATCAGAGTCCATTGCAACAACTACTCCTTCGGCTTGATCTCCTTGATTCAATAAGTATTATGATGGACCAACTTCCTCCATTCAAATATTCCCTATTTACACCCGACCATCTCTTACCAACCAAATAAAATATGAAAAAAATCATCCAAGAGGATATCTATAGGGTGTAAAAATTAAAATGTACAAAGTAACAAATTAAACGATGTAAAAATTTTAATCACACATGCTTCACTTTATAGGACAGTTTGAAGGCCTTAACCTATGAATGTTGTGTTGCTTAAGGTTTGATTAGAAGGACTGAAAAACAAATACAATCTCCATCATGTTCCAGCTTTGTGGCTATCACAAAATACTTTTCAAACATAAAATTACAACATACCATCACAAG
This sequence comes from Pinus albicaulis, assembly GCA_034641835.2. Taxonomy (NCBI): domain Eukaryota; kingdom Viridiplantae; phylum Streptophyta; class Pinopsida; order Pinales; family Pinaceae; genus Pinus; species Pinus albicaulis. The sequence goes on from CM076569.1 coordinate 974,343,892, forward strand.
GAGATTACTCACGATTTAACAGATCAGACTTGACATCCTATGTTAACAATTTCCTTTTACATAATGCCAGTCTTCTGTCCATTACTATAGCTGCCCAGATGTAGTAAGAGATTTTATATATACTTAAATATTAATAGAGACTAGAATAATTTGGTTTCCTTGTAGGGTAAGGAGGAATAGGAGTAAATACCTCATGCTCATTTCAACTTTACTGGGATTCAAAGGGGGTGACTATAGAGAGATAGGGTCTAAGAGGGTGGCTACAATTTTTTTTAAGTGTAATGAGATATAAAATTTAAGCTGCCTCAACTAACTCTCTATTGGTATGTGTATTTAGTCATCTGAAACAATTTTTTATAGACTATAAATTCTCCAAAAAATATGAGTGATTTTGAAGCCTGGAAGATGTTTGAAACAATAGAGTGTGAACTAGTAAAGCTAAAAACCTAGATAATATGAACTGAAGAAAGCAAAATTTTGTATTATAATAACCTCTCCATATAAAGGTTTTAATAGGATTATTGTTGGATGCATCCATCCTGACACTGAACAAAAATTCATTTTACAAATTGTCCTGACTTCCAACCTTAATCATTGACTCAGTTACTCTTGTTTATCTTTGTAAATATCTGAAATGTCTATGTTAAATTTTATTAAAATTCACATCAGTAATAAGCAATGTAAAAAAGGCAATGTTGTGCTAATTTGTAAGTCAATAATAAGAGAGAATCCAATGAAGAGTACATTGAGATCAACTTAAATTTGTATCACCAAACACATGTTTCTTTTAGGAGACATATGCATGTTTAGATACTTTTTTCATAAATTAAGGAAAATTCAACCTCATATAAACTATCCTGAGTCGTGAACATTGGTTGGTCTACATTCAACATTAGGCCAATAGGACGAGACCTGAACAATTCTCCCAGAATAAACTTGTCAGTTTTTCTGCTTGCCCAATTTACTAGGCATGACCCTTAAAGAGGCTAGAAATCTTGTTGATCTATATCAATCTTAAAATTTCCTCATCAAGATATCATTGCCACATGTTTTAAACTAATTAAAATGCCCACCAGTCATCAAATATTCTGGAGCAGCATAACCATATGTTCCCATAACTTGAGTTGAAACATGGGTGTTGTCTCCCTTAGGTCCATCTTTTACTAGTCCAAATTCAAACATCTTGGCATTGTATTCTTGAACCAAGTACATATCTCTCCATAAAGACTTAAGAGAATCCAAAGTGTAACACTGAGCCATCTCATAATTTTGAAGTTGTAGGTACAAACCGAATCCAGTATAATATTGGATGTTTTAAAATCCCAATAAATCACTGGTCTTTTAGCCCCTCCATGAAGAAATGCCAGATCTTTTGTTGCATCCAATGCAATTTTCATCCTAATAGACCAAGGGAGTGGCAGGGACCTTTCTGCATGCATAAGGGAAGTACCATTGGATATCAAAGATCCAAATATATGTTTCAAAATACAAATTTACAAATCGGGATTAAGACTCTGTAGAAGGACAAAGAATAATTATGTAGCTACTCATTGCCACAAAATGTAAAAACCCCATGACACTGATGCTCAAAAATGAGATTTAACAAAGGGAGGCACATATTTCCTTGTGTCCAACAGAAGTTGACAAATCCAGACTCAGGATCCCAAAATTCCATGAAAGAAAAATAGATCATAAAGTATTCAATAAAGCAACATAGAGTTTGTTTTTGGTAACATCATCAACATATAGTATGCTCTTCAACCAAGATGAATTAAAAATACCATATCAGCCAATGAATTTTTCTGCACAGAAATATTCTAAGAAGACATTTCAAAAAATCCTCACCAAAAATGGATTTTTTTTTTAGAAATATACCCCACCATCTAATCACAGAACAAAAAAAAACATTAAAATTTAATACCTAACAATATTGAGTGTTCCGTCAAATTTGAAAATCATACATGTTATGCTAATTCATTTGATGCCTTGGACGCAAAGACCAGCTCAAACCTTGAAAATTGCAATGGATATGAACCATGTATGCTTTCCTAAAATGTAAGGTGGAAAGCAGTATAAGATAATAAAACAAGAACTATTTTGTAGGTGTTCATACCATTGTAAATAAGTATAAAAGATTAGAAATAAACATAGAGTGTCAATATTGGTCACTAGCATATGGACCTTAGGATGGGGTAAATTATGCATTAAGATTGCAAACCCAAAAGGCCAATAACGGATTAAAACTTGAATTGTGATCAATGGACAACCAAGGTAACATATTTTCCCTCTTATCTTAACTTCATATCTTCCAATCTGAAGGTCTCAATCAAAGAAACACGTAACATTAAATGTCCACAAGTAAGTGAAATTAATAGATGGGATTGCTAAATACAAGCATACTAATAAAGGACGAGGTGCAACGGAGCTCTGGAAAAGGTTATGAAATGAAAGCAACCAAGGAGTAGGTACTGCACTCAAAATGGAAGAAATTCCTTTTTTATTAAATCACAGAGACGATTTGTATGGAATAGCTGCACGGTTTACTTCATTGTTTTTGCTGCTTGCATTTTAACTTTAGTATCAAAAAATATTAATGAACAATCCAGATCTCCTACCAAAAGAAATAGAAAACAAAACATACCCTAGTGTGTTTGATATATTGTGTATTTCAGGAAAATAATTCACAGTTCATGCCTGAAACCAAAACTTCAAATATGAGCATTTAATTTATTTTTAGAAAACAAAAACTAAAGCATACCAAGGCCACTCTAGATCAAAAAACCAAACTATAGTACAATCACAGCTCATACCTAATGCCAACTTTCAAAAAATGATGTGTTCATACCATGAAGATTATATCCATGTTACAAATTCTTCAGTATGCTCAAAGACCTATCATATGAAAGTGCATGCCAGTTCCCATCTATTGAGAAGTCACAAGATTAAAAGGTTACATAAAAAATTTATTGGTAACGTACTCATATTCTCAGGCATTGTACAAAATTGCAAATTTTGCATCCCCCTGAACTTATTAGATTTACATTTCTTGGAAATCAAAGAGACATTCCAGCTAGAATAACCTGTTATCTATGTCAAATGCCTAATATATGAAATATAAATAAAAAGCACTCAATAGAAACAAGAGAAAAAGGGAGGATCATGAACTATGACAATGTTCATAAATAAAGAGGGGATGCAAGAACTTGCAAATTTATTCTTACAGAAAAAGAATCAAACAAACTCAGTATTAATGATTACACTACTTGGGATTTACTATCACCTAACAAAGGTGTGAAAATTAATTTGCAGTTGCCTGTGGTTTTAGGTCTGGCCATTATTTTAATCAATATGAATTTTTAACTCTTAGTAGAGATAGTCACTATATCATGAAAAAGCACAACCATAAGAACATTGAAAATCATATAATAAGCATACAGATAGCTATTGCAAAAACAAAAGAAGGACAAGTCACTTTCACTTCCGAAACTTACAATTGAATTTTGCAATCGTGCAATGTACTCTCCATTGACAACATGCACAATAGCACATTATTTTGGCTTGAAAAAGATGATCTATAAATATACATATATAAAATAAATTTTAAAAGCGTAAAATATTTTTAATGCTATTTAAGGTGTTTTACCCACCAAAAGTGGGTGACCCCATACCACATAATGATGTGGGTCTAGGGTATAGGTGTCAATACAAAAATCAATGTCATGGCTTACTCATTAACATAATATCAAACTCTTATCAACTCTAACTGAGCTACTGGTTTAAACAGTGGCATGGACCTTGATCTAAGCACCTAATTTCTTTAGAAAAAACATAAGTGAAACAATGTAGAAAAGTTTAAGATTACAATTCTGAAAAGTGAAAATCCAAGACTACAAAGAAATCAACCAAAAATAAAATCCAGAGAGCCATAATAAACATAGTGCCATGACACCAAGACTTGTCCAAGACAATACCTCAAAAAAAATGCAATAACCAAGTTGTACAAAGAAAATTTGTAAAAAATACATACATGTAAAATTAAACCTAATGGAGAAAGGATATAAATTTGGAAGCACCGTACTCTACAAATTCTCTCATTTTACCTTCTTTTATCCTACGCTTGACATAAAAGTCAGATCCATTCAAATGTGGAAAAATTTCTGAATTCTTCACTACTTTGAAACTTGTAGTTGAGTGTCTTTATCATTTATGTTGAATGGGTAGATCTGGTCGTTGTTTTATCATTGTGACTTATGTAAATCAAATCCTTACACCAACAAATTGCATTTGATATAATCAAATGGAGCCTTTAAGTATCATTTTAAGTAATATGTTGTAGTATTCTGTAAGTGCCTACATACTTTTCTACTTCATTGCTTCTAGATACAGATCCTATGCTAAAAAATAATTAATATCATCCTATATTTTGTAAATATGAGTTCATGCCTCTGACATTCAAATAAAAGATTAAATTTGTGGATTCAGATGCCTCAGTTTCCAGCATTCAAGTAAACAAAATTCAGGTTCCTATGGTGATTATCTCAGTGGTTGTTTGGAGACAAATATAATATATATGTCTGAAAATTATGAATGGACCTAGACATATATGTCTTGACATATTGACAAACAACTTCACCAATATTATAAAAATCGTATTACATGACATTCTCAACAAACATATGTTCTTTAGGATGAATGTGGCAATATATTAAACATTCATTTGATCTCTTAGTGTATAATGATTGTAAGCATATATTCTGTCACTTAGAGGTGACAAACCTATTTGGTCTCTCAATAAAAATCTTGGCACACCTATAATATCTTCATGATGTAATGGGTGTGGTGTCTTTGTGACTATAGTGAATGTAACTCTTGGGACAAGATCTTTACCTTCTCTTAAACTGTCTTATAATGGAAGTATTAGAATGTGTATGAAGGACAAAACTCAGATTCATGTGATGAATATCTCGATGCCCATGAGATAAGCTTAATTTTTATATGATTCGACATTCATTATCAACACTTTTACATAAGTAGAATATTCAACATGCAGAGCTGACACTCCTGTGAAGAAGGGTTAACATAATAGTGGCATGTCATGGAATTTCAAGTTCTATGATGATAGACTCAACATCTTGAAGTGGTGATTCCATCACAACATTCAAGGCATAAAAATCCAAACCAACATAATAAGCACACAATCCAACTCGCACTTAAAATACATCAATGTTTAAGGTCCTAGAGGAGACTAAAAAACCCCCAAATAATATTCTTTAACAATATGGGTTGGAAGCATAAGAAGACCTTTCTTAGAGCGGGAAACCCTCCCCTATGTCATTGGCTTGAGAAATAATGCTCCTTTGTATCACTGTATTAAGAAACAATTCTCCTCTATGTCATTGCCTTGAGAAACAATACTCATGTGTGTTGCTAGATTGAGAAATGATGCTCCTTGTATCGCTAGGTTGAGGAAAAATGCTCCATTGTGCTTAGAATATACCTTAAGGGATCTCAAGGGACATAGAAACTTGGTATCATCTTGAGAAAGGTATATCAAGTTTTTCAGGGTGAATTCAGATATTTTTTGTTAGGTGGCACCCTATGGAAACAAGATACTAGGTGGAATAAAAGGGAATTGTAGTGGCTAATACAACAATTAGATATGCAATGGTAGGACCTATAAATATCTTAGTGTTTCCCATGAATATCTACCTCATCATTTGTGATTAGTGTTCCTTCATAGTATATATTTCTACCACAAGGGTGCCACTACTTAGAACTATGGAATGTTGAACTACATGAACTCCCGTTTACTGATCTTGGTTGAAACTTAAGGAAGGAACTAAAGGGCATAGATTGTAAAAAGGGATTACCTCTCCAGTTTAGAATCTGATGCTACTAGGATATAGATCTTTCATGAGAGTATCCATGAAAGAAGACTCGGCATGGAAGTTTGCTGCAAAGGGTAATTGAAGTCTAAAGAAGATGGATCCTCAATCAACTTTGGAATTAGTTCCAGACCCAGTATACTAGTCATCATCCAATTGTTACCAACAAAGACTGTCTATGTGATCCAAAATCTGGCCAAAAGCAACTTTGGAAGATGATGAATCCTATAGGGGTCACCCTTGGGGTGGGTAACATGCCCTTTGCGCTGATATATAATTATGAGACCGACTTTTTCTCTTGATCACTTATTTGATTAACAATTGCAACAAAATTCAAGGTTTGCAAGAAAACAAAAATCTACCATTTCTTGATAAAATACACTCCTACAACCATTTCTAACATGAAAGTGTTTGTGTTTATTTTGTAGCCCCAGTTGGAAAATGGAGACAAGGCTCAGTGATTCTCATTTTATATAGACAGTGTGGCATTTGTTTTAATCCACACCAGAGTTTTGGAGACAACTTAATCTCAGGAAGTTCTAATATATTTTGTCGAACTTGTTGGATGGTTTTTCTCTAGGAAAATTTGTAGTCTTACTGCCTCCTTCAGCTCTTGATCATCTAGGTGAGTAAGCTATAGTCCATTTGTTTTTCAATATAAATATTAAGTTCTTAAAATTTCAATTAAATGCTACTGTTAGTGGTAAGATCCTTTTACTCATTGGCATCTGACATATGCTCTGACATAAAACTTTTGATTATTAAGTGAGATTTTGCAGTTTTATGACCCAAGGACAAATAAGAGACCCTTGCAAATGATGAATTTTATGTAATAATTCACACTAGAAAATAGGTATGCTTCCGGCCCACCAAGAAAAACTTTGAAAGTCTCAAGATTTATCACAACCTAGACCAAAAAATGCGTAGAAATTTATGTGACAAATTTTTTAATTAAATTCCTTGGGTGAATCTGAAGGTTTAAGGTTTGGAATTTTCAATGAAAAATTTGTCAAACACTTTCAAGACTGTTGTATCTTACATTGGACTTTCAACATTAAAGGGAGAAATCATTCTTCAATTTAAATCAGCTACTAGTTATCAAACAGTGCCCAAGGCGCTCAAGAGAAGAAAAACTTAGCCCTTGCAGCCAGCCCTAAAATGATCACAATTTCTATTTAAAAATTTTATGAGATTATTATGGTGATTTCTTGTGATGAGTTAAGGCTCAAAAGATATCAACCTTCACACTTGCAAAGAGATGAGAAAAACTTTCTTTATTCTCAGTTCAACGAAGGAATTTCTTTACAAATTGGAATTCTGGGCTCAAAAAAGACAAATTAAAAACCCTGCATTGTTTCAAAATTTTAAAAGCGTAAAATATTTTTAATTATATTTAAGGTGTGTTACCCACCAAAAGTGGGTGACCCAATAGGAGAATTTTTCTCCTAGATCTCTCTTTAGCCGGAAGCCAAACTTGTCATGACAAAGTTTCTGCAATACATTGGACTTATTATATTTAAACGATAATAAGTTCCAGGTTTTGTCAAAGAAAGAAAATGACCCAAACTTGTTCAGGGTTTCTGAGGAGATCCAATTCTCATTTAAACTTAGTTCCATACCATACCACATAACGATGTGGGTCCAGGGTATAGGTGTCAATACACAAATCAATGTCATGGCTTCCTCATTAACATAATATAAAACTCTTATCAACTCTAATTGAGCTACTGGTTTAAATAGTGGCATGGACCTTGATCTAAGCACCTAATTTCTTTAGAAAAACATAAGTGAACCAATGTAGAAAAGTTTAATATTACAATTCTAAAAAGTGCAAATCCAAGACTGCAAAGAAATCAACCAAAAATAAAATCCAGAGATCCATAATAAACATAGTGCCACAACACCAAGACTTATCCAAGACAATACCTCAGAACAAATGCAATAACCAAGTTGTAAAAAGTACATATATGTAAAATTAACCTAAGGAAGAAAGGATATAAATTTGGAAGCAACGTACTCTACAAATTCTCTCATTTTACCTTCTTTTATCATACGCTTGACATAAAAGTCAGATCCATTCAAATGTGGCAAAAATTCTGAGATCTTCACTGCTTTGAAACTTGTAGTTGAGTGTCTTTATCATTTATGTTGAATGGGTAGAGCTGGTCATTGTTTTATCATTGTGACTTATGTAAATCAAATTATTACACCAACAAATTTCATTTGATATAATCAAATGGAGCCTTTAAGTATCATTTTAAGCAATACGTTCTAGTATCCTATAAGTGCCTACATACTTTTCTACTTCATTGCTTCTAGATACAGATCCTAAGCTCAAAAACAATTAATATCATCCTATATTTTGTAAATCTGAGTTCATGCCTCTGACATTCAAATAAAAAATTAAATTTGTGGATTCAGATGCCTCAGTTTCTAGCATTCAAGTAAACGAAATTCAGGTTCCTATGGTGATTATCTCACTGGTTGTTTGGCAATAGATCTAATATATATGTTTTAAAATTATGAATGGACCTAGACATTTATGTCTTGACATATTGACAAACAACTTCAACAATATTATAGAATTTGTATTACATGACATTCTCAACAAACATATGTTCTTTAGGATGAATGTGGCAATATATTAAACATTCATTTGATCTCTTAGTGTATAATGACTGTAAGCATATACTATATCACTTAGAGGTGACAAACCTATTTTGTCTCTCCATAAAAATCTTGGCACACCTATAATATCTTCATGATGTAATGGGTGTGGTGTCTTTGTGACTATAGTGAATGTAACTCTTGGGACAAGATCTTTACCTTCTCTCAAATTGTCTTATAATGGCAGTTTTAGAATGTGTATGAAGGGCAAAACTCAGATTCATGTTATGACTATCTCGATGCCCATGAGATATGCTCAATTTTTATATGATTCGACATTCATTATCAACACGTTTACATAAGTAGAATATTCAACATGCAGACCTGACACTCCTGTGAAGAAGGGTTAACATAATAGTGGCATACCCATGGCATTTCAAGTTCTATGATTATAGACTCAGTATCTTGAAGTGTTGATTCCATCACAACATTCAAGGCATAAAAATCCAAACCAACATAATAAGCACACAATCCAACTCGCACTTAAAATACATCAATGTTTAAGGTCCTAGAGGAAACTAAAACCCCCTAAAAAAATATTCTTTAACAATATGGTTTGGAAGCATAAGAATAGCTTTCCTAGAGCAGGAAATCCTCCCCTATGCCACTGGCTTGAGAAATAATGCTCCTTTGTATCATTGTATTAAGAATCAATGCTCCTCTATGTCACTGCCTTGAGAAACAATACTCATGTGTGTTTCTATATTGAGAAACAATGCTCCTTGTATCGCTAGGCTGAGGAAAAATGATCCATCGTGCTTATAATATACCTTAAGGGGTCTCAAGAGACATATAAACTTGGTATCATCTTGAGAAAGGTCAATCAAGTTTTTCAAGGTGAATTCAGATATATTTTTTTACGTGGCACCCTATGGAAACAAGATACTAGGTGTAATAAAAGGGGATTGTAGTGGCTAATACAAAAATTAGAGATGCAATGGTAGGACCTATAAATATCTTAGTGTTTCCAATGAATATCTACCTCATCATTTGTGATTAGTGTTCCTTCATGGTATATTATTTCTACCACAAGGGTACCACTACTTAGAACTATGGAAGGTTGAACTACATGAACTCTCGTTTACTGATCTTGGTTGAAACTTAAGGAAGGACCTAAAGGGCATAGATTGTAAAAAGGGATTACCTCTCCAGTTTAGAATCTGATGCTGCTAGGATATAGATCTTTCATGATAGTATCCATGAAAGAAGACTTTGCATGGAATTTTGTTGCAAAGGGTCATCAAAGTCTAAAGAAGATGGATCCTCAATCAACTTTGGAATTAGTTCCAGAATCAATATACTAGTCATCATCCAATTGTTACCAACAAAGACTGTCTATTTGATTCAAAATCTAGCCAAAATAAAATTTGGAAGATGATGAATCCTATAGGGGTCACCCTTGGGGTGGGTAGCATGTCCTTTGCTTTGATATATCATTATGAGATAGGATTTTTCTCTTGATCACTTATTTGATTAAAAATTGCAACAAAATTCAAGGTTTGCAACAAAACAAAAATCTACCATTTCTTGATAAAAGACACTCCTACAACCATTTCTAACATGAAAGTGTTTGTGTTTATTTTGCAGCCCCAGTTGGAAAATGGAGACAAAGCTTAGTGATTCTCATTTTATATAGATAGTGTGGCATTTGTTTTAATCCACACCAGATTTTTGGAGACAACTTAATCTCAGGAAGTTCTAATATATTTTGTCGAACTTGTTGGATGGTTTTTCTCTGGAAAAATTTGCAGTCTTACTACCTCCTTTAGCTCTTGATCATCTAGGTGAGTAAGCTATAGTCCATTTTTTTTGCAATATAAATATTAAGTTCTTAAAATTTCAATTGAATGCTACTATTAGTGGTAAGATCTTTTTACTCATTGGCATCTGAAATATGCTCTGACATAAGCATTTTGATTATTTAGTGATATTTTGCAGTCTTATGACCCAAGAACAAATAAGAGACCCTTGCAAATGATGTCTTTTCTGTAAGAATTCACACCAACAAACAGGTATGCTTTCGGCCCACCAAGAAAAACTTTGAAAGTCTCAAGATTTATCACAACCTGGACCAAAATATGCTTAGAAATTTATGACTCAAAATTTTTAATTAAATTTCTTGGGCGAATCTCAAGGTTTAAGGTTTAGAATTTTCAATGAAAAAATTGTCAAACACTCTAAAAAATGTTGTAGCTTACATCAGACTTTCAACATTAAAGGGAGAAATCATTCTTCAATTTAAATCAGCTACTAGTTATCAAACAGTGCCCAAGGCCCTCAAGAGAAGAAAAACTTAGCCCTTGTAGCCAACCCTAAAATGATCACAATTTTTATTTAAAAATTTTACGAGATTATTATGGTGATTTTTTGTGATGAGTTAAGGCTCAAAAGATATCAACCTTCACACTTGCAAAGAGATGAGAAAACCTTTCTTTGTTCTTAGTCCAACGAAGGAATTGCTTTACAAATTGAAATTCCAGGCTCAAAAAAGACAAATTAAAAACCCTGTATCGTTTCAAAATTTCGGTGAAATATTTCTTCCAACCTGTAGTGACCAAGATCAGCAAGAAACGAATTGATGCCCTAAGGGCTTGTGTCCAAGATGGAAGTAACTGAAACTTCATGCAAACATACCCAAATAAATTTTGGCAATTTTCAGAAGAGGTTGATGCTAAAACTTATTTCAAAACAAAGGCTAGAGACAGAAAATTTAAAACGAGTGAAATCCTTCTTCAAACCTTATGGCTATGAAAATACATCCAGAAATAACCAAATAAAAGTGGCTTGCTCTCAGAAGTTGATATACAGGGCCAGATCTTAAAAGGGTGAAATTTTATGATGAGTTTGCATTGAGAAATTCCTCCAAAGCTAATTATGTTCACAAATTTATTTTGTATCAAAAAATTTTCCTAAATAGATGAAAGATGTTCTATAGCTCACGGCTTATCCATAGAATAAAATGTGTGGCCTACAAGAAAATATGAGACCAAAAATCCAATGAAATTAAAGATAAAACTGATAATCAATTTCGTTCTCAATTTTCATGAAGAAGACAAGTCCAAACCCTCTTTAATTTTTATGAGAATCCCAACAAAACTAAGGTTAGGGAAATTTAAATTAAAAAAAAAATGAATGCAGCCTATCCCAAAAAAATTCATGAAAAAAATATTTTTGTCAACAAACAATGGTTTGGGAGCCTGTCAAGGCCTGTGGCATAACATAAAATCTGATGCGAATAGCCCTGTGGATGAAATAGTTTAGAGCTCACTTTCTTTCCGCGAAAAAGGAAGTAAGTCATATTGTCTACAATGCGAGCTCTGAGGTCACGAAGAAGATGTTCGTGGAATATGCATCTGTACCAAGAACAAATTTCATATTTGAAAGTTGGATCTTCTGAAACCTTGAACCTTGTTGCCCTCATTCGGCCTCCCTGCACATAATCCGGGCACATTTCATAATGCAAACCCTAGAACCTCCAACTTCCAAGCCCCAACCAGTAAAATGGGGGCGAATGTAACTCCAATCCACCTCCTAAAGAGTAAACTGTGGTGAATGCCATTCAAATCCGCTCCAAACCAGAAAATCGGGAGGCGAATCCATGGGTTTAATGTTTATGCACATTTTTTTTTTTGACATGCAGTTAATAATTAATTATTTTTAAAATAATTAAAGGGCTAACTATATAAAACTATAAAAAATAGTTTTATATAAAAAATTCGCTCGTCCAAAATCTAAAACCCTTTAAAATTCATCCTTGGGCTAAAATTCGCCCCTAAAATTTTCCCTGGAAGGAACTGCCGATGAGTTTCATGGACTTGCAGGTTCATCTTCTAATCCACCTAGTAGACAAGGTTGAATTAGTTGGGGTGGTTTCCTGTCATTGGATGTTCTTCTTAGAGAGGCACATGAAGAAATTGAAAGGTTTTGTTCGACAAAGGGAAAAACCCGAGGGGTCTATGGCAGAGGGGTACATATCGTATGAGTCTTTCTATTATGCAAGTGAGTACATCAAGCAGATCAACAATAGAACATGTGTGGTGATTTGGGACGATGAAAGGGATGAAGACAAAAGAGAAGGGGATTTGCTCCAAATGAGTGGAAAAAAGCGCTTGATAAAGAATAAACGACTTATAATTTTTCAAATTTACACAAATTAAATATTCATGTTGAACTTCGATATAATGTATATTTTGATCTCTATGTACTATATAATGTTGGTTTGATTTCATCAGCGAATGCATAAATTGAAGCAATCAATAAATTTTTTCTTTACAATTCTGAAGCGACACAATCGTGGGTCGCATTGTACGAACAAAAGAGGATGAAATGGGATAGTGACAGGAAAGAATTCAAACGGTTGAATGGTAGAAGTTTGCCTTATCCTGATCATTTAATTGAAAATATGCCAAAAATATGCCCCAACAATTAGGTTGCTGACCAAGTCAGAGAGAAATACAGTGCAACTAGCTGTTACTCGCGTGCTAAAGAGGATACGCTAAACGTAGGGATTGGGTGCAGCAACTCGGTAATAATCTATTTAATTTATATGTACATTTGAAACTTATAAGACATCTATGTTTCATATTTTAACTGTTGGGTTATTATAAGACACATGACACTATGATTTTCTTAACTTTTTATAATAGGTGCATTTGTTCCCATCTATGTGGGCATATGGACACCATTTTCACACAGAAAATGGCGATGCTGGAAAAATCACACAAGACCATGGAGTGAAAGTCAAGTTCGATCAATCTAGTCGTTCTAGCCACCGTGATCAAAACCTAGTATGAGGGACGTTAGGTTACGTCAGAAAGATACAAGAGATCATTGAAGTGGATTTCTCTTCTTTCCAATGTGTTATTTTTAGGTGCAAGTGGTGGGACACCTTTGATTGGAATAATGTAAAGGAAGATCGCGATAGTAGGTTGATATGTATCAACTCTAGAAAGATATGGGATGAAGCTAATGAGCCCTATGTTTTCCCCAAACACTACAACCAGATGTTTTTTTACCTAGATGTGTTGGATAGGGATTGGTGGTTTGTATTGAGACATGACCCTAGATCAAAACTTATGTTTGAGAACAATAGCGTTATCATGCCATGCGAGCTAGAAGATAATGAGGGCGATCATGAGAACCGAGAGTGATATGGTATATGTGTTATTTGATCATCAATATTTATACTTTTTAAGATAGGTTTTTCGAAACATTATAATACGTATTTTGAATTAATTGGTAATTTTCATTGTCTTAATGTTAAAATCAATATTTCACTTGATAATTTGCAATTATGTTCATCTAAAAAACAATGGCATACTATATAAAGTTCTTTTTTTTGTATGTAAGATCATAGTAAAATAATGATAATTCTTTAAAGCACATGGATTTATTTGCATTAGTTTCTAAACTTTATTATGTTACAGAAATTCATATTATTCTAGATTTATTATTTTACAATTATTTAAAATTTTACAAATTTAAAAATTTAAAATTTTTAATAAAATCATTTCACATTAATACAATTAAAATTTTACAAATATTTTACATACAATTAGAATTAGAATTAGAATTAGAATTACAATTTTACAATTTCACATACAATTACAATTAAAATTACAATTACAATTTTAGAATTTTACATACAATTACAATTACAATTACAATTACAATTACAATTTTAGAATTTTATATATATACAATTACAATTTTACAAATTTAAAATTTACAATTACAATTAAAATTTTACAAATTTACATATATACCATTACAATTACAATTTTATAATTTTACATACAATTAGAATTACAATTACGTCAATTTTGCAATTTTACATATATACAATTACAATTAAAATTACAATTACAATCATTTCACAATAAATTAAATATTACAATTAAAATTAAAATTTTACAAGTATTTTACATATAACAATTACAATTAATACAAACACAATTACAATTTTAGAATTTTACATACAATTAGAATTACAAATATTACAATTTTACAATATCATGATCATTTAATATTAAATTAATTAATAAACATCACGATAATGATAACCATTGTACAAACATCATATTTGACTAAAAAACACATTCAAATTCACTAAAATCATCGTGATCATGATCATCTAACAAAACACAATTAGCATTATATAACATCATCACAACACAAACATCAAATATACATCTCATATGAAATAACTACTATCACGTACACATCTATCTGCAAGTTGCACATTAAATGAACATATCTAACATGACCTAACAATATACACATCATGATGATCACCAACATGTAAATTTAGTACAACTGCAACATGAACATAATATATATATATAATGTCAAAAATATACAACTATAATATAAATGTCATCTATCAGCTAGTGGTACATCATCAATAGTAGTACTAGTCGATGTATGCTCAGTCAATGGTGCAACCTCGACATGATGATCAGGATCAACTGTTGACTGCTCATCGTGATGACTGGACATGGTTGATGGTCTAGCCTACTCATGATCATCCTTATGACTGGACATGATCGATGGTCCAGCCTGCTCTCCATGATGATTGTTGCTCGATGCTAGTGGAGGCTGCTCATCTGGCGCGACACGAGGTGAACGATGATCACTCCCATGATCGTGATCATCAGATGATGCGTCGACACTGCTCGCAGATTGTTGATCACGTGTTGCATCTCAACCACGCCTATAACATGCAAGGGTAATCCTAAGCCACGTAACTAAGGTTGTTTCTCCTACGACATGCCGCATCAGGCTGTACATGTCATGTGGCATGCCTCTCAACATATGGACTAGCCTACCATCGGCCTGTATGTCTCTCATAGTAGTGGGCTTGACTTCTTCCTCAACAATCAGTGCACAGATTTGGTCGCCCAACTCCATCCTCAATCTACTATCAATCCTACTGCATCTAGCAAAAGGCGTACCGGCGCACCAGAAGGAGAAGTTCTCTCTACACCAGCCTCCTGATGATCCTCGGCATCTGGCATATCCTGATCATCATCAGGATCCACACCTGGATCATGTGGTGGTGCTGGCATGTCCTTGCCATCAAAAGACCCAATGTCTGCAAAATATATAGAAGTACAGAACAATAATTAGACAATTTCATTACACAATTTAATAAAGACAAATTAAAGAACATGTTATAATAAATTTAAATAAAACAGTAATATTACCTCTATTATCTAGCGGCTCGTCATCTGTGAAGAGGATGTTGGCACACCCTTGCCAATCCAAACCAGCATAAGGACAGGGGACCATAACGAAGGGATGCTCATCAACGCTCGCTAGCAACTCTAGTGCATCAAGTGATATGCTCACAGAAAACTCAGTCTCGCCCCTCTTGGGCATCATCTATCCCCACATGTGCATCCGTGCCTCCAACATTAGCCTACGAGGCTGCCGAAAAAAAGTAGGCCTCGTCTCTGGAAGCCTCTCAAAAAATAAACAAAAAATCTCTAAAGCAAAAAGGAAGTTGACCCTCACTTGTGCATGAGCACGACATCTATCTAAGGCTATACAGAACTGTCGCAAAGAAATGGTAGACCACCTGAAAAGTCGTGGCTCCTGTACTAAAGAATCAACATAATATAGAAGCGGGCAACTAATGCGTTGCCCGTCACTGGTGTTTTGTGAAATGGTCAAAATCAAAAGTGAGAGGCACCTCACCTCCTCACCACCAAATGTAGCAATATGTAACTGACCTCCAGAGACTCGAAAATATGAAGGAGACAATATATCTGTGCTAATGTATCTGTGGGAGTACACCAACTGACTCCCTGTTGCATAGCCAACTGGAACCTCTAGGAATGAGGGAAAACCCACCCCTCTCCTCGATAGCCCTGTAATGAAATATATGTCCTCCTCAGTGGGTGCGTACCACTAGTTAGAACCAACTCGGAAAGCCTGTAGATGGGCATTCCAGCTATGGATAAGATGTCTAAAAAACAAACCATGGCCCTTTAGCGAAGTATCCTCCTCATAGAACTTGAGGAGGCCTACCTGCCTTAGGAGCCCTTGGGTAGCTATTGTAATAGGGCAAGGGTACGCATCTCTCTCCCTCTCTCATGCCTCCCACAGGCGAACCATGTTATACTGGTCCGCATGTTGTTGTTGTTGTTCCCTCTCTTCTCTCCTTTCACGTCTCTGAATGATTGACATATTAAATACAATTTTTTTTATTAAATGAGACATGTATTTAGGAATATACTTACATAAATTTTTTTGGAAAAAAAAGCAGTTGATGCGCCACGAAGAATAGACATGCACTGGTACCGGTGCGTATTTTTTTGTCACGCACTAGCGGTGGTGCACCAGAAAATATTCAGCGTACTTGCGACGGTGCACCTGAAAATTTTCAGCACACCGCCCTCTTGGCATTCTTCTTAAGTCAACGGTGCAGTGGTATAATAGACTGCACCGTTGACTATGGACGGTGTGATGACTAAACTCTACGCCCCGAAGTGTATAGTTTGGTCAGCGCATCGACCTCCTGACATCATTACATAGTCAACGGTGTGGTATTTTACTTGGGCGCACCGTTGACCCTGTCAAAATGCGGAATGTGGTGCGCTGACAAAAATACCTACCCTGGGGTGAGTATTTAGGTCAACGCACCACATTGCTGCTATTCCAAATGGTCAATGGTGCGACCGGGTAACTGACTGCACCACACTTTTTTTTTAATTTTAAAATAACATGGCGCGCCTTTCGGTACCACCCCGAAACTGGTGTGGATAACATTAGCACCAGTTGCAGTGCGGCCTATTAATTTACAAGTAGCATCGTGAACCAGTGCGAGTCAAACGACTCGAGTGCACCGCGCAACAAGTTTTTTTATTTTTTCTTTTAAATGGTTAATTTTAAGGTGATTTGAAATTCTAATCCGCTAAAAGGATTAATTATGGAAAAATAGAAAAATACCTGTACATTTGGCTGTTGAGGAGGTATATTGGCTGTAGAATTTGAAAAAGAAAATTTTCCCACTGTTTTGCAAAATTCAAGCTGGAGATTGGCGGGCAATGCACAGCAGCAGTGCATGCAATGGGTGCAATGGGAGCATCGATGTCAGGGGGGGTCAGACAAGGATAAATTGCATAGGTGCTTAAGAGCTCTGGAGCATTGAAAAAAGTGGAAAATACGATTTTTTGGCCGTACTTTTTTTTTATTTATTTAACCCTGTTCTGGTGCGCGAGGTTTAATAGGCGCACCAGTGCAATTTCTTAAGACCGCACCGGGCTGTTTCTATTTTGGCGCGAGGTTTTAGGATGCACCGGTGCGGAATATTTGTAAAACACCAATGCACTACAGTAATAAGACACATCGGGCGAGTGTGTACGGAGTGCACGGTGTCCAATGTGCCAATGTTTTGTGCGGACCAGTGCTTTCTCTTTTTGAATGCATTGGTGCGGTTTAGGATGATAAGCGCACCAAAAAAAAAACATCCGCAAAAAATTCCACCCGCCAACCTCCTCTAGTAACCTCTGCTAGAAACAAATGTCTAGGGTATTTTTATAAGGGGTTCCTCAAAAACATATAATAAAGGGTCTTTTCCTTGTAGTGTGAAGAGGCATGGCCGAGGGATGAAATTCATAAGATCTATGTGGAAGACTTACCATTCAATAATTTTTTTGAAGAAGACACGGACTTCCAGGCTGTTGCTTCACTTCTCTCAAAATAATATGATGCTATGGTTAATGCAGATAATTTCTTGTGTCAGCCTAGCGTTGAGTAGAATGATGAAATCACCATGAGACACTTCCAGGTGCTGCAACAAAACACTACTACATGTGATGGTAAATACAACTACAACTAGTGAATGGATTGTTGTGAACTTATGTGTGCCCATAGCATATGTACCATTTCCATATAGATCTCATTCTTCATCCACTATGAGATCAAAGTGCACAAGGTAAGTTAATGATAATTCAAATATCATTCACTAGGTTTTTGGAATTCATATCTCTTCACATCATTCACTTACTACATACATAATTAGGATCTTAAACATAAATCATCACACTAATATCTGCATACTATAGACAATCCTAAAAGCACAAATCATTGTATACATGTCTAGATTCAAAGTAGTCTCACTATCATCATTTATGTGTCACAAATGTTATGCTAGCTAATAAAAGTGTAAGGGATAGAGTCTCAAACTTTGTCACGAATCTAAAATACAGCCAAGAAAAATGATCCATACAACCTCATCCATATTCAACTATATAAAGAAAATACAATCGCTAATGATAATTCAAGCAACCAAGACCCAACTCATCAAATATCAACATTACATTATGATATCTACATATAGATCTCTACATCAAATACTCATCATTAGATAAACAAGGGCATATCAAAGGTATCACTATGGTATATGAATATTGGGAGAAGAGTCACAAAAATAATTTCCACATATTGATGACCCCTGCAAACATAAGATGAGTCATGGTATCTGAACATATATACCATGTACAATCATATAGATCTGTGTAATCTAATCATTGTACTGCAATATCAATGCAAGCCTTTGTCTCTTTAGTCAATAAATCATCCTTGCATCCTAACATTAGATAAGAAGAAAGTAATCAAACCAAGTGAGATTTATATTACTGATATACAAAAGAATATTTGAAAAAAAATCACAATCATGCATTGATCAGCAAACGAAACCGTCCACCCTCTCTATCATGTATCTCTACATACAACCTTCAACAATTTTTAAATAAACCAAAAATACAAGTCACTACTGCGATGGTATCAATGCACCCTCTACATACACATTAGATCTTTGAAAACGATGTGATATGAGAAAGTGAGGAAAAAAACATAAGCTCGTTGTTTAAGAGACTGAGCTATTTCAGCAAATGCTACTATATATATCTGCTCCCTATATCCTCTATTACACCTGCATTCAAGAATTTAGATCATAGATATCAATGCTTGATCACCTTCATGTGCCCTTGCCCAAACCTGTGCAAGGCAAAGGTAAGAAATTCAAAGAGATGCACTTTTCAAATGTATTATATCGATCTCATTTTATAGCACTTAATCCCATGAATACCTTAGGAAAAAAACCAATGCTCTCGAAATACCACATGCAAAATAACTAATGTATTTAATGTTGGTATTATTGACCATGTCAATAAAACCCCACACAAACAATTCCATTGACCACCTCTCCCAGTTGCTCCACAATTTCGTTAATTTCACTGACTTTCGACTTAAAACCATTGTAAACTTTGCCTTCACCTTGCTTGTCCTCAATATGGTACCATTGAAGCATAAGAAACCACAATGAAAGAGTAGGCTCAATAGTATGCTATGTTCATGGTGAGATGAACTTACCAAATCTTTTATTCCTAGAGTGTACTATTGTACCTTTAAGAGAAATTACTAATCATAATAAGATCAATTACTACTAATAATAATATGAATAAAAATCAATAAAAATATAAATTTATCTCTTTTTTTTTACGAAATATTATATTTAGTTCTAGCTAAAAAAATCAATGAAAATGAAATAATATAATATAAAGCATGAATTAATTTGAAAATCAAATAAGCAATTTAAATTATAAATATAATTTTTAGTGCTATATATATATATATATATATATATATATATATATATATATATATATATATATATATATATATATATATATATATATATGTTATAAAACTATAAGAAAATTGTTATATATGAGAGAATTAATTAATTAAAATTAAAGAAAAATACTAATGAGATAAGGTGAAAGTTTCGTGCACATAATCAATATTATTACGTTGTTAATATGAAATTAATCTTACAGGCCCTTTAAAACAAAACATTTTTAATCAACTCATAATATGTCTAACTGACAATGTATCTTATCTATAATAATTTATCTAAATACTAGTTCAATGGACAGTTGAACAATAATTATCCACAAAACTCAATCGATTATTTTTCAGATCAAGCATAAAATGAAAATTCTGCTGAGCACTATTGTCGATGATAGTTAGATGGCTTGGTTAGGGGATCTGTGCAGAGAAACAACTGCGATATTATTTCCAACTGGATGGAAAATATTTTTCCCCAGAATGTCAAGCTTCTCCCTCCTCATAAATGGAAATCCAAATTGGGAAACTTACGTGTATCTCTCTTAGCACCTGAAATGTTAAAACATGGGATACCAAGGTTACCCATGGTCGTTAGGCCATGCACCGTAGGATATGTCACATGCGACATAAAATCCTTATGGGCATGATTGGAAAGTACAACCATGGTAGTGCCACTATCATTAATAGTTCCTCCTGTATGAATTGCAAACACTCCGGGATGAATTGGAAAAATTTGACCACCAAGCCTGGTTCCCGTCACATCTAGATAATATGAGATATTTGAAGCTATGAAAGGCTATGGACCACATTTTTTCCCTAGAGAGATGCAGTACCTAAGAGAATTGAGTTGTCATGTTCATAATCAAATAAAGCGACGCAGTAAGAAAACGTGTAACCTATCCTAGGGGCTAATTGAAAAACCAATGAATATGAACAACTATCAAGCCCTATCAATCCATTAAAAGGAAACTGTGATACTCCATTTAGGGTTTGTGATAGGGAGCACCTGAATGAAAAATCCTATCCCTTAAAAGGAAATTGTGATACCCTATTTAGAATCTAGAGCACCCAAATGAAAAATCCTTGAAAAATTTCATGCCCAGTGCAAGAGTTTGCAGAGAAAGGTTATCCACCACCATCAAACAAGAGGAAATTGATTTGTCCAAATATCTGGACTTCTATCTACACTGAGAAGAGGATGAGACATTCTTGCATGGAGAACTTTCGACTTCAATTCATATGCATCTACTGTTGGTCACTTTGATTGTTTATTAATTTAAACAATTCAAGTGCTACATAAATTGTCAACCCAGGGAAGTCTATTTATTTCAAAGGAAATCACACACTTTATATGCTCAATCTCAAAAGAAAATAAATGTTGTAGTAAGAATCACACTAATCACACCTTGCTTTAACAAACTGAAGTCTACTTGAGTTACAGCAGAGAAAATCCTTCTATTGCAAAATTTCATTAAAAGAATCTTGGATTACATTAAAAAGATAATGAAAGGAAATCAATCTGCAGAAAGGAAGATCAATTATACTATAACAGAGAACAGGACCCTATTCCCCAAGTAGGAATTTTCAACACCTGTTTTTTGATTACCAAGCTTTCACACACTCATTCCATAAACAAGATTGCTAAATAAAATAACTCACAGCTTCTCAAGAATGAATTGTATGAAATCAATGCAGCAAGTAATGAAAACAGAGCTTTAGCAATAAACAACAGAATTCCAATACTGCATAAATAAATTCAGCAAACAGGGTTTAATCAAGGCATGAATAAAATGAACAGTTAACAAACTACAGGAACAAATGGGTGAATCTTGTGAAGAAGGCGGGCCCTTTCCTTCTCACAAGATTCCTCAGAAGAAGGAATTAAATTGAAGTGCTCAAAACAAACTTTTATTCATCTGTTGAAAGCAACATATTACAAAAGAGTCACGCTCCTTCTCTATTCAGAAATGAACCTCCTGTAGTCTCTAACTATCCTCTAATGCTGATGTCTCCTCTTTTTAAAGAGGAGACATCTATTACAATTGATTTACATCATAGAAATTCTATTTTTAACCCAATCTGATCTTCTGTTCTGAAATAGGGCCTTTTTGTTCTTACATAGAAAAATGTTGTTACGATGGTTACGATGGTACTGGCTTCAAAGTGGCCCGTGTAACAACTTCCTTTACTTGTCTTTCTCTTTGCCATCATACTTGAAATGCTGCTTCAAAATCACAAATCACGGGTTGTTTCAGCAACAGGATTTGCGTACCATGTTGACTGTTTCAGCAACGTAATCTTCAGATAGTCATAATAGATTATCTGCAATCTTCAAACTGTCTTAGCAACTATATATCTTCGATTAATGATTAAATATAAAAGTAATGTAGAATTATATGCAAAACAAATTAAACATATAGTAAAGAGAAGAATATTATATACCTTTGGGAAAAATGGATGAAAGTGATAGTGTAAGATTTAAATATAGACTGAAAAAGAGTGGAATGATAACAAAATGTATAGTCAAAATGATACATTGTGAGGTCCTAACATCCCCCCCAACTGAAAGGGTTGCATGTCCTCAGGAAAATTTAGTCTGAGTCAGAGTCCGGATACTAGCTTTTAGCATGCAAATTACTTAGGCAATAGCTATGGAAGGTGCTATCTGTTAAAGCTGGCAATCCTTGCACATTTTGCATTCTCTGCCACACTGCTGCTTCATCCTTGTTAGCCAATCTGTAATGAGCATGATATTGTTCTGCTGGCATCCATAAAATAGGAAAGTGAAAATGGTACCCTATCCAGTTTTCAGCACATTGTTGAACACATCTGATGTAGTTAGGTACTCTAGACAATGCAGTTTCAAGGTTTGTAGGGCTAAAAGGATTATACTCCTGTCTCTCCTTAGAGGATTGTTGCCTCAACATGTTGTTTTCTCTTAGAGCAGTAGTTTCTTTGGCCCTGATGAATTGGTGACAATCTTGGAGTACTGAAGCCTGCAATTGTTGTATATGTTCAATCATCCTTGGCTTCTGCAAAAACTGATGATATTCTGCCACGAAAATGGCAAGGTTCTGAGGTTCTGGCCTTATCCAAAGAAGGTGGTTGTCTTCATTGTGCCTAGTTGCAAGAAAAGTTGTTTTCCATGTAATCTTATTAGCAAGAAAGGAAGAAAATTCCCTGATCTGAATATCACCAACAAGAGGGTTGAGATTAATCTGTCTATTTTCAGGCATAGCTTCATTATGAAGGTAAAAATCACATAATAGGTGCTGATCACTGGTGGAAGCTTCTACAAATTTTTCGACAAACTTTTCAGCTGTAAGCACCTCGTGAGGTCTTCGGTCTTTGACTGCTTTCAACTGAAAATAAACAAGACGTTCTGAAAGAAACAAAGAATAGTTCAGAGATGGTTTCATGGTGGCCAATAACTTTTGTACCAGTTGAAACATTAGGAGTAGTTTGTCTTTTAGTTCTTTATTATCTTTCTTGTAAACTCTAAATTGCTGGAGTGTCTGCTCCCAGTTCTCCCAATTAGAATAGACATGATTCTGCCAAACCAATTTGTGTTGATGTAAAGTTTTATCTTGGACAATAGCATATTGTTTCCTCCACTTGTTCATTATTTCCATCTCTTTCCATGGTTCAGTTTGTGTTCTGGCATTGTAAGTGGTGGGCTGAGGCATAGTCTGAGTAGCAGAATCAGTTACAGTAGGGCAGGATACTTGTACCTTGATTTCTTTTTCTAAATTTTTTGAAGGCCCTACTAGTTCTTGTGTAACAGTAGGGCATTCTTCTTTGACTGCAGATGATGTGGATGCTCTGGGCATTGGAACTTGAACTATCTTATATCCTGCGTGCTGATAGATATTTCCACATTGATGGCACATATATTCTTTATATGGATCGTTCTCTGTATTTTTATCTTCCATGGATGCTATATGGGCCAGGGTATAAGGCCAGGGTAAAAAAATTTATCTCCTTGTCAAAGGCTTCCCTTGCCATTACCAATTCTCTCTTGTAAGCTTCTAATTCTGACTTTAAAAACTCATTTTCCTATAAAAGGGAGGCCATGGTAACTGGGCCTTGTGTATCAGTTGCTTTCTCTGAAGTTGATTGTTGTGTTTCATCTGTAGCTGGTTCTTGTGTGACAGCTAGAGTTGTTTTCTTCGTGGTAGCTACTGGATGAATAGCATCTTGGATGTCTAGTTTTTGCACATCAGCGACTGGTTCTTGTGTTTCAGCTGCTCAGTGAGTAGCTGGTTCTTATGGAGCAGCTACTGACTGAGTAGCTGGTTCTTGTGGAGCAGCTACTGGTTCTGTAGAAAATGATGTCATATTACCCTGGGCATCTGGTTCTTTTGCTTCATTGCCACAAGATGAGACGGGTAATAATTCCAGGGTTTGGATGGGTGGTGATGAATGGAGTTTTAACAAAATGGCTGTGGGATCAGGAGTAATAGGAATGGTTTCTGATTCAATAATCTTCTTCATTCGTCTCCTAGGTAGGAAAGCAAAAAAGCAGTAGTTTTATTTTTCTTTTTATGAGAAGATTTTTCCCTAGGAGAAGGGCTATCAGAGGAGGTAGCTATTTTAGTTACAGCCCTTGTTTTTCTTTTTGATACAGAGGCGGTTATAATTCGCTTTTTTCTTTTACGAATAGGGGAAGATGGTGGTGTTTTGGCCTGAGAATCATCACTGGGAATGTGGACAGTAGGATGAGATGACTCTGCTAAGTGAGCTGGACTTGAGGACAGGTTAACTAGATTAGCTGGTTCTGAGGATGGAATCAATGGAGGGTCAGGGATATTCTCCGATTGTTGCTCGTAGGAACTTTCAGGGATTTCTTGGGGGTTTTCAACAGCTTCTTGGGGAATTTCGGCAGCTTGCTCAGGAGGTAAAGGTAAATTGTTTAGAGGAGGGTTTTGTTGAGCAAAACCCCTCTGAATCAGTAGCTGATAAAGGCGATGATGGGTGAGGGAAAGGAGTGGAAATTTTACCCATCTACAATAATATGACATATTTCTAATACATCCAATAAAATAGTAAGGAATGTTTATTAGTCTACCATGTTGTAAGTGACTCATTAAGATGAAGTCGTGCTGATAGACTACTTGATAGTGACTTTCACAAGTTAAATAATGTTTGAAAAATTCAGCAACCTTCGGCCATGGAGGAGGCAATGAGTGAAGTCCCACGCCACGGCCTTTAATCTCGACGTGTTCTCCTGGGAGAAGGAAGTCCTGTTGTGCATTTAGAATAATTTTCTTGCGATTAAACCACCGAGCACCAGTGACTGGAAAACCTGAGACTTGTGCTATATCATCCTCTGAAACCGGAATACGGACTCCCTGGATAGTAGAATGGTCCTCCTGAAGATTTTGTGCAAATTCCAGGACCTGCTGTGGGTCGAACTCTTGAAGTCTCTCAAAATATCCCACCCAACCTGCCTGTTGGAAAATCTGATACGCATCTGGAAACAATTCAAGCAGAGCTATTAAGCCGAGCTCATGTATGATGGTCGGTCCTCCCATAGTTACTAGCTTAGGTAAAATGCAGAGGCAAAGAGAAGAGTTACCGGACTTCGAACAGAGTAAACTTTGAAAATGAGAAAATGGAGTATCGGTGAAGGAAAGAAGTAATGAGTATGAAGAACGACGGTAATTGGCATGTTGTGAAATGATGGCATATACTTTCGAAATTCCCCCCCATCTATGGTGAAATGATGTTTTTGAGTGTGTGGAGATTGTAGTCACGATGAACAAAATCTTCTCTTTAAACTATCGTTTAATTGTATTACATAAAATTCACATACCTTATATTTACCTTTGCTTTGTAATTCGAAAAATATAGTGCTTGTTTATAATAGCTCAATAATCATGGAAGAACTTTAGAACTCTTCGAAACATAAGGGAGATCATATTAGAGTCTGCTTGATCATAAGAAAGAGGCAGTGAATGGACAGTATTGACACAAGGAGTATGAAAAGTGAAAATGGAGGGCTGAAAGAGTTGCATAGTCATGTTTTTGGAGAAAGAAATGGTGTTTCAACAACGGAAAAATGAATGACATACTGCTGAAAGTGGTGTTTCAACAATGGAAAAATAGGGAGAATGTTGCTAAGAAGTGATGATTTAGTAGTGGGAAAATGGGGGAAATATTTTCTGAGAAATGGTATTTCAGCAGTGATAAATAGGGAAAATATTTGCTGGAGAATGGTGTTTCAACAATGGGTAAAATGGGAAAAATAGTAAAAATGATATGAAAGGAAAAAGGAATGAAGGGAATGAGTGATGAAATGTTACAGGTTTATTAGTTTAAGAAATCTAATCTAATACTAAAAATATAGTGCAGAAAACAATTAAATGCAGTGAGAAGCAGAAGAATCCCCTAGAAAAAGATAATGTGCATCTGCCATGTAAGTGGCCTTAAAATCTTATTTAGAAATAGGGCGCTGGTACAAACGAAGCCGATGACCATTTACTAGTAGTGGTGTTTTAGAGTCATCAATTGTTAAAATCCTTACTGTTCCATTGGGAAAAACAACATCTACTTCATAGGGTCCCAGCCATCTTGTATGTAGCTTCCCTTGAAAGTTTTCAAATCGAGAATCACACAATAAAGCCCAATTACCTTTTTGGAACTTCTTGTGCTTGATGATTTTATCATGCCACTTTGTTCTTTGTTGTTGGATCATAGTTGTCTGATGAATGGCATCTAATCTTTTTTCATCCAGTTCAAGAAGCTGCTGCAACCTAGCTGTCTGCACATCAGTCAAATCAAGGTTAACAACTAAAGCAGTCCTTAAATTTTTAATTTCAAATTCCACAGGAAAAACAACACTTTTACCATAAACCAATTCATAGGGAGAAAATCTTGTAGTATTTCTCCAGGTAGTTCTGTAAGCCCATATTGCTTCAGGGAGCTTTTGAGACCAATCCTTCCGGTTATCCTTCACTGTTTTAGTTAGAATGGCTTCTATTACTTTATTTGTACTTTCCACCTGCCCATTGGCTTGGGGGTGGTATGGTGTAGTCATTCTATGATAAATATGATATTTCTGAAGGGTAGCTTTGAAACCATGAGAATTGAAAGGAGGTCCTCCATCTGTAACTAGCTCTCTAGGGATTCCAAATCTAACAAATATTTCTTCAAATAGGAAAGCTAGGACAACTTCTTTATTAGCTCTAAGAAGTGCTTTGGCCTCCACCCATTTAGTCATATAATCTGTACAGACTAATATATAAAATATTTGGTTGGATGGAGGATTAATGGGTCCTATAAAATCTAAGGCCCATCTTTCAAATGGTTCAAGTATTACCTGGGGGTTCAATGGAATTTCATCTCTATGATTAGGTTGACCCATTCTCTGATAGTTATCACAAGCCCGAACATATTTCTTTGCATCCTTAAATAGTGAGGGCCAATAATAACCCATCCTAAGAATTTTGTGTGTCGTTCTTTTATCAGCAAAATGCCCTCCACAAGGGCCATCATGACAAGCTTTTAGTATATTATACACCTCATCCTCTCTAATGCATCTCCAGATTTCATGATCAAGTCCTGTGTAGAAAAGACACCCACTTATCCAGCTATACCGAGCACTTTGTTGAATCATTTTTCTCTTCTCTCGATGTGACAGGTGTGATGGTAACTTTCCTGCAACCAAATAATTGGCAATGTTTGCATACCATGGTGAGTGAGTATATACTGCAAATAAATACTCATCAGGAAAGGAATCATCTACTAGAATATTATTATCAGTTTTTAATCGTGAAAGGAAATCAGCAACAACATTTTCTTTAACTGGTCGATCTACAATTGTAATGTCAAACTCTTGTAGTAACAATAACCATCTGGTAACTCGAGCATTTGTGACAGACTTGTTCATTAAATACTTAATAGCTGAATGATCAGTATGGAAAAAAGCAGAGTAACCAATAATGTAATGTCGAAATTTATTAATGGCATAAATTACTGCTAAAAATTCCTTTTCGGTAACTATATAATTAAGCTCAGGAGGGGTAATATTCTTACTGATAAAGTAGATAGCATAAGGAATTTGGTTTTCCTCTTGTCCCAAGACAGCTCCAATTGTAGTATCTGAAGCATCAAAAGATATATGAAAGGGAAGTGCCCAATCAGGTCCTCTCAAAATTGGAGCTATAGATAAATGATGCTTTAGTTCTACAAAGGCTTCCTGGCAAAGATTAGTCCACTTAAATTCATCATTTTTTATAAGTAACACAAATAAAGGAGAAGTTATTTTGGAAATTTTTTTAATAAATCTCCTGTAATATCCAGCATGTCCTAGAAAACTTCTCACATCAGTTTGTGTTTTAGGAACAGGAAGATTTTGAATGACTTGTATTTTAGATGGATCTACTTGAATTCCTTGAGATGAGATAAAATGTCCAAGCACTACTCCTTCACTCATCATCATATGACATTTTTCAGTGCTTAAGGAGAGGTGAGCTTGTATACAATGTTTGAGTACCTTCTCAATATTATGTAATGCATCTTCGAAAGACGCACCATAAGGGGTAAATTCATCCATAAATATTTCCATGGAGTCATTCAGCATATCAGAAAATATTCCTATAACTTCCATTTGAAAAGTTGTTGGTGCATTACATAGTCCGAATGGAAGAACTCTATAGGAAAAATTTCCCCAAGGGCTAGTAAAAGTGGTCTTATCTTGGTCTTGAGGTGCAATTCTGATTTGATTATACCCACTAAATCCATCTAAAAAGGAAAATATTTTCTTCCCTGACAAACTATCCAACACCTGATCAATGAACAGTAAAGGAAATTGATCCTTTTGAGTGGCTTTATTTAAGGCTCTATAATCTACACACACTCTCCATTTCTCATTTTTCTTCGGAAATATTACCAATGGGGAATTTCCTCAGATATTGGGTATATAAATCCTACGTTAAGAAATTTCTAAAGTTCCTCTTTAACAATTTCTCTTAAATTAGGGTTCATTCATCTTTGGGGTTGACAGACTCGTCGAAAACCTTCCTTAATATAAATCTGATGAGTACATAATTCAAGAGAGATTCCCTTCATATATGTGTAGTCCCATGTGAATGCTTCCTTATTTTCAAGCAGTAACTTCATTAACTACTGTGTTTCAGCAACTGTCAGATAAGGATTTATGTTCAGTGTTTTGCCAAGTTTGATTTCTACTATTATGCTTTTAGAAGAAATGGTGGTTGATGTTTGAGTTAGATCTTCATATTTAAGCTTTTCCTGGGTATCTGTTTCCAAAAGTGTAGCAATTTGATTATGTATTTCAAAAGTCAAGGAGGAGGGTTCATAAATGAAATTGTTAATTACTTCATCCTTAGTGGTATCTTTAAGATTTAAAGCTTGTCTGGTAGTAAAAATGGGTTGAATAGCATTATCATCATAGTCCATCCATATAGAATTCTCATTATTAATCATGGGTGTAGCATGAGGGTAGAGAGTAAGCTATTTAGTTTGATATCCATTGGAAATTTTCATTGAACCAGATCTGCAGCTGATAAAGGCATCGACTGTGGCTAGCCAAGGCCTTCCCAGAATTAGAGGATGTCCCCCCCAACTTTGTTTTAGTTTGTAACACCACAAAGTCAACTGGGTAAGTCCAGGACTCAAATGAGATGACTAAGTCTTCAACAACTCCTTTTGATTTGATTGTAGAATGGCCAGCTAACTCTAGAATGGTTGGTGTATCTTTGATTGTGTTCTTTAGTTGTAACAATTGTGAATTTTCGAGAGTCATAATGTTTATAGTAGCACCTAAATCTACCAGAACTTGAGGGATTATTGTTTTACCAATTTGGACTGTCACAGTAGGATGGCTAGGATCACCATATTTAACTAGAGGATTTTTACCGGACATTAATGCAGATAGATCACCCATAACATGAAATGTAAGGGGGTCTTTAAATAGCTTTCCTACCAGGTTTCTTAACACAAATATCTCTCATGGTTCTGGCATAAATTGGTACATCTCTTAGTTCCTGTAAAAGTGGAATTTTAACATACAGATTCTGCAATTCCCCTAAAAGATTAAAAGCAGGTGGCTCAGGTGTTCTAGTTAAAACTAAACGCTCAAGGAATGGTGGTTCTGCTGTTTCATCACTCTTATTAGAGGTTGGTTGTACCTATTTATGTGAATCATGTTTCTTAGTTTCTTCTTTATCAAAATCGGAAGAGGTAACATCATCAATTATGGGTTCAACTATTTTCCCAGATCTTAAATGAATGTCATTACATTGTGCAGGGAAAATAGGAAATGTAGGCTGGTTCTGAATATCAATAACATGCACAACTTTATTATTGGGGTTAGATTTGGTTGTACAGGTAGCTAGGGTCTCATTTGATTATTTGGTGGAGCACCTGATGGTAGAGGAAGTGGTTGTTGAAATTGAGGAAATTGATTTGGAAATGGGAATTGTTGGCCCCTCCAATTTTAATTCCATTGATTAAAATAAGATGGTTGCTGTGGAGGCCAAGGAGTCCACATTGCAGGATCTACAAAGGGAGGGTTTGTTTGTTGCATGGGTGGGTAATTCATTTGATTAAAGGGTGGGTATTGCATTTGGTTGAAGGGAGGGTAACTTGTTTGACTAAAAGAAGGATAATTGCTCCAACGATTAGAAGATGTAAATGGCATATTAGAGTTAATACCTTGTCCTCGTGGTTGCCATTGTCTTCTCTATGTCAACAGATATACTGCTTCAGCTTCTTCTTCAGTTGGTTGCAATGCTGCCTTTATTCCTGGTAAAGAAGGGCATTGTTGTGTTTCATGATCTTTCTCACAAAGGGTGCAAATTGGTATCTTTTCCAATGGGCATTCCCTTAGTGGGTGTTTATCTCTGCATTTGGGGCAAAAGACAGCCAAAGCTTCTTCTGCTTTGGCCTGTTTATTTTTAACTTGCAAGGTGTCAATCTGTGAAGCAAAAGAACTTAACATTTCAGTTTTAAATTCTTCAAGTAAATTACCTATTTCATCTCTTGTTGCTCCTCCACTGGCTGATTTCTGAACTCTTGAATATGTGGCATCTCTGCTATTTGACCTGTTCCTTGCAGCTCCTTTTGAACATCTTTTATAGAGGTCAACAATTTCATCATATGATTCTTTAGATATATCCCCTTTACCTAGCATGTTTAGCATGTCTAAACAATCATCCCTCACCCCTTTCAGTAATATTGTTTTAAGAATATCCTTACTTACATCGGGATGATTGGATCTCTGCAGATTGTACTGTAGTCTTTCGACACAGTCCTCCAAATTCTCATCCTCCTTTTGTACCATCTTGAATAGTTCCTCCCTCTTTTCTCTTGTCCAGCAGTAGTCTTGATATTTAAGCATAAATTTATGTTTCATCTGTTCCCATGTTGTGATTACATGGCCTCCAAGACTCATGAACCACCTTAGTGCATTTCCTTTTAGTGTTGTTGGAAACATCTTCAACTTTTGAGCATTAGTAACATAATCATAACTTTTTCATAATATATCAAATTCAAAAAGAAATTCATTAGGATCTTCAGAAGATAAACCATGGGAGTTGGGTAAGGTTGACAGTGGGATATTCTTCATGGGAGTTGCTCCTCTAGGGAGATCACTAATAGGAAATCCCAAGGTAGAGAGAGAATTCTCATATTTTCCCTCTCCTTCAGGATCTACTTGTCCTCCACCAAAGAATCCTTCATTGTTTCCTTCCATTGTTTGATCTCCTACTGCACTTGCTCGATCCTCAAGGTTCTCTACTGGCTCCTCAATGTTTTCCACTGGTTTTTCAACGTTCCCTGCTGATTCCTCAACATTCTCTACTAGTTCTTCAGTGCTTTCTTCTGGTTCTTCAATACTGTCTACTGGTTCTTCAACACTTGCTGTTGGTTCCTCAACTTTTTCAGGGCTCACAACTTCTTCTGTTTCATAATTTGATTGAGGGGAGCATTGAGGCTTTGGCCTTCAAGAGCTTAATCTTTGAGAAGATTCAAATTTTGATACAATCTCGTCAATAAAAGTCTTTCTTCCTCCCCTTCCTTTGCCCTTGCCACCTATAGGGTTAGTTTTCTTATGGGTTTCGCGTCCTGTCATACAATCTGCACATCTGGAAGAAAAACATCAATGCTTTTGAAATCTATAATTGCCTTCCCCGGCAATGACGCCAAAATTTTCGTCACTTTGATTGTTTATTAATTTAAACAATTCAAGTGCTACATAAATTGTCAACCCAGGGAAGTCTGTTTATTTCAAAGGCAATCCACACACTGTATATACTCAATCTAAAAAGCAAATAAATGTTGTAGTAAGAATCACACTAATCACACCTTGCTTTAACAAACTGAAGTCTACTTGAGTTACAACAGAGACAATCCTTCTATTGCAGACTTTCATTAAAATAATCCTGGATTACATTAAAAAGATAATGAAAGGAAATCAATCTGCAAAAAGGAAGATCAATTATACTATAACATAGAACAGGACTCTATTCCCCAAGTAGGAATCTTCAACACCTGTTTTATAATTACCAAGCTTTCACACACCCATTCCATAAACAATATTGCTAAATAAAATAACTCACAACTTCTCAAGAATGAATTGTATGAAATCAATGCAACAAGTAATGAAAACAGAGCTTTAGCAATAAACAACAGAATTCAAATACTGCATAAATAACTTCAGAAAACAGGGTTTAATCAAGGCATGAATAAAATGAACATTTAACAAACTACAGGAACATATGGGTGAATCTTGTGAAGAAGGCAGGCCCTTTCCTTCTCAAAAGATTCCCCAGAAGAAGGAATTAAATTGAAGTGCTCAAAACAAACTTTTATTCATCTGTTGAAAGCAACATATTACAAAAGATTCACGCTCCTTCTCTGTTCAGAAATGAACCTCCCGTAGTCTCTAACTATCCTCTAATGCTGATGTCTCCTATTTTTAAAGAGGAGACATCTATTACAATTGATTTACATCATAGAATTCTATTTTTAACGTAATCTGATCTTTTGTTCTGAAATAGGGCCTTTCTGTTCTTCCATAGAAAAATGTTGTTACAATGGTTACGATGGTACTGGCTTCACATTGGCCCATGTAACATCTTCCTTTACTTGTCTTTCTCGTTGTCGTCATACTTGAAATGCTGCTTCAAAATCACAAATCACGGGTTGTTTCAGCAACGAGAATTGCATACCTTGTTGACTGTAGCAGCATCGCAATCTTCAGACAGTCATAATAGATTATTTGTGATCTTCAAACTGTCTCAGCAACTATATACCTTCGATTAATGATTAAATATAAAAGTAATGTATAATTATATGCAAAACAAATTAAAAATATAGTAAAGAGAAGAATATTATATACCTTTGGGAAAAATGGACGAAAGTGATAGTGTAAGATTTAAATATAGACCGAAAAAGAGTGGAATGATAACAAAATGTATAGTCAAAATGATACATTATGAGGTCCTAACATCTACTACAGGGCAGGAGTTTGAATGTGTGCGATAGTTTTTCTTCAAAACTTGTATTACTCAG
This sequence comes from Pinus albicaulis, assembly GCA_034641835.2. Taxonomy (NCBI): domain Eukaryota; kingdom Viridiplantae; phylum Streptophyta; class Pinopsida; order Pinales; family Pinaceae; genus Pinus; species Pinus albicaulis. The sequence goes on from CM076569.1 coordinate 974,377,620, forward strand.
GATTGTATTGTATAGTTTTTAACTAAATATAAAAGAAAAATTAAAGAAAATGTAACATGTTTGGAATGAAATAAACGTAATTTAAATTCAACATGTTCAATTCTTCAAGCATGATTGTGATTTGTCTTTCTTCCTTGAATTTGTCACATGCCAGGCCTTTACTGTTGCAAACTGAAGCAAGAGCATCAGACCATAGTTCAAATTCAATGTTGTGAAGGGATGAGTGCATATCACCATTGGAGTTTATTATGTTTATGTTTAAGACTTCACAAGTTAAACCAAATAAATTTCAAAGCAAAGACCACGTGTCGTCAGAGGTCCGGGCATACCGCACTTCGCAAGTGATACGATATGGATGCTAATGGCATAGACTTAAGTTTTGAAAATGGCGATCTGCGATGGATTAAGTTCCGTGACATGTGAAAAGGGAACAACAAGAGATGGATGGATGAGCACATATTTCCATCAGATTTTATTATTTTTAAGTTTAAGACTTTGCAAGTTAAACCAAATAACTTGTGATGCGAAGACCACATGTCGTCAAGGTCCGGGTGCATACCACACTTCACACGCAATACGATATAGTTGAAAATGAGGTAGACTTAAGCTTTGAAAGTGGCAATCTACGATGGATTAAGTTCCGTGACATGCGAAAAGGGAACATCGAGATATGGAAGGATGAGCGCATATCGGCATCGGAGTTTATTATGTTTATGTTTAAGACCTCGTAAGTTAAACCAAATAACTTGCAATGTGAAGACCACGTGTTGTCGAAGGTCTGGGTGCATACTGCACTTCGCAGGTGATACGATATAGCTGCTAATGGTGTAGACTTAAGTTTTGAAAATGGCGATCTGCAATGGATTAAGTTCTACGACATGCGAAAAGGGATTTCGTCTGATTTGCGATAAGATGTGGGAAGTGCGATGTGGTGATGCGATATCGCCATCGCAACTTCGCATCAGCACCTTTATTATTTACGGTAAAGGGAAACCTGCAATATTGTTTTGGAAGCCAATTGCGATCGGGTTAAAAACTGCTAAAGTCGTTAAGTTGCAACCCGCCATTGAGAGGGAGGTATTATGTGGGCCATATCCAACAAGTCAACGGTTTCCATGGGTATTTTGTGTAATATTCAGTGTTATATGTTAACTACAATTTCGTGCTGCATCACAAACTATTTACGAGTTTTCATCTACGATTTGGTTTTTATTTCACTGATCTCATGGATCTTCTTAATAATATTGTGCCATTATTTTATGGAAATTCACAACCAGTCTTTACTCTAACTGGCATTCCTTCCCATTACTGGAAACTAACTTTGCAATAGTGTACTGTTGTCATTTCTCCAATTTTGACATATTTTTCATATTAGTTTTGTTGAATAGAAACCAAATCCCCTGATCCACTGTATTGTGCCTTTATCGTCTTGCTCCAATTTTACCAATTATCATAAGGTAGAATTGCCTCATATTTTATTGCATTGTCTCAACTATGATCTCTGTATGTAAATGGAGGGAAATCACATATCAGAATTATAATATATCCTTCTCTATCTCTTATTTAATAATCTCGAAATTAACACAACAAAGTTGTACAAAAAATGTCATATTTGGTGGTTGCAACTACATCTTTCCATTCCTTCAATCTGAGCCTCAAGCAAATGGCTTGGTTGGCATGGAGTTTGGTGTGGATTTTGGGCCAGAACTTCCTTCCACTCTGTTGTGGAGGTAAATCCCCTCTGCGGACAGAGGCGATTGCTACTAGCCCAGACCAGGTCTAGCAACAATCGTTCACACTATAGTGCAGGTTCCTAATTGCAAATAAACCAACTAGCGATGAAGGCTTACCTGGAATCCAACTCTATCACTTGTAGAGAAAGTAGCGCTCCCGTTCCTTAGCTCCAGCAGATCACAATCCTCACGATCTCCGTGATCGGACACCTGCACACGCAAGAAACAAAACAAACGCAAGCGTAAAATCCAGTATATGCAACTATATGTCAGTCAGAGAAGACATAACTCATCATCATAATCAACAACAGGAGTGGAACCATAACCAATAGTCTCTTATCATTAATCAATCAAAGAAGAATAAAACCATAGCTCTGACGTTGAATTCTCCTTCGGAGGGTCGCTAGCGGAACACGTCTCGAAAAAGCCTGTCGGGGATTGGACAAGCCTCTCTCTTCGGATGTCTCGACAATAATCTCCTTGCTTGGATTTGGCCTTAAGGGAATGAATCAAGGCTCTTGCAGCATAAGGCTCTGATGGATCTTGGGAACTTGGAGACTCGCTATTCAGCCATTCAGCCCCTTCATCAATGGAAGATGGCTATATTTATAGAGGAGAGGAGGAGGTTGCGATCCCTACAATAGTGGAAGGGAGGAATTATCCTTTGGGAGGTTCCCCATATGGTGGAAACAAGAGGCCAAAGGAGGAAGGTCGTGGTTATTCAGTCGAAACCACTCTTGATGACTCATCCACGAAGTTGTTGTAATCAAAACTTCGCCTCTTTTTTTAAAAAACTTTCCAAAAGCAGATTGGCACGGGTGCTTAACTGGGACAGAGAGCCAATTGGCGTGAGCTTAGTGTTAATTTTCCTTATTGGCGCGAGTACATAACGAGCTACCAGCGCCAAGGCAAAAACAGGTGTTTTTAGGGGTCTGCTTAGGAAATGATCAACAGAAGGAATGTTGTCCTCATGGAAAGGGATGCAATGATGGTATTTGCAAGGCATGACACTGCTTATTGGTCACAGAAACTACCCTCCAATGGGTGAGATGGGGATTGCAGGGACGGTGACAAATTACTGTGTAACAGATGCCCCCTAAAGCATGAGGCCCGAAAGAGAGAGAGGGGTGAAATGCTTTACGAGAACGTGTCCAACTTGAAAACACCACTGTCGGAAAACCTGCGTAAAGAAATACAACTAATATCTCAGATACATGATATATATGTGGTATGGGTGCAACCATCCATAACAGAGTATGCAACAATCTAGATCCAAGGTATGGACGCAGCCATCCAGTGAGGATAGACTCAGGTATGGTCGCAGCCATCCAATCAATGAGTCATGTAACTAATCATAAGAATCCACAAAATCGCAGCCTGGATTATAACAGAAAGGAATCTAGGGTCTTGTGCTCCATCTCGACCCGAAAAAAGTACAAGCTCAAGCATGCAAATATGTGAGTTGAAGTCGAACATGCAAGAACATCGCCTGATTACCAGCCAATGATGAAAGTTGTTAACAGACGCGAGAGGTACCACCAATAATGACAATGGTCCTCAAGGTACTATAGGTACAATCCACGGTGTGTGAATCAATGAGCTGGCGTCGAACACCCGTAGAATCACTCGATCGGAGGCCAATGATGAAAACCTCACGCCGAATGCGAAGAGCCTGCCATTGAGGCATGCAGGCTCCAAGGTACCAGAAGGGAGTCTCTAGATCAGCTTCCTGGATAATGAGCTGAAGTTGACAAGAAGTGACCTTGATCGAAGGTGGGCCATAGTGTTTCCCAAATCATCGACACGAGATAGAGGAACATAATGTTTTTGTGAATCATGATCAGATGAGAATCAGAGGAAGGTTGGTACTTGCAGAGGTCAACTTCTCTTGAACATATAAACGGCACGACAGTGAGTTTGATAGTATTTGACATCAACGGATCAGAGGTCATGGCGACGAGGAAAAGAGTAGATGAGAGGTCAAAAAGGATCGCCCAAACCCACGGAGGCAAGTGAAAAAATGAGATGAGATGTCCCCAACCCGACACGAATGCAGAGAAGTGCCATGTTCAAGAGCGACATACTGCCGACACGACAATGATTCTGGTTCCATTTTTTCCCCCACCATTTCTGGCGAGTACCTCTTTATTTTTACACAAGCTCTAAGAGGATACCATATGCTTGTCATATAAGTCCGTCCTTCGGACGAATCCATCCTAGTACATTTAACGAGCCCTAGGAAGGAGGAACTTGGATACCGTCATTACGACTGAATCCAATTTCATCAGGGTTTAACGAGTCTGACAAAGGGAGAACTCGGCGTCTTTTCATGTTTAGAGAGTTTGAAAAGACAACAGAAAAGTAAACTCCAATGGTCCCTTTTTGTAAATAGTTTCTCAGACCCGAAAAGGTAGAAAACTTTGTCTGAGAAAACCTCCTAGTCGCAATAGGCTAGGGTATTCCTTTTTCGTAAGTAATCTATCCCAGCCTGAAAAAGGGGTAAACGTATACTGGGTAGATGTCGTTTCGTAACCACTTTAACGAGATCAAAATGACAAGTAACTCTGAAATCTTTTCAGGTTTAGAGAGTCAGAAAAGAGCTGAAAGATGACTCCTCCTAGAGGAACGAGTGGTATAAAGGGTAGCAATTGGTTCCGGTAATGGTGGAACTGCTCAAAACAACTAAAGGTCGAGAGGCTGGCTAACAAGACCACTCATTGCAACGGTTCCTCAGGAACGGGTAAAAAAATCAAGTGAAGGCATATGATCGGCCAAGCAGATAATGATGATGTAGTGAGAAAACCAAGGCTCATCTGGCAAAAACAGGTTGATAAAATGGCAATCACAAGAGGTAAAATGGGAATGGTTTCATTTTTACACAAGCTTGAAATGGAAATAAACTATGCTTGAAGTTGGTTTCATTTTTACACAAGCTTGAAACAAAGATAAACTATGCTTGAAAAAGTAAGCATGCCCCCAGCATGGTGACTCAATTCGAGGTACATGCGCCCCAAGCTTCAATCCATATGAAAGGCAGATGGAGTGAAGGTTCAAATTACGAGATCTAAGAAAGACTCGACTGGGATTTTACGAGATCTGATCAAAGACTCGAATTGAACAAGAACATGTTTCATTATTTTAGCGAGGTTGACACATTAAAAGAACTATCCTCAGATGACCTTGTTTCATGGTTTAAGGAGATTGGCACAAGACAAGGAACTCTGCTTCGAAGAGCTTGTTTCAAGAAAAACGAACTCTGCTCCAACCAGACCCAGTTTAATTTTTTAAGGAGCTTGACACAGGAAAAGAACCATGCTCCAACCAACTTGTTTCATTTTTTAAGGAGCTTGACACAAGAAAACGAACTGTGCTCCAACAACCTTGCTTCCTTTTTTAAGGAGCTTGACACAAGACAAGGAACTCTGCTCCGACCGACTTCATCATAATGAAAAAGAAGTGATCGCTTCCAACAGTTCCACTCCCAATGGAAGGAAAACATCCTAGAAGTCAGGACCCAATGCCCCGAGCACCTGATGCATAATGGCACTATCACTGGGTACAGGCACGGGGTAGGTAGCCACATATTTGACCTGTGGGGGGGCAGATACAACGGGTGGATAAAAACTATAAAGGGATGATGGCGGGCCAGCTGCCACATCAGGACCAAAGAACGAAAGCTGATCAATGGTCACGATCCGTCCTTCATGCGGAAATCAGACCACACGAAAAATGGAGGAGACAAGCGCTCCCATGGCATAGGTGTAATCGCGCCCCAAGAGTAGATTGAAATCCAAGGGGCCTGGAACAACCATCACGTTCATATGGACAGTTTTACCTCCCAAAGTAACAGGTAACCTTGGAAGGATCCCTAACGGTTGACTCGTTCTTCTGTTAAATGCCAACAGATTCTGCGTAACAGGCGCATGCGGCGGTGAGACAAAAGCTTGCCAAGTAGTTGAGGATAGAACACTAACAGACGCGCCTTCGTCTATAATGGTGTTGGGTACGACCAGACCAAAAGCCTGTATTGTGATCTCGAAAGGCACATAAGACGAAAGGCGGTATCTTGTAAATCGATTCCAATCAAAGGAAGCGACCAAAATACTCGGAGGGGCTACCATCGAACTGAGATGGTCTTCCCCTGGTGTTATGGAAGAAGAAAGAGCATCCTCCACTACCTCCATCTCGAAGGCAGGAGGAGTATCCTCCGAGACCTCCATCACAGGAGGCGGAGGAGCAGCTTCTTGAGATGTAGGGACAGGAGAATGTTTCTCCAAGTCCAAAGAATCTGAAGAAACCAGAAGGACATGGGGGGTGTGAGATCCACTCTCTACGGAAAATACCTGGTGCACCATAGGCGAGTCCAGCTCAATTGATCCCATGACCAATCGTTGGTCAGGGATGGATTCCTGAATTTGAATTTTCGGGGGAGCGGGATCGACCGAGGATGACTCTTGACCAATCATGAAATCCGCTGGTGGAGGACTCGAAGAAAGCTGTTTATAACCAGCCGGGAGGCGTGGTGTAGAAACATTTGAGTTTCCCAAAACTCTCTTGGCTTCATCCATATATGGACAAAGGTGAATGGCATGGTGCCCTTCACACAACTTACAGGGATTGGTAATCTTACCCTGCTTCTTAGGAGCCTTACCAGCACTAGCTGAAGACGTGCCCCCAACCTGACTCCCGGAAGCCAAAGGCAACGGTGGACGACCATTGGACCATTCTTCAAGCACCTTGGGAATGCCAGGGCAATCTCGAAGAAGATGATCTCCTGTGCACAACATGCAAGGGAACTTGACAAGGTGGAGGTTGGGAGGTTGCTCCGATAAGTGGAGTCGCCAATTTGTTGTGGAGGTAAATCCCCTCTGAGGCAGAGCGATCCTACTAGCCCAGACCGGGTCTAGCAACAATCGTTCATGCTATAGTGCAGGTTCCTAATTGCAAATAAACCAACTAGTGATGAAGGCTTACCTGGAATCCAACGATGTCACTTGTAGAGAAAGTAGTGCTCTCGTTCCTTAGCTCCGGCAGATCAAAATCCTCACGATCTCCATGATCGGACACCTACACACACAAGAAACAAAACAAACACAAGCATAAAATCCAGTATATGCAATTATATGTCAGTCAGAGAAGACATAACTCATCATCATAATCATCAACAAGAGTGGAACCATAACCAATAGTCACTTATCATTAATCAATCAAAGAAGAATACAACCATATCCCTGACGCTGAATTCTCCTTCAGAGGGTCGCCAGTAGAACACGTCTCGAAAAAGCATGTCGGGAATGGGACAAACCTCTCTCTCTCGATGTCTCGACAATGATCTCCTTGCTTGGATTTGGCCTTAAGGGAATGAATCAAGGCTCTTGCGGCATAAGGCTACGATGGCTCTTGGGATCCTTGGAGACTCGCTATTCGGCCCTTCAGCCCCTTCATCAATGGATGAAGGCTATATTTATAGAGGAGAGGAGGAGGTTGGGATCCCTACAATAGTGGAAGGGAGGCCTTATCCTTTGGGAGGTTCCCCATATGGTGGAAAAAAGAGGCCAAAGGAGGAAGGCCGTGGTTATTCAGTCGAAACCACTCCTGATGACTCATCCACGAAGTTGTTGTAATCGAAACTTCGCCTCTTTTTTTAAAAACTTTCCAAAAGCAGATTGGCGCGGGTGCTTAACTGGGACAGAGCGCCAATTGGCGCGGGCTCAGTGTTAATTTTCCTCATTGGCGCGAGTACATAACGGGCTACCAGCGCCAAGGCAAAAACAGGTGTTTTTAGGGGTCTGCTCAGGAAATGATCAACAGAAGGAATGTTGTCCTCATGGAAAGGGATGCAATGATGGTATTTGCAAGGCATGACACTGCTTATTGGTCACAGAAACGACCCTCCAATGGGCGATATGGGGATTGCAGGGACGGTGACAAATCACTGTGTAGCACACTCCCACACTCTTCCTACAATCAACAATACATAATTATTTTAAGCACTAGAAAATATGCAAATTCATGTAATATTAACAAATTGTTAGTACTCAACATTCGACGTTCAAATACAGAGTTTGTAATTAGCATGGTTGAAATTAAATTGGAATTTTATTAATTGGATTATGTGACTTGGTTATGTGTAATTCCTCGTAGGATTCAAGGATTTTAGCTGCAAATCTAGGTAGTTTGGTTTAGATTGTCTTCGTTCCCTTATTGGAAACGTGCCATACCTTGATTATCTAGCGTCAAAATCCAAGAAGGTACATCAATTTCATGCCATATGACCAGAATATCTGCACCTACAAACCAAAAGCGAATTAATAATTAAATTCATGAAAAAAATATCACGGCACAATAATTTTATTTTTGGAAATATCGATGACCCAACAATCTGGGCATTATCCCACATCCTCTGTGTGAATGTGTTCGGATTTGAGACTCTTATTAAACATAAAATGTTCATGTGTTGTGCTTTGGGATGAATAGAAAATATGGTTTTATCGTTGCGCACATGGGCCAGTTTATTATACATTTACATTGGAAATTTTACGTTTTCATTGTGCCCTTGCAAGTTAGACAAACATCATAAATAGGTGAAAGACCTGAGTCCTTGGAAACAATGAGAGCTTCAAAACAATGCGTTCTTCTGAATGGCTCACTGACTAAAGAATGGATTAAAAAAAAAAAAAACAACAACAACAACAACAACATTAAAGGTAGTAGATAGAACAAAGCATATCCGTGGTCAAACAAACGACACACGTACGTTTTTTACAGGACGAAAATGGGCCACTCCTATTGGATTGTCAGTGGAGAAATGGAGGATGACCAGAATGATTTAAACAAACAACTTAAACTCACCCACATGTCAACATATTATTCATGATAAGGGTGATACATAAGGTTTTTGCTTGGCTTGGGTGAACAATGTTTTCTCACCCCATGCCTGCGAAGATAATGCCTCTGACATTATTAAGTTAATCATATTATTTATTTTTCTTTTTAATTTATTCATTATATATATATATATATATATATATATATATATATATATAATTTTAAATCAATATTACATAGATAAAAAAAATTATGTTAATAGTTTATCTAAGGGAAACCAAACTACTGACATAATTTCATAGCCTTGAGGTTGTTAAAACCTCGTCTAATTAGAGCATTTTATAAAAAGAAAAAAAAGAAAAAAACAGGTTAGCTATAAAAGACCTTGACATACATTGACATGGGAAGACAAAAAAGACTACTAGTGTTGTAAGCATAAAACCAGTGATTCATAACAACTATTGGGCACAATCTCCAAACATTTGCGGTAGTTAGTCACTATCCTCATTCGAAGAGAAGGAGATGTTGGTTGATCTCCTAGCTAGAATGGTCAACTTGCAGCCTATACTGTTAATTTTTTTCTTCCAGCTCTGCTAATCTAATATAATTCTTTTGTTGAGCCCTCCTATACCTCCCCATGTCGCATGAAATATTCAAATTACATTTAACCTTGTGTCCGCTTCGTGCCTTGATTGATGAAGTGATGAGAGTGCATGTAATTTTCCAAGTAAAGTGGGAGTCGCAACCCCCTTTAGTGTGAGTTGGTATCATATCAAGGCGAGGATGTTGGGGGGAGGGGGGAAGGAAAGGGGGAATGCTCGCTCCTAGGCATCCTCCTTGGGGGATAAGGTCCTTCATAGAAATATTTTGACAGTGAGTTCAAATGGATTGTGGAATTTCCTCACTCCAATCCAAGTCAAGGGGATGAGTTATGTTTTTGAGACCAAAATTGGCTAGCTTGCCAGCCAATTTGTTGTCTTCTTTGTAGATATGAGAGAGGAGGGGAGTTGTGATTTTTTCAAAGTGTTTTGCAATATTACCTATTCGAGCTTCCAACCACCAAGTCTCATAGACTTTGGAAGGATTTGATCCACATTGAGTTTTGAGGGAGATATTGGTAATGGTCTTTGAATCTCCTTCAATAGCGAGCTTTTGAAATTATTTGCAGATAGCAATTGAGAGACCCTACTCTAGTGCCGAGATCTCAACAAAATTATTATTGTTGAAGCCTATGCCAACTGCATAAACATGTAGAATTTTCCCATTAGCATTATGAAAGACACCACCATAACTGTTGTGGCCTAGATTTCCTCTTGAGGCCCCATTGAATTTAAGTTTGATGAAGTCCTCTAGAGGGGGGAACAGAAGGAAGGTTTGGAAGGGAAGAAATTGGGGATAGAGGGAGTCTGCTATAAGGAATGGGGAGGAGATGTTGAATATTGTAATTAGGTTCGGTATTCATAAATTGTATTTGATTCAATATTTATTATACTTGTCAAAAGAATAAAGAAAATAATTTTATATTATTATTAAATGACTTATTAAAGCATGGGTTTCATGCTCGGGTCATACTATTTTAGGTCAGAGTCCCCATTGTGGACTTTTAGGTTTTATTTCGAGTCTATAGGGTTATTGAAAATTTAAATGGACTCATATTGGGCTTTTGAATCATGAAAATATGTCAAGTATTGAGTCAAATATGATTTATGGAGCCTCCACATCAAGTCGGCCTCAAGTCCAATAAGTTGAACCCATCAGAAGCCTATAAATAAAAGGAGATCTAATTCATTTGGAGACATCTCTTGTACACTCATAAATTCGATATATTTTTCTACACGAGGGAAAATTGTGAAGCGAAGGAAGAGGTATTTTGGAGTGCGGTTTTGGGCAGGCTAAAGGAGTTGAAGGAAATTGAAAATTTGGTTCTACACTCTCTCTCATGTGATATAGTTTGGAATATTGAAGTTCTTCATCATTTAATTAATCAGTTTTTGCATCAGGTGATTCCACTTGCTGCTGCCAAGAGAAGAGGAGGTCGAAGTTGATTCTGTTGGATGTTGTAGCCTTGAGAAGTTGTATTGGGTCAAAATCGAACTCCTAGAAGCAAGATCAAATTCTTTCCCTCAAGATTAAATTTTTATAAGCAAGGTCAAAGTTTCAGGTCGAAGAAACTATGGCATTATGTTGCTACTATTGTTGCTGCTATCGAATTAAGGAAGGTTTAATTGGTGTGGAGGAAGTTTGAGTCAAGGTCTAGAGTCTTAGGAATCACTATTTTAGGAAGAATTAATAATTGGGTTTTCCTCGAGAGTGGGGCTTTTCCCTTGCTACTGGCCTACATCTCGTGTCCTTGATCTATGTGCATTTTATTTGATATTTTCTTGATGAACTAAGAACAAAGAAGATAAGAAGAACATAATAATGAATGAAGAATATCACAAGTAAATAATCAAGAATAAAAGAATATTTTTTCCTTTTTGATTTTGTAACATATAATCAGAGCTTTGGTGAAAGAAAAAGGAAAGGACAGTGTCAAGGATTTGATCAAGGAGGCATAATCAGTTCATTAAAGGAAACTCTTTAAGGAAATAGGTCTTCACTAATTTCACGGAAGATGTATAGCACTATCAAGGGAGAGAAGAAGCTTGAATGAGCTTCAAACTATAGACCTTGGAAATAGAGGATTGATCTCCTCCTTAAGAAGAACAAGGTCTTAGACATGATGAAAGGAAAAGTGAAGAAGCCCGGAGAAGAATCAAGTGATGTTGATAAGGTAAAATTCAGAGAATTGGAATTAGTGGCTATGAATTTGATGAAGGTATAAAGGAAAACCTTTTCCCCTTCATATCAAACATTGATCATGCCCAGGAAATGTATGATGCCTTGTCTAAACTATTTACCACAAATAATATTGGAATGATGGAAAGCCTAAAAAATGAACTAAGGACTAGTAACTACTAAGATGACCAAGGACGATATTGTATCTAATTTCTTTGTGAAGATAACAAGAATAAGATATGACCTTATTCTCATTGATGGAATGGTGTCAGATAAATAAATTGTGATCATAGCCATACTAGGGCTACCACCTACTTGGGGTGAATTTGCTATAGGTCTCAATAGCTGGAAATAAATTCCTGCCTTTGAGGAACTATGGATAGTCTACAGTCAATAAGAGTCAATAATATCAATGGTAGCCAACAATGAAGAAGTATCAAATGCTTATGTTGCTCATCACAAGGGAAACTTCAAGAAGAAAGGGCCAATGAATATGGTTGATATGTCCAAGATTGAATGCTATCATTGTCATAAAATGGGGCATTATAGAAGTGAGTGTCCCGACAATATGAGAAGTAAGAAAAGAGATAGAGAAAATATGGTTGAAGAAGTATATTCTCCCAAGAGAGCAAAGCCTGAAGAGAATGAAATAAGAGACTTACATTACTAATCCCCTTACTCCTAGCTTTAGATATTTCATTTGTATATTTTAAGTTTATTTATAGGTTTAACATCTTTTGGAAATGCATTTTTCTTGTTTTATAATATTTTAGGTTTCCCTCAAAGCTTTGGAGGGAGCCCGTAACAACTACTCAAGATAAGAATTAACCTACTGAATGCTCAAGGGTTATGGAAGAATGCCTCAAGGATTAAGAATAAATCCCTCACTAGACAAAGCATTGGAATAAAAAAAGGTTTATTAAAGAACCAAAGGTATGTCCTAGATTATAAAGTATTATTATTCCTTTTTGGTATTTCCACTCTACATTACTAATTGTTGTTGTGTCTAGCTCTCATGAATCTTAAAAGATTCTTGTTTGGGATTATTCATCATCTGATGAATATACCCACCTTATATACCTCAAATTGTTTGCATAAATATAACCCTAAAAAGGTTCTCTCGAAACCATAACCTAAGGGTATGTTGATAATGTGTAAAACCCTAAACCTACTTAGGGCTATTAATGAAGAAATTGTTATTCTGGTTAAAATATTGATAATGTCATGTTTGGGATTTTGATATGATCATGGAAGCTCTAACTAATTAGGGCTTAAATGATGTTGTTCTAAATCTCAAAACTTTGAAGTCTTAATAGAATAAGGGTTTTCTTTGACATGAACCGAAACCCTAGGTTTTGGTTAGGTCTACAAATAAAATCCTTGTTATGAAAGGTCCTATGATGAAAACCATAGGTACATATATATTTTGAATACATAGCTTAGTCTAGGTTGATGTATATCTGATATATTAAATATTGTCTAATCATATGATATGCTACTAGAAGTATGTGTTGACTAAATTTCTAATGGTCATAAGTTCTAGAATTTGGAGACAAGCTCTAGTAAGTTTGAATTTCTAGGATAGTTTTTGAAAAGTCTAGGGTTTTACATCTAAAGCCCTAGTAGTGGTTAAATTCTCTAGTATGTGTATCTATCTGAACCTATATTGTTGAAAATGCAACAAGATGATGGAGCTTAGTGAAATGAAGTCGCCTTCACTAAGTGGGCCCGCAGGCTATTTTTGGCGCAAAGTCTATTTTTAGACTATGTCTATTTTTAGACATATGGAGCATGGTCTAGGAGTTGCAGTATGCTATTCTTGGATGATTGGTCGAGTTGGTAAAAATAGATGGACCTCTATTTTTAGACATACGGGTCGAAGTCTATTTTTAGACTGCCTGTCTAAAAATAGGTCAGTCAAATATTATTAGCCCTTAATAATATTTGGACTCTAAACTTCAGTTTATTCTCTTACAGCACTTCAGTTGGAGCTACGGATGTGGCCCATGCATCTAAAAGAATGAATTACACTATTCCTTGGGGTTTGGTGAGCTCATGCATGGTTGACTTCAGTGGCAGAGTTTGGTGGAGTTGATGAGATAGTTGGTGGAGTTGTGTTTGGTTTAACTTAGTTGAACTAGTTGTGATTAGTTTAACTAGCTAATCAACTAGTAATGAGTGGAGTGAATTAAATATTATTTAATTCACTAATTATTAACTCATTATTCAACTCAAGAACACATCAATTCACTACAGTGCATGGACAGTTCAGTGGAGACCAGTGGAAGAGGTAGATGAAAGGGTGAGTTTGCTATTAGTTGCGACAGCAGTTGTGCATGAGATTTGCACAAGCATTGGAGGAGATTTCCAATGATGATTGTGCAGTTGGAGCCAGTGAGATTCGAACTTGGATCTCTCATTAGACCAGCCTTGATTGTGCAATAGAGGCAGGCAATTAGTGGATGATTTTTGAACCTGTGACTTGTTCAAAACCAAGCTAGTTTGTGTGTAACTTTTGGAGACAGTATTGAGTACTTGTGAGGAGTATTGTATTGAGATTGTTACATGTTTTCTCTTCTATTATAATATACAAATAGCTGGGGGTTTTCAGCTATAAGCTTTCCCCATTACATATTGTGTTATGTGCGCATGCGACTGTTTCTATTTCCGCAAATTGATGATTGATTGTAGAAGAGGTTATGTGTTATGCATGAATTTGAATTAATGTATGACCAGGATAATCTCAGTGGATAAATATTCATTATTTAGAAAATTTCTACATATATAATGTTTGCGAAGAATTTATAAATGAAAAATCTAGGGTTTACATCAAACCCTAGTAGAAGTTATTTATGTATTTATTTAAATATAAGGTTTATATCAAACCTTAGTAAAAGCTATTCATGTTGGATTTGCCTTGATTGAAATCTAGGGTTTACATAAAACTCTAGTAGATATTCTATCACATGGATTCCAAAATTTTCTATGGATCGCTATATTTTGTCATCTTGATTTTTTGATATGATTTAGGGTTTGTATCAAACATGGGCTAGATGGTTGAAGTATTGAAGTATAGTCTCTTTTTTATTATATAAAGTCTAAATTATTCCACTACTATATAGTTTTTGTTATGACTAACTTCATGCTTCTACATAATTGGTTGTACTTGTTGTCTAAAGTTATGCAGGTACATCATATTGGTGAAGAAGTTCGTAAGATAATTTTATGTGATCAGCATGATGAGAAGAATGGAAGCCATGGAAGATTATCTGACATCGAAGGAAGAATTTAATCTCCCTTCATTAAGAGGGAGCCTGGATAAAACAACTCTCCATAGGTTAAGAGGGAGGGCACAACATAAGTCTTGATTAGAGAATATATACTGGAATAAATGCTGTTACATGTGAAGTAGGGAAAGGAATCTTCTCTCAAAGATTCAACTGATAGACCTACTGAGATTAGTTGAAGGGAAACATTGAAACACTGAAGGTTTTATTTTATTATGTATTTGAAATTATATTGTTGATTGGGGTTGTTTTGTATAGGTGAATCTCTCGAAGGATTTTATAACATGTTGGTTACCATTCAGTTTGATTGGGAGAGATTAGTTATCCTTGATCTGTTGGATCAAGGGGGTTGAGGCTTTGTTAGTGAAGCATTGCCTAGAAAGACATCAGATCGGCACTTTGTGTTGATGTATGGTAGGGAGGGTGGCATCGGGTGGATGTGGACCTAGTTCCCTTGGTTGATGGTTAGTTATTAAACATGATGGTACCTATAGGGGATGAAATATTTAGTCCATATTACTCCCACCTGGATAGATTTCCCTGGTCAGTAATCTAGTCCAGGAAATTCAAGTTCTAAAAATTCTTCATAGCTCACATAGTTGAGATCTATGTTGTACTATTGTATTATGAATACCTCCCTAGTTAAGAGGGAGTGTTGAATATTGTAACTAGGTACGATCTTCATAAATTTTATTTGATTCAATATTTATTGTACTTATCAAAAGAATAAAGAAAATAATTTTATATTATTATTTAATGACTTATTAAAGCATGGATTTCACGCTTGGGTCATATTAGTTTAGGTGAAAGTCCCCATTTTGGACTTATAGGTTTTATTTTGAGTCTATAGGGTTATTGTAGATTTAAATTGACTCGTATTGGGCTTTTGAATCATGTAAATAGGTCAAGTATTGAGTCAAATATGATTTATGGAACCTCCACATCAAGTCGACCTTCAAGTGATCAATTTGGCCTCAAGTCCAGTAATTTGAACCCATTAGAACCCTATAAATATAGGGAGATTGAATTCATTCGAAGACATATCTCACACACTCAGAAATTCAATGCTTTTTATACATTAGGGAAAAGTGCGAAGTGAAGGAAGAGGTATTTTGGAGTGTGGTTATGGGAAAGCTAAAGGAGTTGAATAAAATCGAAATTTTGGTGCTACTCGCTCTCTCTCACATGTTATAGTCTGGAAGATCAAATTTCTCCATCATTGATTGCATCAGTTGCTGCATCAAGTGCTGCGAGTTGCTACTGCCAAGAGAAGAAGAGGTTGAAGTTGATTATGCTAGATGTTGCTAACTTGAGAAGTTGTATTGGGTCAAAATTGATCTCCTAGAAGCAATATCGAAGTTCCAGAAGAAAGGTCGAAGTTCCAAGTCGAAGAAACTGCAACATATTGTTGCTACTGTTGTTGCTGCTACCAAATTAAGGAAGGATCAAATGTAAGGTTGACTTGGTGTGGAGGAAATCCGAGTCAAGGTCTAGAGTCTCAAGAATCACTATTGAAGGAAGAATTATTGATTGGGTTTTCCCCGAGAGTGGGGTTTTTACCTAGTTGTTTGCCTACATCTGATGTTCTTGATCAATGTGCATTTTCTTTGATATTTGATTGATGAACTAAGAAAAAAGAAGATAAGAATAAAATAATAAGAACTAAAGAATATCACAAGTAAATAATCAATAATAAGATAAACTTTCTTCCTTTCTGATTCTCTAAAAAAAGACCCATTTTGGTTTGAATGAAAATTTTAGGTTGATTACATTCCCAATATTTGGAGGAAAAAATAATAAAAGAAATTGTTTCCCTTATTTTATTTAGGATGGCTTGTCAAATAAATTTTTTGGAGGCCTTGATATTCTTAAATGTTCATTTGTTATTCCCCTTCCAAATCTCCCAAAATATGAATCTTGGAATGAGCTCCCATGCTCTGTTGGCAATGCAATTAGTAAAAGGGGAGTCAAAGTAGAATTATAGAGTGGAGAGGAGATTACTTTGTATTATTTTAGTTTTCCAAAAGAGCATAGAAAGGTGGTCCCAGATATAAGTAGAGAATCTATAGTTTTTGAGAAGATTGTTGACAATTTTGAATAGGAGAAACAAAGGCAGATTGAGGGGCCCTAAAAACCACGACTTTCAAGCTTGTCCCATGTCAAATTTTTGTTCCATAATAGAATCCACAGAAAAAGAGTGATTTTGGGCTAGTATTTGAGATTCCATTTTTTTAGGTCATTTTCCTTGATCATCGTCATCGTTGCTTCTTGTTAGAAGATTGCAAGCTTCATAGAGGTTAAAATTTCCCAAAGGAAGATAATTACAATGAAGAATATCCTCTTGAACCATAAATCTTCTATTTTATAATTCTTGCTTGATAATTAAGCTTTCATTTTGGGAGGGAAGCTCAATCCATTTCACACACGACTTCCAATATTGTACCATTCGAAAGTGCAAAGGGATGATTCCTAGTGATGTGCAACTAGGATTTGGCCCTTGGAGATGAGGGATTCCCTAGTTGGGTGGAGTTTTTCATTTTGAGCTAATTTTTTCCATTGATTCCACGATTCATCCAAAAATAGTGCATTCTTCTTCTATCCGATTTCCCAAAAAAGATGTTATTGGACAAGATTTGTGTTGCTCCAAGCACCATTATAGGTATGAGAACCCCTGATGTTTCTTGTTATTTTCCTGAGCTGATATTACTAAGTATTTGGGGAATAATTACGCTTCCACATTTTGCTCCATACCTTCGGGATTTTGATCCATCTCCATCAAATTTTATAACTTAAGATTTTGTCGAGTATATTTGGATAACAGAGACTAAGGCCTCCTTTTTTCAAATGACATATTTTGTCCCATGCAACTAGAGTCCATTTTCATTCTCTTTTGGCACCCCCCTAGAGGAATACATGCTTAATATTTTTGCTCTAGTTTATGATGGATTTGGGGGCTGCCATTGCTGATAGAAGGTAGGTGGAGAGGAGTAGGAGTGAAAATTTGAGAAAGATCAAGTGACCAACTAGATTGAGGAATTTGAAATCCCAACAACAAAGTTTGGCTTCAAATTTAAGAATAATATTTTCCCATACCTTTTGTCTAAGAGGGTTTCTAATTATATGCCTCCCAGGTATCTAGATGGAAAAGAGCTTCTTTAAAAACCAAGCAAACAAGATATATGAATTTTTAAATCTAGTGGAGACCTATTATAAAAGAATCTTTGAGATTTTTCCATGTTAATGGAGGTTTCCTTGAAGCATCAAAGAAGTATTGAAGTATGTTTGTAAGGGTAGTGGCTTATTGACAATGGATATTCCCAAGAGAAGAGCATTGTCCACAAACTATTGATGAGAAAAAGAGATATCATGGGATCCACGAGGAAGAACTTTTAACTCACAAAGTTATAGGGCTAAGTTAATAGAGCTACCCAACCCTTCAGCCTTTAGGAGAAATGTGTCAGGGGAAATGGGGGTCTCCTTGCCTAATACCCCTTGAGGGGACAAAAGTGGTAGAGGGAGACCCATTAACTAGGACGAAGAAGAAAATTTTGGATATGAGGGAAAGAACCCAATAAATCCATCTTTTTGCAAACCAAAAAGTAGTGAGCATGTGAAAAATAAATTGCTAGCTCAATTTGTCAAATGCTTTTGACATATAAAGTTTAATGAGAATACCTGGAGACTTATTATAATTAAGTGAGTATGTTCATGGGAAAGTATTAGGTTTTCTATAATTTTTCTACCTTCCACATAATTAGTTTTCTCATGAGAGATAAGTGAGGGGAGAATGGGTTTTAGTTATTTTGCGATAATTTTGGAGATGATTTTATAAATAACATTATATAGGGAAATAGGCTTGAAATATGAAGGAGAATCAACACGATATATTTTAGGAATAAGAGATATAAAGGTAGCATCAAGGGCTATTAAGATAAAGGATGAGAGTCAAGAGTATTCTACTACTTACCAAATATCATACCTGAGAATCTTCGAGCAAGAAATTGGTCGTAAAGTTATCTAGACTTGGGGAATTTCATTTAGGAATTTCCATAATAGCTTCTTCCACTAGCTACATGGTGATTGCTATAATATACTTTGCTAAACACACCTAATTATTAATTTTTAATTAATTAATTTAGGTACAATATTCATACAATATCATCTTTATTTATACTTTAATAATTTACCACGGTTTTTTAATGACTATCCACTATTCTTTTACAATACACGATTGCAAGTCAAGCCTCAACTTTTAAACACAATGGTTTAATTCATTATATTTCACTTATGTTTTCATTTTCTCTTATCTTTTTCCAGTGTGCTTTTTAATTAATAAAGACGTACTAGATACATACTAAGTTACTCTTATTATTAGACTCGTTATAGAGTCTTTTAATCCACCTTAATATATGTCTTTATTATGAATGTACATGTATTTATTTAGGATTAGATTTGTTGAAATGCCATTTTTTATCTACATAATTACTTGTGATATTATTTACCATTAGTTTATCTTATTCAATTTTAATCAAGAAAATATACATAAAAAATTCAACCAATAGCAATGATAAGACAATAGAGATCACAATGCACAAGAACAGGAGATGTCGGTGTTTAGGTTATAGACTAGGGGAAAACCCCATAGAGGGGAAGACCTAATAAAACCTTTCCTTAGAGAATTATTTCAACAATACATCAAGACATGGATAATATTGACCACAATATAGCTTCAACAAGTGCTAAGATCTCCTCCAAATTTTCTTCTACATAATGTGAAACAAGATCACCAACGAGAGGCCAACCCGCTCACCATATCACAGAACAAAGTTTGGATCTCTTCCCTCTGAGGCTCAAACATATATGTAGGTGAAAAATATTCTGATCAAATTATAGTTCTAGAATAGCTTCAGATCTCGAACAAATCCAAGTTAAATCTTAGCAAATAGATTTGTGGAGGCACCAAAATTCTGATAAAATCAATAGCTTTAGATCTCAGACCGCCAAACTTCAGATCACAAGAATAAAGAATAGATCTTGGACCATCATACTTCATATCACAATAATAATGAGTAGATCTTATACCACTAGACTTTTGATCACATGAATAATGAGTAGATCTTGGACCACTAGACTTCAAATCACAAGAGTAATGAGAAAATATTGGACTACCGGACTTTAGATCACAAGAATAATGAGGAGATACCGAACCACTAAAGTTCAGATCATAAGTATAATGAACAGATATTGAACCTATAACTTCAGATCATAAGTATGATGAATAGATCTTGAACCTATGACTTCAAATCATAAGTATAATGAGCAGATCTCTAACCACTAATTCCATATCATAGATGTAATGAGCAGGACTCTAATCATTGATTTCAGATCATAAATGTAATGATAAGATATATAAATCTCAGACCACTTCACGTAAGAGAGTAGACGAGTAAGGTATGTGTGTTTGAATGGCATCCAAAGGAGAGTGAATTAACATATCTATATAACCATCATGGGATTTTGAAAACAAGGTAGGGCATCTAGAGGAAAGAAATTGGTTAAGTATTGGACCAAAATTTCTTGGGATAATGTGAGACAGTAAGAGATAGTGCAGAGAGCTCTCAAGCTTGAGAGAAGCATTGTATTGTTTCATATTCTTGACTTAATGCAATATACAAATAGCAGGGTTTTTAGCTGAGGATCCCTAAATAAATCTTTGTGTTGTGCGATTGAAATTGTTTCTCTTTCTTGTTCAAGTGATTAAGTGATCGTAATTGGTTTCCACAATTTGTAGAATAGATTCAAGTATTTTTTTTTTAGCATATTGCAAGATCAGTTGAATCTAGATGGATTTTCTACATGGTATTAGAGCAGGAATAACTATAGAAGAAAATAATATGATTTTATTTTGAACAAGTGAATCGAATTGGCAGATCTACTCTTCAGGACCAACAACAACATCATGATGTCTTTCTATGGATTAAGACTCGAATATTCCCTTGAGGGTAGTTCAAATTACATATTTTGGAAGGACGGGATGGAGGTAGTGTTGGAAGAAAACGAACTAAAGGATTTCATAGACGGTGATATTCCCAGGCTCGCAACAAAAAATCAATCAGTCATGGAAAAGAATGTGAGGATTCGTGCAGAAGGTTAGTATATTGTCTGCTCATGGAAAGGCAGCTCCATAATACATATGCTATGTGGAAGGAATTAACATATTTGTTTCAGAATAACAGCGACCACAGGAAGTTGGCAGTGAAGGACAAGCTCAGAAAAATCAAGATGGAGAAGAGAGACACAATACCAAAATACTTGAATAAGTTCACTCAATGTCAAGATGAACTTGGAAGTGTTGGTGTTACCTTTTTCGAGGATGATCTGGTGAGCCTAGCACTTCTAGGCCTTCCCAAGAGCTAGCACAACTACTAAGATTTAGTGAATGGGAGGGAGAAGCTACCAGAGTGGGAGCAATTTTGGTCTGACTTGGTACAAGAAGAGATTTGGCAGAATAACAAAGATGGATCCTCATCAAAGAATGATGCTGAGGAGAACTATGCCTTGGATGGAAAGGAAAAGAAATGGAAAGGGAAGGTGCCCCATTCCAAATCATATTTTGGTCAGGCAGGAAAGAAGAAAGACTTTTTGAAGATTAAATGTTTCCATTGTCATGAGCTTGGACATTATGCCACAAAGTGTTCGCACAAGAAGGCCGACAAGAATCCCTCAAGAGGAGCGGTAGGTGAAGCACTTACTTCACAATTCGAGTTTTATTTCACTCTCATCGCATGCATGGTGTCATATTTGATGGGTTATGCGGGTACTTGGATAGTGGAGCTTCATTCCATATGACCGACAACAAATAATTCTTCAACAACTTGGAGGAGAAGGATCTCCAGATGCACATTGAGATGGGAGATGTCAGGAGGTATAGCACGACCGACATAGGTACTTTTACCTTTCAGAGGGAGCTGGTATTCCTATCACTTTAAAATATTTCATGTATGTTCCTATAAAGACAAGAGACTAAAAATAAAAAAATAAAAAAAATAATAAAGAAATTACTTATCTCTTGAGGGCATATCAATTCCCTCTTGATCTTGGTCTTCTTGCATCCTCATCCACATCAGCATTAGGGATATAGGGTTTCTTCTTTCATTCAGTTGAATTAATCAATCCTATATTTTACTTGGTCATCTTCTCCGACCCTTATGATTGGTTAGGGTTTAAAATTTCATGGCTATGGTTTTAATGTCAAACCTTATAATTTAATAATTATTTAAGTTTGGAATAGAGTGTATGAACCTTGGACATTCAACTTTGCATCCAAAAAATCTTAACTATTTATTGTTCAATCCCTACTAGGGTTCATTAACCCTAATAAATAAAAACCATGTTTTCAATATATACTCAATAGAGCATTACACCCTAGCTCAAATTTGAAACCAAACCTCATCAAGACAACAAATCTGCAAAACCCTAATTATAACATTGATCTTTGACCATACAAGACATAGTAATGTTCGAAATTTTAGTCTCATCAAACTCATGCTAAAATGCATCATAATAACATGCACAACTTCCCATTAACATGAATATTATCATGGAAACAACCCTGATACTCTATCATTGATGACCAATTACTAAAGTTATGCCACCTACAAGATACATAAATAGTTCCTTCAACCACTACACTCTAGGGAAATCAACAACATCATACACTATATATATCTACCTTGTGCATTCAATAATAGGTAATTTCACAGAACCAATAAGTACATAAACCTTTTTCAATACAAGGATCTTAAAACAAGACAACTCTTCAACCTTTACACTAATCAACAACCATACTCCATGTAATATTAATGAACAAACATCAACACATCAAATTCATTAGCCCCTATGTTAGTTTCTGCATTGTGCATTATTTACTCCTTGTAACAAAAATGTTGATCTCGACCTATATAATTTTGCAAAAAGTTAAGACAAATCCTTTTCTTGTAATGAGACAAGTTATCAAGATCCAAAGTATATGACATTGTTTGAAAAACCTTTAGGACAACCACAATATAAGTCACAAACTTTTATCACTACAATCCTTTAAGCAGGATCGTAACAACATGAAAATTACTGCAAGGAAGAAACTTAGCAACACCATCAAATTCATAGGAAAATGCTTTTAACTCTTGCCACTGATCTCTGCATAACACATTCATATTTGTCACACATATATATTTTTTGCAAAATAAACAACGGCATCACATATATCCCAAACAATGTATGTAAAGGCTCTTCCCTATGTTTTCATTGAAAACCCAAGTAAATCAGTCATTCAAAAGAAACTGTTATGATAACCATGTAAGTTATAGACCTTATTCAGATGCAAGGTCATTGTTATAGTTTCTGATTTCCCCTACAAAAGAAACAAACCAATAAAACACTTTGTCAATAAAAATACATCTACCCCAAGCACCACAACTTCTAAGGGAAACACACATGTGCAACCTTTGGTCACTGCAGACCTCTGTCTGGTCCTATGCATCGATAAAAAAGTGCACTCATTTAAAATATGTGCCTACTCTATATCAAAAGCGTTGTACCATCTTAATGCAACCGTGATGTAAATCGAGGACATTCTAATCCATAAATTAATGCATTTTAATTATACTCTCATAAAAAAAACAATATGCAAGAAGAACCTTCAGTGCATATATCCTTGAAAATATCAACTACATATCATTACACATCAATGATAACTTAGAATTTGATCTAAGTGTTATCGATCTAAACCAAGAATAAAAAGAACTTATTATCTATGTGTGCATCAAATGGACCACAACATTTAGATAACTTAAGAGATATATTCACCTTTATTAGATAGACTAGAGGATTTAGGCAGTGGTGCAATCAAGCAAAATGCAACTCATCAAATGCATACATTTGGATCTATGAATATACGCCTGTAAGAGGAAGTTTTTGCGCACAAAAATTTCTGAGTGAGAATAAACTTCCAAACCCCTATCATGACAGACTCTTCAATACAATAACATCAAATCAAATAATTGGGAATACTTGCAAACTCCTTTAGACATTGATCTATACAAAAATCTACCGATAAACCTTGCATTCATTTTGTAAACTAAGCAAACCAGTTGTGTTATAAACTTCAGAACCATTAATCTAATACTAACGCACACTCTATGCAACCATGTTAAAAAAATACACCACTAGTTCACTCCTTCAAGAAAATGATCCATGTGTGTATCCCTTCTCTGTTCTAGACATATCATAAGATTAGATATATATATATATTTCATAGAAATTCTAGTGAATGTGTGGTTTGTATACACAATGTATCTCTAGCGATACCATTTTAGAAATTAAGGTGGATCGACAAACCAGAACAAAGAAAAAGGTTCAATATTCAGTCGATCTAGAACAAAGCTTACACATGATAGGTCAAAACCAATCCATTACATAGTTGAACCATTTTCTTTCTTTCAAATTGTTAGGTCCTTGTATAATAGTGAAAATAATCCTGTAAAATCTTACCATTTTCGATTGAAGCATGTCAAATCATGGTCATTCGCACTATCTTGTTCCTATTCTAGATAAAAAAATACTTGAATATTGTCGCTGCCAAAACCAAAAGATCTCCCTAAAAAAATGCACACACTTGAATTCTAAGATCTGCAAATAAACCAGTTCCAGAAAAAATACACATTTATGTTTGATGCAAAATCATTCCACCAAGACACTCCATTGTGCAATCTCACCACTTTGATACCATGTTGAAATGCCATCTCTGATATATAGATAACTACTTATGAAATTATTTACCATTATTCTAGCTTAGTCAATCTTCATCAAGCAATTATACAAATGAAATTAAACCAATAATAGTGATAAGAAAGTAGAGATCACAATGCACAATAACAAGAGACACCAGTGTTTAGGTTATAGACTAGGGGAAAGCCTCACAAAGATGAAAACCCATTCAAACATTTCCTTAGAGAGATCCTTCAACAATACATCAAGACATGTATAATACTGACCACAAGATGGCTTCCAAAAGTGATAATATGTCCTCCATAATGTTTGCTACATAATGTCCAATAAGATCATCAACAAGAGGCTAATCCACTCACCATATCATAGAAATTATTTTTGGAACTCTTCCCTCTGAGGCTCAGACAAATTTGTAGGTGCATAAAATTCTGATCAAATTATAGTTCTAGAATAGCTTGAGATCTTAGACATATCTGAGTTAAATATTGGCAAATAGATCTATGGAGGCACCAAAATTCTGATCAAATCCATAGCTTTGGATATCAGACCACCAGACTTCAGATCACAAGAATAATGAGTAGATATCAAATCACTAGACTTCAAATCACAAGATTAATGATAAAATACTAGATCACTAGAATTCATATCACAAGAATAATAAGAAACTCTCAGACCACCAGACTTCAGATCACAGGAGTAATGATTAGATCTCAGACCAGCAGACTTTAGATCACAAGAATAATGAGTAGATCTCAGGCCACTGGACTTCAGGTCATAAGTATAATGAACAAATATTGAACCTATGGCTTCATATCATAAGTCTAATGAAAATATATTGAACCTCTGACTTGAGATCACAAGTATAACGAGTAGATCACTAATCACTGATTTCATCTCATAAATGTAATGAGCATATCTACAGATCTCATAACACTTCAAATAGGAGAGAAAATGAGTAAGGTATGTGTGTTTGAAATGCATCCCAAGGAGAGAGAATTAACCTCTCTATATAGCCATCATGTGATTAGAATGAGTGGGTTTCTAGGCAAGCCAACTAGCCATCATGTGATCCAAATGAGAGAGTTTCAAGGCAAGCCGACTAGCCATCATGTGATCCGAATGAGAGAGTTTCAAGGAAAGCCAACTAGCCATCATGTGATTCAAATGAGAGAGTTTCAGGGCAAGTCAACTTGATCATCTAGAAGAGCTAGCCTAACACTTGTGGAGCTACTTGAAATTATAAATAAAAATAATAATTTTGTTTTTTTTAAATAAAATGAAAATAAATAATTTTATAAAGACTCACCATAACTACAAATTCAACAAGATTTTTCTTAGATATCATTTTTGAGATTCAACTATGTTAATTAAGTCATTCATCTATAACCATTTCCATGAGAAGTAGTCGTAATTGAATAATTTCTTATTATTTTTTAATAATTCACTTACCACTCATTGTATATAATTATTTACATGTGTATTAAACTATTGGTTTAATGTTTAAGGCCACATATATATTTAACCTTGCTCTAAATTTTAGGTGGAAATCAAAGGAACTCATAACGTGGTCCCTTTGTATTCGTGGCACGATTCCGTTAAGCCACAACGAGGGTTCCACCTACCTTCACGGGGTGGAACATGAAAATTTGCGAACATTTAAATCTATGATTGCGGTGAGGTTTGGTTGATCAATAATATATGTTGTTAGGGTTGTAACAACTTTGTTTTCGATAATTCATTGTCATTTTGTTTACTTGGGTTTCTAGACAGAGCACTGCTATGCTTCGTTACCCATCTTAACTTCGTCATCCTCTGCGAATACAAAATAATTGTAACCCTATCCTCTCTTCAGACATGGTTCAATCTCTTTGAGTGGAAATCTGATATGGCTCCAAATGGTTGGATTGGCATGTTGTAGGTGTGAGATTGATTTACAGGGTTACAATTATACTTCTTTACAATACTAATGATTTTTTTTTTATTAGTTTTAACTAGTTGTTCTCTTTGCTCTTGCAGACTTGTCGGGACTGTTTACCCTAGGGATGTCTAGATTTCTCTATGGTTCAATTGTTGATAAACGTGGTTTTATGATGTTTGTTTAAATTTATTACAAGGATTTTTTTTTTTTTTGTCTCTTTTATTCAGATGAACACACACAGATATTTAGAGGTGAAGGTATGAAGATTGGTTACATTTTTGGGCTAAATGTGACTATGAAATTTCAAAATTTTACTCTTTTATCAAATTGAAACCCTCAAAATTCATATAAATTGAAGCCCTCAAAATTCGTATAAGTATTATGAATTTTGATTCAGGGTAAAAAGAAAAATTGTGGAGAATTATGTTATTGTCATGAATTAGTGTCATATAATTAGTGAATTTTCCATAAAATGAAATGCTTGTCGTGTAAATTTTCACACACCTTAATAGGTATGTGTGTGTTCACATAACATAATTTAGCTATATATATATATATATATATATGATCTACATTTAAAAAAAACTTAGGTATGTTTTTAAAACTTTATTTTTTAATGTAAAATTTTATTATTTTTCTAAGTTGGCTAATTAATATACATGTGATCACTTAATATTTTTTTCTACTATTTAAATAAATTAAAAAACCAAGAGTACCCTTTTGAATATGACTAGTAAATGAAGATTATGGTTTTTTCATTTTGTATATTTAATGTTATTGATTTTGTATTCAACCCCTTTGAAACTATCTAAATTAAGAATAAATACTACCTTAATTTAGCTAGGGTACAAATGGTGTTGTAGAGAAATCCTAAGAAGGGGAGCTAAAACTATGTTTTTTAGGTCCTCAAAAGCTAGAGTGCTTAAGATAAAATTTCAAATATTTGGATTGAGGGTTTAAAAAACCCAAAGTGGTTAAACAAACCCTAGCTATGAAATTTATGTAACAGTCTCGTTAAATAAAAAAATTTAACTAGTAGGTACTAGTTAAAAGACAAATTATTATTTTTACTGTTGGAAAAAGACTAGAGATATTGTTTTGAATTAAAACCAGGAATTAATTATGTTAATGAAATTTTATTAAAAGAGGATTTAAAAATAAAAATGAAATCTTTTAAAAGCTGATGGTAAAAAGTTTTCTAGAATAGGAGGTGGTTGGGCAGTTAGGAGATACAGTTACTCACCCCTTGAGGATAAAAAGTGAATCTTGGAAAGGGGTGAGGGTTATGAAATTCTTGGAAGAAAGGGGAAAGCATTTTTCTTGAGCTGGAAGGATCCAGTGGAAAAATTGCTTTTGAACTCCATTGAATGATCGAACTTCACTGCTGGTGACTGGATTGGCCTTCCAGAGGTCACAGCAGAGGTATCTCCACTGATAACCCGTGGCACCGTCCAGATTTCTGGAGCTTGGGGGCAAGTGGAGGACGTCATCGCCTCCCTTGAAGGTTGGGAGGACATCAGCTAGAAAGAAAGAATTCTATAACCAGATAAGTATATTCCGTGAGTTTGTAAATCAGAAGTGTCTATAGGTGTTCTATAAAGATAAGTAGACAGACTGTTAAGTAAGCCTCAGAGTATTACTGTTAAATAGATGTATACGTGTATGTGTTTGCAATAGCAAGAATAACGCTTTCTGAGTAAACCCTTGTAGGGCACTGCATAACAGAAGTTTCTTAGAGTTCGACATGAAATTAGAAAAATTATTTAAAAGTACCTGTAGATGAAATTGATGTATCTGTTCTCTGTTACTATTAATATGTCAAGAATGGTATGTAAAGTTCTGTGTTACTCTAAAGCAGAATATGAAAGGTTACTTATGCATATACCATGCATTCATTCTTTTTTTAAACAATATAATTTGAAAGACCTTATTGTAGGCTTAAATAGACTTCAGCAAACAATTTACTTTTCATATATAAACCATCGAAATATTTGATGCAGACAAAATATACAGGTAACATTTCCAAAACTGTTTATGTAAATTTTGAATGAAATACCTGTAGAGAAAGAGTATAAGCTCTAGCAACAACGATTTTAAACAAGGATAAACAACAACAATTCCTTTTTCCCTGACTTAAGGGTTAACAGAGGAAATGCTTGTAAACAATAACTATTAGACTGCGAAACTCCACTTCGCAAGACAAAAGAAGCGCGGCCATAACTGCCACGGTTCTACAGGAAAGAAAAAGAAACAATAATCCGATTTTTTGCTTATAAACGAACAGTAGAAGGAGAAATCCTGTCATGCTAGGGTTATTGTAAAACTTTAACTGAAAATAGAACTGGAATCATAGAAAGAAAATTCCATAGCAAAACAGAAACCCGAGTTGAAAATTTGCATGCAATATAACACATAAATATAATGGAGACTAATACAGTAACCGGAGAGGTTATATGAGCAAATGTTCAAAGTTATAGAAATATCCATTATCAACACAAACGAAAGAGCTTGCATAAGCCGACTCGCTTATAAGCACATGCAACCATTGAAAAACTGTATAATGTGCATAACTTACATAATAACCTTGTCGAGAGGTAACACCGACTCATTTCACAAATAGTAAAAAGAAATAGCTAAAGATTATAACTGTGGTATAACAAAATGTATCTAATAGTAACTATGGACTGAACCCCAGACGCCATCGGTCTGCATTTGGGCAACGACAGAACAAGCCAAGAAAAGAGTAGCCCCATGGTTCGAGCCGTGCCAAACTTTATTCGACCAGGGTTCGAAACAAAAGCGAATCTATAGACCCGATGGAAAGATTGAGGAGGAGAGCACCCTGAACGGGTTAAATATCTGTGCAATAGGGGCACCTTCTTATTAGATGCAACTCGCATGATTTCGCTGTTCCAGAAAACGTTAAACCCGATGAGAGGATTGAGTCATGCCATACCTGCAAACAAACATAATGGGTAAGAACTATATGCGCCCAAAGGAGTATGGGAAAATCCCATTAGTAAACTGACAGCATTTATTTCCTGAGAAGGCGAATACCTGACAAGAGAGTAAGAACCTTTTCTTTACCGGGAGCAATAACATAAAGATAGGGTTTAGATATACTGATTAAAACAGAAGTAAGTAGAGAAGAACTCTTCCGAGCATCAATGGCAACGAAAAGAAAGGAACGGTGCCTTACCATCGTTTTGAGGAATGAGGGCACTGCTTGGGAAAGCATCTGTCAGTTGGTTGAAGCGGCGATAGGGTGGCCTATGCGTGGAAACCCTGCAGAAGATGCATACACCAGTAAACCAGTTAATAAGCTAAACAAGAAAAGAAAATACAAATACATGATAGCAGAAGGTAAATAGGTTCGATTGCTTGCAAGATAGAAGAAAAACCTTGGTTTGCTACCTGGTACCGTGAGCATGTTTAATAAACTCTAGGGCGGAATTTGCTAGGCACATCCTCCGGATTGTAACTGAAAGTCTTGGAGACATTGAGTGCCGAACAGGTTACCAGAGAGCTCCGAGTCGGAATACTGCCGGTGATAGCCATGGGAACAACAATGAGAATGGCTCCGCCAAGTCTGGTGGGAGTATCAAGTCTGCCGAAGGCGACGAGATCTGCCACGGACGGAAACAATGAATGGAATTGCCAAATGGCGCCAATGCTTATCCCGAGAGATATGAAAGTAAGCCACAATAAAGCTTGCATGCAGATCGCATGCCACCTCACACAAAACCTTGGGTTAATCACGTGGAGGAGACCCATTACGGGTATGATCGTAATATCAGAGTTAAAGCAATCACATCGAGGTGTTAATGCGCAAGGGTTTGTAGTATTAAGAGGGTCTTACAAGACTACTGTATTGACAAATAAACAACCATGCGTAACCTTGTAACCTGTGTATGTTATGTTCGCTAATTAGAACATAATTAAGAGTTGATAATTCGTATAATAACTATGTGTACCTTTGTAAGTTATGGTTGAAAATCACAATATAGCTCATGAATCCGATTGAATATTTGAGTACTCTCGATACAATAAAGATTTACTTCCTTTTTTTATTAGGATGAAGTGTTAAAGTTACCATTGCTTGGAATAGTAAAATATGTACATAAAAAAAAAATTGTTATGTAGAATGTATGTGACAAGTGGTATCAGAGCCGGTTACTACACTGGCAACCTAAGGGTCTACTAACAAATTTGTGTGTGTATTAGTGCACTGAGAAGAGGAAAGAATATGAGGGAAGATATAGAATCTCAATCACAACCAAACGAGACTCAAGGTCCAACAGTTATGGACCCAGAAATGTGGGTCCAACTAACTGTGGAACAACATCAAAAAACGAGTAAATTTCTGGAAGAACTGCAGCAACAAACTGTTTTCCTGCTAAACACTGTACAACAGTTATAGGAGGAGATGATGAGAGTCCGAAAGGACAATGAAAATTGTTGCAAGACCAGGAAAAGATCCTGAAAAGTATATCAGATAAACAAAATCAGGAAATGCGACAACCCAGTGCGGAAAATGAACTATCAACAGAAGCAGAGGACCAGCAAACCAGAAATAACACCACTGGAAAGACTGAAAAGAGTTACTCTCACAAGAGCAAAAACTATAATAACAATGAAGCAGAATCAGAAAATTTGTCTGATCAGCAGGATCATAAGAGGCAAAAAGTTGAACTGCAAGGGGAGTTCCGCAAGATTAAGCCACCAATGTTTGATGGCGAGGCGGAGGAGGCAGCGGAAGCATGGTTGATTAACATCAATAAATATTTTCAGGTATATGAGTATAGTGGCAATCTGAAAGCCCGATTGGCTATATATCAACTGCGAGAGAAAGCCACCCTGTGGTGGGAGGAGGTTAAAAATGTTCGCAGCATTGATGAGCGAGACATTACCTGGGAATCATTCCAGCAATACTTCAAGGATAAATATCTAACGGAAAGATTCTATGATGATAAAGCTAAGGAATTCCACGATCTTCGGCTGGGTCAAATGACTATGGACGAGTATGTCACAAAATTTACTTCACTGCTACGCTATGTACCATACCTCAGAGAGGAAAAGGCCAAGGTACAGAGATTTCTGAGTAGTTTGCCTGCTTCCATGAGGGAAAGAATAGAGTTTGTTAACCCCCAAACGATGGATGAAGCTGTCCGGAAAGCACACATGTGTTACCAGCAGTTTAAGACCAAAGGGAATGGTGGAAAGGGTTGGCAGCTCAAGAAAAATCAGAAGAATTCCTCTACTTTTAAAAGCAGCAAAAGCAACCAGTTTAAAGGGGTAGGACGGAACACTGGCAGCAAACAGTTTAACAGGAACCATCAAAGGATCAGGTGGCCAGCTGAAGAAAAACCCACAGAAGCATCAAGCAAACCAGAGCAAGGGCAGAATTCTAAGCCTCCCCTACAGTGTTGGGGCTGTGGGGAAGCGCACTACTATAAGAACTGTCCACAACGGAAAAAGAATGAGTCTGTGGCAAACTTGCAGGAAGCAACAACAGTGGGGGACGTGGCGCGGAATATACCACGTATAAACGCAGCGTTGGAGGATCGACAGGCTGACTTTCAACCCACAATGATTGAACTGGAAGGTACTATACTTTCTAAACCTGTCTCGATTTTAGTAGATCCTGGAGCTAGTTTAAGCTATGTAGGTCCTAAACTAGTGGATATGTGTAAGTTGAAAGAGAAGAGGTTTAAAAACTCCTGGTTAGTTCAACTAGCCACCGGGGCAAAACGCAAAGTGACTGCGAAAATTGCTTGTTGCATACTGGAAGTTGCAGAACAGCAACTGTAGGTAGAATTAAATATTCTACCATTAGGTTCGTATGATGTATTACTAGGAATGGACTGGCTGGAAAAACACTAGACTTTAGTGGACTATAAGGAAAATACCATTTATTATAGAGCGCTAGATGGTACGCGTAAGGAAATTACAGGAATTAAAAAGCCTGTGCAATTACGCCCCATAACAGCATCTCAGTTAAGCAAGTGTATCCGAAAAGGATGTCAGATGTACGCAATTCAAGTAGGGTATGCTGAATCTAAGGGAAAGGCAGCAGACATAAAAGACATTCCTATAGTAGAGGAATTCCTGGATGTGTTTCCAGAAAACATTCCAGGGTTGCCGCCTAAAAGAGATATTGATTTCACTATCGAGTTGCTACCCGGAGCCTCCCCTGTGTCAAGAGCACCTTACAGAATGAGTATACCAGAATTAACAGAGTTAAAGATGCAGCTGCAGGAGTTGTTAGATAAGGGATATATCCACCCAAGTGTGTCACCTTGGGGAGCACCAGTCCTCTTTGTTAAAAAGAAGGATGGAACCTTACGTATGTGTGTGGACTACCGACAACTCAACAAGCTGATAGTTAAGAATAAGTATCCTCTACCCAGAATCGATGATTTATTCGATCAGGTGAGAGGAGCCAAAGTGTTCTCCAAAATAGATTTGAGGTCTGGATATCATCAGATTTGAATCAAGGATGAGGATGTTTGCAAAACAGCATTCCGCACTAGGTATGGGCATTATGAATTTGTGGTGTTGCCTTTCGGATTGACAAATGCACCAACAACCTTTATGAGGTTGATGAATGGCATTTTCCATCAGTTTCTAGATCGCTTTGTATTGGTTTTCATAGATGAAATTTTGATCTACTCAAAGAGCGAGGAAGAACATAAGGAGCATCTGAGAATAGTATTGGAAATATTGAGGAAGCATCAGCTGTACGCTAAATTCAGCAAGTGCGATTTCTTTAAATCAGAGATCCAGTATTTGGGTCATGTAGTGACAACTGCAGGGATAGCAGTGGACCCCGAAAAGATTAAAACTATCATGGAGTGGAGAGTACCACAGAATGTGGCAGATATCAGATCGTTTATGGGTCTGGCCGGATACTACAGGCGGTTCATCAAAGGGTTTTCTAAGATTGCCTATCCTATTACATCCTTACAAAAGAAAGGAAAAATTTTCAAATGGACGGATGAATGCAAGAGCAGCTTTGAGAAGCTGAAGCAGCTCTTAACCACAGCACCAGTGCTGAAAGTTGCTGACCCCAGCAAAGACTATGTGGTGTGTACGGATGCCAGCAAGGAGGGAGTTGGTGCAGTGTTAACGCAAGAAGGCAAGGTAATAGCCTATGAATCCAGGAAATTGAGAGAACATGAACATAAGTATTCAGCTTATGATCTAGAACTCACAGCCGTCGTGCATGCTCTCCGAATGTGGAGGCATTATTTACTGGGCAAAAGGTTCGTACTTAAAACAGACCATAGTAGTTTGACTAACTATTTTAATCAGGTGGATTTAAACTCTAGGCAAGCAAGATGGAATGCCTTTTTGAGTGAGTTTGACATGGACATACAACATGTTAAAGGAAAAGAAAACCGAGTTGCAGATGCCCTGAGCAGGAAATTGCATGGGATTTATGCAATGTACTTCAGCCAACCTGTAAGCCAGCTGTCGGAGCAATTGAGAGAAGAAGCACGAAAGGACCCAGAATACAAGTTTCTATGGCAGCAGATGGAAGCGGATGAAGAGCAAGGTAAGCCATCTGAGTATGGGAGCAATGAAGAACAAATGTTAACTTTTCGCGGAAGAACTTTTGTTCCTAACCGTGCAAGTCTCAAGGAGTTAATCCTAGACGAGTACCATCGCAGCAATTATGCTGGCCATCCTGGCTACCAAAAAATGCTTTCAGCAATTAGAAAGATATATTACTGGCCAGGTATGCGCAGAGACATTGCGGAATATTTAAGCAAGTGCTTAGAATGCCAACAGGTTAAAGCAGAGCATCGGCACCCAGCGGGGCTACTACAGCCCATACCCATTCCTGAATGGAAATGGGAGGTGATCTCTTTGGACTTCATTACAGGTTTACCTCGAACAAGGAAACAGAATGATTCAATAATGGTAGTGGTGGACAGATTAAGTAAATCTTCCCATTTCATACCTGTGCAATCCACTTACAAGACAGTGCAGATTGCAGACATATTTATGAGAGAAATTTTCAGGTTGCATGGTATACCCAAGACTGTGATTTTAGACCGGGATGTTAAATTTACCTCCGCATTTTGAAAAACCCTGTTTTCAGGTTTAGGTACCCAAATACACTTCAGTACTGCCTATCACCCTCATACAGATGGGCAGACGGAACGGGAAAACCAAGTTTTGGAGGATATGCTGCACATGTATGTGATGCGGCAGCCAACTAAATGGGAGGATTACCTGCACCTAGTGGAGTTTGCATATAACAATGGATATCAGGAGTCTCTAAAAATGAGTCCCTTCGAAGTGTTATATGGACAACAGTGTCGTACACCAATTAACTGGAGTAGGCCAAAGACAAAATTAATGTTGGGGCCAGAAATGTTGGCTGAGCTAGAAGTGGAAGTAAAAAGAATAAGGCAGAATTTGAAAGCCGCTCAGGATCGACAAAAGGTCTTTGCAGATAAGAAAAGATCTTATCGCGAATTCGGAATGGGTGACCATGTGTATGTCAGGATTAAGCCTAAAAGAAGTACCTTAAGGTGGACTTCTTGCGCCAAGTTAGCCCCTCGTTACTGCGGACCCTTCCAAATTCTGGAAAGGGTGGGGCCAGTAGCTTACGGACTGGCGCTGCCTAGCCATATTAAAGTGCATAATGTATTCCATGTATCGTTGCTAAAGCGATACGTGCATGATGAGAAACATGTAATTTATTGGCAGAATGTTCAGGTAAAAGAATATATATATATATATATTTGATTACTATATAAAGTACTAACTGAGAACACTTGTTTTTCAGGTAGAACCGGACGGAGAGTTTCTGGTCGAGCCGCTACGTATACTTGATCGAAGAGAAATAGAACTCGTAAAAGAGTAGTTGTCCAGGTGAAAGTGCAATGGAATCACTTTGGACCGGACGAGGCTACTTGGGAGGATGAAAAATTCATGCAGGAGGCTTATCCGGAACTTTTCACAGATATGAGCTGAAAACACCGAGGATGGTGTCACCCTCAGGGGGGGAAGATGTAACAGTCTCGCTAAAAGAAAAATTAACTAGTAGGTACTAGTTAAAAGACAATTACTATTTTTACTGTTGGAAAAAGACTAGAGATATTATTTTGAATTAAAGACAAGGAATTAATTATGTTTATGAAATTTTATTAAAAGAGGGTTTGAAAATAAAAAGGAAATCTTTTAAAAGCTGATGGTAAAAAGTTTTCTAGAATAGGAGGTGGTTGGGCAGTTAGGAGATAGAGTTACTCACCCCTTGAGGATAAAAAGTGAATCTTGGAAAGGGGTGAGGGTTCTGCAATTATTGGAAGAGAGGGGAAAGCATTTTTCTTGAGCTGGAAGGATCCAGTGGAAAAATTGCTACCGAACTCCATTGAATGATCGAACTTCACTGCTGGTGACTGGATTGGCCGTCCAGAGGTCACAACAGAGGTATCTCCACTGATAACCCGTGGCACCGTCCAGATTTCTGGAGCTTGGGGGCAAGTGGAGGACGTCATCGCCTCCCTTGAAGGTTGGGAGGACATCAGCTAGAAAGAAAGAATTCTCTAACCAGATAAGTATATATTCCGTGAGTTTGTAAATCAGAAGTGTATATAGGTGTTCTATAAAGATAAGTAGACAGACGGTTAAGTAAGCCTCAGAGTATTACTGTTAAATAGATGTATACGTGTATGTGTTTGCAATAGCAAGAATAACGCTTTCTGAGTAAACCCTTGTAGGGCACTTCTTAACAGAAGTTTCTTAGAGTTCGGCATGAAATTAGAAAAATGATTTAAAAGTACCTGTAGTTGAAATTGATGTATCTGTTCTCTGTTACTATTAATATGTCGAGAATAGTATGTAAAGTTCTGTGTTAATCTAAAGCGGATACGAAAGGTTACTTATGCATATACCATGTATTCATTCTTTCTTAAACAGTAGACTTTGAAAGACCTTACTGTAGGCTTAAATAGACTTCAGCAAACAATTTACTTGTCATATAGAAACCATCGAAATATCTGATGCAGCGAAAAATATGCATGTAACATTTCAAAACTGTCTATGTAAATTTTGAATGAAATACCTATAGAGAAAGAGTATAAGCTCTAGCAACACCGATTTTAGACAAGGAAAAACAACAACAATTCCTTTTTCCCTGACTTAAGGGTTAACAGAGGAAATGCTTGTAAACAATAACTATTAGACTGCTAAACTCAACTTCGCAAGACAAAAGAAGCGCGGCCATAACTGCCACGGCTCTACAGGAAAGAAAAAGAAACAATAATCTGAGTTTTGCTTATAAACGAATAGTAAAAGGAGAAATCCTGTCATGCTGGGGTTATTGTAGAACTTTAACTGAAAATGGAACTAGAATCATAGAAAGAAATTCCATAGCAAAACAGAAACCCGAATTGTGACTTTGCATGCAATATAACACATAAATATAAAGGAGACTAATACAGTAAACCGGAGAGGTTATATGAGCAGATGTTCAAAGTTATAGAAATATCCATTATCAACACAAAAGAAAGAGCTTGCATAAGCTGACTTGCTTATAAGCGCATGCAACCATTGAAAAACTGTATAATGTGCACAACTTACATAATAACCTTATCGAGAGGTAACTCCGACTCATTTAACAAATAGAAAAGAAATGGCTAAAGATTATAACTGTGGTATATCGAAATGTATCTAATAGTAATTATGGACTGAAACCCAGACGCCATCGGTCTGCAGATGGGCAACGACAGAACAAGCCAAGAAAAGAGTAGCCCCACGGTTCGAGCCGTGCCAAACTTTAATCGACCAGGGTTCGAAACAAAAGCGAATCTGTAAACCCGATGGACAGATTGAGGAGGAGAGCACCCTGGACGGGTTAAATACCTGTGCAATAGGGGCACCCTCTTATTAGATGCAACTCGCATGATTTCGCCGTTCCAGAAAACGTTAAACCCGATGAGAGGATAGTGTCATGGCATACCTGCAAACAAACATAACGGTTAAGAACTCTATACGCCCAAAGGAGTATGGGAAAATTCCATTAATAAACCGACAGTGACTATTTTCTGAGAAGGAGAATACCTGACAAGAGAATAAGAACCTTTTATTTACCTGGAGCATCAACATAGAGATAGGGTTTAGATATACTGATTAAAACAGAAGTAAGCAGAGAAGAACTCTTCCGAGCATGAATGGCAACGAAAAGAAAGGAATGGTGCCTTACCATCGTTCTGAGGAATGAGGGCGTTGCCTGGGAAAGCATCTGTCAGCTGGTTGAAGCGGCGATAGGGTAGCCTATGCATGGAAACCCTGCAGGAGATGCAAACATTAGTAAACCAGTTAATAAGCTAAACAAGAAAAAAATACAATTCCTGATAGCAGAAGGTAAATAGGATCGATTTCTTGCAAGATAGAAGAAAAACCTTGGTTTGCCTGGTACCGTGAACTTGTTTAATAAACTCCAGGGCGGAATTTGCTAGGCACATCCTCTGGATTGTAACTGTAAGTCTTGGATACATTGAGCGCCGAACAGGTTACCAGAGAGCTCCAAGTCGGTATACTGCCGGTGATAGCCATGGGAACGACAATGAGAATAGCACCGCCAAGTCTGGCGGGAGTATCAAGTCTGTCGAAGGCGACGGGATCTGCCACCGGACGGAAACAATGAATGGAATTGCCAAATGGCACCAATGCATATCCCGAGAGATCTGAGAGTAAAGCCACAATAAAGCTCGCATGCAGATCGCTTGCCACCTCACACTAAACCTTGGGCTAATCACGTGGAGGAGACCCATTACGGGTATAATCGTAATATCAGAGTTAAAGCGATCACGTCGAGGTGTTAATGCACAAGGGTTTGTAGTATAATGAGGGTCATACAAGACTACAGTATTGACAAATAATCAACCTTGCGTAACCTTGTAACCTGTGTATGTTATGTTCGTTATTTAGATCATAATTAAGATTTAATAATTCGTGTAATAACTATGTGTACCTTTGTAAGCTATGATTGATAATCTCGATATAGCTCATGAATCCGATTGAAGATTTGAGTACTGTCGATACAATAAAGATCTACTTCATGTTTTTAATAGGATGTAGAGTTAAAGTTATCATTGCTTGGAATAGTAAAATATGTACATAAATTTTTTTTTTGTTATGTAGAATGTATGTGACAATTTATGAAATAATAAATAGAAAGAAAAAAAATCATCAATTTTTCAGAAAAGTCAAGATTTTTTTTTATAAAATTTGAACATAAAAAGGGGAAAAAAACACCATATAAATAATTTATTAAATTCATGCAAAATTTCCTTCATCATAGGATAACATCAAGGCATTATTAAATAATTTGAAAGTATTTGGGAAACCACTAAATTAATGTAAATTATTGTTGGTGTTTACGAGTTTCCACATTGCATATAATTTATTGTATAAATCATATTATAGATGGTAAGATTATTGATAAGTAAATAAATTTATAGTATTGAAGTTTCTGGAAATAAACTGTGTGAAAGATTTTTTATCCCAACAATTGAGTAGAGTAAATGCATGTAAAATAAAAATCTCTTACTCAATTTAGTTTGAGAAGATATAACATCAAACTAATTCAAGAGTAAAAATTGTATGCTAGAATTTAAAGTACTTTATTAAAAAAATTGTTTTTGTTTTTTAATCTAAATTTATATATATATATATATATATATATATATATTTTAATATTTTAAATTTTTTCCATTTCATTAATTTCAAGTAAACAAGATATATTTATATGCAAAAATTGAAAATAAAAGAGTAATTGAAATTAAATAATGTATAATTATATAAAATTACAATAATAATATTTATATACAATAATTGAAATTAAAATAGTTAATGAAATAGTAAATTTTAAATTATTTTGGATTTTTTAATGTATGAATTTGGATATAAAACCAAAGCAATGGATTTGATAAAATATTTTATATTTTAGCATGCAACTCTTTACTTTGAGCTATTTTGATGTTATATCTCCTCAAACTAAATTGAGTAAGAGATTTTTTTACACATTTAGCATCTACTTTTCTCAAATGTTGGAATAAAAACCTCTCACACAACTTATTTCCCAAAACTTCAATACCATAAATTTATTTACTTAGGAATAGTCTTACCATTTATAATATGGTTTGTATAACAAATTATATGCATTGTAAAAACTCTTAAACACGAACTGGAAATTATATAAGTTACATTAATCTAGTGGTTTCTTAAATACTTACAAAATCTTTAATAATATTATCTTTTGCTGAAAGACATTTTGCATAAATTTAATAAATTATTTATATATATTATTTTTTCATTTCTTAAATTTAAAATTTATAAAAAAAATCTTAACTTATATATAAAAATGATAATTTTCTTCCTTTCTATTTATTAAATTATTTATTAATTTTCATAGCTCAATTGTGTTAGAGGTTTGTTTTAATACTCGATCCAATGTGTAATCCAACTTCATGCATAGACCCTTAGACAAGAGTTTTAAACTTGGGCCTTATTCTGTCCTGTGTTCAACTTCAATTGTGAAGTCGTAGCTTAACTTCCGGCCTTTGTTTAGCCGAAATTACTCTAGGTGGAGGTCCACTCTTAAAAACGGTTTAGTTCTTCATCCAGTAAGTTGATATTATCTTAAAGAAATATAACTTCTTGCAGTTTGTATTATGTACTGGTCAATTTATAAGTTGGAGCTTATTAATTAAAACCTTAGATAAGACACTTTGTTTTCGTTTAACTTAGAATAACTATAACTTTGATATTCAGCTATGTATTTTTATAAATAGACCCAGTCATAGCTGGTTTTAATTGTTATTTTTATGTTGGTTTTCAAGCTTCTGCGATTATCAATTAATGAAGAAGAATTCAGATTTTTTTTCATAATAACCACATAAGCTTGAAAACCAGAATTGTGTTCCTGCATAAAAGCAATTTTTGAGAAAATATCTATATTTTTATGCTTCTCTGCTATTGGTTTAACTCAGTTTTTATATCATTTTCAGATAATATAAAATCATTTTTCCAAAATTCTGTAATTTCTTCTTTTAAATTATTTTCTTTCATTAATCTCCATCTTACATTTTACATTTTGATTTAATCAAAATTCCCATATATGATAAAGCACTTAGTGTTTTAACTTTTAAATTCTTTTTTATAAGTCCGAACATGGAACCAAGACCTCTCAACATTTTACATTTTGATTTAATCAAAATTCCCATATATGATAAAGCACTTAGTGTTTTACTTTTGAATTCTTTTTTATAAGTCCGAACATGGAACCAAGACCTCTCAACTTTTTTACATTTTGATTTAATCAAAATTCCCATATATGATAAAGCACTTAGTGTTTAACTTTTGAATTCTTTTTTATAAGTCCGAACATGGAACCAAGACCTCTCAATCTATTAACGAGTTTGGCCTCCTTCCCATATAGGTTGGAAGAATCAAACCGCTATTACTACTATAAAAATTAGTTCTCTCGTCGCCTACTAAGACATCGAATCTGCTCTGGACTATTTTCCCTGGGGGTTATTTTTTTTGGTCAAAGGCAATTTTTGCCCACCTTGTTTTGTTAAATGGCTAACCTTCTATCAAAGTACAATTCCATTTGGAATATGACATGGGTCTTTTCAACCTTTTAAAAAATAACCTTTTCATATAATTTGTATTATAGGCTGATTTTTGGTTATTAAATTTAAATGGATAGAATTTGTAATTTATTTATTTTTTTTCTATTTGGATGTTTTTATTAATTTCTTTATACTCATATATTGCAACAAAAAATTTTGGATATTCATTGTAGAATATTCTTACCAGTATGTAAAATTGGTATAAATTCATTTAGTTTTATTAAGTATAAAAATGTAATTTTTTTTAATGTATTAATTTTTTTAAATATAAAAATATACAATTAGTTTGATAATTTTTAAATGTTTCTAAAAACTCATTGTTTGATAAATAAACATTAATGTTATCACATAATTACTTAAACACATTTATCATTTTATACCCAACAATTAAACATATTTTTTTGGTAAAAATCATGTTTCTTTTTCTTTAGAATTTTTGTTAATCATATAATTGTAACATTGGTCGGTTCACATAGATGAACTCATTCAAACATTTCACACTTTTCACATTCAACATATATATCCAGAATCAAATGTGATGGCAGCTCCTTGTCTAAACTAGGATTGTTGGACACGAAGGGCTACATGTTTTACATTTCATTTTTGAAGGGATTATCCAACAACGAGTTCATTTGTTATTGTACTCAAAATATGTTGCTACTATGTTTTTCTTTCTTTAACATTGTGGTTGGCATTACTCACTCCATATCTGATAGTGGATGAGTTGGGGTAATTTTTGAATACTTGGTTGAATACACTCTTACATTTGAAAGATGGATAATTAGAAATGATTTTGAAATATATAACTAAATTTTTGTCCTTTAATAAAATTTAGTTTATCCTGGATGTGGGTGGCATGTAAAGGGAAGAAGGGCCACAAGGTCGCC
This sequence comes from Pinus albicaulis, assembly GCA_034641835.2. NCBI lineage: Eukaryota > Viridiplantae > Streptophyta > Pinopsida > Pinales > Pinaceae > Pinus > Pinus albicaulis. Next base: position 974,419,491 of record CM076569.1, read on the forward strand.
ATGAGGATGGACACATGGCTGCTCCACGTGCTCTGTCCTTGGAAGGGGCACCATCTTAAAGCTTGGCGTGAGGGCGTCATTACTTCACCCTTCGCCACCCTACCGTCGACGTACCATGTCTGCATCTTTTTAATGCTGCTCATCATGGGCTTTAAACCCACCACCCTGGCTCTCCATTGCACATTCGGCTCTGCTTGCTTGTTCTTCCTTCGGCTCTCCATCTCTGCTTCTCCGCCTCTGGAGCAGTGCCCTGGTTCTTCTAGGACAGAGGCTCCCTTTGGTCTTCTCCCCTCTCGGAAACCTGTTCTTGCCTCCCTCTGGTCTGAAGACTCGCCCCCCTGGACTGTCATGCCACAGCGACACAGGCAACGATGTCGAAGAGCTGGTGGGCGTGGCTTGCCTTCCCGCCCTACCTCTGTCGCGGCCTGATCTTCTCCATTGATTGGAATGATTTTGACAATCCTCAGCCTTCTGAGCAGCTCCCTGCTTCAAGTTCGCCTCCCTCTCCCCTTCGCAGCAAAAAACGAGCTCACAAGTCCACCATCTCCCTTGAGCCCGCCCTCACCCCTCGCAAGCTGAAAGCTCTTCCGGTTCACAGTGGTACCAGTGGTAGCAATGGTTCAAGTGATTCTGACGACAACAACGAAGGCAACCCGGAGTTGGATGTGGGTGGCAGCTTGGAGTTGAACATTTGACTGCCCTCAGCACCATGTAGCTCCTCCGACTATTGATGATGAGGCGATCTTGAACGACCCCGCCTCGCCACACCCTCCGCAAGATGAACACACATTGGACACAAGCATGATGGACATGGGCTACGTGTGCAGGATCCTCGAAGAGCCTCCAGTCTCCAGTGACAAGCATGCAGGTCTCCCTTAGTTTTATTTATTTAACTCTTTGCGACATTAGCCTGTGCAATCATGTTTATCCTAGGTTTTTTTGTACATCTCTACTATCTGTTTTTGCTGGTTTCCCGCCATGGGCATCAATATTTTTTGAACTTCTAAGGACTGGTTTCCCCTCTAGGGGCAGTCCAGTACTTGACAGAACTCTTTGGTATTTTCCCTATGGATTGAATCCGTTCTTTCCACAAGATGCGACCTGTAACTTCTTGTTTCTTATGATCTAATAGAATTAGCCTAAATTAGAAAAAAAAAAAAAAGTTTAATTTTTTTCTAAAAAAACTTTTCTTTTAACCATTTTTTTCTTTATATTTAATACTAATAATAATTAAACTTAGAATAAAATATCGAAATAGGTCAACACTTCCAAATTTAAAATTATAAAATCTGTGTACTTTACCGTTTTTTTCCTTTCATTGAGAGTGTTGGTTTTACTTGTAATTTTTTTCATAAATAAATAGATTTTTTTTATGAAAATAAAAAAGAAAGATGTTATTTTGTTTTTAAAAATTAAAATATTATGGCAAATAGATAAAACAATAATTTTTCAATTAAGTTTGAGTTAAAAAATAAAGAAAAATGATTAAAAAATACAATTAATATCTTGTCCAATTTTTCAACATCCTAATTTTTATAATATTAATTCTTAACACATTCTCATTCCTTTGCAAACATTAAAAAAGATATATCATTATGCCATCTTTAAATTTCAAAATGTACAAAATCAAAACGAGATTGAGCTAAAACCAATTTGGTTAGATGATATATAAGAGAAAAGAATATTTCCACTAACCATTCATCTAATAAAAACTCAAAATTCTTTATCTCTAATTCCAATATAAACCTTAGCATGATTATATTTTTCCTTCCTTCAGAGTTTTTGTTTTACTTGTAAATAAGATTACTTTCGATAAATAAATGGATTCTTTGATGAGAATAAAATGGAGAGAAATTACTTTGTGGATTCTTTGATGAGAATAAAATGGAGAGAAATTACTTTGTTTCTAGAAATTAAAAATATTATAATAAATAAATAAAACAATAATTTGTCAATTGAGTTTGACTCAAATGATTATGAAAACAATAAACTCAAATGATTATGAAAACAATTATTACTCTCTGCTCAAAAACAATTATTATTAACTCTTAACGCATTCACATTCCTTTGCAAACAGTAAAAGGGTAGCAAAATCTCCATCATATGCCATAAAGTTTGTTCATCATTGCAAAATATGGTTTCCTTTGAGTATTAACCATAGTTTTCGATATTCCCATTCCTTTGCAAGCAACAAAAAGGTGGGCAAAATGTGCATCATATAAGATTTGATCATCATTATAAAATAGTGCAATGGTCAAACCAATCTTTTCCAAAGACGTGGGTTACAATACACTGTTGGAATTTTAAAAGGCCATACTTCAAAAGCCAAACCCATAAACAGTTTTAATCATGAAATGGAAAGAAGCCTGCCTTTCTGTACTCCATGGGCGGCCTGACTGTCAAACTTCAATTCGCAAGGACAAAACAATTTTTATTAAAATGCCAAACCAAAGTTTGAAAAGGAAGCAAGTCCCATAAAAATGCAAAACCAAAGTTTGAAAAGGATGCAAGTCCCTCAAAATATGGCGCACCAGCTGTTAAAGGACAAGTTTATTTCGTATTGCTTTGGAACACGCTGCCCCATACAGGTTACAGGTTGTCCATTCTGGAAAGTTGGATAAATGGGTTGAGTACTTGTGCTTATACTTTTATGGTCCATGGGTTTTATGCTTTTTATTTTCAACTTCGTACAGCTTAAAGGCTACGCAAATCTTTAACCCAAATCAAAATTTAGGTGTGTAAACACAAAGATATCCATATCACGGGGATTCAAAAATAATTTAAATTTAAATTTAAAAATAAGTAATATATTTATTTTATTTTATTTTACTTTATTTAGTTAGATTAAAATTATATTCGTCACTTTTAATATATTTTTTTTAAAATTTCATAGTATCTTTCTATTTTCTATTTTGTAAAGAGCAAGTTGTTATATAAATTTCACTGAAATTGGTAGCCTCAACCTGCCCGAAGGAAACCAAATCTGTTGGACATCTCAGAGAGTTATAAGCCAACCAAAATTGATATTGTTTTTTCCTTCTACTCACAACAAATATCCCTTTAATATGTCCATAAACTCTACAAATAAAACAAATATACATACTATCCTCAAAAAACATACAAAATTAGATATTGAAAAGTGTCAACCATCTGAAGAATCCATAAGTGTCGGGTCCTTTGTAGTTGACCCTGGCATCTCTACTTTCTGCATGTTCACGAGCTGCTATTCAATCCTTCCTATAAGCGCATTTGTTTGTATTTGAGCCTTGGCCATTTCCTTTTCTTGCATACTCAACATCGCCTTTGCTAAAACACATTAAATTTTCAATATGTCTTAACTGATTGTTGGAATAGAGAAACTCTGCCTCTTGTATTCCCTGGGTCAGAAATAAAATCCATTCTAGCCTCTTGATCTTTAAGATCATCATCATCATCATAACTTTGCCTTTCCCAACCCTGAATAGTTTTACGAATGTGCATTGGAGACCCTGAATCATAAATATTTGCTATATTTTCAGGAGTCTGCTTATTACTCTTTCTTCCTGTTTTACTTGGACCAATTGCCTGAGGTGGTTGTAGCTTCTTCCCTTTGCCTTTTGTCATTCTGCCGATAGAGACTGTCTGATTTTGTGAATGACAGAGACCCTGTATATCGAAAGGGGAAAATTATGTGAAACTTAGATTCAATATTAAACTCGGGATGATTCTCCTTTACCTGAGCATTGAAACATGGAATGTGCGGTTCAATCTTTCGAAAATCAACAAACTGTGCCCTCTCATTTCCAACTTTCTTCCACCGTTGAATTAACCATAGAAAGGTTTTTCCCAGAGAAAACAAAGTGCATGCAGTGCCATGGAAATTTGGACTAACCCAATGAAATTGCGACTTAAGAGAAGAGTAAACCCAAGTTTGTAAAGACATCCCATTCCAGACACAGGAATAGAATTTGAGACAGCGAGATTTCCTACTGCAGACCGAGACACTTAGGTAATAAATGAAAAGGCTGGTATGGCAAGGGACACTAAAGTACCAACAACAAACTCTACCCTTAAGCTTCTGATACCCGGTGGCCATCTCTTCCGGGAACTTTTGAATACAAAGAAGAAACTTTACCAGACCATTCCAGAATGAGATAAAGGAATTCCAGAACGAACATTCAAATGCTTTTGAAAAGCACAGACATAACCCATGCAAATTGACATAGCTAAGGCGCTAGTAATGAGGGCCAGGAGGACTACAGAGGAACATACTTTCATAATCATAAGAAAAGCACAGACTTAACCCATGCAAATTGACATTACTGAGGTACTGGTAAAGAGGACCAGGAGGGCTACAAAAGCAGGGTTCTATTTTCAAATGAACCCCCTCTACCATTACATGCAAACCATAAAAAATAAAAAAGCTAACAGTGAACGAAAAATTCTCTGTAACTCCTGTGAAAACTCCTTCTTTCATTGTCGGAATGCTAACAGGTAAACTGAATTTTGAAATTAGAGTGACGAGGACCAGTACATACCAAGTAATCTTCCGCCCACAATGTTGAGCTTCCTGTTCTTGCAAGTCCTCTTCCGCTACTCTTGTCTGAATTACGTCTGTTGTTTGAAATATTGTTTTACAACAGCGAGAACGTACCTTATTCATTCTCCTACCCCGCAGCCAGCGTACCTTCCCATTCTCTGCCATGCATTGATGAATTAGGGTGACTTGCAACCTGATAATTTAGTGAGGTGCGTGCGAGATCAATTACCACCACGCGGTATTATTCTAATGCATGATGGTCAGCTGACAAGCCCCACTACGTGTCATTGTCATGCTGCCATCCTCCCTTTGCTGGCACCCCGATCGGGAAAAAATGCATGACAAATAATTTTACCATTAGAACACACATACAACTTATCTTGTTGTTTTTCAATTGTTGAAATTGGGTTTTGAAACCGTGGCATTTCAAGGCAAGCGAAGCCTTAATTGGTGGCCTTAAACCAACTTGGTTGTCCAAGTTCTATATTTGCCACCTTCAATGTTGATTGGTTTATGTTTAGGATTTTATCGTTAGGATTATGTTAGATTCAATTTAGATTGGATATTGATTAAGATTAGGTTTGTCACTTTCAATAATGATTTGTTTACGTATAGGATTTTCTCATCACGATTGTGCTAGATTTATTCTAGATTAGATACTTTGTAAGACAATTTTAAGGTGGTTCTCACTCTTAACTCCTCATTAAATTTTAAGTAATAACATGATTAGAACTAAATGAAAGAAATGAGAAAACTGAATTAAAATATATACTACAATAGAATCATAACCAAGAAGGGTTTCACACTCGAAGAAAGAAACCATCAATGTCAAAATGTCAAATTTTTGGTTAAAAGGAGAAGAAGAGACACTATTCATCTATTTTTAATTCTAATGATAAAATTCATAATTAAGATAATCATGTCTTATTTAATAACTTAAACATGCATACAATTGTTTGTAGCTTATAATTGTATAATGGCCCATAAATCTCAAGGGGTGTGACCATGCTTTGATACTATCTTTTGGCTCAAACTTCAATAAATCCAATTATAGGATTTGAACAAATAACAAATAAGTTGCAACTATTAACGCATAAAAACAAGATATTTTAATTTTGATTATAATTGCAATTGGCGAGAGTATTATTTGAAATTTGAAGAAATAATTTACTTACAACATTGTGAATGCAACACTATTTCACTCTAATTTCTTTCATCCCAACCAATCTCTCAATCATCACCATTGAGAGCCCACTAAGTCCTCAATCAACTACCTATTCCAATTTCTAAGTCTTCCCTCCAATTAGCCAAACAAAAGATGCCCCACCCCTTTAACACCTTCATTATATAGAATTTGTCTTGTTCATCCATGCCAAAGAATCTTTGCATAGGTTCCACTTACCATTTGAATAATTAATCGTACAATTTTCAACATTTTCTTAATTTAACTTACCTTTAATTTTTCTCCTTTTTATTTTAATAATAAAATTGTGTGTGTGTGTGTGCATGTGTGTGTGCGCGCGCGCGTGTGTGTGGGGGGGTTGGGGGGGGGGGGAGGGGGGAGGGGGGAGGGGGATTACATTATTTTCCACTGCTTGACAAAATTCTACCGACCTCACTCTTACCAGAAGTGTTGGCCAATTGAAAATTTTCAAAAATGCTTACACTAAGCCAGAGCCATTTGGTTGTCCAAAACTTGAGAGAGACACATAACCAAAAAACCATTAATATTATGACACAATAGATCACCATTAGGACTGAGAACTATGAGGAGGTGGTAGTTGAAAGTCACAATGCACATGTTTTTCCATATGGCTCAAGTGGAAATCAATATGATCCAAGCTTTCTTGTAGGTGCCATTGATTGTGTTGGATACGGGCCATAATACCTTGCATGTGCCATTAGTTCCATTGGATGTCATTCATGAAGGAAATGTGTTCATTTCTTTCTTCATGCATTGCCTTTAAGAGGTGCTCCATTGACACCTGATGTTTCCTATGCATGCTAAACATTTCATTTAATAATTAAAATTCATAGACAGAGTGCCCAACATAGTGTGTGAACCCCTGCAAGCAACGAAGTTCTTCTTGCATATTGGGAGAAATAAGTACCTGGTCAATTGAAGGCTCCAGTGGAGTTGAAACCTTAGGAGGAGAGAAATTGGACTAGACCCTTTCCCCTACATCCCTATGGGCATGACCATTGACATGGCATTATAATATTGTCTAGAACCCAATGGCAGCTGAAACTACAAAAATTACTAGAGAGTACCTACAATGAAGATTTCCACATCTCCATATTTTAACAAGAAACTTAGTCCGTAGGAATTACCCAATGCTGGAGGTGCCCAACCCACCAAAGTAACCCAAGCAAGTGGGAAACCTGTAACAAGAAGTGTCTGGAAGAGAGATCCCATAACCATAAAATCCAGGGGATATGAAGTAGGACTTCTAGTTGTTACTGATGGTCAAAAGCCACAAATGAATACCAAAAGTGGAATGCACAAAACCCAACATATTGCGAGGATAAGCTCCCATAGAAGCACACAAGACCTAGGGAGATAACTAGTAATTCAAGCCCCCAAGCCACCAACGTGACCAACACCACACTGACAACCCCCCTTGTCTCAGACTTACAATAAAACACTGTAAGAGAAACCTGGACCGAGATGGGACACAAACCCTGAGCTTAACCCACAAACTATTCCCCATGACCTATGACAATAAGCTCAACTTACCATAGAAACCAGACAATAGAGAAACCGATTAGAGGGACCCTGCCTAAAATATGAACCTGCATGTCACACAAAAAGAGGAAGAGAGCTAGACAAAATAGGGAGTCTTGCTTACCTTTAGGGTTGATTGAATTTGAAGGGAGGAGTGCCACTGTAGGCCCGCCACTAGTGGGAGAAGTGTGTCCTCTTTGCTTAGCAACTCCCCAAACTCGGAAATCTTCCCAGAACTAGGATCCCAAGTTTTACTCCTAAGTCCCTTCCCTCCTCTATAATATGTGCAAACAAACTATATAACAAGAAATTTCCATTCCAAACATTCGTTAGTATACTTTTAGGGCCTCTATGTGGCTAACCCTTTCGCCCCTCATAACACCAAACCGCCATCGACAAACAGTAACAACGAGAAACCTCAAAACACCAACCAAAATTTGTCATGGTAAAATAATATGTGTCACACAATCACTACATGGAGGAGCATGCCATGCCACCCCCTTTATGAGTCTTGGGATTCGATGAGGTAACTAATACTCCCAACCCCACTACCAATTAATCATCCACCCCAAGGGGATCATTATCATCATATTATTATTATCTTGTATTTTAATTTTATTTTTTCATATTATTTATTTATTCTCTTAATATAATGTTATTATTTAATATATTAAATGATAAATAACATTACATAGAGGTGCAGGTCGAATGTTATATTTAGAAACATAGATTGTTCTTTTATACCAAGTGTCATTATCGTAATTTACAAATTTCCTAATTTGTAATTAATATTAAATCATGAATGAATAGATTATATAGTTCATAAAAATATATAATGTGGTTAAGATAATGTAGACCAGCCTAGATTCATCTTAACTCTTGATCTAACAAGCGTTGAGAAGGATAAAATATTTTTTCATCTCAAGAGATTTGATCCCCTGAGTTAAGATGGATCTATATTGGTTTAATCCCCCCTTAAATAAGCTATATTCCACATGAGTACCATGGGCAATACCATGGGTTCTCATAAACCTAGAGCTCAAAAATCACTAGTAACTTGACTTTACCATAACTACCCAACAAAAAATAATAATAATAAATAACATGGAATTTTTATTTTAACATAAAATTATTTTTTATTTTTATTTCAAGTTTACCTCAACCACTCAATAAAAATTGATTAAAAAAATAATAACTTAATTTATTTATTTTTTAAATATGGTTTTTAAAATGTTTACATGATAAGATATTACAACATATCTTGTATATTGTGCTTAGCACAAAAAGTATGCATGTAGAAAATTACGCATGTGATACTTTTAAATTATTATTTAAATAATTAATTATGTTGATAGATATGTTTATTTTGGAAAATGATTTTTAGAATTTTAATTTAATTATATATGATGTAGTTAAGATAGTTAAGAGCATGTGTTTCCTCTTAAGAGGTCATAGGTTCAAAACCAGAGGGGGATAGAGTATGTATGTCTTGGTAGACATAGGGGGAGGTGAGCCTTTTGTCCCACAAACAAGGGGGTCTCATACACCAATTTGGTGTCCGGCTTGGTTGTGACCTTAAAATTGGAATAATAATATTGTAAAAAATTATGCAAGTGATATTTTTAATTTTTTATTTAAATAATTAATTTTGTTGATAGATATGTTTATTTAGGAAAATGATTTTTAGAATTTTAATCTAATTATTAATAGTTATTAGAAGGATGGCAGAGATTTAACTTTCATAAAATATCTTAGAGTGTTTTTAGTCACATGAACAAGTGTCATATGAAATGAGTTATGATTTATTGGGTATGTGGTATTGATAAGCCATAGTATTGGCCCATGGTGTTGTAAAAAAACCTATTTATAGATTAAAAATATCCATGATAAAATAGGGTGAATCTCCATATTACAATGTATATAAGTTTAACTTATATATTAATTATTTTTATCGTTAATAATAATAATTATTATGTTAAATAAAGTTATAATTCATTTAATTTTTTATGATTTTTTAAATTTTAGCAACTTGACATGTATGATAAAGTCAATGTTTTGATAATTATTATGGATTGATGCCTATAGGCATTTACCATCCATTTAATTTAAGCATAGTTTAAATAAATGATGATTTTGCCCAGAAAAGAACGGTTTTTCCGACATGATTTTGACGAAATTCTGCAGGTTTTTTTAGTAATCTAGGTTATAGTTGTCAAGTTTAAGAATTTTAGATGCTTAGGGGGTTCTTGAGGATGCTGAATCCATTTCTACCATTAAAAAAATTATTCAAACACTCTCAATTTCAAATTTTTTGAAAAAGAAATGGTCGAATTTAAAAAAATTTCACTTTACTTAGACAAGTCCTTTAATTTATATAGTTATGCTAATCATGTAATTTTCAATATTTTATTAATTTAATTTCCGCCCCCCCCCCCTCTCTCTATATATATAGTTTTACTATTTATATATATAAATCTATAAATTATTATCTTCATTTTTAACTTAATAAATTATTATCCTTATATTGTCTTTTTTTTTTATAAATATTTTAATACAATTATTTAAGTACTAAGGGGTTTTCGCACTGCATTATATTAGATATCATTTTTTGGGATTCAACTGAATTAAGTAAGTCATTCATCTACAACCATTTCCATGAGAGGTAGTAGTAAGTGAATAATTTCTCATTATTTTTTAATAGCTCACTTAGCACTCATTGTATTAAGTACTAAGGGGTTTTCACACTACATTATATTAGATATCATTTTTTGGGATTCAACTTAATTAAGTAAGTCATTCATCTACAACCATTTCCATGAGAGGTAATAGTAAGTGAATAATTTCTCATTATTTTTTAATAGCCCACTTAGCACTCATTGCATTTGATGATGCTCATAGGGGTGAAGAAGTGAGGCTATTCAAAAATATTGAGAAATTATTCAGTTACGACTACCTTAGATAAATGTCTTTCTGGATTAATCACATCATTAGGATTTGGTCCTAATGATGTGATTGACCAAATCCTAATGATGGGATTAAGTTATGGATCACAAAAGTCTCAGATCTAACATTACGACTACCTCTCATAGAAATAGTCATAGATGAATGACTTACTTAACACACTTGAATCCCTTAAAATGATATCTAATGTAATTATTTAATTTATTAATATAATATTATTATTTAATTTTTTAATATAATATTATTGTTTAATATATTAAATAATATATATTATTACATAAGGTCCAAGTCCATTGTGTTGGCAATATGATGCAATGTGTTGTTCTTGATGGCAACCCACTTGATGAAGATGATGGCAACCTACTTAATGAAGTTGTTCTTGATGCTTGATGAGTTTATTAATGATGTAAATCTGATGTTCTACAAGCAGCTCAGAAGTACCAGAGAAAGAAATATCAGTAAGGGTCAGAACAAAGATGAAGAGTGTGTGTCACAAAGCATACGCGGGTTTGTTAAGGCGAAGTAGTGTATGTACGCGGAAAAGTACGAGCCAAGTCGCGTATGCTCAATTGCGCTCTAAATTTTTAAAACCAGGGGTTACTACCATGGTATTGACCCATTGTATTGAGCGTTGGATTGTATATTTGGTCCTGTCCAGGAATACCATCGGAAGTGGTGTGGTTTTGGCTCATGGTATTGAAAAAGGGTAAACCTATATAAGGAGAAGAAAATCATTGAGCAAGTGGGTGCATGAGTCTGGGTTTGAATGGATAATTCACTTTGAAGTATGTCTGTATGGAAAGGGTAACAGTTTGATGATAGATCTGAATCTGTGATGCACCTATGAAGAAAATGATGAAGAAGGGAATCTAGATCTGAAATGTATTTGTATCTTCTAGATATGTTTATGAATGCTTAGATCTGAGATGAGGCGAACATCTATCTGAAGTAAAGGGTTAAATCTGAACTGAATATCTGATTTGAAGAAGTATGCTGCTCTATAATGTTTGAAGATCTATACGCTAGTTTGTAACAGAAAAAGCGTGTATATACGCGGGTTTGATAAAGAGAAAGCGTGTATGGGTTGTGAAACTAGTTCTGAAGTATGTGCAGATGTATACGCAGGTTTATATGCATGAAGGCGCATATATACGCGGGATCAGTGAAAGGAAAGCGCGTATGAAAACTAGGGTTTGCTGAAGTCTGTGGAATGAAATGTCTGATCTGTTCTTCTGTGTTACTGCTATCTGTTAATGATGTATTCTACAGATCTGGGTTGTCTGAATAAGTTTTGATGTATGATTAAGCTTAAATGTGTGGAGTGGGTCCAGTCTGAAAATATGATGAAAAGTGGCCTGCAAGTTGTGTTCTATTGAAGATATTGGATCCAGTGTGAAAATTGATGAAACGTGGTCCATGGTGGTGCTGAGGGTTGTAGCCTTCAGTCAGGGGGTTGTAGCTCCCTTCCAGGTGAGGCTGGTAAACGAGAGCGGGGGGTCGTAGCTCCCTTCCAGGAGAGGCTGGTAAACGAGTCAGGGGGTTGGAGCTCCCTTCCAGGAGAGGCTGGTAAACGAGCGCAGGTGGGTGCCTGCGTGCTGGTCAAGTCTGCGCCAGCACATATGTTGTAAGATGTTTTCTCTGTAATAAAATATTGAAGGCTGAGCAACTGCAGCGGTGGTTTTCTCCCGACTTGGGTTTCCACCTAAAATCCTGGTGTTCATGTGTGATGCTTATGTGTGATGGTTTATTCTGTTATTACTGCACATTCTTACTATTATCTAATCATCATAAGAATGAATGTTGCATAGATCTAAGTAAAGAATTAATGGCATAATAAGATCTCTATATATACGCGAGTTTTGTGAAGGGTATCTGCGTATATACGCGAGTATGGTTCATTAAAGTAGCGTATGGGCTTTAGAGCGTGAAAAATTAAAAATTTTTGAGTATGCCCTAAATACTGATTCACCCCCCCCCCCCTCTCAGTATTTTTCCCAACAATTGGTATCAGAGGAGGTCCTTCTGTAGAAGCTTGATCGCTTGAAGGAGATCCGTCGCAATGGGAAGGAAGCAAAAGAAGAAGGCTACTCAAAAGGAGATATCTCAGAAAACATGTGCAGCAGAAAATGAAAAAGATAAAACAGGTATTGAATGTGGTTCTTGTGATTCACTTTCTTGTACATGCAATGATGAAAATAGTGAAAGTAATGTTATAGATGTAGAAGAAGCTCTAAAGATTAAAGTTGAAGATCAACATAGATCATTTAAAGAAAGAGACGGTATCTACAATGAGATAATCTCTCAACTGAAAGGACAGATAGAAATTCTGAATGGACAGGTAGACAAGTATCAAAGGTTGTACAATTATGGAAGCAATCGAAATAAAAGACTTGAAGTAGAAATCAACGATCTAAATGAAGATATGGAAAAATCAAATAAGAAGAATGAAGAACTTGAAGCAGAAATCATCTCTCTCAAAGAAGATATGGAAAAATCAAATAAGAAGAATGAAGAACTGCTACAAACATGTGAAGAACAAGAAAATTGGTTGAAGGAAGAAATTTTAAAACTGAATGATCAAGTGGAAGAAGGAAAAAGGGTCGAAGAAAGCATGAAGAAGCAATGCCAAAAGTTGGAGGTTGAGGTAAACATTCTCAAAGGTAAATTAGAAGAAAAGGATAAACTCTTGAAGTTTCAAGATAGTACTAAAATTCTGGATAATATTCTTAGCAGTCAAAGGTCTCCTTCTATTAAATTTGGTCTTGGTTTTCATGAAACTGTTAAAGGAGAATCTAGTTCACAAGGAAGTACTAAAGATTCAAAGGATGTCAATACAAAACCTGAAGTATTGAAAGAGACAAAAGATCAACCAGCAATCATGAACTCTCAAAGGAAATCATTCAATAATGTTGAATTTTTTAAATGTCATAATTATGGGCATATTGCAGCCAATTGCAGAAGCAGATCATTTCAGTCACATACAAACAGATTCTACACAGAAAGGTACTCTGGTTTCTTTAAGGGATATTGTTTTTCATGCAGCAAGTATGGTCATAAAGCAGCTGATTGCAATAGAAGAAAGAATAGAAAAACACATTATTATCCCTATGCTTATTTTTCTGGTCATGTAAGATGTTATGCTTGTAACAAGTATGGACATGTGGAAAAGGAGTGCAGAATGAACAAATTTGAGAAATTGGATAATTTCCAGCACACAATAAGAAGTTTCAAGAAAAGCTGGAAAAAGAAGGAGGACCGGTCAGAAACGTAGGGAATATAGACCCTACTACAGTCATCCGCTTCTAAAAGCTTACTTCTCATAATGACTGCAGGAATGATGTGAGATACATTATAGAGATTAGTAATGTATCATCACAGGGGGAGCAATGTATGATGATTCTCATTATCCTGGTTATGTTTATTTCTGACAGAGCATCTGATGTGAAGAAGACAGGTACAGGTGGTACAACTTCAGGGGGAGATGAAGGAATGTGATTTTTTCAATGTTTCACTTTACATACGCGGGTTCAGTGAACTAAAGCCATGTATACACGCGAGTTACAGTGGAGACAGTCGCGTATGCACTTATGATAAGGAAATTTGTATGACAGCTGAAGATCAGGAGTACAGGTTCAGGGGGAGCATCAGTCTGTCTGTATCATTGGCACTGTATCTGTTTATTTCTCAGTTATAAATGATGATGACATGATACATGGTTTATTATGATGAGATTATGGATGAGCCCTGATTACTTTTTGCTGAAGAATATTTTTTGTTTTCACACATGGATAAGATGGAAGTCTTGTGATTGAGAGATAAGGATAAATCATGTAGAGTTTGTTGCTGGTTGAGACCTCTTTTAATTCTTACACATGTTACATCATGATCATGATAAATCTTGAAGATCTTGGTGATATCAGATCACATGGATGATTACTTGACACGTATGGTTTATTGTAGAAATTGTTCTGGTATGATAATTCCTCTTGGGAAGAATATGCTGATGCTACAAAGAGTTTGAAGGCTTGGTTTCTAATGTGCTTATGCTACAACCATTGGATGACACTTGAAGACACAACTACATTGTCATATCTATCTGCTCTCATATATTCCAGGGAAGCATTCAAATTTCTTAGAAAGAAGCTGAAAACTGTCTCTGCCTCACAGAGGATCAGATCTGGTTAAAATGTAGAAGATGGAATTGGATATGCGGATTTCCTGAAACACAGTTGCGTATATACGCGAGTTTATACACAGAAAACCGCATATGTGTGGTTGCTGACAATTTTTCTGGGTCAGCATTTATTCAGCAACAAGTTGTTGTGTTGTTTGGTATCTCTGATGCTGTATGGTATATATGGTGATGTTTCAGCTCTCATAGTTCTGTTTCACTCTCTGATATTTGATGAAGATGCCTTGATGACTTGAAAGTGTTCAGGCTGCACAAGCTAAGGAGGAGCCCTGGTCTTATGGAAAGGGTGCTTGGATGCACAGTTTCAGGGGGAGCATTAGTCCTGCTGAGTATAATGCATTGTTGGCATTATGATGATTCTGAATTATGATCTCTCTCTTGAGGTCATTTGGTCTTGATTGTAAAAGGTCATATTTGTAATTGGTTGAAAAGGTCATGTTGAGACCTATGATGTAAAATTATAATATTTAGTCATGTAAGGACTTGTTCAAATTTGTAAAACCCACTTGGTTGGGTAGTTGAGTCAAAATGTGTAAACCCTCTCGGTTGGGTATTTGAGTCTCATATGTAAATCCACTTGGTTGGATCTTTGATGTAAGTATGAGTCCTTGGTGATAGGAAGGTCATAGAGTCATGTACTTCATTGAAAAATATGTTTGAACATTCAGCATGAACTCAGGGGGAGCATGGTAACTTCAGTGCACATCAGATCTACAACGCTCTTCTTTCTACATGAGGAGAAAAACCTTGTGTTGGTTTTTGATCCGCCCTTTTCCCTTGATGTCAAAGGGGGAGAGTGACATGGTGTTTGAATAGGGGGAGAATATCATTATGCTTAATTTATCTATCTGTTGTGATCAAACACCATCGTGGTTTCCATCAAGTCCAAAGGGGGAGATTGTTGGAAATATGATGCAATGTGTTGTTCTTGATGGCAACCCACTTGATGAAGATGATGGCAACCTACTTAATGAAGTTGTTATTGATGATTGATGAGTTTATTAATGATGTAAATCTGATGTTCTACAAGCAGCTCAGAAGTACCAGAGAAAGAAATATCAGTAAGGGTCAGAACAAAGATGAAGAGTGTGTGTCACAAAGCATACGCGGGTTTGTTAAGGCGAAGTAACGTATGTACACGGAAAAGTATGAGCCAAGTCGCATATGCTCAATTGCACTCTAAATTTGTAAAACCAGGGGTTACTACCATGGTATTGACCCATTGTGTTGATCGTTGGATTGTATATTTGGTCCCGTCCAGGAATACCATCGGAAGTGGTGTGGTTTTGGCTCATGGTATTGAAAAAGGGTAAACCTATATAAGGAGAAGAAAATCATTGAGCAAGTGGGTGCATGAGTCTTGGTTTGAATGGATAATTCACTCTGAAGTATGTCTGTATGGAAAGGGTAACAGTTTGATGATAGATCTGAATCTGTGATGCACCTATGAAGAAAATGATGAAGAAGGGAATCTAGATCTGAAATGTATTTGTATCTTCTAGATCTGTTTATGAATGCTTAGATCTGAGATGAGGCGAACATCTGTTTGAAGTAAAGGGTTAAATCTGAACTGAATATCTGATTTGAAGAAGTACGCCGCTCTATAATGTTTGAAGATCTATACGCTAGTTTGTAACAAAAAAAGCGCGTATATACGCGGGTTTGATAAAGAGAAAGCGCGTATGGGTTGTGAAACTAGTTCTGAAGTATGTGCAGATGTATACGTAGGTTTATATGCATGAAGGCGCGTATATACGCGGGATCAGTGAAAGGAAAGTGCGTATGAAAACTAGGGTTTGCTGAAGTCTGTGGAATGAAATGTCTGATCTGTTCTTCTGTGTTACTGCTATCTGTTAATGATGTATTCTACAGATCTAGGTTGTCTAAATCAATTTTTATGTATGATTGAGCTTAAATGTGTGGAGTGGGTCCAGTCTGAAAATATGATGAAAAGTGGCCTGCAAGTTGTGTTCTATTGAAGATATTGGATCCAGTGTGAAAATTGATGAAACGTGGTCCATGGTGGTGCTGAGGTTGCCAGCCTTCGGTCGGAGGGTTGTAGCTCCCTTCCGGTGAGGTTGGTAAACGAGAGCGAGGGTCGTGGCTCTCCTTCCGGAGAGGGTGGTAAACGAGAGCGAGGGTCGTAGCTCCCTTGGGGAGAGGGCTGGTAGCGAGCGCGGTGGGTGCACGTGCGCGTGTGAGTCTGCGCCGGTACATAGTTGTAAGATGTTTTCTGCATAATAAAATATTGAAGAAAATTTGAGACAACGACGGCGGTGGTTTTCTCCCAACTTGGGTTTCCACCTAAAAAATCCACCGGTGTTCATGTGTGATGGTTTATTACATTGTTACACTGTACTTCTGCACATTATCTAATCATCAGAAGAATGAATGTTTCATAGAACTAAGTAAAGAATTAATGGCATAATTAGATCTTTGTGTATACGCAGTTTATGAAGGATATCTCCGTAGGTAATATACGCGAGTACGAGATTCGAGAGAAAAGTAGCGTATGGGTTTTGAAGTAAGAAAAAGTAAAAAAATTTGAGTGTGCCCTAAATACTGATTCACCCCCCCCCCCCTCGCAGTATTTTCCCAACAATTGGTATCAGAGCAGGTCCTTCTGCAGAAGCTTGATCGCTTGAAGGAGATCCGTCACAATGGGAAAGAAGCAAAAGAAGAAGGCTACTCAAAAGGAGATATCTCAGAAAACATGTGCAGCAGAAAATGAAGAAGATAAAAAAAGTATTGAATGTGGTTCTTGTGATTCACTTTCTTGTGCATGCAATGGTGAAAATAGTGAAAGTAATGTTATGGATCTAGAAGAAGCTCTCAAGATTAAAGTTGAAAATAAAAAAAAGATCACTTAAAGAGAGAGAAGTTATCTACAATGAGATGATCTCTCAAATGGAAGGACAGATAGAAATTCTGAATAAACAGGTAGACAAGTATCAAAGGTTTTACAATTATGGAAGCAATCGAAATAAAAGACTTGAAGTAGAAATCAACGATCTAAATGAAGATCTAGAAAAATCAAATAAGAAGAATGAAGAACTTGAAGCAGAAATCATCTCTCTAAAAGAAGATCTTGAAGCATCAAATAAGAAGAATGAAGAACTTCTACAAACATGTGAAGAACAAGAGAAAATTGGTTGAAGGAAGAAATTTTAAGGCGTGCAATCGAAGTGGAAGAAGGAAAGAAGAAAGTGTGAAGCAGCAATGCCAAAAATTGGAGGTTGAGGTAAATATTTTAAAAGGTAAATTAAAAGAAAAGGATAAACTTTTGAAGTTTCAAGATAGTACTAATATTATGGACAATATTCTTAGTAGTCAAAGATCTCCCTCTATTAAATCTGGTCTTGGTTTTCATGAAATTGTTAAAGGGGAATCTAGTTCACAAGGAAGTGCTGAAGATTCAAAAGATATCAATGCAAAACCTGAAGTATTGGAAGAAACAAAAGGTCAATCGACAATCATGAACTCTCAAAAGAAATCATTCCCTCCTAACTATAGAAGCATCAATAATGTAGAATGCTTTAAATGTCATAATTATGGGCATGCTGCAGCGAATTGCAGAAGCAGATCATTTCAGTCACATACAAACAGATTCTACACAGAAAGGTACTCTGGTTTCTTTAAGGGATATTGTTTTTCATGCAGCAAGTATGGTCATAAAGCAGCTGATTGCAATAGAAGAAAGAATAGAAAAACACATTATTATTCCTATGCTTATTTTTCTGGTCATGTAAGATGTTATGCTTGTAACAAGTATGGACAAGTGGAAAAGGAGTGCAGAATGAACAGATTTGAGAAATTGGATAATTTCCAGCACACAATAAGAAGTTTCAAGCAAAGCTGGAAAAAGAAGGAGGACCGGTCAGAAACGTAGGGAATATAGACCCTGCTGCAATCATCCGCTTCTAAAAGCTTACTTCTCATAATGACTGCAGGAATGATGTGAGATACATTATCGAGATTAGTAATGTATCATCACAGGGGGAGCAATGTATGATGATTCTCATTATCCTGGTTATGTTTATTTCTGACAGAGCATCTGATGTGAAGAAGACAGGTACAGGTGGTACAACTTAAGGGGGAGATGAAGGAATGTGAATTTTTCAATGTTTCACTTTACATACGCGGGTTCAGTGAACTAAAGCCGTGTATACACGCGAGTTACAGTGGAGACAGTCGCGTATGCACTTATGATAAGGAAATTTGTATGACAACTGAAGATCAGGAGTACAGGTTCAGGGGGAGCATCAGTCTGTATGTATCATTGGCACTGTATCTATTTATTTCTTAGTTCTAAATGATGATGACATGATACATGGTTTATTATGATGAGATTATGGATGAGCCCTGATTGCTTTTTGCTGAAGAATATTTTTTGTTTTCACACATGGATAAGATGGAAGTCTTGTGATTCAGAAATAAGGATAAATCATGCAGAGTTTTTTGTTGGTTGAGACCTCTTTTAATTCTTACACATGTTACATCATGATCATGATAAATCTTGAAGATCTTGGTGATATCAGATCACATGGATGATTGCTTGACACGTATGGTTTATTGTAGAAATTGTTCTGGTATGATAATTCCTCTTGGGAAGAATATGCTGATGCTGCAAAGAGTTTGAAGGCTTGGTTTCTAATGTGCTTATGCTACAACCATTGGATGACACTTGAAGACACAACTACATTATCATATCTATCTACTCTCATATATTCCAGGGAAGCATTCAAATTTCTCAGAAAGAAGCTGAAAACTGTCTCTGCCTCACAGAGGATCAGATCTGGTTAAAATGCAGAAGATGGAATTGGATACGCGGATTTCCTGAAACACAGTCGCGTATATACGCGAGTTCATACACAGAAAATCGCGTATGTGTGGTTGCTGACAATTTTTCTGGGTCATCATTTCTTCAGCAACAAGTTGTTGTGCTGTTTGGTATCTCTGATGCTGTATGGTATATCTGGTGATGTTTCAGCTCTCATAGTTCTGTTTCACTCTCTGATATTTGATGAAGATGCCTTGATGACTTGAAAGTGTTCAGGCTGCACAAGCTAAGGAGGAGCCCTGGTCTTATGGAAAGGGTGCTTGGTTGCACAGTTTCAGGGGGAGCATTAGTCCTGCTGAGTATAATGCATTGTTGGCGTTATGATGATTTTGAATTATGATCTCTCTCTTGAGGTCTTTTGGTCTTGATTGTAAAAGGTCATATTTTTAATTGGTTGAAAAGGTCATGTTGAGACCCATGATGTAAAATTATAATATTCAGTCATGTAAGGACTTGTTCAAATTTGTAAAACCCACTTGGTTGGGTAGTTGAGTCAAAATGTGTAAACCCTCTCGGTTGGGTATTTGAGTATCATATGTAAATCCACTTGGTTGGATCTTTGATGTAAGTATGAGTCCTTGGTGATAGGAAGGTCATAGAGTCATGTATTTCATTGAAAAATATGTTTGAACATTCAGCATGAACTCAGGGGGAGCATGGTAACTTCAGTGCACATCAGATCTACAACGCTCCTTTTTCTACATGAGGAGAAAAACCTTGTGTTGGTTTTTGATCCGCCCTTTTCCCTTGATGTCAAAGGGGGAGAGTGACATGGTGTTTGAATAGGGGGAGAATATCATTATGCTTAATTTATCTATTTGTTGTGATCAAACACCATCGTGGTTGCCATCAAGTCCAAAGGGGGAGATTGTTGGCAATATGATGCAATGTGTTGTTCCTGATGGCAACCCACTTGATGAAGATGATGGCAACCTACTTAATGAAGTTGTTCTTGATGCTTGATAAGTTTATTAATGATGTAAATATGATGTTCTACAAGCAGCTCAGAAGTACCAGAGAAAGAAATATCAGTAAGGGTCAGAACAAAGATGAAGAGTGTGTGTCACAAAGTATACGTGGGTTTGTTAAGGCGAAGTAGCGTATGTACGCGGAAAAGTACGAGCCAAGTCGCGTATGCTCAATTGCGCTCTAAATTTGTAAAACCAGGGGTTACTACCATGGTATTGACCCATTGTATTGAGCGTTGGATTGTATATTTGGTCCCGTCTAGGAATACCATCGGAAGTGGTGTGGTTTTGGCTCATGGTATTGAAAAAGGGTAAACCTATATAAGGAGAAGAAAATCATTGAGAAAGTGGGTGCATGAGTCTGGGTTTGAATGGATAATTCACTCTGAAGTATGTCTGTATGGAAAGGGTAACAGTTTGATGATAGATATGAATCTGTGATGCACCTATGAAGAAAATGATGAAGAAGGGAATCTAGATCTGAAATGTATTTGTATCTTCTAGATCTGTTTATGAATGCTTAGATCTGAGATGAGGCGAACATTTTTCTGAAGTAAAGGGTTAAATCTGAACTGAATATCTGATTTGAAGAAGTATGCTGCTCTATAATGTTTGAAGATCTATACGCTAGTTTGTAATAGAAAAAGCGCGTATATACGCGGGTTTGATAAAGAGAAAGTGCGTATGGGTTGTGAAACTAGTTCTGAAGTATGTGCAGATGTATACACAGGTTTATATGCATGAAGGCGCGTATATATGCGGGATCAGTGAAAGGAAAGTGCGTATGAAAACTAGGGTTTGCTGAAGTCTGTGGAATGAAATGTATGATTTGTTCTTCTGTGTTACTGCTATCTGTTAATGATGTATTCTACAGATCTGGGTTGCCTGAATCAGTTTTGATGTATGATTGAGCTTAAATGTGTGGAGTGGGTCCAGTCTGAAAATATGATGAAAAGTGGCCTGCAAGTTGTGTTCTATTGAAGATATTGGATCCAGTGTGAAAATTGATGAAACGTGGTCCATGGTGGTGTTGAGGTTGTAGCAATTTGGGTTGTAGCCTTCGATCAGGGGGTTGTAGCTCCCTTCCCGAGGTGAGACGTAGCGAGAGGGGTCGTAGCTCCCTTCCAGGAGAGGCTGGTAAACGAGAGCAGGGGGTTGTAGCTCCCTTCCAGGAGAGGCTGGTAAACGAGCGCAGGTGGGTGCCTGTGTACTGGTATGAGTCTGCGCCAGTACATAGTTGTAAGATGTTTTCTCTATAATAAAATATTGAAGGCTGAGACAACGACATCGGTGGTTTTCTCCCAACTTGGGTTTCCACCTAAAAATCCTAGTGTTCATGTGTGATGCTTATGTGTGATGGTTTATTCTGTTATTACTGCACATGCTTACTGTTATCTAATCATCAGAAGAATGAATGTTGCATAGAACTAAGTAAAGAATTAATGGCATAATTAGATCTCTGTGTATACGCGAGTTTTATGAAGGATATCCGCGTGTATACGCGAGTCTGGTTCAGAAAAGTAGCATATGGGTTTTGAAGTAGGAAAAAGTAAAAAGTGTTGAGTATGCCCTAAATACTGATTCACCCCCCCCTCTCAGTATTTTTCCCAACACATTGTCTTACATGATTGATATATAATTAAAGAATTCATAAGTATATTTGGAAATTTAAATTGCATTTCTTCTTTTATACCAATGGTCATCATCTTAATCTACAAAATCTGAAATCTATAATTGACATTATAGTTCATAAAAATACATTACCTAATTGAGATAGATGATTATGTATTTGAAACTCCAAATGTTGTGGATATCACTATGTAGTGGGTGTCACATTACTAATGATTAGACTATATATAAAGAAAGATGCTAAGCATCTATATATAAGTCAAGATACCTGTAATACATGAAGTAATTAGTCCGAATTTAATTTTCAAGTATTTTGATATAATAATAAAGATTTAATTTTTAAATATTATGAAATAAATTCAAGTAATTGGAACTAAGTTAGAAAAACAAATCAGCAAGCTAGTATTCACTGTTAGAAAGAGGATCAAAATCCTATTTGGCTCACTAAAGAGGAGAATCCCCAATGAGTGAGATGTTCAAAAGATGATAAAGTTAGCAATCATTTTAGAGAGGAATTTCTTACACGGTGTGGGGCTTTCAACTTAATTATTTGCAATGGTCTGGGCAGATGGAAAAGGTATGGGAACTTCACTTGCAACACATACAATGGGGCAAGTGTCATTGATTATGTGATTTGTTCACAAAGCTTGATAGAAAAGATAGATGAAGTTAAGATTGGAGAGAATAATTGGGACTTAAAATAAAACCATAACCCAATTTATATGAAGTTATCATGGGTAGAAGAAATGCAACATAAGAGAAAATCTCAATGCTCTCGGCAATTACTACCAAGGGGAAAAATTCTTCAAACACTAGAAATTTGTATTATCTTCAAGACAATGCCGAAGAGATTAATTCAGAAAGAGAAAATTGGTTTCAAAAGCTTCAACAATCATGAGTTAACAAATATAATTCAAAGGGCACTTGAGAAATGCAAAAGAGCAAAAAATAGGAAATCAGAATCAAATTGTTTTCCTGTAAATGCTTGGTTTGATGAGGAATGCAAAATGGCAAGGAGAAAATTGAAAAAGGTAGGGAAGGAGAAGATGAATGTAAAGTTATATAAGAATATACTAAAAAGGAAAAAAGATGAGTTCATGCAAACAAGGTGAGAAGAGTTAATATATCTAGGCAAGAATAACCCAAAACTTTTCTGGCAAGAAATTCAACCAAGGAAGAAGCAAATCGAAAATAATATTACAACTAATAAATGGTTTGAATATGCAAGACAAATCTATGAGAAATAATCAGAGGTTTAGCCTCCCCCGGGACTCAACACAACTACAAAGCTCTTTACATTACAGGAGGTGGAGATTGGAATTAAAAATTTGAAAACAGGAAAGGCAAAAGACTTGGTTGAACTTCAAACAAAGTATCTAAAATGGGGAAGGAACACTCTTTCACCGCACATCATGGAAATATTCAACAACGTCATTCAACAAGGATTCCCAAGAGATTGAACAACTAGCCTAATAATACCCCTTTTTAAAAGTGGAGATATTAATAATCCGTCCAATTATAGAACCATTATGATCAATCCTTTGTTTGCAAATCTTTTCAGCATTGTGGTAGAAAATAGAATCAGTAAGTGGGCAGAAGTAAAAGAAAAGAGGGAAAAAGGACAAGCAGGTTTTAGGCTGAAGCATTCTACAGTCGATCACGACATCACTTTGAGACACATATTGAAAAGGTTTGGGGGGGTAAAGAAGAAGTATTCTACTATTTTGTTGACTTCAAAAAGGCACTTGACATAGTCCCTAGAGATAATTTGTGGCGTAGAATGGAAGAACTTGAAATTTATTTGCATTATAGAGCTGTTGTCCCTATACTTTAAGAAGAGGTGAAAGTCAAAATTAGAACCTCAGCAAGTATTTTAGAAAGCTTTAGAAGTGATATTGGAGTCAAGCAAGGTTGCCCTCTATCCCCTACTCGTTTTGGTTTATATATTGATAAACTAGAAGAGTGGCTAAATTTGCAAGGTGGGGATGGTGTTCGGTTGGGGGATTTTGTGATAAAGATTATTTTATATGATGATGATCTTGTGTTGATTTCTAAATCGGCCCATGATGCACCTATATGCCCTTGAGCATTTTTGTAGAGCAGTGAGGTTGCAATTCAATATTAGCAAGACCAAGGTAATGATTTTCTCTAATAAAAGGAAGCAGAGTCAGCATCCTTTCTTCTTTGAAGGCAACATTCTTGAAGAAGTAAATGAGTACAAATACCTCGCGGTTGATTTCAACAACAAACTTAATTGGGAGGACTGCAGAAAGAAGAGAATCTTAGGAGGGTGGAAATCATTATATGCTCTTCAAAACAGATGTAGAGAGGCAGAGTTATGAGATTGGAAAACAATTAAAGTGCTTTTTGGACTCCTAGTTTGTCCATTGATGCTATATGGGTGTGAATTATGGGCTAGCAGCACCCATGTCTCAAAATGGAAGCAAATGTAGAAATGATACAAAATGCATGTATATCTTGGATTCACCCGATCTAACAATGTACTAAAGTTAAATACTGAATCAATTCTACAAATATTTTGCGGAATAAAAAAAACAATCGCTAATCAAATGAACATGAAGAAAGATTAGTCACACACAACACAGATAGTTTCTCAGGGAAAGCTTACAGCTAAAAACCCCACTATCTTCTATAGTATATTAAGCATGGATCATGAAACAATTACATACCAAACTACTTTCACAAGAGCCCTCCAATACTCAGCTAATTGTCTCACACTGTCATATGCAAAACTAACCAACGCATAGCCAATTCTCAGCCTCCAAACTGCCTACCTTGCTTGCGCAATACCTGATGGTAAATATCCCTAAAAGATAGGAATTCTTGCCTGCCTTGACTGCGAAAGTATCATGGTCACTCCAATGGGTGTTTGGTTACATGTGTGCAACCCAATAATCCTATAACTTATATTCAACTTCCCTTTCACCTAGAACTCAACTGGGTCTCCACTAGATCTGACATGCATGCAAATAATAATAGTAAATCCTCAGTTGCATGTGAGATTACTGATTGTGAATTAATTAATATTTAATTCACTTGATCTCTCACTAGTGTATCTTTAGTTACAACTAGCACAATTGAGTTTAACTCAATTAACTGAGTTAAAATATTTACAACTTGCACTAACTCATGCACCACTGCACTTACAACTAGAATTACTCTACAGGCCTCACCAACTACCTCTAACTAGAAATCCACTAGCTAACTGAGTTTATCACTTTCAGTTAAATGATTCAAGCCAACATTGATAATAGATTACAGTTTAATGTCCATCTTAATTAAGGGATAACCAAAATATACATGCACCAAAAAATAGCACTGTGGGCCCCACCCTAGTTTGGGTGCTTAATGCAACTAGGCGTGGGTGTTGAAATTTTCTTGTTGAATCTCAACAAAAAATTGAGAAATCCAAAAACGCTTGATCATGAGGAAGTTCAAAATAAAAAGTTCCATACCTTATGAGATAATGTTGAGTGAAAGAGGAGCAACTCCCATTGAAGAAATTTCTATGGTGCGGCTCATAAGGTATCTAAAAAGAATTAAGCAAATGGGAGTAGGTAGATGGCATAATGTTATATTCAAGGAAGGCATGAGTGAAAGAAAGAAAACATGGACGAGACAAAACTAAACATGGATACAAAAATGGAATATCTACCTCAATGCTTGTCCCACAAATAGAAAGGAGCTAAAGAATTTTGTTATGGAGAATTTTCGTAAACATGTATGGGGAAAAGAGTTTGGTAGAAAGAATAAGTACTAAATTGAAAAATTCAACCCTACGTAAGATATCCAACAAAAAGAGTACATTGGAGCTAACATTCCGTGGAGGGAAAAGGTACTTATTGCTCAATTAAGAACCAAATCGCATCATCTTCTGTGTGAAACAGAACGGTGGAAAAGGCCTAGAGAAGCTTGGGAAGAACGAGTGTGTACATTTTGCACATCTGGGGCAGTGGAATTGGAAAAACATTTCATTTTGGAATGTGATGCATTCAAAGACATCAAAGAAAGTAATAGGAATATGTTAGCATCAATTTCTTGGCATTTTCTTTTCAGCGATGAGATTGTTGGAAGGTTGGGCTAGCTCATCATCAATTTGAATAAGAAAAGAACTGAAATGCAAAAGGAAAAAAATTGGGAAGTCATAGTCCCATATACTATTTTTAGTCTTGTGGACGTTAAAATTTCATTTCATTTCATATATACATACTTGATGGACACTCTAGGAGGCTCTTACACATTCCACAATAACTTGGGATTTAAATCGCCTTCCATCCATTTGTATTTCCAAGACTTGCGCAATGAGTATTACTAAGTCTTTTGTGCACAAATTTCTATTTGGTAATCATGATTAAGCGTATTTAAAAAGACTATAAAATCATAAAACTGATAAACAATTGTGTTATATGAATAAAAATATCAGTTATATTAGAATTTATGGAAAATATAAAATATTTCATTTTTTTTCCAAGCAGTCACTAGATATATTGGTTTTGGGAATATTGCTTACTTGGTTGTTCTTTACGGAGGAAATGTATTTTTGAAAATCAACCACATGAAATATTTTTCTTCGTATCCCTTTATAATTGTGATGTACATCATTCAAATTTTGATTATGATTAAGCAACGATATTTTAAGGTGCACAATCCATTCAAAACAATATTTGATCTTTTTGTAGATACAACTTAACTTAAGCACAATCCATTCAAGACAATATTTGATCTTTTTGTTGATAAAACTTAACTTAGAGATATTATTATGAAGAATTCAAGGAAGAAGAGATATAGAAAAATACTTACTATATACAAAGATATTTAGGGTTTTAGGATTTTGATGAAGTTTAAAAGAGAAAAATGTACGTAGGATATATGAAACGTCAAATTTAATTTGATGCTTGATATTATTTGCAAAAGCATGGATTTCATGGCAAAGGTAAATATATCAATTTATAGCTAGTGAAAATGGGTTTAATTATGTTTTGTAACACTTGGAAAAACCTTCGGTGAGACCTTAGTTGTGATTACGACATGGATGGTATGGAGGGGGCTTCTCCCCATCCATCGAAATTTTTTGCGGCCTTCTAGACCCTTGTTGATTCTCTCTCTAATAAGTCTTGAAACAAGGAAGCATAGACAATATTTGTGAAGAAGGCAGAGTCTATAACCTTGGTGAATCTTCTCACTGGTTTTAAATGAACTTACTTGGAATTTTCAAATCAAGCTCTAGTGGGGAAATTCACAGGAATGTGGCCATCCCAAATATCCATGGAGCAATGGCTGGAGAAGACATGGAAACCCCTGATGAATGGAAATATTGGAATGTATGCATGAGAGAATGCGTTTTTTTCGTTCTTGTTTGAATACAAGGGAGACAAATACGTAATCTTCTAGAATGACCCATATTTATTTTGAGCTCGAGGTATGTATCTGAATAAATGGTCATCGGATTTCGACCTAGATGAAGACAAACCAAACGTGGTACTAATTTGGGTCAAAATTCCACAACTCCCACTCTCATCTTGAAGTGAACATTGTCTGCGCGCGATAGGCAATGGACTAGGAAATATCTAGATGGGACTGAACCCAAAGGATTTCATTTTGCATGCACAAATATTTTGTTGAAGTAGATATTGAGAAATAGTTACCCTCATAAATAAATCTTATGCAGGGAAAATGGATCAATCATCAAAAACTTGACTATGAGCAATTTCCCTTTAAATGCAAAATCTGCCATGATTATGATCACTTTGCAAGAGACTACTAGCAGGCTCAAGCAGGAAAAGGGGAGAAAACAACAGCAAACCAAGATGAGAAATGGAAAACTTAGAGAAAGGGTGTAGATAAGTGGAAAGCAACAGTAAAGAAAAACATTCTGCACAAGGCAAAAATGTGGCAACTTCTTCAGCAAACCCTTTTGAGGTCTTGTAATCTCAAGAAGAAAACGTCAAATAGGAAACAAACAATAGCAAAAGGAAAGAGGCTCTTAAAGAGGAATTTATTAACATAAAAAGAGAAGGGGAATTTAAGGAACCTGAGAAATATGAATAAATGAAGCAAGAAGGAAACATCCAAACACTAGTTCCAACGCAAAAAGAAGGCGAAAAATAGACACCAAAAGGAAACCACGGGAAGCCCATGAGCAAGATCAGAAAATGAAGTTGGAAGAATGCCAAAGAAACCAAAGGAGACAAAAGGGATACATATAGAATCATGATAGGGAAAAAGGCCCAAACACTAAATTGGGATGATGAGATCAATATCCAAGAAAAATAAAGTAATAAGAAAAATAAGGGAATGCCTCAAAAGAATGTGGCTCAGGAATTAGAAGAAGATCAAAATAAGAAATTGGGAGACTAGTCTATAATAATTTAGATTCTCAAGCTATTAACACCCAAATATTAGGAAGAAACATAATAGGGAGGAGGTAAAACACATAAACACCCTCCCCCCCCCCCAAAAAAAAAAAATAATAATGAAAATCTCATCATGGAACATAACGGGTTTGGGAAGCCCCTCAAAATCCCTGTCGGTTAAAGACTTAGTAAAGAAGAAATGACTAATGATACTTCTTCAAGAAACTAAGCTTGAAAAAATAGATCTAGAAAATGCAACAAAATCCTTCTAGTGAGACAATATTGGAATAATGCAAAGTTCCTATGGGGCATTTAGTGGACTACGTACTTGTTTTATAGACTTTTTTTTTCACTTTGATTGGTAGTAATAAATCTAAAATTTGGATAGCAATTTTATTGGAAAGGAAGGATATGAAGGAGAAGATATTTGTCATCATCATTTATGCTCAGGTAATATATGGAGATAACTGTGAGTTTTTGGGTTCACTAATCTCCTTAAAATAAAAGCAACGACATAATAATAACATTATAGGAGGGGATTTTAATATGATCCTACGATATTCTGAGAAGCGAGGGAGAAGCCTTGTTCGAGACCCCTTCAGATATATAACGAAAGATCTAATGAGTGAATGAGACTTAATATATTCATCACCAAAGAAAGGTAAATTCACCTAAATAAATAGAAGAAGTGGGGAAGTTGTTGCTTTTTATGCATAACAACTAGCTACTTAAAGGGTTGGACTATACTTCTTCTACTTTGGCACAAGGTGAATATGATCATTAACCAATATCCTTGTCAATTTATCATCTAGAAAATTTAGTTCCTATCCCATTCAGATATAACCCGAGTGTTAAAAATCTAGGAGAAAGAAAATTACCAACCTCCAAGCCAAAAGAGGCTCGAGTTGGTAAAACAAATCGAGAATCATCGAAGTTTGATAGAAAATTGTCGAGTGGAAAATTGACAAATAGAAAAAGAAAAAAATTGACCACACAAATTTTCTCAGCAAGTCGACAAGAGGAAAAATATTAGAGATTGAAGTCAAGAAGTATGTGGCTTTAAGCGGGTGATCAAAACACTACATTCTTCGATAAGTAGGATAAGGACAGGGTAATGAAAAATAGGGTAAGAGAAGTTGTGCTTGAAGGTAATCCAAGACTCAATTCTTTGGATGATATAAAGTAGGGGGAATTTATTCATTTTCAATATATTTACATTGAAGAAAAATAAGTGGAGCCGAAAAAAGACTAGGAGTTTCTCTCATGCATTTTGTCAATTATCATAAAATTTGGAAATCAATAGTTAGTGAAAGAGATAGAGGAATCAAAGGTCATAGAAGAAATTTGGACTTTGGATTTGGATAAGTTCCTTGGAACTAATGGATCCACTATCAGTTTTTACACGTCTTTCTGGCCACTAATAGAAAAGGATTTGTTGAGAATGATAAATGGGGTGAGAAGGAAAGACAAGGCGAAGGGAAGTGCTAAATCCTCTTTTATTGCATCAATTACCAAGGAATAAAATCCATTGAATTTATTTCAATTCAAAGTTATCTCCTCCTGCAATGTTGCTTATAAAATTCTCACAAAAATAATGGCGAACAGATTGAAGAAACTCTCGCCAAAAATTATTTTTGAAAATCAAGGGGGTTTTATGTAGCATAGACAAATTATGGATAATATAATTCTTTTTTAGGAAACTATCCACTCCAACAAGGAAGCAGGGGAACCTAGATTGGTTATGAAGCTAGATATGGCTAATGCTTTCAATCGAATAATATATTTTTTCTTATATTTAAGGCTAGACAAGTTGGGTTTTAACAATGAATTCATTCGTTGGATTAATGCCTATATAGGTTCCCCTTGGATCATACCCTTAATAATTGGAAACCTACTCCCTTCTTTGTGGCCTCAAGGGGATTGAGACAAATTTTTCCCCTTCCCCCCCTTTTATATATCATAGTAGCGGAAATCTTGTGCAAGAATTTAGAGAAGGAAAGGTTGGAAGACAAGCTATTAGGATTGAGCATTGCTCAAAATGTAAACGGTGTAAATCACTCTCAATTTTCTAATGATACCATCCTATTTGGAGGGGCCTCGAAAAAAATTGTGAATCATTATAAATCTCTACTCAAAGCTTGCCTAGATCTCTCGAATGGGTTGGTGAATAAAAGAAAAAGTCAACTATATGGCTAGAACTGTTCAAAATCATTCTTAAGAAAGATCTCCAGGAAATTAGAATTATTAGTGGAAATAGGATGGAAACCACTTAAATATTTTGGACTTCCAATTTATCTAGGAGCATCAAATGCAAAATAATGGGATGATGTTCTGCAAAAATTCAAGAAAATATCCAGTCCTGGGTAGTGCAATGGTTAAATGTCGATGGGGATATTTTTTTTTTGATAAAATCAGTATTATCATAACTACATGTCTACATGGCCTTTGATATTCTTTCTCCAAAGAGTGTGATCAACCAGATTGGCGGTCTCCTCTAAAACTTCCTTTGGCAGGGAGGTAAAAATAATGAAAAAAAGTTTCATTTAGTAAATTGGAATTATGAATGTAGTATGTCTTCCTAAGTTTTGTGGTGGTCTAGCAATAAAGGATCCCCAACTCATGAATCTCACATTAGGATCCAAAATATCTTGGTGTCTTCTCTTTGACACAAAGGAATGGTGGAAACATGCCTTTATACATAGATATTTTCATAAGAACAGGCTTCTCAGACCAAAGAATGTGAATTGGACAAGAAATGTTTCAAAAATATGAAGTTGTGGCCCCCATAATCTTGGATCATTTAGGTTGACAATCTGGAAATGGTGCCCACATAAATATGGGGAAAAATAACATACCTTCAGGTGTGTTATTGGAAAAAAGTGCGGAAATAAGGGAGCTTGCGAATTGGAAGGGGAGAGGAGGATATATTAGGCTTACAAATATTTCATAGTGGAGTGAGAAAGGACATTGATTAGGCTGGACATACTCATAACTCCTTTCCAATCTACAATCTCAATGGGATATTTTAATAAACTCATTGAAAGGTTTAGCTCCAATTGAAATCTCAAAAATTCATGAGTGATCATCGAAAAGAAACCCAAAACAAAATATACATTCAAAGCTAGCTATGAATTTCTTGTAAAAAAATTGTTTCATCTAGCTCCATTCATGTTGTGGCATAAAATATGGCATAAGGATGGTCTCCCTAAAAGAAACATCTTTTGTTAGGTAATGGTTCATGGAATAATTTTAATGACAGAGAATCTAAGGAAGAGGAATATATAGGGGTTGTCAAGGTGTGTGTTAGTGTAAAATCTTATCACAAGTGTATGAAAAGATCCTACTTTAGCTATGCATGACGAATATCCCTAATAGAAAAAATGGTTCCTTAACCCTTTATATCTATAGTAGACAATTAGAACAAATCGTAGTAAAAGCAGCTAAACAGTAAAAAGAAATAGTAATATTTGATGCAAAATTAACTCCAAGTATCCAACAGACAAGACTAGATTAAAGAATGATTTTATATTATGACACATGGCGAAGGAAACAAGTATATGCTACCAGTCCCCCTCAATGGGATGGGTTCTTAGTTGTCCTCAATGCTTCAGCTTCAGAAGTTTCTGTCTCTCAATGGTGTAGAAAACCCAAAGCATGTGTTGAACTCAAGTGGGAGCTCAAACGACAAAAGAAAATAAAAGCGACAATGAGAATTATCAAAGTGAATAATGAATGGAAAAAACCTCCTATTTATAACAAAATATTGAGTTATCCTCAATAATGGGGAATAATAAAATATTATTAACCAAGATCTATATCTAACCATTTGGAATATTTTATTATATTTTGTTGGAAGGAAAAGGTATTTAAATTAGTTAAATACTTTTATTTAGAAATAATAATAAAATAAATGATTTATTTATAATTTCAAGAATGTGGTTAAATAATAATAAACAAATAATGATTTGTTTAATTAATCCTAGGTAATTTAGTCTGATTTAACAAGGAATAATAACTAAATAATGATTTAATTAATTATTCCTAGAGAAAAATAAGAAAAATAATGATTTATCTAATTATTTCTCATAATTGGGTTAAATATGACCATGATTATTATTTAAACCATGGTTTAATTAATTATTCCTCGAGGAAAATCAAATAAAAAGGATTTATTTAATTATTCCTCGCGGGGTTTCTTGTTTTAACAAAAAATAACTTAATAAAATATGGTTTATTAAATTATTTATTATAGTAAAATATGGTAAAATTGGTCCTACATGGTTTACTTCGATCTATCTAATTATAAATGGTTAGATGGCCAATTTTTGGTGATAAAAATGTGTTCTTTGCAAAATTGTGGAAGAGGATACTCCCCATGTCTTTAGGAAATGCATATTTACCATGGTATTTTGGGAGAAAGCTATAGAAAAAACCAGCCATATTGAAAACATCCTGGATAGCTAGACGAAGATGTTTGAATCATGGAAAAATAAAATTTTGTAGCTAAGGAAAGCTTCATGAGTGTCAATGTGTTGTTGGATGGCACTCCCTAAATATCTATGGGGGCAGTGTGGTTAGCATGCAATAACACCATTTTTAAATGGGATAGCCCTAACTCAACCTCGATTACAATCAAAGTCCTAAATATCCTATTTGAATCCATCACAGCTCGAGGGTATAAATCTTCTGATCTATAGGATTTATCTCAAAGTGAAAAAAATTAGATTGACTTAGGAACACTACCTTATCATGCTGGAAACTTAAATCCTAAACCGATCTTCACCGTGTTATTTTGTATAAGAATGGATTCTGAATACTTTCTAAAATGGATACTAAGCAAGGAATATTTCTCCCTATTTTTTAAGGTGCATGGAAAGGTAATCCTAGGTTGGCAGGAGCAGGAGGCGTTATATTTTCCCCTAATGATGAAAGAGAGCTTTGGTATGCATAGGGCTTGGGTATTTCTACCAATAACCAAGTAGAATATTTGGCCCTGTGGTAGGGGTTAGAATTATCCATCACAAGAAGAATTCATCATTTGATGGAATTTGGGGACTCCATGATAGTTATTCAACAGGTGGACAAACTTAAAGAAAAATGTAGCCCCCTTAGCCCCTCTATACTATAAAGGATTTCACTGTAATTGAGGAATTTTAAGATAATTGAGTTATATCATGTTAAAAAACATCTAAACTTAGCAATAGATGCATAGGCTAACAAAGGAAAAACATTGATAAAGGTATAATAGATCAAGAATAAATTTTAATAAATTTCAAACCTCTACCACGATAAGGGACATTAATTTTCAGGAAAGTCATGATAAGAAAAATGGAGATAATGGTGGCATGAGACGTCGTCAAATTGTTGGTTGGAATTATGAATTTCCTTTATGTTTACGTTTATCGATGACATTGAACCAACCTAATAAAGAACATCCAAAATGGTGTCCCATCATTAATTATGGTAGTGGATCAGAATACTCACATCATAAGAACATATGGCCAAGGCTGTTACAACATCATCAAGTTGAACATCTGGAGGACATATAATCTTTGTCAAGAGTGTAAATGAAGCTTGCAAGGTGTGAAGCTAAATGCTTCGCTTGGGATAACACACACACTCTTTGGTGATTTAATGGCGGAAACCCTGAGAAATATTAGAGAAACAATTGATGAGGAATGTTCAGACAAAAACATGAATGCGACAGGACAAGTTTTAATCACCATTGAATGACATACTCAAATGAGGAGAGTGAGAACAAAAGGTTGATCAATTTATAAAAGATTCATATCTCTGCTTCAATTGCATATCCTATGGGTAAATGTCAGGAAACAATAAATATTAATCATGATTCCAATTCTCAGGATAGGATGGCAAACATATATAAATACTCATACTTCCCTCATTAAGGAGAAGGAGAAAATGAATTGTTAGTTGGATTGTCTAACTGAGACAATGGAGTATATTTTGACATTGCTCAATCTCTGAAGTGAAATGGAAGCAAAAGAGAAAAAGGAACATCTAGCACTCCCGTTTAAAAAAATGTGAGCAGTTACAAAGGAAGTTTTAGAAGCTTCAGACAATATTGGAAGTAGAAATGGAAGTAATAGATATAAGGTTGAAAAGGCGGGAACCAGATGTTAGTCAAGGAACAATATGACCTTCTTCATACATGGAAATTAATAAGAACGAGGAAAAAGAGGAATGCCGAGGCAGAATTGATTGGGCACTAACGGAGCTGAGCAAAGCAACAACACAAGTAAATGAAACATCTAAAATTGGTTTGTTAATTTTAGGCTAGACATTATGTTGTTTCTAGACTCATGTATTGCAAATATATTTTGTTTTTAGGTGTTTTTTTGGAAGGAATTTATTAGATATCAGTATAGACTCATAGTTAATAGAAAGCACAGATTACTGGATATGTAAAAACTATAAGCAAATGAAACAATTGAATATGTAAAGGTTCCAACCTTGTAACTAGACTATGTTTTAATACAAATATTCACCCACTTCGTTAAAAAAAAAAAGGGTTTGATCACGAATAATATATACGGGAAAAGAACTTTAAAAAGGTAAACACACACACACACACACACACACACACACACACACATACGGATATATATATATATATATATATAATGAAAATATTATAGGAATGTCTTGGATAGTTTGAATCATGCAACGAGAATTTTTTTTATAAGAAACAAAATAAGGTGACACCAAAAATAAACAAGAAGAATATGATCCTAATATGGAAACAACATAAAAGACAATAAAGCCATGCAAATTTTGAAATTATGAAAGAAAAAAAAAATTGGCAATTCCAAAAGTACGAACATTGAACTAAGTAGAGAAGATGAAAACATGACTAAGAACATTATTTTAGATCACAAATTTTCTCAATGTATTCTCTTATGCATTTGATGATAATTCAATAGTGATATAAAAAACATTTATTTTTTATAAACAAAAAATATAGTGAAAATAAAATTACATAATTGAAAAAGAGAAGAAAAATATGAAAATATGATTGAAATTACATTAAAAAAATGTATCCACATCAGTGGTCATTACAATTAAAAAAAAAATGTGAGCGAAAATAACTAATATCAATAACATAACAACAAAAACATGCATATCAATAATGTACACATGATTTTACCTTGGAAACCTCAAATTGGGAAAAATTAGCTACTAAATGTATAATTCCCTTGACTAAGTCTACCAAGTGAGCCTTCACCACTCACCTCTTGGCCAATTACAATGGAGTATGCCCAATCCTTTAATAGGCTTCATTACATGAAACCCACAACCTTTAATACCATAGGATACCAAAACCATCGGCCTGAAAACCACCATTGTTGATCTAACTCTTTAACTCTTCCACTAAATCAAGTTTAACCTAAAATTCCCCCTTTTAAACTTGTATTGAGGTTTTTCTTGACCAAATCCTACCAAACCAACCAAGTGAGCCTTCACTACTCACCTCTAGGACCTAGCCCCATTAAAATTATATAATGAGGGTATTCAAAAATCGAAAAAGTTACCAACTTAATGAGAACTTGACCGAGTTCCTGTTTTTTAAGAGATTGCATTGTTTATTTTTTGTTCATTTTGAAAAGTAGTGATGAATAATCACCATTTTCTCATTTTAGGGTTAAAATTTCAACATTTGTCAACCATGACATTAAAAACCAAATATCATGATTACAAAAAACATGAAAAAACACCTTGACATGCAAAAGTCGCGATGCATCATCAATTTTTTTAGATGGTTAAGATAGATACATTTTTCAGCCATGAAATTAACTACCAAATCTCGGGGCACTCAAAATCCCAAAGCTTGACAATTATAACCCATATTTCCAAAAAAAATTCTAAATTTGGTCAAAATCATGCAAGAATTTCCATTGTTTTCTGGGTGAAACCGTAGAATCATTATCCTAAAATATATATATATATATATATATAAACATAGCTGAAATGGGTTATGGGGTGATTATTTTATGATGTTGTGAGTGCCTTCCACATTGGTTGCCTTATGCGGTTGCAGCAGGGCCATTTGGGTAGGGGGATGATGCTTAGCATCACCCCCACACTGTTGTGAGGTCGATTATCACAATAGTGTGGGGGCGATGTCACACATCACACCGTGGTTTTTAATTTATTCTCTCTCTCTCTCTCTCTCTCTCTCTCTCTCTCTCTCTCTCTCTCTCTCTCTCTCTCTCTCTATATATATATATATATATATATATCTGTGTGTGTGTGTGTTTATTAATTAATTTGGATTATTTTCCTTTTCATTTGCTTAATAAATTTATATTTTTAATTGGTTGAACTTTAATTTATTTGCTTTTTTTTCTTTATATAGTTTTTTTTTTAATTTAATTTTTTTAGTTTCTTTTTGTGAACTAAAAAATGTACTACTTTCTACACATTCAATTACATGAAAAACTAAGAAATTTGGATTGGTTGGTCCCAAAGGAAATCCAATCAAATCTAGTATCAAAAGACTCACTTATTTGAGATTGCATGAGAACTAGGGAATTTGGATTGGTCAGTCCGCAGGGAATCCAACCAAAACCAAAATCAAAAGACAACTTAACCTAAAATTGACAATGCCAATACATATATTATTTTCCAGGTCATTAAGACTAGGAATGATTATGGGTTTTATTTTAATTTTTAATTTTTTATTTTTTTAGAATTCCTTTCTTCCTTTTTTCTTATGAACATCAATCCATTCCAAGGAGTTGTTAGGAACATACGTAGAGGAGAAAGTAGTTTCATTTCCTTTAGATAATTCCATTACCGAGGGGTCTCCAATGTTGGCTACTTCCTTATCACTCTATCAGTGATTTGATGCATGGAAAGTTTTGGATTTTTCATTGATGAAGCCAATACCATGGTTGTACCTCTTGTGTCTCCATTCGAGGGGTGGGGCTCGATGTTTGAGGGATGATATGGTGCTACATGTAGCTAAGCTGAGGTTGAATGACTTGATTTAGGTGTATAAGTTTCTTGTTCTTGCATTTTGTCTTACTTGTGAACTAAAGAATTATAAGATCCAAACCATTTTGGTCTCGCCATTCTCAGATTTTTTTGTTGGGATTGGGGGGAGGGGGGGTTGTCCTTGAGAAAAAGGGTATGCATTCTAGAGATGACCAGGCCGTTGATAGATCTTGCAATGGAAAGCTATGTTTTCATAGTCCACCAAATATAAATAAACAATATGTTCCAATTGAGGAGGATTTTGTCAAGAAATTGTTTGCTAAGATCTATTTCAACGCATATGTGAGCGAAGGTTACAATACCCATATCAAGCCTATATGTTTCTACCTCAATAAAATGGTAGAGTGATCTATCCACATCATCTAAGATGTCCAGTCGTAGCAGATGAAGGGGCATGTTAGGGAGTCCCACCCAAATTGGAGTGCCTAGAGTTGGCATGGAAAGAGGGTTAAAACCATGAAACCATGGCCTAAAGAACAACCCAAAACGACCCAAAAACTAGGGTCATTGATCAAAATCCTTTAAAAATCCTGAAGATTTATGAAATATACCACAAATAAACCCTTCGAACAAAAAAATAGATTTGTATTCAGGGGCCACGTCTAATGCACCCAATCTTGAAGCACACATTTTGATAGCCATAACTCATTAATATGAAAATAATGGCACATTTCAAATAATATATGCAAGTATTATCGGATTGAGGAGGATTCACTTAAATAGTTGAAATATATTATGCCTGATCCACAACGAAGGTTGACCCTGGGAGATCTTTGGGAGTCAGATGTGAGAGCCTTGGCTTGAGGGAATCCTTGAAGGATGTATATTAAGAGGAAAAGGTAATAATCCAGCCTTTGGCTCCACCTTTTAATCTTGAAATAGGATTATTGAAGCATCCTTGGCTATTTCATAATCTTTGAGTGAATTCTTTTCTTGAAGGTTCCTACCTCAATGTAGGAGCCACATAAATATGGAGGGGATTTCTATTCGGTCTTGAATTATGGTTGCAAGTGTAGATACAAGATTGGTGGCTTTCACATGAATATAGAAAGTTCCCCGAGGAATTGGCCTCACAAAGACCCAAAAATTCAATATTTGGAGCGATGACCTCAACTTGGATATAGGAAGAACCCTACTTCAAAAAAATTCTCCATTATTTACCAGATTTGCGACAAAAGAAACAAGGTGATGGGGTTTCTGACAAATGACATAGTCCTGAACCAAAAAATCTTTCAGAAATCAGGTGGTGGATGAAGGCATTAGGGTTTCCATCATGATCCTCAAATCTTGATAAATTTTCATTTTCATTTTTATTTTTTTTAATATATTATGTTTTTTTTTTACTTTTAAATTTAAAATTGTTTTTCTAAATTACTTTAGAATTTTGGTTTTTTAATCATTTTTAATTGATTTTTTTTTCCTTGATTTTTTTTTTTTGTAAATTATTTAATTTTATTTTTGTTGTGACTATAGGAATCGACAGTTGGGATGGTCTTGTACTCACGTGACATGGGGTCAATTCCAGCTGCTACCACTATAACCCCCAGGTGCCTACATATTCCCCTTCTGCAAGAACAATTGAATCAAGGGGATTTGAACCTTGGACCTCCTCGCACATAACACTTCATTTTCTCAGTCATCGCCAATTATACTACCCCCTATAGGCTGTAAACTATTTAATTTAATTTTTAAAAATTAATTAAATAATTCGAAAAAATCATTATGCTGTTTTTTTTGAAATGGTGGTGTTCATGATTTTGTTTATATTAATGATAATATTATAGACCATAGTTACAAAATGTTGCTATTTTAATGCCCTATTGAAAATAGGGGTCAATTTGTCTTAGGCTATGATTTCAAATGAGATCTAATTTTAACCTTAAAAAAAATTTCTCTTAGTAAAACTACTCTTCGATTTACATGCTAAATTTTAGGGTTTTACATAGTCATGATATTTTGTTTTTAATGCCATGGTTTAAAAAAATTGTAACTTTAACGTTGAAAAGGGTGATGCCGCATCACCACTTTTGTGTTTCATGGTGTTTTTATGTGTCTTTCTTAGCCATGGTATTTGATTTTAATGCCATGGTTGAAAAATGTAGGAATTTTAACCTTGAAATGAACAAAAGGGGATGTTGCATCACCACTTTTGCATTTTGAGGTGTTTTTTCATGTTTTTTATCTAAAAATATGGGTTTTAGGGTATATATTTCTCTTTTTGAGGTGACAATTCTCATTAAGTTGGTAACTTTGTCAATATAGAATGTCTCCCCAATCACTTAGGCCTACCTATAGACTTTATCACTAATTTACCATTGGTATGAATGTATTTCTAGGTCTTA
This sequence comes from Pinus albicaulis, assembly GCA_034641835.2. Taxonomy (NCBI): domain Eukaryota; kingdom Viridiplantae; phylum Streptophyta; class Pinopsida; order Pinales; family Pinaceae; genus Pinus; species Pinus albicaulis. The sequence continues at coordinate 974,459,059 of CM076569.1, forward strand.
AAGTCGTATTCTCATTTACATGCAAATAAAAATTTTCAACTCCATTATAAGAAAAAAATTATTCATTGCCGCTATCCTGACACTGATGACACCATCCTCTTACCTCATCATTGCTTTGATCTTAATCGATAGAAACCAACCTCTGTGGTTTCTCTCCTTGTGGGCCTGCACACCACAACCCAATGCCTTGGGCCATTTCCATAGGAAATGATCCCCACTATCCATGTGCCAAAATGAGATCTATAAAATTGAGTTGCTCAATCTTTCAACCTTGGGTCTTGGTATTAGACCACTCTCCTTAGAGATTTTAGGATTGTCACTCTAATGCCCATTTTTAAAAATAAAGAGAATGCGAGAGAGATAATAACATTGCAACAATAAAAACAACATTATTTTTACCATGGAAAATCGAGACCAAGAAAACCAACATCAATAGATATTATTAATTTCCTTGCCCAAATCTGAATAAGATAGTCAAGTGAGCCTTCATCGCTCACCTCTAGGCATGTTACAATGTAGTATCCTCAATCATTTTAAAGACTTCGTTACATGTCATCCACAGGCTCAATACCAAGGGTCACTAATACCATGTGCTCAAAATCACCTCTATTGAGCTAACTATTTTACTCTTTCATCTAGTCAAGTTTAACCTAAAATTTCAAATTTAAACTTGACTTGGGGTTTTCCTTGATCAATTATGGCCAAGCTAGCCAAGTGATCCTTCACCCTCATCAAAGTATATAACTAGAGTATTTGGTTATTCCACATGCTCCCATCTTTATTTAATCCCTATATAAGTGATATGTTAACCCGAAAACTCCTTATTAAGCCCTAGATACCAAGTGATTACATTTATATTGTTATATTGTTATGTAGGCTAAAACATTTCAAGGTCCCCTTTTATAATAATTACACCCATTGTCACCCCTTTTATAATATTAAAATAATAAAATATTATCTAGTACATTATATTCATTTTAAAAGGAGTCCCCCCATCAAATAGGACTATAATCATTGATTTTTTTATCATTTTTAAGGTGCAAGGTTCATAAAATTTGGTATCAGAGCATACGAACCTATGGCTTTGCTGCTTCAAACTGGTCATGGAATTTTCACTATAATTCTTTTTGGGAGGTTTCAGATGGTGAAGCTTGGATAATGTTGAGGAGACATCTCGAGGAACATCTATCCCAAATTTCAGATCTTGGTTCGTTACAGTTTCAGAGATATTCTCTAAGGAATTTAGGGTCCTTGAATGCTCTAGAAATTAGTTTCAAACAGGTCAATTTGGAAATTTTTCTATAGCATTTTTTATGGGAGGTTTCATATGGAGAAAATTGGAGAATATTGAGGATAAATATCGGTGAACATTTTATTCAAATTTTATATCTTGGCTCACTATAATTTTGGAGATATGATCTTAAGGAAGTTAGGATTCTTGAATGCTCTTGAAATTAGTTTCAAACAAGTCAATTTCGGATTTTCACTATATATTTTTTATGGAAGTTTCAGCTAGTAAACCTTGAAACATATTGAGGCGAGATATTTGAAAAAAATGGGTTCAAATTTTAGAGTTTGGTTCAATATAATATATTAAATTTGTGGAAGTTAAGGTTTTTGAAGGATCTTGAAATTAGTTTCAAATAGGTTAGCTTCATATTTTTGCTATAACTTCTTTTCTAGGAAATTTCAGATTATGAATCTTAAAAGATCTTAAAATACACATAGAAATACCTCTGATAATAATTTCATAATTATATTTGAATATTTTTACATGTGACATGCTATACAAGTTTGCTCGAAGGAAGAGGCCAAAAGTAAACAAGTTTTGGGAAAGTTACCATAAGTTTCACTTGACACATCAAATTCTAGCCAAACATGTGTTATTGTGGGGAAGAAATAGCATACTATTATAGATCAAAGTTTTAGATTCATAAGGTGTCAAATATCAATGATATATCAAGGAAAATGTTAGCCATTTAGATATTCTCAAAATTAAGGTTTTAAAGGTAATAACTTACAAGTAACATAATGTATGATTAGTAGATCCATTTTTTTTGAGTGACTATAATTTTTTTTTTTTCACAAGTACAACCTAGTATATTCCATATTAGGAATATGTGTACACTGCTAATACTATCAACATCCATCATGTAACTTGCTAGAATTGAAACTAGGTGGGGAGGATTCCATTCCTTCCTCCCAACCACCTGGGATAACCCCAATTGGCAAAGGCTTTCAAAGTGATTTTAACCTCAAACCCCACACTTCACAAAGACTTTAGAACATGGAAATTTCCAATTGAGCTACCCTAAGGGTTTGAGTGACTGGAAATTGCGATAAAGAGGAATACTATTTAATTTTCTCACATGGATCCAAAGAAAAATCATAAATCTAATACACCAATTAAACCTCTTGAAGTGTCATATGGGATTTATGAAGAAAATGAGGACGTAGAATTTAGGTTCTCCCAATTAGAGAAAAAGGCTAATCAAATGGATTATTGTATGTTGAAAAAGGTAGACTTATCATGTTTTCAAGAAAATATGGATGAAATGGAAAGAATATGAATGAAAATAAGGAAGAAATACAAAAATCCATGAATACCATGGAAAAGCTTCTCTTGGAGAGGATTTCTAAAAAGGATATTAAGATCCAAGGAAATATCGAAAATAAGGAGAACCATTGTGCTTGAACTCAATCACATATGGGAAATATTTTATCACAAGTGGAGAGAACGAAAATTGAATTATAGAACCATAATTATGAATTTTCAGTCCAAGATCTACATCATTAGGGTTTCAAGTCAACACCAAGGAACTATTAGATTCTGAATATTGATATGAGGAAGTTTCATGGTAATGATCCTATAATGGATATTTTAGATGGAGCAATACTTTGATATAGAATATTACATCCGTGTTTTTAAGAACAAGATCAACATGTATGGTATAAATGGCTTTGTTAAAAGAAAAATGATTCTATTATATCTTGGTCCATTTTTATATATGAATTGTGTGACATCCCAAGTTAAATTTCCATGTAAATTAATAATGTATGGACATTATAAAAGAAAAAAACAAACCAAGGTCACGAGACACGTATTCCAAGATGAATGAGGGGAAAAACATTACATTGGGATCCACTTGTGGTTAATTATTTATTAGCAAGAGGAAAAAGACAACAAATGACAATTAATTACTACATGCCAGCAAGGAAATGAGGCAAAAATGAAAAAGAAATAAAGTAAAATGAATTAAATTCCACTTCAACAAGTGGGGAAGACGAAGGGGTAAGAAAATAATAAAAATGGTAAAATAATATGCATGCAAAGAAAAATTAAGAAGAAGAAAAATAAAAGAAAATTGGAGAGAGAACATTTTAGCATTCTCTTTGGGGCAAAGAGAGGAAAAAGAGGGAGAACACTACAACATTGGGACACAAGAAAGATACAAGCAAGGAAACAAAGCAATGCAAGAGGAATGTGAGTGGAAACCAAGAAGAAGGTTTGAACGACAAATAGCAAGGGTAGAAAAAAACAGAGAAAATAACAACTGACAGGAGGATTATCGTTGGTAACAATGTGAAAGTTTTATTATCTTGTTGGAATTTGAATGCATGGTTCATGTATTGGTTTTCTGGTCATTTTTTTTTTGTCGTTGGATTACATATTTTCCTGGATTGGCATTCATGTACAACCTTTCCTCATGCCATTTCCTCGATAGCCATGATGTAGTGCGTTCCTCGAAACTTGTTTGGTTGAGCTATGGATGCCAATAGGTTTTGAAACCTAGGTGAGGTGGTCTTAAGGAAATACCAAGGGTTTAGGGTGGATATGGTTTTCTCCGGGGGAGCCCTTGACAAGTGGGTAGAGACAGGAAAAATCCTCTGGGTATGGTGAAAACATTTTGAGGCATCCAAGCTTGTATTGGTTTTGGTGATTTATGGACCTTGCCTTAGGTAATCATTGTGGCTTGAGGGTGGAGGTGGTTTTACTCGAGATTCTTTGTATGGCTATGTTTTGGTTTATCCCATGTATTCCCAAATTCAACTTGGAATATGGCACAGGGGTGATTAGGCTGGAAGAAAGGATTGGTTTAGCCCAATCTATGGTTGGGTGGAACGTGGAAGTCTCTGACCTTGTTGGTACTATGCATATGTTAATATGTCTGATTATTTAATGAAGATAAATGAGTACAAGTTAATTATGTGATTGGTTTGTCATGGTTCCGTTACTGCATAGTGTATTTCTTGTTATATGAAGTGCTCTTTTTAGTGATTTGTTTCATGGTTTGACAGGCTCCTCGATAATTTATATGGATGCATGAGTTAATCTGTGTTTTATTGCAACTAGTATGAGAGGGAAGCAAGCCTTATTGATGAACATCTGATGAGACTAATGAAAACAGTGAACAAACTATGCATTTGAGGAATACGTTCTCGGAGATTTATCCACAATAATCATTTTTACTCGATGTTTCAAGTCCATATCAAGACCCATCGTCAAGAGAAATCTTGATGAGAGAAAAAAAGATATTAGAAAAAGTATAAATAAATAAATAAAAATAAAAAAATACCGACAGTAGAACCAAAAATAATAATTTAGGATTAATTAATATAATAGAGTTAAATAATTAATAATTAATTATTATCAAAGATAAGTAGATTAATAATATATATTAATTTAGTATCAATGATAAATGATTTATAAAATAATTAAAATTAAAGTATTAATATTTTTACTAAAATTAATAAATTAGAATGACCCAATATGATAGAGGTAACTTAATTAATATCATTAATTAATTAATTACCCAATTAATTAATTCATATCATTATTTAATTAAGAAATTAAAAGTGAAAATGAATTAATATAGACCTATCATTAATTAATTTTCCAACACATTAATTAATTATATTAATAACCCAATTAACTAATTAATATAATTAATTAATTAATATAATTAATTAATTAATATAATTAATTAGTTACTTAATTGATAATTTAGTATAGAAAATTAATTAATTATTTACTAAATTAATTATTTAATGTATTTAATTAATCCTAACTAAATTAGTATAAAGATAGAAGGGGAAAGAAACCAAATCTTAAAGTTGGGAGAGAACAAGGAGCCAACTTCTACTCACCTCAAGACCTCCATCTCAATTAAGGTTATCAGGATGTCTTAGAATTTCCAAAACTTCTCTAGGCCTTCTTTTGAAATAGTGATCTTCTTTAGCAATGAAATTAGCATCTTCTAAGCAGATGTAATGCTTAGTGTGAAAGGCATGCTCATTAAGAGAATATGTGAGATATCTTTGATTTCTATTGTTTGCACCATGCTCCTTAATTATTGTTTTGAATGATCTCCCAGTTTCACCTATATAGGCTTTTCCACAAGAGCAATTGATCTTGTAGACTCCCTTTAACTGAATTTGATCAATGATATCCTTAATTGATTTCATTTTCTGCATTATTGTTTCAAATGGCCTAAGCACCGAACGTACATGTACCATAGTCACAAAGTGTTTATGTAAATGAATTATATGTGTTGGGAAAGCATGAGCCAGAACAAACCCTAAGAACAAATCCTGAAGACTTATACATATTGTTGACATATTATGGAAAAGTATAGGTAGTTGGATTGAATGTTGGCCCTAAATTTCTAGAACAAGGTCCATGGCTACACTATTAGAACTAGGAGATATCAGCCACAACTCCACTGAGGATGGGTTATCCATGCGACTAGTTTCCTCTAGCTGCATTGACATGCTTGTATCCATGAAAAATAGAAGTAATATAGACGAAGGAGTGGTTTAATCTCAAGGAAATGATCACTGGGGAAATTTAGGCTGATAACAGTGTGATCATGTGTCTCTGGGTGTTTTCATTCAATTTTGGACACGTGGACGCCATTTCTATAACTGCATCTTGGAAGCTGGGCCATGCATAGTAACTCTCAACTCACATTTTCCCTAGTAAGCATGTAAAAGTGGGTAAATGTGGGGTGGGGTGTTATAGAGTGGTATCAAAGTAGGTTCACAACACTGGAACTCGGGGTAAACACAAATTGTTATGCAGATCTATATGTTTATTATACATGCATGTCAATTATTTTATTGTTATTATTGCTATATCCATGTACATGATGTTGTTATAGTTTTAGTGTCATTATCTTGATTCATGCACGAATTGAGATGCTCTTAATATTATTATGTATCATGCTAACCGGGATTGACTTGTGTAGATGTAATAAACTCACAAGAAATAAATTGAGGTAATTCTTTTTATTATGCCTTTTATTTGGTTTATCTAACAGTGGCATGTTGTAGGAAAATAGAAGGCCAAAAGATAAAGAAAAACATGGTTGAGTATAATTCATATGACTCCCCACATAGTACAGAAGAGAAATTAGTGGAATGAGAGAAATCAATTAAGAAATAGGGAGAGAGGGGGACTCTCCTGATCTAGCAGACACATTAAGAAGTCCAAGGGAATAGATCAAAAGTTGTAATGATGATAATGAGTGATTTATTTAAGCTCGGGAAAGGCTTGCAAAATCTCAAGAAAAACAAGTTGAGGCTAATGCATTTATTATTCAAAGCCTTTCAGATTTACATAAACATGGAAAACTGAGTACTAGTCATGGAGATAGAGAAGAAGAAAAGAAAAATGAGGAAGATGGAAGTTGGTCTCAGAAAAAATATAGGATGGATAGTGATGATACAATAAAGAGTGGCAAACCCTTGATTACACTAGAGAAGAGGGCTAGTATGCATGGATTTTGTTCTAGCTCTACTTCTAGGAGAAATCATCGCCATCACCACTAGCATCATTAGAGGAGGACCGAGAGGGAGTATTTTCCAGAGGAATTCAAGAAATCCAAGCCTCCTAGTTTTGATGGTGAGATGAAAAAATTAGAATATGTAGAAGCATGGTTGCTTCGAATAAGAAATTGTTTTAGACTTCATGATTACTCAGAGAATATGAAAACCAAGATAGCTACTTTTAGTCTCAAAGGAAAAGAAGATATCTAGTGGGAAGATGTCAAGTATGTTAGGGGAAGCAGGGAAGCGAAGCTGAGTTGGGAAGAGTTTGGAATACACTTCAGAAATAAGTACCTATCTGAAAGGTATTATGATGTAATGGCCAAGGAATTCTATGAGCTCAGGTTTGGTTCCATGTTAGATGAAGAATATACAACCAAATTTCTAGAGCTACTAATATATGTGACATATTTCAAGGATGAGAAAGAAAATATCCAAAGGTTCATTGGTGGATTTCCAGTATCATTCAAAGAACGGTTTGAGTTTTATGAGCCTTATTCATTGGAGGAAGCCATCAATAAGTTGAAGCATTGCTATGAACAATTAGTGTGTAAGATTGAGTTAAAGCATTATTGGAAGGGTAACGAAAATACTAAAGGTAAATGGCTCAAGAATCAAGGAAGATCGTAGGATGCGGGTGAGAAGGAAAATATCGCTCCTCATAAGAAGTTCAATGTAGCTGAGAAAGGATGTGGGTCTCAACCTACGGGACAACAGAATAAAGGCAGTGGTATATCTACATTGAGGTGTTGGAATTTTAGTGGATACCATTACAAAAAGGATTTTCCACTGCATCACGATTCCATGCCTCAGGTCTATAGTGCTCAAGAGGCACAAATAGATGGCTATGTAGCTCAGAGCATTCCCAAGATCAATGCAACATGACAAACATGCATAAATCTGACTAGATTCCCTATAGAAGTCCAATAGGGACTACAAAGTTCATCGCTGAATGATGTAGACGGAATTATGAGGGGGGATATCTCAACTCCTACCAATTTATACATTTATTTGATATTTTGAGAAGTTTTCATACGTTGATGAAAATAACATATGCATAATAAAATTCCATATATCAATTAGTTTAGAGATGCATATCTATCAAATAGATATTAAATAATGATATGGTATATGCATGAATGTATGATAGGTGCATACTGTAATGGATGTGCATACATAAATAATATCAGTATGTTGTCATAACACGATTCAAATGACTAAGAGTGTTTAATAATTAGCAAGTAACCATGAGTAGGTTGACAAAACAATTTTGAAACCACTAATATTTTTGCATGTAGCCCTGAGGAACCAAGGCTATGGAAAATAAGGTGTTGACGAGAGAATGGGACAAGTGATACCTATGCTTGTTGATATGCATATTGTGACAAATTTGTGAGTGCATTAATGAGAAGCCGCTATAAGTAAGTGGTTTTCTCCAAATATGTGTTCTAAGAACTATTGATTATGACTCTAGAACTTATGCACCCTTCAATCATTGTTTGAATGCTTGATTAAGTGCACTATATGAGTACGTGCTTATAAGATTGCATGAAGGAATGATCTTGTTTTAATAAAATTGTACTAACACAATATGTGTTGATATAACTGATATGAAATTGAGTGCAAGTGGGTGCTAGTCGTAGCACTATGGCTAATGAATTTTTGTTGATTGCATACTATGTCACGATTGTTAGTCTTGGTAAAAGGATAATTTTAATTTGATAATGCTAATCTTGGTAAAATGATTATTTCAAATTAATAGACATGATGACTTGATCCTTGGAACATATAACTATCATGTGTGAATAGTTGCAAAGAAACATGTTGAAAATCAACAAGAAAATGTATGTCTAATTTATTTTTCCCTTAAATAAATTAGACAATAAATTGTAATATTATCTCATAACAACTTGTATTAGTTAACTTAGTCAGAAAGACTAAGTTAGCTCAAGAATTTCGAGTTGAGGGTCAAAGCTGAGGCATGTAGAGTGATTCTATTATTTTGGGGGTCCAGCTGCAGTTAATGCACTAGTGTAGTGTGAGTTTAATCAGTTAACTCAAATTAATTGAGTTAAAATCAATTTAACTAGTTCTAACTGAGTGATGAGCTAGTGTGAGGTCAAGTGAATTAAATTAGATTTAATTCACAAGTAGTGATCTATCAGATAACTGATGATTTGCTATTATTAGTTGCATGCATGTCAAATCTAATGAAGACACAGTTGAGACAAAGGTTAAAGGGAAGATAACTATCAGTTGTATTATTAGCGAACTGTCCAGGTGCAGTTATAAAGCCACTAGATTCCCATGATGGATTGTGCAGTCAAGGAAGGTTGGAATTCCTATTTAATAGTGATTTTTTTTCCTAGGGATTGCGTGAGCAAGGCAGGCTGAAGGTGGGTAGGAATTTGGCTATGTGTTTGTCCAATTTTTCCTAGATCAGTGTGAGACGATTGGTAGAGTGCATGAGGTTCTTGGGAGCAAGAATGCATTGCATTCTTTCATGATTCCTTGGCTTATTATACAATAGATATAGAGAGATTTTGAGCAATTTATTTCCCCAGGAAAATCTTGTGTTGTGTGATTGATTTACTTCTTTCTCTTACTTGCATGTGAGCGAGCGGTCATGATTTATATTCTGCAAATATTGTTGAAGGATTTAGTATCTTGTTTTAGTACATTACATGATCGTATTGAATCCATTGGTGTAATTTCTACATGGTATCAGAGCGCCAAGAATCAAAATGGTGGAGAAGAAATTCATTTTGTGTTCAACAATATTCAAATTTTCAGATACATTCTTGGGAGCTAACAGCTGACCAGAATGTCTTTCACTGGCTTGAGACTCGAATATGAACTCGAGGCAAATTCAAACTATATTGCATGGAAGGACAAGATGGAGGCAGTATTGGAGTATAATGGGTTGAAGGAGTTCATTGACACTGATATTCCTAAACCCAGTCAGGAAAATGTTGCGCAACATGAAGCATAGAGGAACAATTTCACAAAGGCGAGGAGGATATTATTAGAGGGAGTTCGAGATCATATTTTATCAAGTATCCATGGCAAGGAAACTCCATATACTATGTGAAAGGCCTTGACAGATCTGTTTCAAAGCAGCAGTGACCACATAAAATTGACACTCAAGGAAAAGCTCAGGAAAATCAAAATGGAGAAGGGTGACATAATACAGAAATACTTGACCAAGTTCACTCAATGTCAAGATGAGCTTGGAAGTGTTGGGATTACTGTAGTTAATGATGAATTGGTGAGCCTTGCACTTCTACGCATTCCCAAGAGATGGGATAGTTACCAGGACTTAGTGAATGGGAGGGAGAAGTTACCAGACTGGGAGCATTTATGGTCTTATTTGGTACAAGAAGAGTTTTGGCAGAATAATAGGGATGGATCCTCATCCAAGCCTTAATGATGAGTAAAATTGTGCCTTGGATGGTAAGGGAAAGAGGGGAAAGGAAAGAAGTCCTATTCCAAATCCGACACCGGCAAAGAAGGAAAGAAGTGAGACATGTCAAAGGTGAAACGTTTCAACTGTCATGATCATGGACACTATGCCAAAAAATTTCCAAAAAAGAAGAAGAACAACAAGAAGGCTCCAGGATCTGTAGTGATGGGATCTATGTGGTACTTGGATAGTGGAGCACATTTCCACATGAATGGAAACAAATAACTCTTTAGTAACTTGGAGGAGAAGGATCTTCAAATGCACATCAAGATGGGCGATGATGGGAGGTATAGCGCTATCAGGATTGGTATAGTTACTTTCCAGAGACAATTAGGTAAACCTTTCATATTAAAATATGGCATTCATGTACCAGGTTTGAAAAATAATTTAGTTTCAGTTTCTATGTTGGAGGATCTTGGATATGATGTGGTTTTCAGTGAATGAAAGGTGTTCCTTCATCACAAAGCCACAAGACAGGTAAAGAAGATTAGGGTTCGTATGAAGAACCTCTACAAACTTGATGTAGATGGTTGCACAACATTGAACAATCAAGCAGATGAGGTGGTGATTTGGGATACCGGTGAGTTATGCCACAGGAGATTGGGTCATCTACACCACATCGCTTTGAGAATCATGCAGCATATTTCTACAGGTATTCCAAAGGGTACACTTGTGCAGATAGACACATGCAAGGGATGTACTATGGGGAAGTATACAAAGGCCACCTTTCATGAGAAGGATAAACAATCAGTGGAAATCCTTGAGAGAGTTCACTCAGACCTATGTGGACCATTCTCAACAGCTTCCATATCGAAGCACAAGTATTATGTGATTTTTGTTAATGATTTTTCTAGAAAGTGTTAGATCTTCTTTCTGCAGAAGAAAGGTCAGATGTTCTACAATTTTTTTGAGTTCAAAGCACTGGTAGAGAAAGATATAGGGAAGAGGTGAAGGCTCTAAGGAGCAACAATGGTGGTGAGTATATCTCTAATGAATTCAATAACTTTTGCGCCAAAGAATGAATTCAAAGAGAATTGATTGCACCTCATAACCCACAACAGAATGGGGTTGCAGAAAGAAAGAACAAAACAATTGTGGGAGTAGCATGAGCTATGTCACATGATCAGGGCCTACTGTTGCATCTGTGGGTAGAGGCATGCAACATAGTAGTATTTGTGCAGAACGATAGTCCTCATTGTATACTTGGCATGAGTACACCAGAGGAGGATTTTTCAGGTAAGAAACCGGATGTTTCATATTTTAAAACCCATGCCAATAGCAGTAAGAGAACCGAATACACACATGCATGTGTCATGCATTCCAAAAATAGCAAGGAAATCATACATGCAACTCTATACCTACAAGTAATCCCGATGTAGTCTCTTGATCTTTCTCTTCCTTGCTTGTTCTTTGCTTCCCTTTGCTTTCTTTGTCCTTCCTTTGTTTTCCTTAATCCAATGCTAGAGTGCTACAAGAAAAATCTAAGTGTGCAAGAGTATGAGAGAGAGAATAGAGAGAGAGATCCAAGCTAAATCTGACAAAACACTGTGAATTGATCCTCATAATCCTTTTTATTATTGAGTCCTCTAATTTCTTCAATTTTCCATTATTTTCCTTCATTTTCCTCCTCACATGCAACATGTGACCTGCCACCTTTTTTTCTCCTATTTTCCTTTATTTTCATAAATAAAATGTCAATTAATGGCTCTTTATTTTTCAAATCCTTTGACATTTCTTTGTCAATTTCCCTTAGCCATAATAAACCAATTGAACACCCACACTAGGATGTTTTTCCCAACATTCAACTTGGAATACATATCCCATGACAATGGTCTTATTTTTTCTTTATTAACTTCATTACATGAAGTTTTTAACAGAGGGTTGTTACAATCCTTAAATGTCTTCTTATACATGTGTTGAGGATATGTATATATACATATATTTTTTATTTTGAGAAATTTGAAGTTTTGTCATGAATTAAGGTATTTTTTTCATTGGAATATATTTGTTGAATTGAAAATTTAGTTTACGTTTTAAATTTGAATCATATCACTTATACATGTGTTGAGTTTATATATACAAACTAAATTTTTTTTGCTAGTTGAGAAATTTGAAGTTTTGTCATAATTAAGTTATTTTTTTCATTGGAATATATTTGTTGAATTGAAAATTTAATTTACATTTTAAATTTTCATTATATCATATTTTTATTTATAACATTTCCATGGAGATTAAAAGATTTTTGGTTGATTGTATGATATTTGGCATGAAATATTTCAAAAATTCATTAATAAAAAATAATTATGTGATCATTGTTTATTAAAGTGTGCTCATCAATATATAATAAGATTAATAATATTTAGGATTGGTGAATTGAAATATTTTTTACAATGTCAATTTCTTTGTCATTGTTAATTTTCTAAGAAAATGTTTGCGATTGTGATTGTAATTTTCTTTGATCATATTTACAAGTAATTTTGGTTTTGGTATTTTACAATTTTCTCAAAACATTATTTGATCATTTTTCCATAATTGAATGAGTAAATAAGATCTCTAAAATTAATACGTATAGTAAAAGTTACTAGATTTTTTTGTTTGATTGAAAGCTCACAATAGCTTGAGTTATGGCCTTTGGAATATGTGTGGAGAGTAGATGCTTTGGGGCCATAAAACATGAATTAGAAGTTGATTAAATAAGATATAAAATTCCTTAGTAAGAAGTGTTGCTACTAAAAAAATGTCTTCTAACATATTTTTACAATGTCAATTTCCTTGTCATTGTTAACTTTCTAAGAAAATGTTTGCAATTGTGATTGTAATTTTCTTTGTTCATATTTACAAGTAATTTTGGTTTTGGTATTTTACAATTTTTTCAAAACATTATTTGATCATTTTTCCATAATTGAATGAATAAATAAGATCTATAAAATGAATACCTATAGTAAAATTTATTAGATTTTTTTGTTTGATTGAAAGCTCACAATAGCTTGAGTTATGGCCTTTGGAATATGAGTGGAGAGTAGATTCTTTGGGGCCATAAAACATGAATTAGAAGTCGATTAAATAAGATATAAAATTCTTTAGTAAGAAGTGTTGCTACTAAAAATTGTCTTCTAACATAGGAGTAAAGCATCAAGTCAATCTATGGTAGTGTGGGAAACACCCCTATACTAAAGTAGTGGGAAAATTTTTTTTAACAGGTGTTACTCTTATATAAGAAGGATTATATCCTATATATAAAAGAGAGGAATGGAAAACATGAGCTTAAACTCATATGCCACCAACATAAACCTTTGTACTTCAACTTTCTTAGGATAAATAGACACTCGAGAGCCAGTTAAGATCAACTTGGTATAATGTGTCTTTAGGTAAATTGTGTTTAGTTAATGTGTTTCTTTAGTATCCATTGTAATTATCTAATTTGATGGTCAATGTTCTAGATATGAAGTGATCTGATGGTTTGTTGTATCCTTCATGCTAATGACTATAATGATTTATGGATTAACACATAATTGATCCATCATTTCCATTTAAAGTGCATGGAGGGTCATTTGCAAATAATTGATTGTGGGAAGCTCATGTGTAAATTATTTTCCTTTTCCTTTAATATATTGCTTAAAGTGGTCATGTTGGATGGGATTATGTTTGATTATTTTAACCACATAGTACATCAATGTACTAATCTTTGATATGTTTGTGTGATTGGTTGACTTAAGGTATTCAACTTATGTGGATATACCATATTCATTGAACATGGTATTGGAGGCTTGTGAGTACTTTATGTTGTTGTTGTGGTAAGAATGCACCCAAGATGAGATTATGATTATGGAAATGATTATTATACACTACTCTCCTCAACCTACTCTATTTTTACCTTTCTTACTCCCTCTTTTGATGTTTTTTCCATTAGTGGTGGTTTAGATGCTTCTATGGCATGGACCAAAAACTAGTAGAAAAAAGTTTGATCAAGGTATTAGATCTCTCTCATTGCATGCATCAAAAGACTTATGGATATTTCCATTTATGAACATTTTTTTGTCTAAGAGAATCGCTCTAGTGTGTTTCGAGTATTGTTTTGGTTAGTAAAATTTTGTTTCACACAAAAATGTATATTTTTTTCAACTCAAGATACAACTATTTTGATCAAATCTAAAGATATATAGTTTCATTATGGTTTTAAAATTTGCTTCATTCATTTTTAATATTTCAGTTCAATTTTTCTATTTTTTATTCTCAGTTTGTGTGTATTCTTTGTCATGCACCTTGTGCAATCTTGGAAAGTAAGAAATAGAGTAGAAAACATTTTCTTTTCTGCATATGTTCTTTGCCTTCACTCTTCGCGATCTTCATAAATCACAAATAAAAAGAAAACTGGTATTTATTTCTTGTGTAGACCAATTTGAATATAACCCAAGCTTGTAAAGCTTTTTATTTTTGTATTTGAAAAAAATATTTTTTTTTGCATGCAACCATGTTGAAACTTTTTTCAAGCAAATACATAAGTATTGGGGTAAGCATACACTTAAAGAATAAGAAAAATAAACAACATCCTTTCTCCTTCTTAACATTTGTTTTATATATATGCATTAATTCATTAGGTTAAATTTACTTTATTAAATTCTGGGTCGTAAGTTCAAGTTGCTTTTTCATTAAATTCTTGTTGTATATTATACAAATAAAATTGAGTCACTTACATTATACAAATAACTTATTATATATTTGTAAATGTGAGCTTATAAGGAAAGTTAGAGAAGTTTTTTTTTTTTTTTTTTAATTAACTTAGTAGTCTCAATATGTGACCATCACTAGGTTGATCAACCTCCACTTTCCACATAGTACTTTTGTTCATTTTTATATATTTTTTCAGAATGGTATAATTTTGACATCGAAACTCCATTTGTAGTGTCCTTTTCTTAAAAATAACCATTTATTTGAGAACTTCCCTTCTAGACAATCAGTTTTGGATTTTTAAATAATCTTATTTGCATATTGTAATATGACTAGTCTAGGTAATCTCCTACTTACAAATTCAAACTACTTTTCATGGAAATCCTATATTGATGATATACAAGAAGTAGGGACTTTACTAGGTTACCATGGGAATAAAATTATCCCTTTTAATTTCCCCCCTTGTAGCTTGTTCATAGTGATTTTTGTGATGTGCTTCCTTATACTTATTTATATAGCTTCAAGTAATTCTTAAATTATATTGATAACTTCTCTCGAGACACCTAGATGTATTTTTAAAAACTTAAGAGCGAAATTTTTGGCCTACATGGCTCTTGTAGAAAAACAATTAGGACATCAAATTTAGAATTTACAAGTAGATAATGGAAGTGAATATATTAACAACAAAATAACCACTTATTGCATCGCATAAGGTATTCAAATGCAACATATTGTTCTGCATACCATGACAAAATGGTACTGATGAGAGAAAGAATCATACACTAAAGGAAATGGAAAATTGCGTGAATCAATCTAAGGAATTAAGTACTCGTTTTTGGTGGAGTCTATAATTGTGTAAATTACATAGTCAATCACACTCCTGCAAAGTATTTGAAAGATATAACACCATAAGAAATGTGGATAAAAAATAAACTATATTTAAGCCACTATCGTGTGTTTGGTAGTGAAGCATGCACTCACATTCTTGATGAGAAAGGGAAATCATTATAGCTTAAGAGTAAGAAGTGAATTTTTGTTAGATATAGAAAATATGTGAAATATTATAGACTTATTCAACATCATTCCAATGAAATTATTATTAGAAGAGAAAATAAGTTCATTGAAGGAATATTATCTTGTGATCCTAATTCATCATTCGTACCATCTTCGCCCTACGAGTGCACTTTAGAAATTGTGCCATATTATATTTCCCACCTTTCCATTAGTGTTACTATTCCAAATTATTCTTTAAATTATGATATTGGGGATGAAAATACACCTTTGTCGATTCATCTTCCTCCAATAAAATAAAAATGCGCTAACACCGCAACTTCCTAGATGGGTTCATATAATACATGAAGAAACTAATTACATTTACAGTGGTTATTAATATTAACCTCATAGACATTATGATGTGGATGTGTCAAGTTTCCTAAAATATATCCCAATACCCTAGGATACTCCACACAAAATCTGATAGCTCTATTTTCATCCACATTCTGAAACTTCATTATTTTATTTAAAATGTGTAGTCAAAATCAGATTGGATATTTCCTTCAAAAAATATATGAGATCTCTCTCTCATGTCTTCCAATCACTTTTCACACCTCACCCAAATCACATGGGCTTCATATTATCAAGGTACAAAACCAACATATCAAAACAGGCTCTCAAAACTTCACACACATCCCAAAACTATCTTGTTGTAGGCGCTACAAAATATTTTTGTAGTGCGCTGCGAAATATTTTTGTAGCGCCTCAAACTCGTCTTTTTTCATTTTTGGGAAGTTGAATCGACTTCCTCTTCTACAAGGTTGATTCCCCACTATATTTTCTTACTCCTTAACAAAACCCTCAAGTTATTATGTCCTTCTTAACCGGAATTTCAATGCTAACATGGTTTCCCTTTGAAACCATCACAAAAGGTTTCTTAACAACATTCACACAACAAGGATCTTGTGTTCCCTTTGACAGTGCTCTAATTGTTGTGCATTCTACACAGTCTCTACTCCAACCCATAGGAACAATCCTCATGGTTTTTGAACATGACACAAACGGTGTGACTTCACTCTAACATAGAAACTATGTTTTTCTCTCACAACACTCAATCGCACAATGTTGCTTAGAAACCACTCTATCATGGGCTTCACATCACAAGGAACACGTGCTCAATCATCCCTGGAACGCATAGAAAATTTCAACACGCTCTCCAGAATGAAAGGACACCTCCCTTCTCTGGCCTCAAGCTAACACGACAAGAAACAATATGCAAAGGGACACCAAACCAAGATGGAGGCTTCAATCGCACATGTTCTTAGCATAATGAAGTAAGAACACACACACAACCAACTATAACACAAGGACGAAATCCAGAATGACAACCACCATTTTGGCCCCCTCACAAGCTCTCATGCGAACTGCCATATGCCACTAATGGACATACACATCCATGGACCCACAGTCACACACTCTTCCATAGACTTTGCTACAAGAATCGAACCTGAATGAAAAAAATGTGATGGGACTCCCATGCCCAGGTTCATTAATTATAATCAATTTTCTCAGTACAGGTTTCTAGATATAACAACACACAAGAATCTAACTATGATTCAACACAATTCACAAGTAGACAATGCAATGGCTACAAGGCTTCCTCACATGACCTATGAGACATACACACAGGGAAATACATATTCTCAGCACCAAAATAATTTTAATACAACACATATCGATTGGAGATAAGAGCATACAGCCATATGACATTTATCAACACATTCCACATGATTGACAAGTGTAGATTGACAACTTCATCAATAATATACAAATAGGAAAATACACACACATAGGCACATAAACAAAATTTCTCATTAATCAATTTTTGCATACATTAAATTGGTCGTATTTTGCAATGTGGGCATATGGAGGCCAAACCTATCATCCTCTGCCTCTCCTCCTAACTCTATAGATTATCCTATCTACTATTTCACTTCTCCCTATTTTGCACACATCTACATACTCTCTTCTCAACACTCATTTCTTTATAAATAAAGATAACATGGGTAACCAAGAGTCACAAGTGATGGTTCATTTCCCCTTCTCAAAAATATGGGAAAATGAATCTTCACTAATTACATTTACATTAGTAAATATTTCCTCTCACATATTAATGCAAATATCTATCAAAACATTTGAAATATCTCCCAGAATCATCATGTGACCTAGCATCACATTGGCAAGACTCGATCCAGTATTTATTGAACTTTGTGCTCCATATATGCACTTGCATCAGACTCCCAAGGTAAAAAATATATATTACCTCCTAGTCATATGCATCAGGTCTTCTCGTGACAATTTATACTCGTGAGCTACAACACACCTCTGCAGTAACAATTCTCCACTTGCTACACGATACCTCACCAAAATTTCTCTTGATTTTGGGATTTTGGCATCTTCTTGGTTCTCTTCTCTAGAACCCCACAAGCACTCCTTGCTCTAGGTTCCTGAAAATCTCCTCACCTTCCTCTATTGTCACATGCACACTGAAAAAAATCTCTTACCAGATCCTTAACTCAACTCGTACCTTCTTTTATTGCTTCTGCTGTGAACTCTGAACTTTACATGTTGTCGAATTGTCCAACTTTCCAACACATCATAGGTTTTATCTTCATCCAACCAACTATACCTTCATGCTTCCCTTTTGTCAATTTTATCTTCCAATTCAGTCCTTGGATGAAATTTGCGGTCTCCAGGATGTTGATCAAATATTCATCTGCTTTATCACATGTTTGTCACCCTTAAGTTGTTCTTCCATGGCTGCAACTCAACTCCCTTGAGATTTTCCTCCATTGGGCATTTATATGTTCCTTAAGATTCACCTGCAACAAGTTCCATCTTCTGGAGACTTCATCAGTAATCCTGGTCTCCCTCATCCTTTTATAGTAGTCCTCTCATAATATCTAGATGTAATTTAATTTCAACTACTTCCCTATCAAGTTTGTCCTCACTTGATCTATTATGGATTCTCTCTGAACCTTTACTATGACTCTTAGTAGTCAAAAATTCCTTCTTTCTATGATCTTCTCCATGCTCATTGCGATATGTACAAAAGTCACTACAACAAGATGACTCCATCATCATGTTTATAAATTCCATACTAAGCTTCCAAGCCTAGTATTCTCCCAGTATTTATGTTGACTCCTTCCTCTGGAATCTTCATTTGAGCACTCTCTTCTCTTATGGCTTCTGCATGCAATTTAATCACCCTCTTCCTCTGATAAATTTGTTGTTCTTCCTCACTTTCTACTACAGGGTTCCTTTCTATCATCCTTAACTACAACATTCATCACTGCTTCACTAAAAACAAAACAAAATTCCATTACCTCCTTGTTAAATCTTCACTTTAACACACAAATACTGCTATAGAATTATCCTTTTTTTTTCATCTTTTCATTATTGCAGACCTACCTGTTCAACATCATTCTTCCTTCTCATAACTTTGGTCATATTGACCTTCCTGTAGCAATTGTTCCGCATGATTGATTTTTTCACCAACTCCACCATCTTCTTCTTAAATCACTCACTGATTTGGCACTCTTCTTCTTCTTCTTGCGACTTTCCTCTGAACCCCTACTATCATCTCATCTCTTCCTCTTGTTGAATTCTCCTTGTCTACTAGTGAACTGCAACAAAACCTTATTTTCCCTATAACATGTCTTCTACTTGTCACCATACCAAGTCATCCTCTTGGTATCTTCTCTTCTCTAGGTTCTCTACGGTATAACCTCTTCTTGAACACGCTTTCTCTTCAGCTTTCAAAGCTATTGACTGCTACATATTCAACCAGTCACTCTTCCTACTGTCGGGTTCTATGACCATTTTTTTTCCATATAAGAGCGTTTCCTACTCCATCTCCTTTTACATAGATTACTTTCTATTACAAGTAATACCAATTCATCCCGCAAACACAATTATTTTAATGACCCAAATTAGCATAAACATCACATTCAATTTTTATAAGATCTGTCATAAGACCTCATATTCCACAATCTTGATGAACCAATTCCTCTCCAAAAAATACACTTATTCTTTCTCAAGGGAATATGAACTCTTCACTCCCTTGAAATAAACTTACTTACTATTGTAAGTTTCCTTTTCACTCCCTTGAAATCAACTTACTTACTGTTGTAAGGTTCCTTTTCTCTTCAACCTCTTTTCACTGTCAAGTTGTCTTCAAACATGTAAGCATCTTCAATATCCAATCTCTGATATTGTGACTGCATCACCTCTTCCAAGGTCCCTTATGCTTCTTCCATTGAATCCTCTTCAAGAGAGCTTATTTCTCCTTACACCTCCCTAATTTCTTGATATCCTGCATCAAGTGTGTTTGCACTCTCTTTTTCAAGACATCAATATAAATATGCCTATCCCTGCATCCATCACTTCCTGATTTCCTGTTGCATAATATTACCTTAAAATACATCAACTTATCCCTCACTATGAGTTGTCAAACTAAAGAGATTCTTCCAGCTCTGATACCACTTAATGGGGACATATCGGGTTTCCTCGACCGTCTCCCAATACCCCAGGATACTCCACACAAAATCTCACAACTTTGTTTTTATCCACATTCTGGAAATTCAAGATTTTATTTAAAATGCGCAGTCAAAATAAGATTTGATATTTCCTTCACAAATGCTATGATATCTCTCTCTCATGCCTTCTAATCCCTTTTTACACCTCACCCAACTCACATGGGCTTCATCTTATCAAGGTACAAAACCAACAGATCGAAACAATCTCTCAAAACTTCAGACGCAACCCAAAACTGTTTTCATGTAGGTGCTACAAAATAATTTTTTAGCGCCCCAAACTTGTCTTTTGGAATATTCGAGAAGATGAATCAACTTGATCCTCTACAAGGTCAATTACCCACTATCTTTTCTTACTCCTTAACACAACTCTTAAGTTATTATGTCCTTCTTAACCATAATTGCAACAATAACACGGTTGTCCTTAGAAACCATCACAAAAGGTTTCTTAACAACATTCACATGATAGGGAGCTCATGTTACCTATGACAACGCTCTAATTGCTGTGAATTATAAATAGTATCTACTCCATCCCATAGGAACAATCACACACAGGGAACAATCATAACGGTTTTGGAACACGACACAAAGGGCATGACTGCATTCTAACAAAGACACTCTATTTTTCTCTCACAACACTCACTCGCACATAGTTTCTTAGAAACCACTCCATCACAGGCTTCACATCACAATAAACACATGCTCAGTCATCCCCAGAATGCATAGACACTTCCCACACACTCTCCAGAATGCATAAATGATCCAGGTGGCTCTAGAGACACACACAGGACAAAGAGGGCTTATGAAAGCTCAAAAATAAAAGTGGTTAGAATGCTTTCGAACTAGGAGTAGAGCATAGGTCTCTTCGTCTTGATCACAACGGTGTGAAATATTCATCAAACCGAGTTCGTATGTGAAAGTTAGAGCTAATCAAAGTTTTTGGGTTGACTTGGTGATGTGGCAGATTAAGGAGGCAACATTTTAGCAGAAATCTGGGGACTAGATTCTAGCCAGCTTCAGCTAGATTCTAGGTGAATTTGTGGGACCAATAATTTGTCTCCTACAGTAAAAAATCGATAAATTTTAAAATGACCAATTTCTGTTATGCAACAAAAAAAATATTAAAAAAATATGGTGGCAGGCCATGACCCCCACCGCACCCTCCACCCACATCGTATTAAAACATATATTGAAAAATATTCAAGTGGTTGGGTCTTAGCTGGGGCCTTACCCTACAAAAAATGCGTTATCATATATATATATATATATATATATATATATATATATATATATATATATATATATATATATATATATATATATATATATATATATATATATATATATATACATATATACACTGACCGTTACAAGGGGTTGATTCGGGGCCATGGGCTACGAACCCCACCCACCCAATATGGCACCAAAACAAACCCAACCACTAAAACAAGAAAAATGTGCCATGAATGGGAGGGGCAGGGTTTGAACCCCCAACACCTCCTCAACCATTTTCCCAGTTTTACCATTGCGCCAACTGACATGCTTGGTTAACTTCACCCAACAATTTGTATATAAAACTGTTTTTCATCAGTGTGCCTAGGCAGAGGAGGAGCGCACAGTTTGAGGCAGATAGGTAGAACCCTGAGCCATTCAACAGGATGGAGTGGAACCATGATTGAGCCTCATTTCTAGAGGGGAAAATTTTTCCCACTGTCCAAATTAGACAAATTTTATATGGATTTTACACCTCTCAGCGACACGAACCTGATGGTAGTGTCAGTTTCTCTAACAGAGGTCTTGATTTTTTGGCCATTTTCCAGCATGGGATGAAGGTGTCAGATTTCATCATGTGGATAGTCGATTTCTTGCCATTCGACGCCACGTTTGCGATGGTGCTTTCAGATCCAGCGATTGAGCAACCTATTCTTCAGCGAGTATTAGAGTTGAGGTATATGAAGTGTGGTTTCCATGTACTTCATTGATTATTGTTGTAGGATGCTTTATGTCATGTCGATTCCTACTTGATGTATGATGCAGATTCTTCATGTTTTTTTTTTTTGTTGATTCCTGCTGATGTAAGATGTAGAATATTTATATGTATTGATGTGGTATGCATTTATCATGGATGGTGATTTATGTTGTGAGATCCCTTTGTTTCCTTGATGGCAGGATACTCTTTGTCACCATGTGTGAAGTTGCCATGCTAATAGGAGGTTTGTGATGAGTGAGAGTTTCTTGTAATGGAACGTCTCGTGGAGAGAATTTACCACTCATGTTGAGGGCCTTTCCTTGTATGACAAGTCAATATCATCCATATACATTTTCACCAGTTACAACACTGAATGAAGCGGCCCACACCATCAAGACATTGAGGCAAGCAGACATAGTCCACACTGGATGAACTCCGTTATTAAACCTCTTGCATTTTTGTTGTGTGATTGTTGACATGTTTTCCTCTTGATTATATTTGCATGTGTTCATTAATGATTTTGATAAAATGTAATTCTAACACATCAGCCGAAGTAAAAGGGTCTTGGTTAAAAGGGTATCATAAATTTACCCAGATCAAGTGGTATCAAAAAGGTCTTCTTGCTGATGTGAACCACAAGCATGAATGATTGAATGTGTATCAATGGAGAATGTCAAAGACATGTACGAGACCATGCTCAGGGTGTCTAAAAAATCAGACATGTTGCATGAAGCTTATGAGAAACAAGTAGCAGATAACACTGAGTTGAAAACGCATCTACAAGAGGAGAAGAAGGACAAACATCAATTGCAGCTTCAACTGCAAGCCACGAAAAAGGCATTGGAAGAATTGAAGCGCAACGATGGAAGTCTTCAAATAGATCATGATGCATTAAAGACACTCCTAAAGGAAGAGAAGGAGGAGCAACTGCAAGCCACGACAGAGGCATTGGAAGAATTGAAGCGCAACGATGGAAGTCTTCAAATAGATCATGATGCATTAAAGACACTCCTAAAGGAAGAGAAGGAGGAGAGGCAACGATTGTAGCTTCAGATACAAGTTGCGACGGAGGCCTTGGAGGAAGTGAAGCACAACAAAGGCTTAGAGAAGCCCTCTTAACATGTTTCCAAACTGAAATCTAAGGTAAATAGTTGTGAACATTCTTCAATTTCATCTTCAAATGATACCATTTTTGTTGGAAGTGTGCAGATCCCCATTATAGGAACCGGCATGAGACTCCTTACCAAGATGAGGAGGATTCAGAATTCATGGCCAAGGCATAACTCGGCCATTGGAGGTTGTGCAAAGACCTCGATGCATAGGTTTGGGATACACTGAAGGAGAATTTTCAAAGGTGTTAGAAGTCTCCACGACATTGTGGAAACCATCGAGGAGAGAGAATGATGGGAACCCTTCACCATAATCTTATGATAGCACACATTGCAGAGAGAGGGTTGAGGCAAGCTATCATCCCCATAATGGCATCAAAGGAAAAAATACATTTTTGAACTCGTCAAGAGAAAATAATGATGGGAACACTTCACCATCATCCCATGGAAGTGCATGTTGCAATAGAAGATCTAAGACGAGATCTCATCACCATGATTGCACTAGAGACCACCAGGAAAGATATTACAAGTCTCGATATTCTCAAGTTCATTTTGATTATAAGCATGTTGCTAATCATGAACGTAAATCATGGCATATGAAAACTTTTTTTTTTGTGCTGTACATAACCATGTCATTGCCGAGTGTTGGAAAAGAATGGTAGCACAAATGAGGATGAGGCATGGGAAACCTTCTCCACAATAGGGAAAGAAACTGGTTAAGCAGGTTTGGAGGAATAAAACCTTTTGCAGCCATTGCAACCAAAGTGGTCATCAAATATCCACGTGTTTAAGGCTCCATCTAGCACAACACCTTCAGGACAAAGCATCGGTGCATGAATCAGTTGGAACAATTGGTCAAAAAATGAATCCACCACATTCATGGTGGTCCTCTTTATTAGGAAAAAGGTGGTTTTCCTTGATATGGTAGTGTGTCATGGCTGTGTTTTGTAAATCATGTGTTGCATTTCTTTTGTAAAAGTGATGATGTGTTTTTCCATCACTTGCAATGCGACAATTATGTTTTTGGTCATGTAATGATAGTCGGGGCATGATTTCTATTTGATGTAAACTTTACCACTGAGTATGTAAACTCATGGAAAGTATGGAAATGTTTGGGTTAAAGTTGGTCATAATTTGAGCATGTAATTTGCAGGAGATTGTACTACAGGCTTGCAGAGGATGTAGGTGTCGGCTCATCGCTTAAGGCTCCGAAGAACAAAGGTGAAGGAGATGGAAGGGTGACATTTTTCAGGATACTTGTGGTGCATAAATTGTACACAGTAGTTGCAGATTATTGTTGATGCTTTTGGAGGACCAAAATCTCCTTAGTGGGGAGGAATGATCCAGGTGGCTGTAGAGACACACACAGGACAAATAGGGCTTATGAAATATCAAAAATCAAAGTGATAATAATTCTTTTGAACTAGGACCAGAGCGTAGGTCTCATCATCCTGATCGCAATGGTGCAAATGGTTTGTCAAACCGAGTTCGTATGTGAAAATTAGAGATGTTAAAAGTTTTTGGGTTGACTTGGTGATGTGGCAGGTTAAGGAGGCAACATTTTCGCAGAAATCCGATGACTGTATTCCGGCCAGCTCTGGTCAGATTCCAGGCAAATTTGTGGGCACCAAAATGAACCCAACCACTAAAATAAGAAAAATGCGCTGCGAATGGGAGGGGCAAGATTTGACCCCCCGGCCCCTCCTCAACCATTTTCCTAGTTTTACCATTGTGCCAACTGACATGCTTGGTTAAATCCGCCCAACAATTTGTATATAAACCCATTTTTCGTCAGTGTGCCCAGGCAGAGGAGCAGCGCGCAGTTCAATTCGGACAAGTGGAACCCTGAGCCATTCAACCAAATGGAGTGGAACCATGATTGGGCCTCATTTCCAGAGGGGCCAAATTTTCCTAGTATCGAAATTGGAAAAATTTTATATGGATTGTACACCTCTCGGTGACAAAAACCTCATGGCAGTGTCAGTTTCTGCAACAAAGGTCTCGATCTTTTGTCCATTTTCCAAAATGGAATGAAGGTGTCAGATTTTAGCATGTGGACAGTTGATTTCTTTCCATTCGACACCACATTTGCGATGGTGCTTTCAGATCCAGTGATTGATCAACCTATTCTTCAGCCAACATTAAAGTTGAGGTATATGACTTGTGGTTTCCATGTACTTCATTGATTATTGTTTTAGTATGGTTTATGTCATGTCGATTCCTGCTTGATGTATGATGCAAATTCTTCATGTTTATTTGTTGTTGTTGATTCCTGCTGATGTAAGATGCGTACTATTTATATGTATTTATGTGGTATGTATTTATCATGGATGGTGATTTATGTTGTGAGATCCATTTATTGCCTTGATGGCATGATACTCTTTGTCACCATGTGTGAAGTTGTCATGTTGATAAGAGGTTTGTGATGAGTGATATTTCCTTTTAACGAAATGTCTCGTGG
Organism: Pinus albicaulis; assembly: GCA_034641835.2. Taxonomy (NCBI): domain Eukaryota; kingdom Viridiplantae; phylum Streptophyta; class Pinopsida; order Pinales; family Pinaceae; genus Pinus; species Pinus albicaulis. The sequence continues at coordinate 974,485,145 of CM076569.1, forward strand.
AGAGACTCTACCACTCATGTTGAGGGCTTTTCCTTGTATGAAAAGTCAACAACATCCATGTACATTTCCACCAGTTACAACACTAAATGAAGCAGCCCACACCATCGATACACCGAGGCCTGGAGATGTAGTCCACACTGGATGAACTCCATTATTAAACCTCTGGAATTTTTGTTGTGTGATTGTTGACCTATTTTCCTCTTGATTATATCTACATGTGTTCATTAATGCTTTTGATATAATGTAATTATAACACATCAGCCGAAGTAAAAGGGTCTTGGTTAAAAGGGTATTAGTAATTTACTCAGATCAATAAACACTTCCCTTCTGTGGCCTCAAGCTAAAACGACAAGAACCAATATGAAAAGGGACACCAAACCATGATGGAGGCTTCAATCACACATGTTCTTAGCATAAAAAAGTAAGAACACAGACACAACCAACTATAACTCAGGGACAACCTCTAGACCTACAACTAATATTTCGACTTGCTCAAAAGCTCTCATGCGCACTACCATATCCCACTAATGGGCATAGTACTTATCCATAGACCCACAATCACACACTTTTCCATAGAATTTGCTACATGAATCGAACCTGAATGAAAAACACCACAATATGGGTCTCCCATGCCCAAGTTCATTAATTAAAATCAATTTTCTCAGTCCAGGTTTCTAGAGATAAAAATACACATGAATCTAGCTATGATTCAACACAATTCACAAGCAAATAGCGCAATGGATACAAGGCCTCCTCACATTACCTCTGAGACATATGCACAAGTAAATACATATTATCAGCCCCAAAATACTTTTAAACCAACACATATCGATTGGACATAACAGCATACAACCATATGAAATTTCTAACACATTCCACATGATTGACAAGTGCAGATTGACAACTTCATCAATAATAGATAGACAAAGGAAAATACACACACCAAGGCACATAAACACAATTTCTCATTAATAAAATTCTGCATACATTAAGTTGGCCATATTTTACAATGTGGGCATGTGCATGCTAGGCCTCTCACCCTATGCCTCTCCTCCTAGTGCTGGAGCTTTTGCTATCTACTGCTGCACTTATGCCTCTTCTGCACACGTCTTCCTACTATCTTCTCAACACTCATTTATTTATAAAGAAAGATAACATGGGTAACCAAGTTTCACAAGTGATGGTTCATTTCCCCTCCTCACAAATATGGAAAACTGAAGCTTCATTAATTACATTCACATTAATTAAATTTAAATTAGTAAATATTTCGTCTCAAAATCTAATGAAAATACCTATAAAAACATTTAATCTCTCCTAATGTCATGATGTGACCTCCCATCACATTGGAAAGCCTCGATCCATTCTTCCTTGAAACGTGTGCTCCATTTATGCACCTGTGTCACATTCATATTTTCAATTATTCTTCTCTCTTTTAGATCAATTTTCACAGGCTTGTGATCTAAAAATATTTGTAGAATATTTTGGCCATCTAAATTGGAATGTAATAATGAACGAAGAATATTTTTCCTTAATGGTGAATGACACTTGGGATATAATACCTATTCGAAAAGGAGGAAACCTTGTTAGATTTAAATTGGTGTATAGAACTAGGTATTCATTAGATGGAAGTATTGAAATAAATAACACTTAGTTAGTTGCCAAAAGTTTCTCAACTGAAAGGGGTTGATTAGAACAAAACCTTTTCCCTTGTAGCCAAAAATAATTCTTTTTGCATTGTTCTATCCCTTATTATTTCATATAAATGGTAGGTCAATTAAATGGATGTTAATTCCACCTTCTTGCATGGGTCTTGACAGAAGAAATTTGCATGGAATAAATTCCTAACTATATTCAAAATGACTCTAGATTTTTTTTACTACCTTAAGAAATCTCTCTATGGACTTAAGTAAGATCCTCATGTTTGGTATGCTAAAATGAATAACTTTCTTCTTAACACTTACTTTTTTAGATGCAATTATATCCATAATGTCTATACGAAGAAAGTAGTAACAATATTATAAGAATTTTTCTTTATGGTGATGACTTTATACTCGATGGTTGTGATCCTAAAATTTTAACCGATGTGAAATCTAGTCTTAGGAAGAAATTTGAAAATGGCAGGCTTGGGACATTTGCATTATTTTCTTGACCCCCAAGTCTTGCAAATAAAGGAAGGAATTTTTCTTTCCTAATCTAAGTATGCATGTGACCTTCTTTGTAGCTTTTACATGGAATATTGTAAACCAAACTCATCTACCTTCTAGTCTAGAGTCAAAGTAGTTTCCACCCATATTATACTTGAAATAGATACCACTTTCTAGTGTCAGTTAGTTGGTAGATTTTTTATTTTACACATACCCATCCTAATATTTCCTTTATTGTTGATCGTGTTGTCTAGTGCATGCAAACATCCCATAAGAGCCATTAAAAGGAAAAAATAATGATACTTCAATATATTCAAGGTAAAAACTAGTTTGGGATACATTATAATTCATGAGGGGCTCCTTTTTTTTTGGTTAAACTGATTCCAATTAGGTCAATGCCCCTAGGGATTAAAATTATACTGCATGTTATGTTTCTAGTATTGGTTCTGGACATGTCACTTGGGATTGCCAAAAAAAAACATGTCCTTTCTTTTTTTTCAACAGAAGTAGAGTATCACACAACAATTAGTTCAAGTCAAGAAGCCTTGTATCTTTGGTCAGAGCTTGAATTCTAACAACAACATCTAACCACATTCTAGTGTGATAATTAAAATTTCATTCAACTTTCCAATGATCTAGTTCAACATCAATGCAATGAACATATTGAACTACATAGGCACTTCCTTAGAAATATTCTTCAATATCACATTCTCCACATACTCTATTTCCCTATGGATGATCATATTGCAAAAAATTTCACAGTGTCTCTTACATAAGAAAAGTGTTCCCAAATTTGATCTATGCTAGGAGTTCATAAAATTTTCATTAAGGGGGGATAAAATCTAATACCTCCTTCCTTTTCCTATTGTGTCACTTTGTAAATTTTCCATACTATCCCAAGTTTTTCCTGACGAGGGATGTTAGAATATTTAAAAACTTAAGATCAACTTGGTCTAATGTGTCTTTGTGTAAAGTGTGTTTCTTTAGTTCGATGGTCATGATTATGTGTTCTAGATACAAAATGATTTGATGGCTCATTTGATTCATGATACTAATGGCTGCATTATCATTGTCTTAAAGTTCGATTGGTCCATCAATTTTTATTTAAAGAGTATGGAGGGTGATTTTTTAATGATTGATTATGAGAAACTCATATAAATTATTTTTCCTTTGTATTAATATATTTCTTCAGTGGTCATGTTGGCGAAGGCCACGAACTATTTTCCTCTCTGAGGATTTTAACCACATATCACATTGGTGTACTATATTTGATTACTTTGTGTGAATAGTTACCTTAGATTGTATGATTATAAACTATTCACTAAACAAACCCATGAATATTCAACCCAATCTTCATCTTGTGAAGATGAAAATTAATGTTAATCTCTAAGATTTTGCCCAGGCCACTTATTTATGGGCTAATCTATGATACTTGAAACATATAATGCATCTCCTTTGAGGACGCTTTGGGATTTCATCACTTTGGGTGTGGGATTCATGGCGAGGTTATTCTAATCAATATTTATCATACCTTCAATTAGGTTGTGTCCATGTTAGAGGCACAATTGGGAGGCCCGATTATCTCTCAAAACTATATCTACCTTCTTGGTTCATAATAGGACATAAATATGTATTTTTTTATCACACTTTGCCATATAATAAGGCTTTAAAAATAATTGAACATTTTTTGACTATAGACATTTGACTTCGATATCCACTTCACTATAGTTGTATACTATTTCACTATATTAACCAACCTACATCCATCTTAACCCCGGATCTATCAAGCATTGAGAGGGATCAACTCTCTCAATGTGCAAACCTCTTTTTTGAGTCCAAAAATTGAAGAAAGGTTTGCACCTCGAGAAATTTGATCCCTCTCGGAGCTTGATAGATCCAGAGTTAAGATGGATCTAGACTGTTTAATTATTAATTTTATTTTTTTAGTTTATTTTTTGTTTTTATATAATTTCACTGAGTATATATATATGTATATGTGTGTGTGTGTGTGTGTATCAAAGAGCTGTTGTAATGTCCAGTTATATTATGTTATCTAAACATTTTGAATAGATCAAATTACATAAAATAAAAATTATATATATATATATATATATAATTTTTATTTTATGTAATTTGATCTATTCAAAATGTTTAGATAACATAATATTACTGGACATTACAATAGCTCTTTCATACTAGGATGGAGAGCATCTCTTGGCCCAAAAATGTAATAAAATAAAATAACATAAAATTGTTTATAAAATATTTTGATTGTGAAATAAGAGATGAATTTTGGGCATGTGGTATTGATGAACCATGGTATGGTATGATTAAGAATAGCCATGGTAAAGTGGGGTGAGTATTCATGGTTAAAAGTCCTCTTAATTGTAAGTATTAAGTTTTTTGTGCTTATTAATGAAATTTAAATATGGTTACAAATTTATTATTTTAATCTATATGGTGAAATGGTTCTTAAATTATAGCTACTATTTATATCTTATATATTTCGATGAGATAGATGTGTAGATATATCTCAAAAGTAATTATAATAAATTTTCTTTTAAATTTAATAAAAAAAAATATTATAAAATTAAATTCAAATAAAATACTTATAAAATATTTTGTGTGTGAAATGGGAGATGGTTTTTGAGCAAGTTGTATTGATGAGTCATGGTATTGGCCCATGGTATTTGTAACAAAACCTATTTAAAAGTTAATAATATCTATGACAAAGTGAACATGAATATCCATTGTTAAACATATTTTTATATTGTAAGTTAGATTGAATATCAATGAACTATCTAAGAAACATCTCCCTTAGGTTCTATTAATTTTAAACCACATGTAAATGTTTACCAATTTACTTATTATAAACTGGACATAATGTCTACTAACTTTCTTACATTACATCTACACATTACCCCCTATATTGGGTTGTAGAGAGCCTCTCGTCAATGGATATCACTAAGTTATATACGAACTTACCATATATTACAATATTTGAAGTTAGCATTTAAATCCTTATACTCATGATTTTCAAAATAATTCTTTCTCCCATAACCTATCTTAACTTATTTTCCCTAACCATTTAGACTGAAAAGGGAAACAAAGAAAAAACAACAAACTCTTCCTTATTTCATAATTTAATCAAATGTTTAATTATGGATAGATATTATTTATGGAGTACCAACTTTGGAAATCACTTTGCTTCTCCTCTTCCTTATTTCATAATTTAATCAGATATTTAATTATGAATAAGTAGTACTTATGGATAATTCCTATTCTTTTATTAATAAAATTACATTAATTGGTTGGTAATTGATTGGTAAAAATTCCAAGATTCCAGAGTGAAAAGGGTAGAGGCAGTTTTTGACAGTTACCTTCCCCAAGAGGATAAAAGGAAATCTTGACAAGGGGAAGGGGCTCTATTCATGGAGAGAAGAAAGAGGGTTTACAATAGATAGTTTTAAGGAATAGTTTTTTGGAGTTGGCTCAGAACCAGTGGAGCTCTGTAATCTAGTAGGAGTGTAGGCTGAACAGAAGTCCTGAGGCCTAGCTTCTGGAGAAAAACAACTGCTGCCTAGACTCTAGATTGGAGCAAAGGACATGACTTCCTCACTCATGGTAGGGTGGCACAAATCAATTGGACAAAAAACTAAGATAAGTACTTGAGATTTCTATTTAAGATTTAGGAAAGATAATGAAAAAAGATCTGTATTTATTCTCCGTGTTGATTTTACCTTAAGAAAAATTATTAGGTAAGCTAGTTTGTAATTTTAGTAAAGTTGGGTTAATAAGATATAATAAATATAGAAGACAGTTTGTGGAATGACGAAGTCAAGAGAAAATATATATAGATTTTCTTGCTATAAACATTTTAAACCTGTGTAAATTATTATTTCTCGGGAATTTAAGAAAAACAATTATAACCATATATATTAAATAGCAGAGAACTCAGATAGGAAAACTTTGACCAGTTGAATAAATGTTCTTAACTCTGACAAGACAGTAATATACAAAATAAGCAATTTTTTTGAAAACTTCAAATTAAAACTACTTGGGAAAATATACTACGAAAAAGAAAAGATTAGAGGAAAATGCAAGCTATGAAAGTTATTCAAACTACTTATACAAATTCCAGCCACTTGCGAGGTTTAGAACTCGAGCTCCATAGAGAACAGGGCGGGGATCAATGTCCTTTGGTCATCTAATTCTTAAAAATACATAATGAAGAAACTTTGACAAATAAACATGGAAGGAATTTATGAAAACTTAGAATGCGAGATAAAATTGGAAAGAAAAAAGCACAATAACACAATATAATGAACCCAAAACCAAATACTCAGATAATGAAAATTTCTATTATGTACACTATGGAGCTCTTTTCAAACATATATACATAATACAAGATTTTCATGCTCTCAACAGAAACGGTAAACTATTTCTAGAGTTTAAAAAAAAAAAACTGGAAGTAAAGCAGACATGTGTATTTATAAATAGGACAATTTGTGCAAGATGAGCGAATGTAAATAGACGAAAGAAGTAACTTTAGGGACAAACCCTCGAAATTTACACGGAGTACAAATAAAGCTTACACACTTAAATCTCATAAGTATGGACAGGACTGCCGCGAGGTTGGGCAATGATAACAATCATAAACCCTGAAAATATCAGTTTTCGAGAAATCCCTTCTCAATAAGGTTTGGGAACCATTTCTCATGAAGGAAGCTTCAAAAATAACTCATGCAAAGACAGGGCCAGATCCTGGTACTTGTTACAAACAGAGGGTTTAACCCTCAAGACAAATTTTATAACATCGTAATTACGGTTAATGGATTTTGGCTTACCTGTGGAGGCCACCGAGGAGAAGCATAAAGAGGACTGGGTTTTTCTCTGTTACTGACTGCTTCCAACCCTTGCATACATATAATAACAAGAAAGGAAGCATGAGAATGCTGATAAGAGAGAGTCTATGTAAAATGTGAATAAATGGAAACAAAGAAAGACATTTTCCCACCTGGGTTCTAGCCCTCGGCATGCACAAAATGTGGCACTCGGTATTTTTGTAAACAGGTGAAATGGAAATCAAATTCTGAATGAAAAAACTCGGACGCCATGGAGTTACCTCATGTACATGAATTAAGAACAATAAATGGTCAAACCCAACAATATCTTGCAGATAAAAAAAAAATTTCTCTAAAGTCTGAGCAAATATACGTAGCAAATGGAAAACTGTAATAAATACCTGCAAACACTAGTGTAACCCCATTGAGCAGGGTGTAGAACTGAATACATAAAACTTGTAAACCAGACCCCATTTGCATGGCCACTCGACTCAAAGTCAGTAAAAAAAAGGGCTCAAAAACAAGAAATGCATACCTCAGGCACAACGATAACGCCGCGTCCATCTCATGCCCGGATAAGGGTGTAGATTCTCATCACAGTCGAAGATTAAAAACTGAGGGAAAAAAAGGTAATTGCAGAGATAAAAACACAGAAGCACAGAGTCAAATGAAGTGCGAGCGCGGTGCTTGGGTCAGGTGGTTACCCTAAACCGACCGCAAAATCCATCCGCCATTGGATCTAGGTCTTGCAGATCAACGGTCAGCATAAGAAACCTTAAGGCAAACATAACTGACAGCTGCCAAGCACTCACAGTAAACGAGGAAGGATTACTGGAAGATGAGTGGGCAGGTAACTGGATTGACTGGATGACAACTATGTGCAGATTACAAATAATTAAATCATTCATAAGATCCAAATCTTGCTTTAATACAATACGCGCAGAGTTGATTAATAATATATGACATTGCAAAGTAAGGCAATCAATGAAGTGTTGGAATTAATGCTAGGATCCAAACCTTATAACTATGCCAACACAAAGAATTAAGTTTGAATATATATGAATGTGCATACGTTCTCATAGTTTCATGTTGTGGTAATATATATGTTATATATATACATTTTACATAAGGTGTTTATTAGGGTGCAGTAATTAATTTTTTTTAATATGGTAAATAATGTGAAGGATGTCACAAGTGGTATCAGAGTGTGGTTCACACACTGGGCCAGATTGGGCCAACTGAATAACTTTGGGTGTTTTTTGTTTTTGTTAATTCCGTGCAGAGTGACAAGAATTATTGATAAGTTCCAATGAGGAGAGGATATAGTCATCAGACACCAAGAACTATAGGGGAATCCCATTCCCATCCTAAACTAGAAATTAACCCGAATATGTGGGTACAATTGAGCATGGATCGGCACTAGCAAACTAGTAGGTTACTGGAGGAACAACAACATCAGACAACCCGATTGTTAGATACAATGTAATAGCTCTAGACAAAAATTATTCGAGTACGAAGCGACAATGAAATTTTGATGAGGGAACAAGAGAGGATACGCAAGAGTCTCTCGGATAAGCATATCATCCTACATCACAGCCTAGTCCAAAAAGGGACACCCATGAAGAAGGAGAGAAACAACAACAGTTAATGACAATCCGGAAGGGAGTCATACTCAGTGAAGTAACAAAAACAGAATTTACAATGAAGTAGAGTCTGGAAATGCTTCAGACAAACAGGAGATGAAGAAACAGGAAGTGGAGTTACAAGGTGAATTTTGAAAAAATTAAACCTCCTAATTTTGATGAAGAGGCTGAGGAAGTAGTAGAAGCATGGATAATTAATATTAACAAATATTTTCAATTCTATGAATATAACATCAAGCTCAATGCACACTTGGCTATTTATCAATTGCGGGAAAAATCCACATTATGGTGGGAGGAGGTGAAAAATGTGCGAGGAATTGAAGACCAAAATGTGACTTGGGACGAGTTTTAGCAGTATTTTAAGGATAAGTACCTAACATAGTGATTTTATGATGAAAAATCTTAAGAGTTTCATGAATTAATTTTGGGCCAACTATCCATGGATGAGTTCATCATTAAATTTACCTCCTTTTTGAGGTACATACCATATTTGACAGATGAAAAAGAAAAATTTCAATGATTCTTTAGTAGCCTACTAGCTCACATGAAATAGAGGATCGAATTCATGAATTCAAAGACTATGGATGAGGTGATTCCAAAAGCACAAATGTGCTATCAACATTCCAAGGAGAAAGGTGAAGTTAGCCACCAAATAAAGGGCATAAGGGTACCTCAAATTTTAAAATTAGCAGAACATGAAATTATAAAAATGCTACAAGGAACCTAGCAAATAGATGATTTGGGAAAATTCGGGAAAAGCCCAAATGGTTAGTTGATGAAAGGCCTACTGAAACATCCAACAGGCCAGATCATGGACAATCCCAGAAACCACCGCTACAATGTTGGGGATGCGGTGAGGCACATTACTTTAAGAATTGCCCTCATTGTGGAAGAAATGAAGTTACAACCAATTTGCAAGAGGCATCTATAGTAGGATATGTAGCATGAAACATACCGAGGATCAACGCTGCACTAGAAGATCGACAAGCGGATTTCTAGCCAACCATGATAGAACTGGAAGGTAAGTTATATTCCCAAATTGTTTCCATTTTGTTTGATCCTAGTGTCAGTTTAAGTTATATAAATCCTTGAGTAGTTGAAAATTGTAAACTACAAAACCATAAATTTAAAAGTCCCTTGTTGGTACAATTGGATACTGGAGCAAAGAGAAGAGTTAATGCTAAAATCTCATATTGTATCTTGGAAATAGGAAGACAACATATATCTATTGAACTAAATATTCTACCTTTGGGCTACTACGATATTTTTTTGGGAATGGATTGGTTAGAAAGACATTGTTCACTAGTATATTGCAAGATAAAATCATCCATTTTAAGGCAAAAGATGGTACTCGTCAAGAATTACAAGGAATTAAGAAACCACTTCAATTGTGCCCCATCACTGCATCCCAACTGGGTAAATGAATTAGAAAATGGTGTCAACTTTATGTTATTCAGGTGGGGTTTACTAACTCCAAATACAAGACCCTTATGTGGAAAATATTCTAGTTGTTCAGTATTTTATGGATGTGTTTCCTACAAATATTCTAGGATTACCCCCAAAAAGAGATATTCATTTTACTATTGAGTTACTACCCAGAGCAATGCCTGTGTCACGAGGACCATACAGAATGACTGTGCCTGAGTTGACAGAATTAAAAATGCAGTTGCAATAACTATTGGACAAAGGCTATATTCGACCAAGTGTGTCCCCTTGGGGAGCACTAGTGTTGTTCGTTAAAAGGAAAGAAGGTACGATTCATATGTGCATGGATTACCGACATCTTAATAAGATGACTGTCAAAAACAAATATCCATTGCCATGTATATATGATCTTTTTGATCAGGTAAAAGGAGAAACTGTTTTTTCAAAGATTGACCTGAGATCTAGGTATAACCAGATATAGATTAAGGATGAGGACATATCCAAAACAACCTTTTGTACCAGGTACAGACATTACAAATTTGTGGTACTATTGTTCAGATTAACCAATGCACTAGCAACATTAATGAGTCTGATGCATGGCATATTTCACAAATTTTTGGATAAATTTGTTTTAATATTTATCAATGATATACTAATCTACTCTAAAAATATGGAAGAACACAAAGAACATTTACGCTTGGTGTTGAAAATGTTGTGGGAACATCAGCTCTATGCCAAATTTATCAAATGTGATTTTTACAAAAAACAGATCCAATATTTGGACCATGTAATATCTGTTAAAGGGATCTCGGTAGACCCATAAAATATAAAAACAATTATGGAATGGAGAGTTCCTAGAAATTTAGCAGACATACATTATTTCATGGGCTTAGTTGGTTACTACCGACGATTCATCGAAGGCTTCTCTAAGATAGCATTTCCCATTAATTCCTTGCAGCGGAGGGGGTGAGTTTTTAAGTGGAATAATGAATGTCAAGCCAGTTTTGAACGGTTAAAAGAACCGTTAACTATTGCCATGTGCTGAAGGTGGTTGACTCAATCATAGAGTTTGAAGTCTGCACTGATGCTTGTAAGAAATGGGTGGGTGCAGTATTGACACAAGATGGAAAGGTAATAACATATGAATCCAGGAAGCTAAAGGACCATGAGCAGTGATACTCTGCTTATGATTTAGAGTTGACTGTGGTAGTAAATGCCCTTCGGGTTTGGAGATAGTACTTGTTGGGAAAAAGGTTTTTGCTAAGAACCGACCATAGTAGCTTGACCAACTACTTTAAACAGTCTGATTTGAATGCCCTCCAAGCAATATGGAATGCATTCCTAAGTGAATTCTATTTTGACATTCAATGTGTAAAAGGTAAAGAGAACCATGTAGTTGATGCTTTAAGTAGGAAACTACATTGGATCTATGAACTTTACTCTTATCAAGCAGAATTTAAGTTCAAAGAACAAATAATGGGGGCAACAAAGAGAGACTCTGAGTATCAATTCTTATGGCAGCAAACAAGAGAGGTATAAAAACAAGGAAAGCAATCATATTATGGAATTAATGATAAAAAAAATTGATATTTTGAGGGAAGATATGTATTACAAATCATATGAGCTTGAAGGAGCTAATTTTGGATGAATATCATCAGAGTTCCTACACTGGACATCTTGGATATCAAAAGATGTTAACAACAATTAGAAAGGACTATTTCTTGCCTGGAATGCGTAAAAAAATTGTTGAATACTTGACTAAATGTTTGGAGTGTCAACAAGTTAAGGTGGAGCACCAACATCTAGAAGGATTGCTTTAGCCCATTCCTATACTGAAATGGAAGTGGGAAGTCATCTCCCATGATTTCATCATAGGTCTACAGAGAAGAAAAAGACACAATGATTCAATTATGGTGGTGGCGGACAGACTCAACAAGGTAGCTCATTTCATACCATTTCATTCGACTTACAAGACTGTACAGATTGTTGACATCTTCATGAAGGAGATATTTAGACTACACGACATTCCAAGAAATGTCATCTCAGATTGAGATGTAAAGTTCACCTCAGCTTTCTAGAAATCACTATTCACTGGTTTGGGGACACATATCCAATTTAGTAAAACCTATCATCCTCAAACGAATGGACAGACTGAGAGAGTGAATCAGATATTAGAAGGCAAGCTACACATGTACGTGATGCAGCAACCCACAAAGTGGGAAGAGTATTTACATTTGGATGAATTCGCCTACAATAATGGACACCAAGAATCTCTCAAGATGAGTCATTTTGAGGCATTTTACAGAAGACAATGCCAGACCCCCATAATCTGGAGAAATCCGGAAACCAAACTGATTCTTGGACCAGACATGTTGGAGGAGATTGAGTGCGAGGTAAGAAAAATTATACATAATTTAAAAGCGGCCCAGGACAGGCAAAAGTGCCAACCAGAAAAGAACCTTTCGAGAATTTGAATTGGGTGACCATGTTTATGTGAGAATAAAACCTAAGAAGATAACCTTAAGATGGAATACCTGTGCCAAATTAGCTCCCAGGTACTGTGGACCTTTCCAAATTTTTGAACTAGCAGGGCAGGTGGCTTATAGGCTAGCATTTCCTAGTCACATATTGGTGCACAATGTGTTTCATGTATCATTACTGAAACGATATGTACACGACCCCAAGCATGTTATACATTGGCAGAGCATACATGTAATTTGTGTCTACAATATGAATTCTAGAAAAGAAGGATCCTTAATTAAATTAATTATAAATTCTGTTGCTTGTAGGTAGAACCGGACGATGAATTTCTTGTAGAACCTCAGTGTGTTCTCGATCATAGATAAATAATGCTCCAAAGGCGAGTCATGCCCCAAGTTAAAGTGTAGTGGAAGTGATTTTTCCTAGAGGAGGCTACTTGGGAGGACAAAAACTCTATACGAGAAGCATATCCTGAAATGTTTGTTGCAATGAATTAAAACACTAAGGATGGTGTTTACCTCTAGTGGGGGAAGATGTAACACCCAGTTTAAATTTTAAATGTTATGTTTAAAATATTGTTATAAAGATACATTTGATTTGTAATTAGTAAAATGATTAACAAATATGACTATTCATTACTGGACTTGAGTCCTATTTTTTATGAATAAAATTACATTCAGTGGTTGGTAACTGATTGGTAAAAATTCCAAGATTCTAGAGTAAAAAGGGTAGAGGCATTTTTTGACAGTTACCTTCCCCAAGAGGATAAAAGGAAATTTTGAGAAGGGGAAGGGGTTTTGTTTATGGAGAAAAGAAAGAGGGTTTACAATAGATAGTTGTAAGGAAGAGTTGTCCAGAGATGGCTCAGAAGCAGTGGAGCTCTGTAACCCGATAGGAGTGTAGGTTGGACAGAGGTCCTGAGGCCTAGCTTCTGGAGAAAAAAAAACGGTTGCCTAGGATCTAGTGTGGAGCACGGGGGAGAAAAGGACGTGATTGCCTCACTCATGTTAGGGTGGCACAAATGAGTTGGACAGAAAACTTAGATAAGTACTTGAGATTTTTGGTTAATATTTAGGAAAGATAACGAAAAAGGAACTATATTTATTCCATGTGTTGATTTTACCTTAAGAAAAATTATTAGGTAAGCTATTTTTTCATTTTAGTAAATTTGGGTTAATGTGATATAATAGAGAAAGAAGACAGTTTGTGGCATGACGAAGTCAAGAGAAAAGACTTATAGATGTTCTTGTTGTAAACATTGTAAACCTGTGTAAGTTATGATTTCTCAGGAATTTAAGAAAAGAAATTATAACCATATATATTAAACAACAGAAAACTCAGATAGGCAAACTCTAACCAGTCGAATAAATGTTCTTAACTCTCAAAAGACAATAATATACAAAATAATTAATTTTCTTTGAAAACTTCAAATTAAAACTATATGGGAAAATATACTAGGAAAAAGAAAATATGAGATGAAAATGCAAGTTGTGAAAGCTATTCAAACTACTGATACAAATTCCAGCCACTTGAGAAAGGAAGTGTTATGTCTTGAGGTTTAGAACTCGAGCTCTGTAGAGAATAGAGTGGGGATCAATGTCATCTGGCCGTCTAATGCTTAAAAATACATAATGAATGAACTTTGACAGATAAATATGAAAGGAATTTATGAAAACTTAGGATGTGAGATAAAACTGGAAAGAACAAAGCACAATAACACAGTATAATGAACCCAAAACCAAATAATCAGATAATGTTTCTATTATGTCCACTATGGAGCTCTTTTCAAACATATATACAGAATACAATCTTTACCTGCTTTCAGCCTAAACGAAAAAAATCTTTCTAGAGTTTAAATAAAAAAACTGGAAGTAAAGCAGAGATGTGTATTTATAAATAGGAAAGCCTGTACAAGATGAGCGAATGTAAATAGGCAAAAGAAGTAACTTTAGGGACAAACCCTTGAAGTTTACAAAAAGCACAAATAAATCTTATACAGTTAAATCTCATAAGTATGGACGGGGATGTCGCGACGTTGGGCAATGACAACAATCATAAACCTTGGAAATATCAGCTTCCGAGAAATCCATTCTCAATAAGGTTCGGGAACCATTTCTCACGAAGGAAGATTCATAGCTAACTCATGCAAAGACAAGGCCGGATCCCGGTACCTGTTACAAACATAGGGTTGAACCCTTAGAAAAACCCTTAAGACAAATTTGATAACATCGTAATTACAGTTGTATGTGGGGTCTTGGTTAAACGGTGATGAGGCGGGCTGTTATAGCACTCATCAAAAGTTCAATTCCCCTCCCCGATCGGGGTGATGTATCTGGACATGTTCATGAAAATGGAGTAAAAAAAAAAAGAGAGAGAAATAAGAAAAATGAAAGGTACTACCAAGCTTACAAAAAAAGAACATTGTAATTACGGTTAAGGGATTTTGTCTTACCTGTGGAGGCCACCGAGGAGTGTAAAGAAGACCGAGTTGTCCTCCGTTACCAACTTCTTCCAACCCTTGCATACATAAAATAACAACTAAAGGAAGCGTGAGAAAATTAATAAGAGAGAGTATGGGTAAAATGAGAATAAATGGAAACAAAGAAAGAGATTTTCCCACCTCGGTTCCAGCCCTTAGCGTGCACGGAAGGTGGCGCTCGATATTTTGGTAGACAAGGGAAACTAAAATCAAATGCTGAATGAAAAACCTCAGACACCATGGATTTACCTCTTGTACATGAATTAAGAATAGTAAATGGTCAAACCTAGAAATATCTTGTGGATAAACAGAAAAACATCTCTCTAAAGGCTGAGCAAATATATGTAGTAAATGGAAAACTATAATAAATACCTGCGAACACCAGTGTAACCCCGTTGAGCAGGGTGTAGAATTTAAGACATAAAACTTGTAAAGCAGGCCCAATTTGCATGGCCACTCGATTTAGAGTCGTAGTGAAAACAAGGGCTCAAAAACAAGCAACACATACGTCAGGCATCCATCTCATGCCCGAAGAAGGAGGTAGATTCTCGTCACCGCCGGAGATTAACAACAGAGGGAACAAGAGGTAATAGCAAAGCAAAAACCACAGAAGCACAAAGTCAAATGTAGTGCGAACGTGGTGCTTGGGTCAGGTAGTTACCATAAACCCACCATAAAATCTATCCTTCATTGGATCTAGGTATTGTGGATCAACGGTCAACATAAGAACCCTTAAGCCAAACACAAATGATAGTTGCCAAGCACTCACAGTAAATGAGGAAGGATTACTAGAAAATGAGTGGGTAGGTAACCGGATTGACCGAATGACAAGTGTGTGCATATTAGAAATAATTAAACCAGTCATAAGATCCAAATCTTGCTTTAGTACAATACACACATAGTTAATTAATAATCTATGACATTGCAAAGTTAGGTAATCAATGAAGTGTTGGAATTAATGCCAGGAGCCAAACCTTATAACTATGCCAACACAAAGAATCAAGTTTGAATATATATGAATGTGCATACGTTTTCATAGTTACATGTCGTGGTAATATATATATATATAAGGTGTTTATTAGGGTGCAGTAATTAAATTTTTTTTTAATGGTAAATAATGCGAAGGATGTCACATTGAGGTACCCACTTAGGGAATCACTTTTCTTTTCCTCCACTTGAAAATAGTAGTGTCAATAGCATGAATATTTTGAATCTTATTGAATTTATTATAGATTTTTCGGTTTGGTTTTTATTATAGGTTTTTGAGTTTGTTTGTTATAGAAATACCACAATTTATTATAAGTTTTTCGGTTTTGTTTTTATTATAGGTTTTTGAGTTTGTCTATTATGGAAATACCACAATCTCAATCTTTTGAATTTGATATTGTTTATTTTGATCATTTTTATTATTCTTTGTTCCACACCATAGGGTAGTTTTCATAGTGATTTTTGAAAATATGTAATCATGATATTTCAGAAATAATAAAAATATAAAAATATGCAAAATTAATTGGAGGAGAACAGTGATGAAATTATAAATCCGCAAAAGGGTAAAGGTAAAGGGATAATAAGGGTAACCAATGTCTAATGATCATTTTTTTTAGGATGAAAAAAACTATGGCTTACATACTATGACATTTAGAAATCTTTAAAAATGAAACTTTCCAAAAAGTCATTTACAGCTTAGATCCGAGATCTACAAAAGATATGCTGAGGTATCCACCCAAAAAGAAATACATTTCTTGCAAGAAAAAAAACTAGTAATCCAGTCAATCAACATATACATGTGATTCTAGAAAAAAAATATTGTAGTCTTGTTACATCTTCCCTACAATTGTCAGAAAGTTCAAATGAAATAGCCTTCGTTCATAGCAGAGTCACCCTGTCAGAAGGGCTACAACTGTTTATGCACATGGATTCGATACAACCCAGCAACATAATTCTTATCAGCAGCAAATAAATGAAGATAAAAACATGATGTGACCTCCAATACTCACTAGATAGAAACTGAAATAGTACCTGTCATAAACAAAAGAAACAGTGAGCTGTAAATGATCATACTAAATGAAATAGATAGAACCAGATAGCATTCTGTGGCACCTCCATAAATTATCAACATTCAAGGGGTCATTCCGGAATTTTCAAGGGCGCTCGACACCACAACAATTTGGCCTCGACATCAACCTTGTAGGAAATTGGTGAAATTTTTTCTAAAAAAGTGATTGTTGAAGTGTTTTAATTTTTTTAATTGTAGAAATAGATTTCAGGACTCCAGAAACACTCAAAATTTTGAAATTTAACAATTATTACTCAAATTTCCAAAAAAATCGATTCAATTTTATAAAAATACTACTAAAATTTCCATTATTTCCATTATTTAATAGCTTCTTAAACTACTATATTATTTTTAAGTAGGAAAAAGTTCATTCTAAAAATTTTTTGACTGCAAACAACAGAATGGGTTCATGGCATCTCCTCAGCGATGTCGGCTTCTTTCCGAATTGGCCAAAACGTCTCTGATATCACCCATTGGGTACATCCCTTGTCTCTTGCCTTTCTCCATCACGTTTTCCAAACCAATCACGATCGTATCCAACGTGGAAACCACGTTCATTGGAAACTCGATTTTGACTTCATTCTTATGGATGAATGATATTTTAATGTCCATGAGACTAAAAATAAACTATGGGACCACCAACTTCCTTGTTTTTTGCCTTCTGCAATTCAATCCTTTTCTTACTCAAATTGATGATGAGCTGACCCAACCTTATAACAGTTCCATCACTGAAAAGACAATGCCACGGAATTGATGCTAACATATTACGGTAACTGTCCCTGATGTCTCTGAAAGCGTCACATTCCAAAATGAAATGTTTTTCTGATTCCACTACCCTGAAGTGCAAAAAGTACATACCCTTTCTTCCCAAGCTTCTTTAGGTCTCTTCCACCGTCCCGTTTCACAATGAAGTTGATGTGAGTTAGTTCTTAATTGAGCTATAAGAACCTTTTCCCTCCACGGAATGCTAGCTCCAATGTATTCTTTTTGTTGGAGATCGCAAGTGGGGTTGAATTCCTGAACATAATACTTCTTCTTTCTACCAAACTCTTTCCCCCATATACCCTTATGGAACTTCTCCAACACAAAATTATTTAATTCCTTTCTATTTGTGGGACATGCATTCAAGTAAATATTCCATTTTTGCATCCATTTGTTGTTATGCAATCCAATGAAAATTAGGGTTTTAATTCTTTAGGCATTAGTGGCGCGTCGAGGTTGAGTTTTCGATACTCCTCCGAAAATTGTTTAAATTCTACCTTACAGGTTTTCCCTTCATTATTTCATTCCTATTAGGCATGTAGAGGTTGGCTCAAAGAGAGTTTTTTTATTGGACATCCCAAAATAAAATGTAATTGCATAATTATGTATTCATAAATATAGTAATTATTTAGGCTTTCTCAACATAATCAAATTTGAAATCATAGAGGTGTAAGCAAAGCAAGAGTAAGGCTTGCCACTCATATGAAATTTGATATATAAAGCATCAATTCATTATAAATGAGCTAAATAAACCATATTTAAGGCCTTATTCAAAAGGATCTAAATCTTTTGACAATCTTAAATCAACTAAATGCAATAGGTTCATAAATTTATTTTCAAAATTATGATAATATAAGGGGATTTCTTGTGCTTCCTCATGATAATGAGATATGTTTCATAGCATCTTCAACAGTATGTATATCATTTCAACTATCTTGGGGACACAATTACATGGAATACTTATAGGTATTTTTATCTAAAATTCATGATAGATTTAAGTTGATTGAATATTAAAGTTGTCCTAACAAAAATGCTAACAATAGGACTTAATTAAAAAATCTAAAAAAAACTTTGTATAATTTTCACTAAATGATGAGTTCATTATAAACTCTTTTATAAATTATTTTAACGTTTTATGGAGACTTTAATGCCTTAGTTTTCACTATAAACAAAGACTTTACTTCTCGTAATTAAACCCATTATATTCATTTGAAAACCTACCCTTGAACATCATGTCAAGAGCTCTTTTTCCATGGCTAGTGCATGTCAAACCCTCTTAATTAAGGACGCCTAGGAGTCTTCCATCAAAGATATTAAAGAATTGTGATTTTTTATGAAACTTATGCTCATTATATCCATTATATTTGTGCATATGCATCACAAGAATCCATTTAAATTTCAACATGAAATTTTATAGATGTTGCATAACCATAATCATCACTTCCATTTCATTTGATACAAAGAACCACATTGCATATTAAAATTTGCATAAGAACTTATCTTGTTGAATTAAATAGTTGCTTATAATTGAGGAAGGTTGAACCATTTTACAACCAACCGTAAGATTTATTGTGTATTAATTTCTCTTGCATTTGGCCACCCCTTTGCTAGACCATGATGCCCTCAAGAGAACTCTCTCTCAAACAACAAGTGGAAAAATGAAGGTCATTCTCCTTCATAACAAAAAAATCAACAATTTTCCCTCTAAACCTTATGAGCAAAGAGTTTTCTCAAGCCATAAGTGGTTTCTAAATTGGCTTGCATAGCACAAGGGAGTCCGTTCACTAACCAAACAATCCCTTAGGAAACCCCCCTCCCCTATTACTACCTCCATGCTTTTCCCAATAAGCACCCAAGACACAACTCACTCTTAAAACTAGGGTTTAAGGTGCTTACACTTGATTTTCTAAGTCCAAAAAGGGATATAGTGTACCCTCATAGATCCACTATCAACTCAAAACATTTTTGGCACAACTTTTCACTAAGATCTGGTCCCCATACCCATTAGTATGCATCCCACAATCTCTGCATGTGATTTTTCTTCGTTCTCTAATCTTTGGCATGGCATGAGCTTGGATGTTTTTAGTCATGTAATTTGCCCATATCTTTGAGAGATAGTTGGGTACAAATCCTAACTACATGTCATACTTATGGGAAGTTTAATCAATTTATCATATATATTTATCAATTAGAACAACACTCACTAACCTTGCATTCATAGTTTATCGAACAAATTACATAAGCTTTACTATTCATAATTCAATCAATTTATCATATATGTTTGATGTAGGAGCATTCTTTGAAACTTATAAGACCCATAAGTCTTATTCCACATTTACTAAAGTGAGTGGGTTCCCTTAATCATTTGATTTTTTTTTTTAAGTTTAGTTGAGTTTGAGGGAATTTAATTATAAATTGATTTATGGAGAAAATATCATTAGTTGTAGAAATCTTAGGGATGAATGAAAAATCCAGGAAAGTGAGGATTTGAGGGATTTCAAAGTCTAAATTAGGATTTGGTTGAGAAAAGAATGGATCTGAACTGAATTGGTTCATGCATCATTTTCTGTATAAATTGTAGTTTTTATAAAGCATTGAGAGCGGAGAGACCTAATTAAGAGAGGACAAGTGTGATTAAGGTAGATGTAGGGATCTGAGAATGATAGAAATGGAGTTCAGAAAATTGATGTAATCAGACCAGAAAGGGCGATACTTTGTAATTTCATTTTTTGAATAAATAATTGATTGAAGTGTGGTGTGAAATCATAGATCGTGCAATTGATGTCGATTTTTAGTTCTATAATAGCGTACTGATGCTTTATCCAGTGCATCCTTTGTTGGCTTTTGTCTGATGGAAAAAATAGCTAGGATTTGAATTATATATGTGTCATTTCTTTTGTGCGCTCTATATTCTTTAATTTCACTATCAAGTCTCAGCATAATTTTGGAGTATTTGAATATTCAGGGTTTTAAGTTATGTTTGGATTTATTTCTTTAAAGCCATATATATTTCCTTATTTTTACCATCACGCTCCAAAATAATGTTTCTAATCGTTATGAAGCCTAGACGTTTGAACCGTTAACGGGATGTGGTTGCTTAGCGATGGGAGAGGTCGTTCATACAAGCTAAGCATTCAATCCTTTGAAACCTTTCTCAATTAGTCCATTTTCCAATTTTGTTTCTTTCCGAGAGTGAATTATCTTGATACGATGACAAGTTATTTTGAGTTTTCTCCATCCGATAATCTCCTTTCTGATTTTTCGGATCTGTTGGTAACTCAATCGAGAGACTAAGCTAGACTCTAAGCAGAAGCTTCAAAACTAATTTTGGCTTGAATCAATATATGCAAAGAGTGGAAACATAAGTCGAAGCGTAGTGGAATTGTGATGGCACATTACGATTTGAATGCCAACCGAGAAGAAAGTTGAGTCAAATGCAAAATGGGGAAATGGTTTTGGAAAAACCGAGAATAGTATATCGCACAGCTTCAAGACAGGAAGCAATATTTTTTTAAAGTGTGCGATTAACTTGTGGAGGCGCCACGTCACAAGCTAAAACCACCATTTTCGCACATTATAAAGTGGTTGACTTTCATCTCTTAGGCGTGTGATTACCGTTGGATTAGTAGGCATGAGTAGATCACCGGTGTAAAGTATGCTGGCAATAACCGTGGACCCGGAGTTTGTATTTATTGATATCGTGGGTTTTTACCAAAATCTCCAGCCAAGGTAAACATTTAATGATGCGGATATGATAGATCGTGAATGATATTACGAGAATTTTAAAAGTATAGGGTATGTTAAATAAAGTGGAGGCATAATATTGGGTTATATCTATGGTTGGTAATATGTTGCATTATAACAAAATGGTGATTTTAACATAGCTGGAAATTTATCCTGGGACTATGGCATAGAAATACTATTTATATGCATTTTGTGGATTAATGCAGCTTGGGCTGCATAATTTGTGGTATCATAGTAGAGATTAATGCTCTATGGAGATTTGTTGAGAGATTGAATTTTATTCCAGCATGTGTATAAATTGCATTATAATGGATTCAATACAGAGAGAGAATAGGATGCTAGAGAGCTTGTGTAAAGAGGAATTCTGAAATATTGCAGGCTTGAGAAAGATAGGATCAGGTAAAGGTTTTGCAGTATTTTAATGATATGTGTATGTGATGAAAGCAGCAACAAAAGTTTCAGCCAAGTAGCTATGACAAAGAAGTGAATGAAGAAATTGCAGTATAAATATTGTAAGGAAATAAAATGAATATGGATGTACTCAACAAGAAAATAAATTTAGTTGAAAAAAAAATTGAAGTGCAGACAACGAATAGTAAAGTAACATGTGTATTGTCCAAGCCAGTGGAAGCTCAAAGAGACAAATCATTTAAATATCTCTCAGGTTTGAGTTATATTTTAATTTTTTTTTTCCATTTGAATTGTTTTTATGAGGAAGAGAATGATAGCAACAACACACAGTAGAAGACTGTGTAAAGAGAGAGAATAGTTGTGTTAGTGGCAGTGAACCTAAATATTCCAGCTAAAATTTGGACAGAGAGAACAACTGAAGTGTTCTCAAGAGAAGGTGAGTGGAGGATATAAGCCTAGAAGAGAGTGCTCAAGAGGTTCTAGAGATAGAGAACTAGTGCTTGCCAAAAGACCAAGTCTAGAGAGAGGATTGGTGAGGTAAGTGGCAGCAGGGAGGACTTGCTGTTGCAGAGGCTTAGTGCAGCTCATAGTGGGTGAGGAGCTCATAGAGATGAAGGAAAAAGTGACTACTGATAGTCATAATAGGGGTTCAGAGTGAAGCCACAATGGAAGAAAGAAATATGCCAAGGAAAATGGCAAAGGAAAGGAAATGAGTCAAGAGGTATTTGACAGAGAAATTGCAGAATTAAAAGCAAGTATTGATGCAATAATAGTGCTGCTTGAGAAGAGTATGAAGGACCAAAGTTATGGTTGGACTATGAAAAGAAAGAAGATAAAGTGGAAGCTATTGCAGAAACATATAAAGAGGAAAATGTACATCAGATTAAGAGAGGAACTCATAACAGCTGAGTTAGAAGATGACTATTATAGACCTGAGAAAGAAGATTTCCTTGTTGAGGAAGGAATCATTAATGAATTTCTGAATTTTTGGACAAGTTCGGATCAGCAGAGAGATGTGATGATTGAGACATCAAAGAAAGAGGAACCTAGTATTTTTGACACTAATGATTTGTGTATGTATGCAAGTGATAAACAAACTTTACAGAATATGTTTATGTAGGTTGCTGAAGAAATGAAGATGTTAGAAGAGATGGTTGTAATGGAGAATTTCTTGATTGAACATGTGTTCAAATACATTAAAGAAGAGAAAATGTTAAAAACTACCATGAAAGCTAGAGGTGATGAATTTAATAAGACTTGGCAAACAGATGGTAGAGAGTCTGAAGACAAAAGGAAATTGCAGATTGCAAAATAAGAAGAGAGGTATGAAGATAACTTTATGAAAGGAACAAATAAGAGTCTATGTACAAGGAAAACAATTTAGGTAATAGGATTATCTCTTCCATTTTTATTCAAAAATTATGAATCTGTATTGATAGATAATGGGCAAGAAATTGTCTTGAAAAGACATAGTGGAGCATTAATGGAAAGGACTCTTACTAAATACTGTACTATGGAAGATGGTAGAACAGAGATTTATAAGAAGAATTTAGTCCAAGAAGGTATAGCTAGTCCAGAAAAGGCTGTGAAGAGGAGAGAAAAAGAAGGCAGCCAAGAATTCAAGAATTGATTGGCAGAGGCTGGTGCACAGCAGAAATATGAAGACAGTGTTACTTGTACAACTTGAAAAAAGTGTAAAAGAAAGTGTAATCAACAAACTGGAAAGAGACAAGCAATCTCATAGGATGGAGGCAAGGATGCTTTTATGAAAGATGAATTTGCAGTGAGCAGCAAATGGTTTCAATGGAAGGTGACATTCATGGTGTTGATAGTAATTTTTATTGTAAAATGAGCTTTATCATGGAAGGAAAAATCTGTTGCATATGATTTTGTTTCATGTAAAGAAACAAAGAGAATTAGAGATTGGAAGATTTTGATTGAAAAGGAAGAGACATAGAAAAAGCAACTTGGTGATTTACAGATTTGTAAGGGAAAAAAAGGAGGAATGAAAAGAAGTGTGAAAGGAAGGAAGGCTAAAGAGAAGAGCATAAAACAGAATTTTGAAATGAGACAACATTCAGAGCAAAGTAAAGACAAAGAAGAGTTTTTAGAAACAAGAAAATATGAAGGAGAATATGACAAGTTTGACATGTCATATGTGCATCAAGAGGATGACAAATCAGAAAAATTACGGAACAGAGTTAGTGAAAAATATAATGCATTTTCTGATTTTGAATTATTAATTTTTGAATGTATTTTTCAGGATGAAGGACAAACTGCTCTTGGGGATATTTTTTTTCATGCAAACATGAAGAAGTATGTAAATTCTGGAAATGCAGAAAGTTTGTTTTCCTTATGGGAACAAGAAGATGATAGTAAGCAACTAGTTGACTCAAAAGTTCGGGATGAAGGAAGGAGAGTAGGTATAGTTCTTATACAAGTCAGTGCAGAAGAAGAAGAAGGTTGCAAAGGATGTAAAAGTACATTCCATAAACAGATTTTGTTTTCAATCCAAAGAAGGTTTGGATGTTAAGAGTTTGTTTTAAACTTGCAATTGAAACTTGGGATGAACAGAAATATGGAAGCAATTGAACAAAGTTCAAACTTAATTATTTGCAGCTAATGGATAGTATGTAGTTGAAAGGTTATATGTTCTTGTATCAAACAAGAAACAATATTATTTTAATATTGAGAGGATTCTACTCAATTTATTGGATAGGTGGATGATGGAAATTACAAAGATGATGAGCATAAAAATCTATCAAAGTCAGCAAGTTAAGGAAAGATGGAATGGTATACAGGACAACATAAAGAAATTGATTTGGGGATGTTAGGTACGTGTGCATATAAATTAGTGATGTTCCATCTTGCCATTGTCATTATTAGGTGTCTCACTTGTTTCACTTCTTTGCATATCACTAGGATCATGCCACAGTAGTAGAAAGGGTTGTGTCATCTTGTGTTTCCTCATACTACTCTGCGGCGCTATTTTAAAATTTTTCACCAAAAAGGTGTTCATGGTCATTATCCCACAGTATGTGTGAAAATTGTTAATTCCCATCTAAATAGTGTCTAGGTCTTGGTGTTTGGGTTTTTTGATCATTTATACACTAGTCTGGCTTTGCCAAGGTGAAAAGAAAGTCCAGCACTTGTGATTTCTATTTTATTATCATCGTCATTTTCTTAAAAATACATTTCTAGTCCAAAACTCTGTTTTGGAACTAGAAATTTGTCATTATCATTTTATAATAAATTTGTAATTGTTCCGCATGAAGACATTGTAGAATCAGACCCCTGGTCTTTCCTCTAGCTAAGACAGTCATATCCCTGCAAAAAGACAATAAAATCATCAGTATCGACCTCAGAGAAGCCAAAGCAAAGTTTGTATTTAAAAGCCAAAGTGAAAATTACAAAAACATTTGTAATATGGGTTTTGAAATTTGATTTGAAATAAAATCTGATTGTGAAGATATTTGTGACATTATAAAAGCCAAACAAGTTCATTTGAAACGATTTCATTCCTCCCAAATCGTATTTGCAAGGTTGAAGGCGTTTCCAGAGGTGCCAGGCGGCGGAAACGATTTTGGGGTTGCGCGACCCAACGCGGCGGGCGGCCCTCTGGGCTGCGCGACCCACGCGGACTCGGTTCGCAAATGTGGGTTTGTGGGTGCGCGACCACATTGCGCGGCCCAAAGCGAGGCTGCGCGACCCAAAAACGGTAAGTTTTGGAATTGAGTTTGAAAAGCGTAAGTTTGGCTGGAATAGCTCTTGGTGGTATGATACAAGGAGTTTCATCAATCACTTGGTGTTTTCAAACATATTTCTGTCATCAAGGGTGATTTCTAATATGCAAATGAAGGATTTAAAGCCCCACTGTTATAAGATTATTGTTTTCAGGGTTTGCAACGAAAATGAATGGTGTAAAGAGTGTGTTTGATATTTTAAACAGTGATATGGCCAGCCTTCTATACAAATTCAAAATCAATTTGTTATCATACCCATAATACCACTGCTACCATTGTTAGTGTTATGCCATGTTTAAACCTTTTGAGTCACATTCTTCATGTTTGTAATGAGTCACATTGCCCAATGTTAGCATATGCTCATGTCTTTGTTTCGAATGGCCCATTGAAACATTTATGCTCATAACTCGTAGACAAACATGTCACTGTTAAATACCATGCTCTCCTTTGAGTAGATGTGTCCAAACTTTTGAAGGTTGCCTACTCCTATTTTGTCAAAATTTCATTTGCATTCAAAACAGAGATACTGCCTTTCAGCCCATTTGAAGCAGAGATTTTATCCATAATTTGATTCCTTGATGGTGTTTTGGCGGTGGGATATTGATTGAATGTTAAACATACGTCCTAATCTTGCTTTCACTGCATTCATATCAGCATACACATTGCTAAAGGTTTGATCAGAGATATGTCAGAGACAGAGTCATAATATGAGCCAGGGTCAGGCAGTGATTCGGTGGCTGAAGGTAATGTGCCACGGGGTTCCCGCAGAGAAAATAGAAGTGGTGATCATCGCAGAGAGGAGCCTACTTCTTTGGCTCGGTTGCAGGCATGTCCATTAGCTATGGATTGTTTCGATTCTTGTCATGTTTCAGATTTTGTGAGATGGTTGTACAAACCCGACCTCATCGTGAATTAGCACGTCTGTTTGTTCTTCATTGCAGGTGATACAGTAAATCTTGTTTAGGTTGATTTCATTGTGTAAGCAGCATTCTTCTCAAGCAGCTAATACGAACATAGGCGAAAGTAATTAAAGAAATTACTTATGTTCGATTCAGAAAATTACATTCTGGTATACATTAAAACTGGATATATGGCTTACTTGAGCAGAGTTTTTCCATTCAGATTCTTGAGAGATGAGTATGCACCGCTCATGAGGCTCATCATTCAGTATTTTAGTTGTGAGGGCAGGTATGCTCATCTTTTCTCATATCATGTTCGTTTGCTGATGCACTTCACAAGGGTGCGTATGATGAATATTCCTTATTTCATATACCGCAACATAGAGAAGATGGTTACATATGTGCAGAAGAAGACGAGCCCAGTGCAGCAGTACAGGAGTATATATCATTTCGCTTTGATCAAAATCTTGGTGTCACATCAGTTGGCGGGCAGACATCACTTGGGAGGATTTCATTTCTGGGGAACTTTTCGAGTGCCAGGCGGCCTGAAAGCAGTTTATGATGCGGGGAGAACCCTCACTGTGGGATGTGGCAAGGGTCAGGCATATATTCCTCACTTTGGTGGGACATATCGGCGGAAGGCACGGGGACGCAGAAGCTGAGCGACACGGCGGGGGTACTGTCTCCCACGTGGTGTGGAAGGGTCTGCCAGGCTTCATGCGACTGGCGGTATTCGCCGTGATGTGGAGAAAATTCTGGTGCCTGTTCTCCGGTGCGGGAAGTACGGTACAAGACGAGGCAAGAGGCCCGCGCCAGTGAGGGCCCATCGAGGGGCCGGAACCACCAGGTAACAGCAGGTCATTGATGTTGATACGAGCTCCCCTAGCTCAAAGCTGAGGGAAGTCATCCAGGAGCAAAGGGCCGAGAATGACCAGCTGAAAGACCAATTGCAGAAGGCTCAGTGGGTGATTAACTATTTTGAGCAGCGCAACAAACAGCTTGAGGATGAGCTCACATTTTATGAGGTGCGCCAAATCCGTGAGGACAGACAGTGGAATCGAAAGCGACCCGGTGACCGCAGCACGGCGGCAGAATGCGACACTCCTGGCAGGTGAATATCTGTCCCAGGAGAAGCTGTGGCGAAGGCCAATCGAGACAAAGACATGCTTCGCCACATGAAAGGCCATTACTGGGCTCGCCTGCATGTTTGCAAAGCGAGGATGAAGATCATGAAGAGGAGGTTGCGCAAGGCACTTCGACGGCGGAAAAGGCCTAATCCACTTCGGATTTTGGCCGAGGCTTCATTGACTGGGCAAGACACATGATGGAGGACCTCCGCTCCGAATTTGGGCAAATTCGGAGAGAATTTTGTCATTCCAAATTTTTGGTCCTAAGCAGTTTCTTTGGGCTACGTGGGTCAGCAGCTCATCTTCACGTTTTTTGAGACTTACTTGCTGGAGGAGATTTTTTTACATTTTGAGTTTTCAGATTAAATATGCATCCTACGAAGTCAACTTAGCATTTTCAACAAAATACGGATAGGTCAGCAATCAAACATACATGAGAAACACTGCTGCCATGCATAGCAGAAGTACCTCTGGAGAAATGAGGTTTTGAAAGGTTAAATCAACTCCAAATTCAAGTTCACTTGGGTTAGAAAAGTAGACATCAGGAGCTTTCCAACGAGCTATCATGAGCTCAATTTGGATGTCCAGAATACCTAAAAATGGCCCCTGGAACCTTGAACGGTGCGGGTGGGGGGGACGACCACTAGAAATTTTTTAGTTTTTAATTTTGACTCAAATTATTTGCTATTTTGGACCAGTTTTGCCTATGGATAGAATTCTTGGGTTTTTATGATGTAAATTCATGTTTGGCATGTAACTTTGGCTTGTTTTTATCTCTTCTAGAAGATTCACTCTCAAATGAGTAAAAAATCATGTAATGGATCAGTTTCCACTCTTTTAGAGGCAAGTGGTTAGCTGCCTAGATTGTAGTTCCATGATTAAAATTGGTTGAAACTGATCCCTGAAGAGGGAATTCGACCCCTAGAGGTGGGGAAAGGTGTTAGAGTGATCTATATATTGTAATTTCTCAATCATTTTCAGAGGTTGGAGAGGTTGGACTCTTGGGATACTTTTGATACTATTGTACATACTTTTCATATTTTGGCTAAGGAAAGATCGGGGGTTTTGCGGCACTTGTTGGGATCCTTGTGGTGTTCTGTTCTTGATGATGTTTCTCCTTTGTTTACTGTAAGTTTCTTCATGTTTAATGTTGCCATCCTTTCATTATGCTTCTGAACTAAGTTGAATGAGTGATTAAGGTTGAATCCATTGTTTACAGTGCTTGGCCTTTGAATTCAGTTAGTTCTATATGTTTTCTGTTGTTTGGAGAGGATCCAAGTTCTTCTTTGCCCTCTTCAGCTCCTCGTCGGTCTAATCTATCCATAAATCCAATTTGAAAACATCAAGATCATCACCTATCTCGCCCCAGCTTGAACTCTGCAAAGGTCTGACCTTATCCCCGGACCCAAAATTTGTTTTCCCATTACTCCAGCGAAAACCCAAAAAACCAAAAACCAAACATACCTATCTCTTTACTAGCCTAAAATCAGTTCTTATTGTAAGTCATCTTGCATCCTTGCTCATTTTCTCGAGATTGACGGAGAGAGCCCTCTCCTGTCCTCGTAGGGCTAGCTACGAGGCTGAGCGTGGTTTGATGTAGCCTTGAGTTTACTTCATTTCAGCCTGAGGTAGATTTGAGTGCTAACATAGTGGCGACCATACTGGGGAGAAACTCAAAACGTTTGCTTGTTATAGACGGAGTCTGAAGTCACGCCAGGTAGCCTTCGAAACGTTGTTTCTATGCATCAGCGAAGTAGATAAACGCTGCTTCAGTCGATCTCCGGTATAACTTGTAATCGTAGTATTTAACTTGTAAATTGCCCCAGTACATGTATCAAGTTCAGATCTGATCGTTGATGGTGAACAACGGTCAGACATCGCAAGGATGAAATCATTCACCGACGACTTCATTCACTGAACAATCCAGAAATCGATGCTTCATGGTGACTTCACTGCAGGGAGATCAGTAGCTGTGAGATTTTCAAGATGGACCGAATCACGAGAAGATATGCTCCCATGAGCCGAGATCACATTCCAGGTTTTCTGAATAAGATGCCCAAGGTAGATTGGTCAAGGAATCTGCCTACGTTTAATGATGATGGTAAGAAAGATGCTGCTTTACATCTGGTTAGATTTCATATGCATATTCGCAAGTTGAAAGTGGATTTTCCTGAAGATTGCTTGATGAAGATATTCCTAGCCACTCTGGAAGGTGAAGCTCAATCTTGGTATGAAAATTTGCCGCTGGCCTGTATTTATTGTTTAAAGGATTTTCATGCCCTGTTCATTGAAAGATATCAAGTATCTTATCCATCGTTAAATTTAGTTCATGATTGTTGCAAACATGCTTCTACTTTTATTGAAAGCCTTGAGAAATATTATGAAGATGATAATTTCATGGATGATGAGATCATGGAAGCATTGTATGAAAACCCATTTCAGCAGCATAAAGACGATCATGAAAATTTGCAGCAGGATCAAGATTTTAGTGTGGTGGAAGATGAAGGAGTTTTGAATCTTGATAGTCATCCGGAATTACATGAAATGGATCAGCAGTATGAGGAAAATTTGTATACTCCTTCACTTGAAATCAATGAAGACAATCATTGTTTGAGCAAAAGAAGACAAAAGGTATTATCTCCTCTATCTGAAGATGAGATAGATCAGCTACTGAAAGGTCATGTTCTAGCTCAAGTTAACGCAGATCTGCAGTGTGCACATGGTCAAGAAAGTGATGGTGGAACTTCTTCCTTTTCTGAAATGGGTGACAGTCCTGTAAGCAGCTTTATAGATCAACAGGTTGAAGATGTCTATATGGCTGAAGATGATGAGAGAGAAGAGCTTGTTTCAGATCTGCCCACAGAAGAAGACAGCATGCCGGAAATTCAAGTTTCAAATGCAGATTGTGATAATGTCCACTCAGTCATATCAGATCCAGATTCAGATTGTAATGACCAAACATACCTTGTACCGAATCCTGAAAAGGAGAGTTTTACTGTTGAGATCATAGACAGAATTTTTGATTCAAATGTTGTCAGTTCATCAGAACAGAGTCTTCATAAAGAGGTAATCCAATCAGTTGATGTACGACAAGATGGGATCTTCATTCAAGTAAGTGAAACAGTTCCTTTGGATGAATTTATGATAGATGATAGCGATATCATGTTTGAGCATCAAGAATCAGCTGAAGTTTCTTTCCTTATGATTGATAATGAAAATCCGGCTGTCCTATCATATGAAGATGACCTATCATATTTTCAGGTACAAAAGATCAAAACATTCCGGATTGCCTTTCATCTTCTTCATATGTCTCATGTGTTGAAATGTTTTTACAAGAGGAGATCTGCTCATTCACATGTTCAAAATTCTTTGAAGCCCAGGAACATATTTTTACTGAAGTACATGATGAAGGAAGATCAGAAGCAGGAGAAAAAGACACCTTGTTTCTTCAGCAGGAGGTAAATCTTCATGTTTTTCAGGATCCAATGGCATATTTGTTACAGTCAGCAGTGAAGGTGTTTATTGCAGTGTTCAGTGATGAAGGAGATCATGGTCGGCTATGTTTTTGGATGCCCAGTTATCAGTTTGTATTGTTGACCAGGAGATTTGATCGGGAGAATCAGTCAAGAAGCCATCTGCTTGACTGGTTACATTGGAAATCCAATTATACATGATTGTACATATTTCATTAGTATGCAGGTGGTTGTCATCATGATTCCAAATCTTGATGAACTGCTGCCTTTTTTTTTCAAAAGCTTGGTAAAGTTTTGTTTTAATTCAGTCATGAGTCATTTGTGTTTGGTCTGTTGAGTCAGTTTTTTCAAGTTATTTCAGTTTGCCATCGAGTCGGTTTGAGTCAAGTTTCAGTCAGTTTTCAGTCAAGTTTTCATTCAATAAATGTGTCAAAGGTTTTGTGTTATCCGTTCAAATAATGATTCCATGGCCCAATGGATGGAAGCACTGGTCTGCTCTCCCAAAGTTCTACGGTTCTTGGCACCTCCACGGAGATGGAGCTACCATCCCCATTGGAGCCAATGTTAGAGTCAGCTTTTGCAGCCTTCCTCCAGTGATCAAACTTGCTCTTTCAAAGTCATTTTAAAGTGTCAAGGTCAAATTTTTTCATTTCACTGAGTCTTCAAGCAAAATTTGATCACTAGGCATTAGGTCTAGGGTTGGTCTTCACTCTTTTCAAATTTGTCCAAATGTCAGTCCATGTCACCATTCAGCTGAGTGTACCATCATTCAGAGGGTTGTCATCATCATGTCAAGTTCCGTTGAGTCATTTTACACCTTGTTCATGCTTCAGTTGTGCCTTGGTAAGGTCCATTTCCCTCTCCTAGGGTTTTGGAGGTAATTTCTCTTGGATGGTCAAATCATCGAAAAACTTGTATCCTGATGTTCATATACCTTCCCCTATCATTAATTTACCTCATTAAACACTTCCCATCACTGAGATCCCCAAAATTCCTCATTTTTGCACAAACCCTAGTTTCTTGCCAAAACTTGGCAATTTCCTAGGCTAGGCCTGTGTTTTTCCCTTTTGGACCCCTTCCCCTCATTCAATCTCTGTGATTCCACTTCCCCCTGCTTCCTAACATCCCTCCCTACTTCCAAAAATTTCCCCAAGAATTTAGAATCCCCCTATCCCCTTCATTTCGCTTCATTTCGACAAAATTCCTTGTTTCACACATCGGGGTAAGTTTCACTCAAAAGAGGTTTCAGAGCAATCAAAGATGAATTTTGGAAAACTGAGAGAGGTTTTTGTTCACAACATGCCAAGGAAGAAAAACCTCCTTCACTTTTTACACAGGTATCATGGTTTTGGAGAAATGTCAAAAATACCGTTGCCTCAGGAGAATTGAATGCACCTCTGAAGTGACCTTGGGAAAATCAATATTTCTCCTAGAATGGTTGGCCAAATGACTTTCTTGATGATTTAAATGATAACTAGACAGAAATAACTTTCCAATGAGCTATCATGAGCTCAATTTGGAGTTGAGGAAGACCTTCAAAAGTTGACTGCAACAGCGCTCTGCCTTGAGGCAGCCTCATTCTGCTCATTTTGACTAGTGTTGGGAGATTTGGTTTTTGACAGGTAAATGGAATCCCCGTTGACACCTAATCCTATGGATGGGTGTGCATTTGTATTTTTGTATTTTATTTAATATTAGGAAATAAGGAAGGCCAAGAGTCATTGGAAGCTGAATCCCAATAGCCTCACCTCCCATCTATAAGAGCATGTACATTCTTCAGCTAATACACATTCTGAGGAGTTACCTCCTGGTTTGACATGGTATCAGAGCCAGCCCCACATTTGGCATTTCTGCCCTGTGGTGTAACTCCCTACCCTTTGCTCAGTCAATTTTATTAATTGTTTTCTGCTGCTCCTAATTGCTAGACTGTTATTCTACATTTTTTTTCCCTAAATAGCACTGACATTTGCAGGCTCTGTCAATCTGCAAACTGCAGGCTCTGCCAGTCCAGCAGTCCTGCAACTGTCTTCTGCAGATCCAAATTCAAATTTTTTTTACGTAACGCCCTTTTGGGCCTCCTCATTCTCCTTTCCTCACTTTCTCCCTACGCCCTCTCCATTCATTTCCCTGCGCCCTCACCTCCCCCCTCCTTTTCTTCCTGCGCCCTCACCTCCAGCGCTGTCTGCAACGCCCCTCTGCTCCAGGCCTACGCCCAGTTGTTATACTACGCACAGTTGTAATACTACGCACAGTTGGTATTGTCATTATATATACTGTCCATTTCATTGAAAACGCTGCTTCCATTTCCTGCGGTATTACAATACAACGATGTCTATTTACTGTCTATACGCTGCTATTGACAACGCTGTCTATTTACTGTGGTCGACATTTATATCATATATACAGTTCATTGCATATTCGTGGCATAGTTCATATGCGTTGTTTTCCATCTCCGCACCATATATAAACGCTCTGTTATTACACTTTTATATACCGCTCTTGTTTTTAAAAGTCGACATATATATCAACGCTGGTATTATACAGTTTATTGAACGCTGTTGATAAGAGTTGTGTATTGAACGTTGTCCCATGTATAAAACAACGCCCCTCCATACATTACGTGGTTGTATTGAACGCTGTTGATAAGAGTTGTGTATTGAACGCTGTCCCATGTATAAAACAACGCCCCTCCATAATGCGCCCCTCCCTTTCATAGTTTGTTATATATTTGTTATATATTGCTATGTTGAAATTGCAGTCGCGTCCCCATAACAAATATATAAACGTTGTGTTGACATTTCCATAACGCTGTTTTATATAACGACTGTATTTGTTATAACGCTGTGTTGAAGTTGCAGTCGCGTCTCCATTGCATATTTGTCCATTGCGCCCATCATTTCATTATACCGCCCATCATTTCATTATACCGCCCCTTCCATTTTGTTATACCGCCCATCATTTCAAATTCCGCCCCCCCTCCCTTTCATTATACCGCCCCTTCCATTGTGTTATACCGCTCATCATTTTTAATAACACAACAGTCCATTGCATATATTACAATAGTGTTATACGGCCCCTTCCATGGTATGTGTAATGCGCCCCTCCCATAGTCATATATTTCGCCCTTCCCATTCCCCTCCCCCCCTCCCATAGTCATATATTTCGCCCTTCCACTCCATATCATCTTTTCATATACATT
The DNA here is from genome assembly GCA_034641835.2 of Pinus albicaulis. Taxonomy (NCBI): domain Eukaryota; kingdom Viridiplantae; phylum Streptophyta; class Pinopsida; order Pinales; family Pinaceae; genus Pinus; species Pinus albicaulis. The sequence goes on from CM076569.1 coordinate 974,519,575, forward strand.
TTTTCCCCAAATAAAAAAAAATACATTTTTTTTATGCAGAATCAGTCTATAGCATAGAGTGTTTTTTTTTTAAAATTAAGTCTCCAGCAAAGTTTTCTGAGCAGATATAGTTTCCAGAAAGAGTTTTTAAACTCAGAAAATTTTTGCCAGCAAGAGTTTTTGCCCCTGTATTTGAAATATTTCAAGAGTTTGAAGTTTTATAGCAGAATTTGTTTCCTCTTCAGAAGATTTTTTCCAGCAGTCTAATGCATTCTCTCATCTCTATTGTTGGGATAGTTCTCTCTGGCAAAGAAAACTATCTTGAATGGTCTCGGAAGATTAAACACACACTCATTTTTAATGAGCTGTGGAGAGGAATCTGTGAAGGACAAGCAGAAAATCCACCAGAGAAGCCCACTTCAGACAAAGAGCTTGCCATCTGGGAAAACAAGAACTGCAAGGCCTATGCCTTGATTGCAGCTTCAGTAAGTGAAGAGGTGAGTCACCATATTTCATCATTCTCAAATGCCTTTGAAGCCTTGAAGAAACTAAAAGAACTCTATGACTCACACTCAGAATTAGAAAATGTTCAATTGATGGTTAAGCTGTTCAGTCTTGAAATGAAGAATGATGATCCCCTTGCTTTAGCTTCAGAAATAAGATCTATAATGCATGACATTCAAAACACTGGTGTAAAAATGGACATACCTCTTATAGCATATGTTAAGGCATTATATCCGACTTACTCACATTATCTTGAGTCTTTGCAAGCAAGTGGAAACCTTGAACAAATCACCTTTGATAAACTTGAGCAGAAGTTTGCAGAAAGAGAGAAAGCTTTTGGGAAGATGACGGTCCCTTCATCTTCCGAAGAGGCTGCATATTTGGCACATAGAGAAAAGAATCATGCTCCAGATTCATCCAGAGGAAGAGGTGGCAGAAGAGGAAGAGGAAGAAGGAACTTCACAGAAAGGGGGGGCAGACAAGCTGACAAATCCCATCTTCATTGCACACGCTGCAATAGAGATGGACATGATGCACCCAAATGCAGAACACCATGGAACAAAATTGAGCAGCACGGAAATCAAGACAAAGGTAAAACCAATGACAAAGACAAAGGTAAAGCACCTGAATCCGCTCACTATGTTCTAGCACATTGTAACAATGGAGTAACTGAAAACCTCTTTGATGTTTCATTTACTTCATGGAGAGATGATTGGTTGCTAGATTCAAGAGCAACATGTCACATGACATTTAGAAAATATTTTTTTGAAGATTTCACTGACAAAGTTGATGGAGCGGTATATTTCGCAGATAAATCCAAACTCAAGCCATCAGGGCTTGGCACAGTCAGGCTTAAACTGCCTGGTCTTCCTGATCATATGCTACATGAGGTTCTATACCTCCCGGAGTTGAAGAGAAACTTGCTGTCCCTGATCGAAATCCAGCAGCAAGGACACTCAGTTCACTTGTTTGATGGCAAGGCAGAGGTCAGATCAGCATCAGATCACTCACTTGTCATGGAGGGAATAGAAGAAGGGAGACTTTTGAAGCTGAAAGGTTCATCTGCTCATGCTCAAAACTTTGCATTCAGTTCATATCATGATGAAGGTACATTTCCGTCAAGCCTTTTATGGCATGCTAGATTTGGACACTTAAATTATGACAGCCTTCGTTTGTTGAAGAAAAATGGTGTTGATGGACTGCCTACAATTCCTAGAAAACCTAAGGAATGTGATGCATGTATTCTAGGAAAGCAGAGCAAACAGCCATTTCATGATTCACACTCAAGAGCACATAGGAAACTTGAACTTGTTCATTCAGATTTATGTGGCCCTATGCCTATTGCTTCTGCAAATGGAAACAAATACATGATGACATTTATTGATGACTACACCAGGATGTGTTGGATTTACTTACTGAAGAATAAGTCTGATGCTTTTCAAACTTTCAAGAATTTTCATGTATGGATTGAAAATGATGCACAAACACATATTGGGTCTCTACGTACTGATAATGGAAAAGAATACACCTCAAACGAATTTGAAAATTATCTTCGTCAACATGGAATCAAACATCAAACCACTGTGCCATATAATCCACAACAGAACGGTGTAGCTGAAAGAATGAACAGAACCATCTTAAATATGGTCCGCTCCATGCTATTTTTCAAGAATGTAAAATTAATGTTTTGGGCTGATGCAGTTCTATGTGCTGTTTACATAAAGAATAGGTGTCCTTCAAGTTCAATTAGAAATAAAACTCCTTTTGAAATGTGGCATGGCCACATTCCTTCGGTAAAGCATTTCAGGGTCTTTGGGTCCACATGTTATGCCTTAATACCCAAGGGTCAAAGGAACAAACTTGGTGCTAGAAGCAGAAAATGTATCTTCTTGGGGTACTCCAATACCTCCAAAGGATATCGTCTCTATGATGAAGCAAATAAGAAGTTTGTGATAGCAAGAGATGTCATATTTCTTGAATCATCCAAGAGTGACAAGGTTGTTGATCGGCAACTTGATCGCCTGGATAGATTCACACATGCAAAGTCTTTCAAAGAATTTGATAATGTGATTCCACACCTTGAAGGGGGGATTCCGATATTGAATCAAACTGTGGAATCATTTCCTGAACCACACTCTCCCCACATGAAGAAACAACCACGGATGACACATTGGATGATGTGATTGACAGAATTGGGAGATTGAATCTTGAATCAATCCCAACTCAGTCAAGTGACCAGCCGAGGCCATCTCAGAAAGGTCCTCCCAAATGGCTGACAAAGACACTGGAGGATGTTCATCCTGATGAGGTTGGAAAAACAGGAACAAGAAGTTCCACTCAAGAAATCGAAGGTGATGTAGATAATTATGATTCTCCTGTTGATATGGATATTGCTTATAACTGTGAATTGAGTTTGTCTACAGATCATGAACCAACTTCCTTCAAAGAAGCCGCTTCTCATGATGAATGGAAAGAAGCGATGCGGAAGGAGTATGATGCCTTGATAAAGAATGGCACTTGGAAGCTGGTTGATCCGCCTTTGGGAACGAAACCAATTGGCTGTAAGTGGGTCTACAAGAACAAGTACAAAGAAGACGGCTCACTTGACAAGCACAAGGCCAGGCTTGTGGCAAAAGGATTCGCACGGAAGGAAGGAATTGATTATGAAGAAACGTTTGCTCCCACAGCAAAATGGACCACCATCCGGACTCTCTTTGCCTTAGCAGCTCAGAGTGGATGGAAAGTCCATCAGATGGATGTAAAAACAGCGTTCTTGAATGGAGATCTGAAGGAGAAAGTTTATATGTCCCAGCCAGAAGGATTTGTGATAAAGGGTCAAGAACACAAAATTTGCAAACTTGTGAAATCCTTGTATGGCCTCAAGCAAGCACCACGAGCCTGGTATGAGAAGTTGACCGAGCATCTTCTGAAACTTGGTTTCAAACACTTTGATCTTGATGATGCAACTTTGTTTGTTAAGAAAGTTGGAAAAACAGTTGTATATCTTGTGGTATATGTAGATGATCTTTTGATAACAGGAAACAATGAGAACTATATTGCATCCATGAAGAAAGAGTTGAAGAAAGGTTTTGAAATGACTGATTTGGGTCATGTTCATTACTATTTGGGTATTGAAGTAATTCAACATCGTAAATTCATATTTCTTTCTCAAAAGAAGTACATTGGAGATCTCTTGAACAAATTTGGCATGGATGATTGTAAACCCTTAGGCACTCCAATGGAACAAAACTTGAAGCTCACATCTGTTGAAGGGAAGGAATTTGAGGATGCAACTAAGTATAGACGGCTTGTAGGAAGTCTTATCTATCTGACCACCACCAGACCTGACATCTCATTTGCTGTTGGAATCCTCTCAAGGTTCATGCAGAAACCTTGTGAAGGACATTGGTCTGCTGCAAAAAGAGTACTAAGGTACTTGAAGGGGACTCAAGACTTTGGACTCAAATATACACAGGTAGGCGACTTCATCTTGACCGGATACTCTGATTCAGACTTTGACGGCGACAAAGAAACAGGGGTGTCTACTACAGGTTACACCATGAGTCTTGGATCGGGAGCTGTCTCATGGAGATCACGCAAACAGTCAGTTCCAGCAGATTCCACGACCGAGGCAGAATATGTGGCAGCAGCTGAAGCAACAAAGGAAATTGTGTGGCTCCGGAAAATCCTGGAAGATTTGCGGATGAAACAAATGTATTCCACTCCACTCATGATCGACAACACTTCTGCAATAAAGTTGGCCAAGAACCCAAAGTTCCATGATCGAACAAAGCACATCAATACAAAGTACCACCTCATTCGACATCATGTTCAGGCCAAAACCATCCATCTACATCATTGTTCCACAAATGAGCAAACTGCTGACATATTCACCAAAGCACTTGGAAGAGAAAAGTTTGAAAAGTTCAGATCGATGCTTGGACTCACCAACATCCCTTCGGATTAAAGGGGGGAATGTTGACACCTAATCCTATGGATGGGTGTGCATTTGTATTTTTGTATTTTATTTAATATTAGGAAATAAGGAAGGCCAAGAGTCATTGGGATCTGAATCCCAATAGCCTCACCTCCCATCTATAAGAGCATGTACATTCTTCAGCTAATATACATTGCAGTTTTGAGGAGTTACCTCCTGGTTTGACAAATCAAATTGCATAATTCCACTTTTTTTGGAAATTAGACTCCAATATCTTTCCAACGAGCTATCACAAGCCCGATTTGGACATCGGGAAGGCCTCCAAAAGCTTCCTGAAAAATGCACTATGGGGCAAGAGCGACCCACCTGGGCAGAGCGACCCAGAAGCATTTTCTGGGTGCGTGAATGGGAGCGACCCACAGAAGCGACCGCCTTGTCAACGAGAGGTTCAAAAATTCATTTTGAGCGCCCAGTCTTGATTGGATCGCTCTCATCGGCCTTCAAACAGGTTTTTTGCAATTGCTTGATGTTTTTAATGCGTTGGTGGCATCAGTGGTGGTTTCAAACGTTTCAAACGGAGGATTTAAAACCCCACAGTCATAGCATTATCGTTTTCATGGTTTTAAAATGAATATGGATGGTTGCATGAGTTTGTCTCCTATTTTATGTCAGTGATATATCCAGCCTTGCATATATTATCAAAACCATATTATTCTCATACCCATTATACCATTGTGACCATTGCTATTACTTTACCATGTTTAAGACTTTCGTTCCATGGTGACTATGGTGTATTGTGTCTCACTGCCCAATGATAAAAACACTCTCATAGCTCTGTTTCATTGCCTATTGACACTTATAACTCTGTTGTAATTGCTCATAGACAAACACATTCATATGATGCCATGCTCCCTTTGACAAGATTTGTTCAATATTCTGAAGGTTGCCTGCTCCCTTTGGTCAAAGTTTCACTTGCATTTAAAACAGAGATTGTGCCTCTTTTCCAATCCATTTAAAATAGAGATATTATCATGGTTTGTTTCCTTATGGTGTTTTGACGGTGGGGATATTTGTTGGGTGTTGAAACACACATCATAACTTTGTTTGCACTGCTTTCATATCAGTATACATAGTGCCAATAGCTTGGTCAGAGCCATGTCGGAGACAGAGTCAGAATATGAGCTAGGGTCAGGCAGTGATTCGGTAACTGAAGGTAATGTGCCACGGGGTCTCACAGAGATAACAGAAGTGGTAATCATCGCAGAGAGGAGCCTACTTCTTTGGCTCGGTTGCAGGCATGTCCATTAGCTATGGATTGTTTTCGATACTTGTCATGTTTCAGATTTTGTGAGATGGTTGCACAAACCCGGCCTCATCGTGAATTGGCCCGTTTGTTTGTTCTACATTTACGGGATGGCCGGGTAAGTCTTGCTGGGGTTGATTTCATTGTGTCACCCTTGACTATTGCTCAAGCCACTGGTATACCAAACATGGGCGAGGAATGGAACAAGGGTCAACATTTAGAGAAATTTCACTATGAGCCATATATTAAAACTGGATATATGGGTTACTTGAGCCGATTTTTTCCATTCAGATTATTGAGAGATGAGTATGCACCGCTGATGAAGCTCATCATTCAGTATTTTAGTTGTGAGGGCAGGTATGCTCGTCTTTTCGCGTACCATATTCGTTTGTTGATGCACTTCACAAGGGTACGTATGATGAATGTTCCGTATTTCATACACCGCAACGTAGAGAGGATGGTGATGTTTATGCAGAAGAAGACGAGCCCAGTGCAGCAGTACAGGAGTATATATCATTTCGCTTTGATCAAAATCTTGGTGTCACATCAGTTGGCAGAGCAGGGCATCACTTGGGAGGATTTCATTTCTAGAGACTTTTTCAGAGTGCCACAACCGCTTCGCGAGACAGTTCATGATGTAGGAGAGCCTTCACACCAGCCGGACATACTTGAGGTTGAGCATATCAGCACTCCGTTGGTTCAGACATATCAGCGAGGCCACAGGGCCTTATTTGCAGCGACACGGCGAGTACTATCTCCACGTGAGGTGGAAGGGGTCTTGCCGACTTCATGGGCACGGCGATGTCTCCGCAAAGGTGGAGGGTCTCTCTGTGGCAGTTGGTGAGTGCGGTACGGTATGGTGGGTCGGGCAAGAGGCCCACAGCCGCAGTGAGGGCCGTCGGGAGGCCGAGGATACGGTTGTGATCCGTGATGTTGATGCGGGCTCCCCGGCTCGGCGAAGTCCATCGAGGAGAAAAGGGCCGAGAATGACCAGCTGAAAGACCAATTGCGAAGGCTCAGTGGGTGATTAACTATTTGGAGCGGCGCAACAAACAGCTTGAGGATGAGCTCACATTTTATGAGGTGCGCCAAATCCGTGAGGACAGACAGTGGAATCGAAAGAGACCCGGTGACATGACACCAGCTGACAGAGATATTGTACTCACGCGGGTGAATATACATCTGGAGAAGTTGTTGGCGAAGGCCAATCGAGACAAAGACATGCTTCGCCACATGAAAGGCCATTACTGGGCTCGCATGCATGTTTGCAAAGCGAGGATGAAGATCATGAAGAGGAGGTTGCACAAGGCACTTCGACGGCGGAAAAGGCCTAATCCACTTCGGATTTTGGCCGAGGCTTCATTGAATGGGCAGGACACATGATGGAGGACCTCCGCTCCGAATTTGGGCAAATTCGGAGAAAATTTTGTCATTTTCAAATTTTTGGGTCAAAAAACAGGTTTTGCAGTTAGGTGGGTCGCGCGCTCATGCGCTCACTTTTTTTTGGGACACTTGCTGGAGGAAATTTTTACATTTTTGGATTTTTCATGGTTAATTATGCATCCTTTGAAGTCAATTTAGCATTTCATCAAAATCTGGATGGTCAAAAAGCTCAAAAACACCGTGAAAACCACCTTGCTGCCACCTTTTGCACCAGCAGAGAGTACCTCTGGGAGAATGAGGTTTTGGAGGGTCAAATGAGCTCCAAATTCAGAAATTCCACTTGGGTTGGATAGTCAACATCCAGGGCTTTCCAACGAGCTATCATGAGCTCAATTTGGATGCCAGGAAGTACCTCAAATTCAGGCTGGAAAAAGCGCGACCCACTCGGCTCAAAAGCGACCCACTTAAATTTTTGCTGAATTTTCAACTGCCAGCTCAGATTTTCGCCTAGTATGGACCAGTTTTGCTTGTGGATGGAATTTTTGGGTTTTTATGATGTAAATTCATATTTTACATGTAACTTTGGCTTATTTTTATCTCTTCTAGAAGATTCACTCTCAAAAGGGTAAAAAATCATGTAATGGATCAGTTTCCACTCTTTTAGAGGCAAGTTGTTAGCTACCTAGATTGTAGTTCCATGATTAGAATTGGTTGAAACTGATCCCTGAAGAGGGAATTCGACCCCTAGAGGTGAGGAAAGGTGTTAGAGTGATCTATATATTGTAATTTCTGAGGCATTCTACAGGTTGGACTCTTGGGAGACTTTTGATATCATTGTACATATTTTTCATATTTTGGCTAAGGAAAGATCAGGGGTTTTGCGGCACTTGTTGGGATCCTTGTGGTGTTCTGTTCTTGATAGTGTTTCTTCTTTGTTTACTGTAAGTTTCTTCATGTTTAATGTATGCCATCCTTTCATATGCTTCTGAACTAAATTGAATGAGTGAATAAGGTTGAATCCATTGTTTACAGTGCTTGGCCTTTGAATTCAGTTAGTTCTATATGTTTTCAGTTGTTTGGAGAGGATCCAAGTTCTTCTTTGCCCTCTTCAGCTCCTCGTCGGTCTAATCTATCCATATATCCAATTTAAAGCATCAAGATCATCACCTACCTCGCCCCAGCTTGAACTCTGCAAAGGTCTGACCTTATCCCCAGACCCAAAATTTGTTTTCCCATTTCTCCAGAGAAAAACCAAAAAACCAAAAATCAAACATACCTATCCCTTTACTAGCCTAAAATCAGTTCTTATTGTAAGTCATCTCACATCCTATTGCTTATTTTCTCGAGATTGACGGAGAGAGCCCTCTCCTGTCCTCGTAGGGCTAGCTACGAGGCTGAGCGTGGTTTGATGTAGCCTTGAGTTTTACTTCATTTTGGCGCACAGTGGAGTTGAGCGCTAACAACCTCTGTGCAACAATTAGCTTGGCCAAAACTGTATTACAGTGCGCCTGCGCATGTGACTCAAGCTAGTAGCCATGGGAGGGTCGGCTATCAGACACGAGCCTGGTTCGATAAATCTTCTTCAATTGTTCCCGGAGGCCTATCAAATCTTTCAACAAGCAGGATGGACAACATACTTTGAAAGGTTGGGAGAATTTGATCAGCAGCAAGTTTTAGAGTTCGCACAGAATCTTCAGGGGAATTATTCAGTGGTTCAAGGGGTCCGCATTTCAGTTACAGAGGAAGACATAGCTCAAGTTTCAGGTTTTCCGGTTATAGGGACTCGCTGGTTCAGTAGGAAGCAAGTGATTTTAAATGCACAACAAGATTTTCTTCTTCCAGATGAACCGGTTGAACTTAAAGGCCGCGGAATAAGTCTGCATTCACTTCCTCGACCATGGCCAACAGTAGCAGAATTCATCAAGCATTACTTGACATGCGAAGGGCGTTACCAGGTAGTCTACCGACACGACTTCATTTTGATGAATCATTTAAGGAATGGTCGATTAGTTAATATTCCCTATTATCTGCTTGGTTGTATCAAAAACATGTCACATTATTGTAGATGTTTTAAATTCCCATTGTTATCCCTTACCCATCACCGTTTATGCCAATTATTAATTCAGAGGGGTTTTTCTCAGCAAAACCCCCCTCTGAATAATCCACTCCTCATTCCCCAGCAGGCCGAAATTCCCCAGCAAGCCGAAATTCCCCAACAAGCCGGAAGTTCCCAAGAAACTCTTGAGAGTCCTTATGAAGGGCAACTGGACGATATCCCAGACTCCCCAGTAATTCCGTCCTCAGAACCAGTTGACCTACCCCCAAGTTCATCCCACTTAGTAGAGTCACCCCTTCCCACTATTCCTATCCCTAGCGACGACTCTCCAACACCCCCACCTACTCATAAAAGAAAGAGATGAACCCCAACGGTCTCTGTCTCAAAACGACGAACAAGGGCCACATTCCAAATTTTCACTTCTTCCGAAAGCCCTTCCCCCAGAAAAGAATCTTCCCCTACAAAGAAAAGGAAAGACAGTGACTTCTCTGCTTTCCTACCAAAAAGGAAAATGAAAATGACTGTTGAAACAGGAGTTACTCCCATTTCCCCTGACCCCGCCACTATCCTATTAAAACTTCAATCCTCACCTCCATTTCAAATTCCCCAACCCGTCTCATCCGGTGGCACTGCCACACAAGAACCAGTGCCCCAGGATAATCTGACATCATTTATGGCTCAAACAGTGACTGCCACACAAGAACCAGTCACTTACCCAGAGGCTGAAACACAAGAACCAACCACTGTGGTGCAAGAATCATACACCAAGCATGATAATACAGGGAAACCAGCTATAGCTGCTCCACAAGAACCAGCTACAGCTGTGGATCAGCAGACAATTCCAGCAGAATCAACCAGCACACAGGGGTCACACACTATGGCATATTTATTGGAGGAAAATGAGTTTTTGAAGTCTGAACTAGAAGCCTATAAGAATGAATTAATCATGGCACGAGAAGCCTTTGATAGAGAATTGAATCTCTACATGCTAGCACACACAGCATTAGCACAAAATAAGGATCCATGCAGAGAATACATGTGCCATGAGTGTGGTAATATTTACCAACAGGCAGGATACAAAGTAGTCAAAATTCAGGTATCTGAGGCATCTACATCAGCTGCAATTAAAGAAGAACGCCCTACTGCTCCACAAGAACCAGTAGGGCTCTCAAAAAGTCTAGAAAAAGAAACTAAACCACAGATATCTCGCCCTGTGCTAGTCAGCTCAGCCACTCAGACAGTACCCCAACCACAGATATCTAGCCCTGAGTTAGTCAGCTCGGCCACTCAGACAATGTCCCAACCCAGTACTTCTAATGCCGGGACACATACCCTGCCATGAAACCAATTAGAACTTATGAACAACTAGAAGAAACAATATGCTGAAGATCAAGATAAAATATTACAGCAGCATAAGTTAGCATGGCAGAATCACATGTATGCCAACTGGGATATTTGGGAACAGACATTGCAACAGCTCAGGGATTCCAAGAAAGAAGTCAAGGAATTAAAGGAAAAGCTGGTTTTGATGTTTTCATTAGTGCAAAAGTTGATGGCTACCCGAAAACCCTCTGTGAATTATTATCTCTTCCTCTCTGAACGTTTGGTTTATTTTCAATTGAAGGCAATAAAGGATGGCAGACCTCATGAATTGCTTACTGCAGAACAAATTGTTAAGACTTTTGCTGAGGCCCCTGAAAGTGACCAACATTTGTTGTGTGAACTTTATCTCCATAACGAGGCCATACCTGAGAATAGAAGAGTCAATCTCACTCCAATTGTAGGTGATGTACAAATAAGGGCATTTGTTTCATTCCTGGCCAATCAGCTCACCTGGAAAACTGCGTTTATTGCAAGTAGTCATAATGAGGAGAATAGGCTCCTTTGGATTAGACCGGAACCTTTAAGTCCGGCCATGTTTGTAGCACAATATCACCAATTCTTGCGGAAGCCAGGAATGCATAGGTACATACAACAACTACAGGCTTCAACACTTTTAAAGTGTCAACAGCAAATCAGAGTAAAGGAGGCTGCTGCATTGAAGGCCAACACTATGTTTTGGCAGCAGTCATGTAAGGAAAGACAAGACTATCACCCTTTTAGCCCTGATAATCTTCAAGATGCACTTTCCAGGGTACCTAATTATATCAGATGTATTCGGCATTGTGGAGAAAACTGGATTGGTTACCGTTTTCATTTTCCAATTCTATGGCTGCCTTTAGAGAAATATCAGTGTCACTACCAATTGGCTGGCAGAGATGAAGCTGTAGCATGGTAGCAATTGCAGAACAATAGAGGATTCCAAGCTCCGACAGAAGCCACCTTCTCCAGCTACTGCTTGAGCAACTTGCATGCACAGAGTCAGTACTCAGACTCTGACTCTGACTAGGAGTTGCCTGAGGACATGCAACACTTTCAGCTGGGGGGGATGTTAGGACCTCACTATGTATCATTTTTACTATATATTTTGACACCACCTTACCTTTATAACCATGTTTAAAAAGGATTCCATTATTATTTTCATTCACTTTATCCAAAGGTATATAAAATCCTCTTCTTTACTATATGTTTAATCTGTTTACATATAATTCCATATTACTCTTATATTTTATCATTAATCGAAGTAGATTGTTGCTAACATAAGTCTAAAAGATCGCAGATAAGTTATATGTTGTGCTGGATGTTAGCCATCAGTATTTTTTACATGTTAGTAATGACTATATCTACAGCTGAGTTTTCTAGAAACTGATTTCCTTATGTCAATATGCCATCTAGAAAACCCTCATAAATTTTTTTTCGCCCTTTTACCTTTCAGTCCGCCCTTGTCAAGATTAAAATCCATTATCACTATCTTTTCTAGCTTCAGCCCTCCTAGTCTGCCCATCAGCTCCAAAAGCAAATCCAAATCTATTTCAAAAGTCTCCCCTATGTTAGGAAGTGGCGCTTTAAGACATTTTACCCTTGGCAATCATCAAAAAGCCAAAAAAGCCTCCATCTGCTACAGACCAATCATGACCAACCTCCTACTCTGCAAATCAAGTTGATCACAGCTCTAAGTCGCGCCACTTATATCCCTAGGTCTCAGCACTGCATGAACCACAGTCTCAAGCTGATTAGTAGGTGTTTCACAGTGTTTTATGGATTCTGCAAAGAACAGGAAATACAACTTCATCTCAGGAGAAAATTCTTGAATCTACAGTTAGAGGAACAGCTGCTTCTAAATGTATCATGAGCCCGAGATATGTCTGCAAAACAGAAAGTCACTTATCAAGACCTTGCAGTTTTCCTTCCAGTATGAAAATCACAGTAAGAAAGGGACACCACTGTCACAGCAAACTGGTAAATTGTCATGGCCCAGAACCTGCTTCATTTACAAGCAGAGGGTTAGGGCGCCTCCTTCATCTACAAGCAGAGGGCGCTGGCCAGTATTGACTTTAAAGATTGCAAAAGTCCAGGTTTGTCTTTTACTAAACAGTGAAACAATATCTCTAGGTTTTATAAATGTGAGTGATGATCATAACAGGGATAGAGTCTGAAGTATGCAAGTTCAAAGGAAAACAGAGTTTGGTCTGATAAAGGAGGTCATTTGAAGTTTTCAAGTCATGTGAATTGTTAAACTTTAGAAAGGCATGTCATTAGTAAAAATTCCAATCATAAGCAGCCTGCTTGTCCACAAGATCAAATTGAAGAGGTGCTGACAAAACATGTCATTACACAGGCAGAAGGAAAGTTGTTTGTTTTTCAAAGGAAGCTGACCTCCATAGTCACAGAGACTGTCTTTCAAAAATTTGTCATGAGTTGACTAAAGCAAATGATGACATTTCAGTCACCCTCAGAGCAATGCAGGGAGACAGTGTCACTTTGGCTAGGGTTTTTTTGAAGCACAGTGATGATTGCAAGCAGAGGTGCTAGTATTGATGTTTTTCAAGTGGTTTTCTTACCATCACATCCAGGGAAAATCTGTGTCAAACAGATTTGTCAAAACAACCTTCAGATACTTTGCCTGATGAAGAGCCTCCTCCATTTATGAGCAGATGGCCAAAGCATTGGATGTTGTTAAGGACTGATTAGTCAAAAAGGTGCAGTGGAAGGATACAAAGAAGGAAAATAGAAGTCATTACATAGGTCAAAGATAGTGTTTCTAATTCAAAAATATTTATTTTCCTATTCATATGAAAATGTCTGTCAAATTGTACCTATAGTGGGCAGGAGACAATATTGACTATGCAGGCCATTGATACAAAAGGGCAGTTTCCTTAGGAGAGGGGGTCACCTCACTGTCACATGACAAGAAGTCTAAAAGAGCCCCTTTCAAGTAAACAGAGGTAGATGGAACAAGGACAAATGCAACTGCATTTTTATAACCACAGTCAGAAAATGAGTTGAAGGGCACCTAACAGTTGGAATCAATCTCACAGTAGAAACCATTTCATCCGCGGCATCAAGAGCAAATGATGTCATATTGGGTTTTAAAAAAGAGTAAGTCCACCTCCTTGCAAAGTGGCAAAGGAGCTCCATTAGTATATTGTTGAGCAAATGTCACACTTTGAAAGGGGAAATAGAAGGATCAGCAGCGACAAAAAGTCACTTTTCGAATATATGAAATACAGTAAATAGAGTTGGCTTTTGGAAAAAGTCACATCCATTACCACTGTTCAAACTAAGATACACAGCTTTTCTTCACCAACAATTTTCAAGAATAGGGGTCCTTCTTGACACATTCGAAGACATTTTGTTTCAAATGGACAAAGGCAGTGGTGTAAAAATGAAATAAAAAGCCCCTTGCCGTTTCCTTGAACCACAGAAAGGGTTATGATCGAAAAACAGAGTTTTGTTGGGTCAAAGGCTTGTGCGACGCGCCTGGAGCGAAAAATACAAAAGGCCATAACTAAGGCGCGACGCGCCTGTAGCGGTGCGCGACGCGCCTGTGCGTGTTGGTCCTGTCGGCCCGACAGTGACCCGACACCACAACCTTGCGCGCCGCTCTCCATTGCAAACACACCGCGCACATTTCAAAGGTTCAACATGCCTCCACATTACTTCTAAAGGCTGCTCCAACCTTCTAAAAAGCCTTGCCACCATTTTAAAGGAGTTTATATGCCTATATGACCTTTGCAAGATTGTTGATGTGAAGTGAAAGGGGATGAAATCATGGTGAAAAATCACAGTTGTGTTTGGTGTTTTCATTGGCAAAGAAAAATGAGACTGACTGTGGTTTTGCTGGCTAAGGATGAAACATAAAAAAAAAGAGCTGTGGAAGTTGCATTATAGAGCTTTTGTGATTGCCCTCAAACTATGATTTCTGTTGATAAGAGACAAGACATTAAACCCCTCACAAAACACAGTGGAACAGTCTTGAAAGAAGGAAGGAGCACAATGTGATTAAAGGGTGAACAATAGGTCATTTTTTAGACAGCAGTGGCCCTCATATACATTTTTGATCTTTCAAAAAGAGTTTCTTCTATTTTATCAAAGGGAGAAAACAAAGTCTTAACTTCAGTTCCTTATAGCATATCCTGTAAGTAAAGGTCATCATTTGTATTCAAAGGTAGGGCAAAGCTGGTATAAAGAAACAGTGGGGTATAGAGAAGGAAGTTTTTTGTTTGAAGGGGAGTTTTTACTGTTGAAGGCTGCAGGCCTTGCTACTACATCATAAAAACAACATAAGCCCTTTTTCCCTATATTATGGATAGTGAAATTGATTGTGTGTCTGCACATAAAGTGATTGTGTGTATGGTGTGAACTTTGGTGGTTGATTAGCATACTTCGACAAGACAGGATTTTAATGATTGCAAAATCTACCATGGGCAAGGATTAAGATGTATTGAGTGACCTCTTAAAAAACTCACAAGGACAAGGTAATTTTGACACTTCTCACAGCAAATTCCTCCTAACAATCTGTCCTTCATTCCACTGTTTGGTCTCTTATTGAGAAGTTCTGTTGACAGAGATACATTCAAGGTAGAAGGTCATTTTCTAAAGAGAGCAGAGGTTGTGTATTATAAGAAACCTGTTGCAAACCATCCGAATCACATTGTTTCTCTGCCAAAGCAGTACATTGACACAGTTTGACTCCAAAGGGCAGTTTACACACAGTGAGGCAGTTTCTTTCTTCCAAAGAATATTTAGGTCAAAATGCCTCCAAGGCAAGGCAGCAGGAAACAGAGGAAGAAAGTGCTGAGCAGCAGCAGCTCAACAGTTTGAGCAGCAGCATAAGGATGATGATCAAGAATAGCAGTTTTAAGGAGCGCCCGGCACGGAAAGAGGAGAAAAGCATATTAGCCCTTGATATTTTGGCATCAGCTTCAGAGCACGTTGCTATGGACCCTTGAGGGTCATGCATGCTAATTTTGGGCCTTTTTCGGCAACTTTTTGTTTTTTGGCATTTTTTGGGTTTTTGGTCAAAAACTCATAATTTCTCCATTTCAGTTTGAGGTTTTGTCAAGGGAGGAGAATGATACCGACGGATGCCATAATTCTATGAGAAAGTCCCCAGCGATTTTCAGAGCATTCGGAGATCATTCGCCCCCTCAAATTGGCAAAAAATGCCCTCTTTTTGCACATTCTGCCCGCCATATCAGCAGTTTGCTATTTCCTGGTTTTTTACACACAGGTACAGTTTTGGAGGACTTCCAGGCATCAGATTGAGATGATTTCAGCTGTGCCAGAAAGTAGACACAGGGAGCTTTCCAACGAGCTATCATGAGCCTCGTTTCGACATCGGGAAGGCTTCCAATTGCCTCCAGCAAGTCAGGGGACCTTTTTCAGACATAAATATGAAGTATTTTTGTAATTTTTGAACCTCAAAAATCTGCTTTTCCCAAATGTGCGTTAAGCTATTTTTATACTTGGGAAATGATGTAAAGTCAATATAATTTCCGTTTTTAGCAGTTTTTAGATATTTTATGGGATATTTTGTGCCTTGGGCTTTGCAAATCCTCAAGGACAAATTTAGATATTTTGACTTGGCCAATGGGATAGCTAGTTGCTCCATGAGGTTTTCCTTCCTCAAGCCTATTTATTCCATGGGTTTCATTGTAAAACAGAGGCTAAACTTGAGAGAAGAATCAATATATTGGTCATATGAGCTTGAAGAACATACTTGTGTTATGATTTTTGGACTGCCTCTTGGATGCTTTTGATGAATGATGAAGGATTGGTGATGGATTCCATGACATGGTAGAATGGTATAGTGTTTCTTGCTATGTTTTTGTCTCCTAGTTTTCATTCATAATCCATGCTTCTTGCTGCTATAGATCAATAGAGATTGATTTTGAGATATGCCCATGGAGGCACCTCAAAATTCCTGAATCTTCATAGCTTGATGTTTTCTTCTTCCTTAGTTATGCTAAAGAATTCTTAACTGCTCTTTAGTAATTTAAGGATACTGTTTGCTAAGTTTTATTTACAAGTTCTATGTATGTTGAGTAGGATGTATGGTGTGCCCTTCCTACCTATAAGCTGTCCATAGTTCTGTCCATAAAACTTTCTCTTTGACTGATTAGTTGATCATCTTGTTGAACTAAGGAGGCCTAGTCCCGATCTAGCCCTTTGCCTAAAACTATGAAAGCTTGTTTGTCAAAGTGCCCAATAACTTAGAGACTATGTTTAGGCGTTCCGGCATAGTTTTATGAGTTGTTAGTCTATCTTATGTGTTTTCCCCAAAGTCTGATAGCCATTTCCCGAAGTTAGAGGGTCTTATACCTCTATGCATGGCTGGAATGTTTGATTTCTGTGTATAAATTAGCTCATAGTTACATCTAGCATGATTAATGGCTTGCTATAACATGTTTATGTCTGCTATCAACTAATTACACTTGAAATCCCTCGTCTTTCACCAGCTTGATGTCCATTTACCCGATTCTGCCCAAAGATCCCTTCTACCGTGAATCAAATCGGCCCTACAACAACCTTGCATCATCATCTCATAGCTTCCTTGACCTGTTTGACCCCATAGCCCAATTGATCTGACTTCTTGTTATCCATTTTTACATCTTTGATCAGTTTTATCCCTCACAAACTTAAAAACCAAAAATAAAAAAAACTCACTTCATAACTAGCCTAATATCAGAACACCATAAGCGAACACACTGATATCTTTTACATCTAATAGAGAGAGCCCTCTCTGAGTCCAGGAAGGCTAGGTCCTTGGGCTCCAAAGCTGGTTTGATGTTACATCGTCATTTGGCTCGCCAATCGGCCAAATCACAGGAACCTAACATAATGGCGATCACGGTGGGACATATTGAGTTCATGATGGTCTAGAAAACTTTTATAGACTCCTTAGTCCTTCAAATTTTAACTTAAACCCTCAGCCTTTAGAATCATTTAGTGTGAACTCTCTGCTTCACCATCTTAGCAAAGTGATGAATCAGTTTTATAACACTCTTACATCCTAGGCTGCACATAAAACTCAGAAAAAACCACAAAGATTGGTTTTTGTTAGTATTGGTGGTGGACCATACACATATACCTCAAAACAACTAAAAATCCACCTGGCGACTCCACTAGCCTCCAGTAGGCCTTACTACCTTGCCAAATTTTAGAATTCCATCCTATTTAACCACCTCATCGCCACACTAACATAATGGCGATCACGGTGGGACCTTGAGTTAGTGACAATCTAAGGACACCTTAGAACTCTTTAAGTCCCTTATTTTTAAGAATACTGTTTGATTGACTTATCCCACCGCTCACTAACATAATGGCGATCACGGTGGGACTTTGAGTCAAAACATCCTAGGTATCCCTTAGGAGCTCTCAAAATCTCAGTCAAACTTAGAAGAGTAGAATCTAGTTGTCTCACCATCCTAGCAAAATGATGAGTCAGTTATAGGAAATTCTTCCAAACCTCAGGACTACATAAAACTCAAAAAACCCCAAAACACTCCCTTAGATTGGATTTTGACAGTACTGGTGGTGGACCATACAAATATACCTCAAAACAACTAAAAATCCACCTGGCGACTCCACTAGCCTCTAGTAGGCCTTACTACCTTGCTAAATTTTAGAATACCATCTAATTTTGCCACCTCATCGCCACCCTAACATAATGGCGATCACGGTGGGACTCTGAGTGATTAAAAGCTTAGTTTCCCTCATCTTTAGAAGCCTTTAAGAATACTATCTGATTGACTTATCCCACTGCTCACTAACATAGTGACACTCACAGTAGGACCTTCCGAGTTAGTGGCAATCTAAGTACAACTTAGTAACTCCCGAAGTCTCAATCAAGCTTAGTAAACTTAGAGATTGTTTGAGGAGTAGAAAATAGCTCTTTCACCATCTTAGCAAAATGATGAGTCAGTTATAGGAAACTCTTCCAAACCTTGTAGGCACATAAAAACTCGAAAAACCCCAAAACACTCCTCTAGATTGGCTTTTGACATTACTGGTGGTGGACCATACAAACATATCTCATAACAACCAATTTTCCACCTGGCGACTCCACTAAACTCTAGTAAGCCTTACTATTTTACCAAGCTCTAGGCTACTATCCGATAGACCTTTCCCATCACTCACTAACATAACGGGAGATGGTAAGACACTGAGTACATAATAGTCCAACAAACTCTTATAAACTCTTTGGTCCTTAGGTACCATAAACAAGGAAGCAGTCCATAGACTCATTTTTTAGAGTAAACTCTTGTTGTTCTCATCACCCTAGCAAAGTGTTGAAACAAGTCTAGGATACTTTAACAAACCATAGGCTGCACATAAATTCAGAAAATCCAAAACATTCTCAGATTAGTCTTGGTGGTGGACCATAGCTATCTTCACAAAAACAATCCATTTCCACCTAGCGACTCCACTAATCCATCCCTTCTATGTTTGACCATCCTTCGCCTTAGTATAACTTTAGAAAAATCACTCATCCAAAACATTCACCAATACCATTCTCTCTGAACCCTGGATCTAAAATCTGGCTTCACGAAGAATCAATACCAGATCCCATCCAGACCCAAATCCCCCTATCATAGTAGATGACCCAGAGAAGATTCTGTGGCAAGCTTCTGAAACTGATCATCTAGCTACTGATAGATCCATCCGTAGAGCAAGATCTGTACCTAAAACTCGAAATATCTTACTAGATTCACCTTTTGAGCTAGAGTCATCACAAGCTCTTCCCAGAAGCAAATCATATAGTAAGATTAACTTTGATGATCTTGAACCCCTAAACCCACCACAGAATCCTATTAGAGAAGCTTCACCCACCACTCCTCCTGATTTCCAGCTTCTTTATCAATTTGGCTCCTATCACCCTAGATCTGCTCAAAACCAGATCACTAGTCCAAGTTCATCCGCTACACCTGTTCAAACCACTTCATTTCAGCCTACTAGTCCTCATCTTGTACATCATCCATTAGCTCCAGTCATGGCAGCCTGGTACGCACCTTTGGTGTTGCCACCACCTTTAGCTCCTCTCCCAAACAAATATCAAGACAAGATCCCACACTTTACTAGAGAAGACACCACCACACCTCAACAGCATATAAGTAGAATGACTGATGCTTATGAATACCTAGAGGTACAAGACGAGACTGTCCGAATGAGAATATTTGCCCAAAGTCTTGGTGGTGAACCCAAAGCATGGTTCAAAAGCTTAGCTCCAAACAACATCCATAATATCCCCGAACTGCATCAAATCTTCAGAAATAGGTGGGAAATCCGAAGAAACCCCATTCAAATCCTGTCAGAATATAACAATCTAAAACAGGAAAATGGGGAAAGTGTCCAAGCTTACTGTACTAGGTTCAACAGTGTATATAACTCCCTCCCACCTCATTTCAAACCTCCACTTGGTTTAGCTTTGGAAAAATTTCCTGAGGGTTTTGATTTGGACATTACATATCATCTGAGAGACAAAGATCCCCCTACCTTGGAGGAAATGCAACAAATAGCTATAAAAGCAGATGCCAACTTAGCTGAAAAAAGAGCCCGAACTAGATCAGAGAGAAAGGTCACATATAGAGATGAGGTCTCCACTTCATCACCTTCCCTAGATCCCAGAATAGATGACTTAGTCAAATACATGGCTAAAATGTGGGAAAAGATCAATGAAAAATCTCCTGTTAGAGACAACCATCCAAACCCTCCAATCAGAAACCGAAACCAAAACTTTAGGAGGGAACAGCCCCAAAACAGACCAAGGGATAATGACCAACAGATCAGGCCACCATTCAATGAAAACTATGTAGAAGAAGATGATAGGGACTCAGAACCTCTTGATGAACATCATTTAAACCTCATAGGGTATGACAATGAAGGTGAGGTATACCTCACCGAAGAAGAACAAGCCTTCTTTTCGCCTGATCAAGATGAGACCAATTATGAGGATCCTGATGACCCTGCCATAGAGTTTCAAAATGCTATTGAAGAAGCCCACAGGCAATATGACCTTAGAAGCAAAAGAAACCAAGATAATGTCAAGAAAGGTAACTCTGATACTGCTAAAGCTCCAGATACCATCCTCAGAAAAGCATCAAGCAATGACAAAATCAAGGTTGAAAAGGCTGATCAAAGCCAAGCTAAAGTTACCCAAACTAGTCCTCTCTCATATACTCCTGATACTTCTACCAAGGTCACCAAAACAACTATGGCAAGCAAAACCCCTAAACAAGGTCAACAAACTCAGAACATAGACAAGGTCTTAGCTGCAAAAGCTGAAACAAACATATCTAAACTTCAAGTGCCTTTTAGCTTTGAAGGCGAGATCGCTAAGATCAAAATCACCATGCCTCTCACTGAACTTATTGCCCAAAACTCTTATAAATCCCAAGTACTAAAAGTCTTAAATCTAGGGAATGATGCAAACACTGTTAATCTCACTTATGACATTCCTGAAGTATTGTTTGGTCCAAAGGTAGAGGGAAAATTCCAAGAAGGAGCTACTCTTCCATTTTACATTAGCCTAAACATCCACGACCAAATCCTCCACAATGCCATGCTGGACTCTGGCGCCTCGCATAATCTTATGCCGAAGGTAGTTATGGAAAGATTAGGCTTGGAAATCACAAGACCATACAAAGACTTATACTCATTTGATTCAAGCAGAGTCCAATGCCTAGGTTTAATCAAAGACCTTTGCTTTAGTCTGGCCCAAATACCCGCGAAACATCTAATCATGGATATAGTAGTGGCAGACATTCCTCCCAAGTATGGGATGCTTCTATCAAGATCTTGGGGAGCCAAACTCCAAGGGAATATTCAACTAGACATGTCATATGCCACAATTCCTGTGTTTGGTCAGAACAGGATACTCTACCGCGAATCACACATGAAATACATGATTAGCAATCAAGATAGGCCCGATAACATTCCAATGTGTTCTTTGCGCTCCGACTTAAACTCTTTCATTATGCATATTGATGTAAACTTGGAGGAAGAGTCAGAGGAAGCTGATATAGACTTAGATCCACCACATCAGTTATCCTTGGTGCCTTATGATGAGCTGGATGCTCAAAACTACCATGATCATGAACAACTGTGTCTTGAGGAAAGTAAGTTTCCCCTCTCCAAAGTGGGGTTAGAGCAAGAAGCACAAACTCTCATGTACTATCAAGCAAATTGCTCTAGCTTTAATCAAACACCAGCAGTAACTTGTGGAAATTTTTTCTGGGTAAAAGCTTTAGAAGACCTTCACATCATAAACCTATTTGGAACCCGGGAGAAAGGGAGTTTGATGTTTCTACCATACCTCAAAGATTTACCATCATGTGACCCTCCTACTGCAAATAAAACTTTGACTATAACCTCAGTAGCTCAACATCTTGAGAAAATGCCAAATAAACTTTTTATGAGCAAGGATGAAAGTTATAATCCCGGCATACCTGAACTACTGAAATTGGCTCATATTTTGTCTTTTCATGAAGAACTTAGAAAGGCTAAAATCAGGAATCTCATGCAAAACACTAGTTTCTACAGGAAAAACAAGGGAAAACATTGTATCACTACCTTTTCCCCAAAGAACAACTTTAACAGAAACAAACACAGCGAACTGAAACAAACTGAAATGACCAAGGAGAAAAATAATGGCCATAGAATCTGCTTTGATTTTAGAAATAATACTGCATCTTCATATAACAAAAATCATGTTTTTTCTACTCAAGATCGTGATTCACCAATTGAAAATGTTTCTAATCATGTTTCCTTGCAAGATCATCTTTCAGATTATAAACATCAGATTCCATTTCAAAGTAGAGAACTTAAAGATTTTTTCCAGTTCGCAGGAGGTAAACCTGATTCCAAGTCCAGAATTGCTAAACCACCCAATATCAGAAATCTGTTCATAAAGGCCATGTTCCCAGTGTTAAATTTCTGTATTGTTGCATACCTTGATGATGTCACTATCTATTTCAAGAATTATCAAGAATACATACATTACCTAAAGAAAGCATACAGTAAGGAAAGGAGTGGAAATCAGATATTCAGAGAGGTACAAAGGGAGGATACTGGGCTGTTTAGAGATTCTTGCATAAATCCCTATGTCATGTTAGAAAGAGAAAATTTCCCAAATTTCTCTTTTCAAGAGTTAAGTGGGCCAAGGGTGAGAGGAGATCCTTACGAGGATAAGATGCTGAAATTCCGTCATTTCCAAGATTTTTGAGTTTGAAACATTTTCAGTCATTGTACATACCATTGTTTGAAATATTGAAAAAATAGAAAAATAAAAAACAGTAAAAGATAGGAAAGTCAAAAACAGTAAAAAGCAGAAAAGAAGGCAAGTGAAGATAGAACAAAGGCCCCATGTTCCAAAAAATAGTCTTTCGGAAAGCGAGCAAGTCTAAATGCCGCTACTAGTGCTTCAATGTCTTGTTCAGCTATCTAGCCTAATCATAGCTGAGCATGTTTAAATTTATTTGCTGATAAGTTAGTGAGTGTCAAGATAGTCAACATTGTGTAAGATTGACTTATCACAGAGCTTAGATTAGGGAGAGATTCTCGTTCCACATGCCTAAAACAGAACCAAAGAGAGAAGCGAGGGATGAAAAACACATTGTACATCTTAGCCCCGCTTGTCTAGTTTCCTTTTTATTGCAAAATAACATTTGTGTGCAGCTTGTCTTTTATGCCGCAAATGCATGACAAATCAGACTGCTTAATCCTGATTTGATCATTTTTAAATTTCATGTTGTAGATTAGAGAATGAAATCCTGTCAAACTGCTTAATCTTGACAGTCGATCTAGTTTTAGATAGAGAAATGAAGGAGTTCATCAGCTTAATCTGAACTCCCGACAGATATAAGAGTAGAAGTAGATAGTTTCATTTTGCAAAAAGAAAAATATGCATTGTCAAAAGGCTGCTAGTTCAAATGCGCCAAACAGAAGAAAAAATGTTAGGAAAAATAGTGGGGTAGGTAGAAGTATCATTGATGTTAAAAATGCTGACACTTTTCAGAAATAACATCAAGAGAAGGGTAAATTTTGCGCCAATGGATAAGGCACTGGTCTTCATAAGCCAAAAAAAAAACTGAATTCTGGACACATCCTGACGAGGAGCTGCCCTCCCCAAATGGAGCCACTGTTAGCCATCAGTATTTTTTACATGTTAGTGATGACTATATCTTCAGCTGAGTTTTCTAGAAACTGATTTCCTTATGTCAATATGTCATCCAGAAAACCCTCCCAAAAGTTTTTTCGCCTTTCTACCTATTCAGTCCACCCCTGGCAACATCAAAAACCTCATATCACAATCCTATCTAGCTTCAGCCTTATTGACCTGCCCAGCAGCCTTAAAAGGCAAATCCACATCTGTTTTAAAAGTCTACCCTATGTTAGGAAGTGGCGTTTAGGACATTTCACCTTTGGCAATCATCAAAAAGCCAAAAAAGCCCCCATCTGCAGCAGACCTACCATGACTGATCCCTTAATTTGCAAATGAAGTTGACAAACAGCCTTAAGTCGCGCCACTCATACCCTCCTAGATCTCAGCACTGCATAAAATCCAATCTCAAGCTGACTATTAGGTTTTTCACAGTTTTCTATGGTTCTACAAAGACAGGAAATATATTTCATCTCATGGAGTAAATGTTTGAGTTTACAGTTAGAGGAACAGCTGCTTCTAAATATATTATGAGCCTGAGATGAAGCTGCAAAACAAAAGTCACTCATCAGGACCTTACAGCTCTTTCCAGCATGAAAATCACAGTAAGAAAGGGTCGCCACTGTCTCAGCAAAATGGTAAATTGTCAAGGCCCACAACCTCCTTCAATTACAAGCAGAGGGTTAGGGCACCTCCTTCATACATAAGCAGAGGGCGCAGGCCAGTGTTGACTCAGAAGGTTGCAAAAGTCCAGGTTTGCCTTTACTGAAACAATGAAACAATATCTTCAGGTTTCATGAATGTAATTGCTGACCATAACAGGAATATAGTGGAAATATGATAAGCTCAAAGGAAAGGGGAGTTTGGCCTGATAAAAGAGCTCATTTCAAACTTGCAAACCATATGGATTGTTGAACTCTAGAAGGACCTGTCATCAGTAAACATGCAAATCATAAGAGGCCTGTTTTGTTCAAAATCAAATAGAACAGATGGTAACCAATGCCATTACACAAGCAGGAGAAAGGTCTTGGTTTTTCAAGAAAGCACTGACCTTCATAGTCACAAAGGCTATTTGTCAAAGTAATCAATCATGAGATGAACAAGCCAAATATCTAAATCAGCCTTAGGACAGTACAGGGAAACAGTATTACTCTGTCTAGGGTTTCTGCTGACACACAATGATGCTTGCAAGTGAAGATGCTAAGACTGATGTTTTTCAAGAGGTTTCTTACCACTACATTCAGAAAAAGGCTGTGTCGAACCTAGTGGTCAAAAAGTCTCCGGACACCTTATCTGATGAAGATCCTCCTCCATGCATGAGTAGAGGGCCGAAACTACTACAGGGTGCTGAAACTGATTGATACAAGAAAGCAGTGGAAGGATGCCAAAAAGGAAGAAAGGTCATTTCACAGATGAATGATAGTGCTGATAATGTAAAGGTATTGATACTCCTATTTCAAGAACTATCTGTCATACAGTACATCTAGTGGAAAGGAGAAAGTATTGAACATATTGTATGCTATTAATGCCAAAGGAGCAGTTGATTTAAAAAGGGTTAAAGACATTCCATGATCACCTATCCAGAAATCTAAGGAAATCCCTTCTGAGTAAACAGAGAAGTCTAGTGTGAAAGGATGCAACCTAAAAAAAGTGTATTTACAGTCCAGAGAAAAACTTTTGAAACACCTAGAAGCAGCAATTTATCACTAGGAAAGTAAAACAGTGACCAAGGTTGAGTCATAGAATGCATGATGACAGGTATACAAATGCTATGAATAGACAAAGAGGCAGTTTGATAAATGGTCAGTCTTTGAGTTTAAGGCAAGTGCGTTCCTCCCACCATTCAAAAGATAGATATATCATCACCGATGTACCTTCAAGCAGGAAGTTGTTTGAAACAAAAAGGAGGCGCCTTTGAAATTGAGAAGCCATATGCAAATCCAAGTTGGGTCAGTGAACTTGGCACCTTCTGTGTTAAATATTGGAGAAAGCAGTCAAAGGACCGAAGATTGTCAAAACAGGCCTACAGAATCATGTCCTATCAGCAACAAACCTATTTCAGGTATCTCATTGGCAATTTTATAACGCTGTGACGGAAGTAATGAAGAATTTGTTGAAGTTGCTTAGGTTCAAAGCCCGGGGGTAGAATCAAGGATCGGATGTATATATTCGAGTTACAAACCCAAGGTTTGAACACTAAACAAAGTTAAAAATTAATATTCAAATGACCGTTGGGATGTTTATTTGAAAATGATATAAGTTTGAAGTGTGAGAGTGGGAAATTCACTTTCAAAAAACTAGAGTCAAAATCCCGTGCATCCACAGCATCAAACAAGCAAGAAAACCGGGCGAAATTTCACAAATTTGCAAACAGAGGCGGCGCGACGTGCCTGGAATTTGGCGCGACGTGCCTGGGCATCATTTTGTAAAGGCTTTCAACACCGGCGCGACGTGCCTGTAGGTGGGCGCGACGTGCCTGTAGGTGGCCGCCCGACCACACGACAGGCCGACCCGACACATTCCTTTTGCGCGACGGGTTTTCTCCAGAGGTTGCCGCGCGACTTTTCCAAGCTATCCAGGGTTTCTTGCATCCTCTCAAGCGAGCATCCATCAAATTCGAGGTATTTTTATGAACTCCCATCGTGTGCAAGGTGTTGATAAGTGACAAAACTGTTTGAAAATCCTGGACCTTGCTATTTTTGCTAAAAACAAAAGCAGTTTTCCTACACAGTGAGATGAGGTGATTGAAATACGGGGTTTTGTGGTTGAGGACCAGTTTGTATCGTTTTCAAATCATTGTATTTATTGACAGCATAGGTTTCAAGAGCAGAGTGACTGTTGCCTATCTTGCAAGCACTCCTTTGTAACAAGCTGCCCCTCCTATTTCACTAGATTTCACTGCTGTAAGTTTATTGACAGAGAATTTCTAAGGGTGGATAGGGCCATTTTTCTAGAGGGCAAGGTTTGTTGGTGGTCAAATCTGAACTTTGAAGGCAGAGGTATACAAGTGATTTCTTAAAACTTCACAAGAAAAGTGTCCCTCATAAAGCACTGTGTATTGTTAACCTAGGTTTGCCCTCTTTCTTCACCTCATTATCATGTTAAAAAACTGATTGACAAAGAGACTCTAAGAGTAAATGTTACATTGAAGGGCAGATTTCATTGATGTGTTTCTAACTCTGGAGGCAGAGGTACAAAGGCAGTTTTTTTTGTTCTCTTAAAACTTCACAAAGAAAGGGGCCTTTTTCTGAAGAACAGAGTTGTTAGTGTTTGAAATTTGATATTAAAACAGGGGTACAGGTATTTGGGTGGCTCTCTTAAACTCACAAGAAAAAGAGGGTGTTTTCTAAAAACCACTGTGCACTGATTTTTTCACCCAAGCTAGGTCTGTTTCTTCCTTCCACTATATTATATCATTCTGAAGATTTGTTGACAAAGGTATTCCGAGGGTGAAATAAGGCCATTTTCTATGAGGCTCGGTTGTTGATGATCAAGTTTAACATTTGAAGCCAGGAGTACACAGTACACTGAGGAGCAGAGATTGTTGATGGTTAGATTTTGACATTAAAGGCAGAGGTACCAAAGTGGTGTTAGTTTTCTCAAAACTTCACAAGTGAAAATGGCCACTGTCTAAAGGGCAGAGTACTTGGTGATTGCATTTGATATTAAAACAGAGGTGTAGGTATTATGTTGATCTCTTAAACTCACAAGCAGAGAGTATATTTCCTAAAAACCACTGTGCATTAGTTATACATCCAACTTGAGTCTGCCTTTCCTAGAAACCATATTGTATCATGTTGAAGACTAGTTGACAGAGATTTTCAAAGGTAAACAGCATAGTGAAGGACAGAGGTTTTTGATGTTGGATTTGACATCAAAGGCAGGGGTATAGATGTGTTGGTGGACTTTTTAAACTCACAAAGCAGAGAGTTTGTTTCCTAAACCACTGTTGCACTGATTTTACACCTAAACTAAGTCCATTTTTCATTGTAATACATTGTATCATTCTAGATTGAAGAATGTAGTTTTTCAAGGGTGAAACTTCGCCATTTTCTAGAAGGTGTTTGTTATGATTGGGCATTTGTTGATAATCAAGTTTACATTGAAGCCGTAGAAACCTTCACACAGAAGCATTTTCAAGGTGAATGATCTGAAGAGCAGGTTTTAATTTTTTGGTTGGTTCTAAAGACAAATACAAGTAAGCCGTCTCTGGGCAACAAAGTCACAAGAGGGGTGATTATTCAAGACCTAAGAATACAGAATCTACAAAACTCTTACACATGGTCCTATTGTTAAAAAGGTTACTCAGCTGAAGTGTATCCATTGTCCCAGGACTGCTCTAGAAGTGTAGTAGTGTAGAGGGGCTTATTCCAAGGAAGCTATCTTGTATTTCATCCAAACCACAGTGTCCATATCTGTCCAAACAGTCTGGTGGCCTGTTTCAATCCCAGCAGAACATTTTTCATACATTGAAGGCAATCTGCCTCTTCCAAAGCCTGTTTCAAGTCAGAATGCCTCCAAAACGAGATCACAAAGGCGGACAACATAAGAGATATGAGCCTATCTCCGTAGAAGACATTAATGCTCATCCCTCAGTACTTTTCAATTTCCATGAGGTAGGCTGTCTTGATTTCTGTCAGAGGATAGAGGAAGTCAAGAGTTTCTTGCCACTCACACATTTGTGCGCTTTGAGATTCAAAGACAAACACTTCCAGTTAGCAGGTCTTGACTTCAAAATCTCTCCAAGGTATGTATCCAAAGCTACTAAGATCCCGTATCATGGTGAAAAGTGGTTTAATCAAGCACATCTTGATTTGAAGGATTATAAACCTTTCATCAAGCCGGAACATAGGGAGACCATCACTGCTATTTTTCCTTTCTCTTATCTTCTTGACAGTTATGCTCCACTGATGAAAGCCATAATGAGATACTTCACTTGTGAAGGGAGATTTAGCCAAATATTTGCCTATCATGTTCGCTTGTTGATGCATTTTACTAGGAGCAGACAATTAAACCTCCCATACTTTTTGTCCAAGAGCATAGAGAAAATGGCAGCTACTGTCCAGAAGAAAGCTCCACCTCAGCAAATCCCTTCTCTCTTTCACCATTCCTTGATCAAGATAATCTTCTTACACCAGCTGGAGAAGAAAGGAGTTTCATGGGATTTATTCATTAGCCATGCCGATTTCGCCACTGTCCCTCCTGTTCATGTGTCTCCTACTCAGCCTGTCCATCGCCCAGTGCCTTTATCTAGTAGGCCTACCCCTAAAAAACTCAAGATGACCACTGGGCAGCCAAGTAAACAAAGAGAAGAAGAGGGCAGTGAGCCACGGGGAGAAAAGGAGGTTGATGAGCAGCAGCAACCAGATTTTGAGGGACAGCAGCAGTTGGATATCATTGGACAACAGCTAGAGGTTGATGAACAACATCAAATTCAGGAAGAGGGACAGCAGCTAGAGGTTGATGGGAAACGGCATCAATTTCGAAGAAGGAAGCGGCGGACGGAGGTTGAGGTACGGCCGACGGACGAGTTTGAAGAGCGACGGTTGAGCAAGCAGATTGAAAAGTGTGCCGACCTACAGTACAGGACGAGGATGTTGGGGAAGGACAGCAGGTTGTTTGCCTCCTCAATGGTGACCAAAGCACCCCTAGAAGGGAGATTGCCCAAAAGGACAACTCTAGCCCACGAGGAGAAGAGCGCTAGATTGGCTTTCAAGAGCAAAAGTATAGTTAGAGAAAGCGAGCATGGAGGTAAATCAATTGTCATCCCTATCATCAAGGCCCGCATCCTTGAAAACCTCCTCATTCACAAAGAAGGGAAAATTGAGGTATTACAAGAAGATCTTCAAAGGGCAAGGAATTTCAATCATTTCTTGGAGGTTGAGAACAAACAAATGAAGTTTCATGCAGCCATTCATGAGGCAAGGGCCATTAAGTACAAAAAGGAGGCAGAAAAGGCGCAAGTAAGAATTGAAGAGCTTATTGGCGAATTTGATGATGAAGAAGAGGAGGACCAGCCTAGGCGAAAGAGGCCTAGAACCATCGGGCTTAGGAGAGCCTTGGAGAAACAGAAGGCTGAAGAGCAAGCTCAATTCGAAGCTTTTCCTCTCACTACCATCTTTGAGCGGGAAATTGAGGAAAACAAGGAAGCTTGGCTTGAGAGGGCTAACCAGCATCTGGAGACCAAGCTCGAGAAGGCAAACAGGGATCTTGAGCTATAGAGAAAGAGAACTCTTCACTTTCAGAAGCTAAACCAATTCGCCCGGCGCAAATTGAAGGTGGCACAAGAAAAATTGAAGAAATTAAAGGAGAGGCGCCTAGCACGAAAAGAGGAAAAAAGCATATCAGCCCTCGATATTTTAGCTTCAGCTTTGGAACATGTCTCTATGGACCCTTGAGGGTCATCCATGCCAATTTTGGGCCTGTTTCGAAAACTTTTTGTTTTTTGGCATTTTTTGGGTTTTCGCCAAAAACTCATAAATGCGCCATTTCAGATTGAAGAGTCGTCAAGGGAGGAGGGTGATACCAATGGATTCCATAATTTCATGAGCCGCTCTCCAGCGATTTTCAGGGCATTTGAAGATCATTCGCCCCCTCAAATTGGCAAAAAACAGCCTCATTTTGCACATTCTGCCCGCCCTATCAGCAGCCTGCTATTTTCTGGGTTTTTGCACACAGGTACAGTTTTGAGGGACTTTCAGAGATCAGATTGAGATGATTCCACTTGCATTGGAAATCAGACACAGATAGCTTTCCAACGAGCCATCATGAGCTTCATTTCGACATCGGGAAGGCTTCCATTTTCATCCAGCAAGTCAGGGGACCTTTTTTAGGCATAAATATGAAGTATTTTTGTAATTTTTGAACTCCAAAAATCTGCTTTTCCCAAATGTGCGTTAAGCTATTTTTATCATGGGAAAATCATGTAAAATCAATATAATTTCCGTTTTTAGCAGTTTTTTAGATATTTTATGGGATATTTTGTGCCTTGGGCTTTGCAAAGCCTCAAGGACAAGTTTAGATATTTTGACTTAGCCAATGGGATAGCTAGTTGCTCCATGAGGTTTTCCTCCCTCAAGCCTATTTATCCCATGGTTCTCATTGTAAATCAGAGGCTGAACTTGAGAGAAGAATTAATGCATTGGTCATATGAGCTTTGAAGAATACACTTGAGTTATGATGTTTGGATTGCCTCTTGGATGCTTTTGAGGAATGTTGAAGGCTTGTTGATGGATTCCTTGACATGGTAGAATGATATAGTGCTTCTTAATGTTGTTTTGTCTTCTAGTTTTCACTCATATTTCATTTTCTTACTGCTATAGATCAGTAAAGATTGATTTTGAGACATGCCCATGGAGGCACCTCAAAATCCCTGAATCTTCATAGCTTGATGTTTTCTTCTCCCTTAGTTATGCTAAAGAATTCTTAGCTGCTCTTTGGTAACCTAAGGTGTTGTTGCTAAGTTTTATTCATCAGTTCCATGTATGTTGAGTAGGATGTATGGTTTGCCCTACCTACCTATCAGCTGCCCATAGTTCTGTCCATAAAACTTTCTCTTTGACTGGTTTGTTGATCATTTTGTTGAACCAAGGAGGCCTAGTCCCGATCTAGCCCTTTGCCTAAAACTATGAAAACTTATTTGTCCAAGTACCCAATGACTTAGAGACTATGTTTAGGCGTTCCAGCATAGTTTATGAGTTGTTAGTTTGTCTCATGTGTTTTCCCCAAAGTCTGATAGCCTTTTCCCGAAGTTAGAGGATCTTATACCTCTATGTATGGTTGGAATGTTTGATTTCTATGTATTGATTAGCTTATAGTTATTCCTAGCATGATCAATGGCTTGCTATTACATGTTTATGTCTGCTATTAACTAGTTTGCACTTGAAATCCCTTGTCTTTCACCAACTTATTGTTCATTTAATCCATTTTGCCCTGAGATCCCTTCTACTGTGAATCAAATCGGCCCTACAGCAGCTTTACATCATCACTTCATTAGCTTCCTTGACCTGATTGACCCCATAGCCCAATTTATCTACATCTTGTTATCCAGTTTATGTATTTGATCAGTTTCATCCCTCACAAACTTAAAAAACCAAAAAACCAAAAACATACTTCATAACTAGCCTAATATTAGAACATCGCAAGTAAACACACCGACATCTTTTGCACTTATAGAGAGAGCCCTCTCTGAGTCCAGGAAGGCTAGGTCCTTGGGCTCCAAAGCTTGGTTTGATGTTACATCATCATTTGGCTAGCCAATCGGCCAAATCACGGGACCCTAACAAAAGGATTAAAGACAAATCAAAAGTTAGTCCTAAAAATAGAGACAGATAAGATAATCAAGAAAGATAGTAAAGAAGACGGATAAAGGAAAATCCAGAGTTTAAAGGCCTAAAATAGAGTTTTAATGATAAAACAGAGGCCATATCTACCCAGAAACACATTCGAATGAATCAAAAAAAGAAAGTTACTTCTTTAGAGATATTTTACCACCTACAACATGTTTTATTTCAATAAAACATCAAATAGTTATTACACACAGTCAGAGATATTTTTCATCTACCAGCAGTTATTGTAAAGTTATTAAAAAGCCTTAAAGTCAAACATCTCATAGAAATTAACTTAGAAGTTAAGTTAGGAGTTATAATTTCAGAGAAACACCTTCAGATATTTTTGCCTTGGGCCTTGCATGGTCCCAAAGGTAAAAAATCATTAACTCTGTAATAAATGACATTCCAAACCCTAGCTTAGCACCACCGCCTCATTTTTGTAGATAAATATTGCGTATTAGTTTCATTTTTAGTGGTTGTTTAGTTGATGGTTATTTGACTGATTTCTGTTTTTGAGCTAGTTGAGGATTGCTAGGCTGGATTTGAGAAAGATCTGAGTTGCAGAGAGCTATTGTACATGGAGTATTGTAACTAGTTTGATCATTAGTAATACATGCACGTTCACATGATTCTTGAGCTATGTTAATGGTGAAGTTTTCCTCATTTGTCATTGTTTTTATTATGTTTTCCATTTTGTCCATATTTCTCTGATAAAAGAATAGAAATTTTAGAGTAGGATATGTTGTTTTAGCACCCTATTTATGTCTGCATTCTTTATCTTTATGTTTTCTTTTGCAAGGTCTGATTGGAGAATTCTTAATTTCTCTCCAGTTCCATCTAGCTTGTTGTCTTAGAAATGATTCAATAGAGTCAAGCCAAAGAAGTCTATGGTGAGCCCTGTCCTTTGGTGTAGCTTGAAATATTGTTTTTAAGGCCTTTCTTTGAAGTATACTTAATAAATTCTAAACCAGGGGATTCTATGGTATGCCATGTCCTCTAGTCTACCTCAAAATGGTGCTTTGAAGGTCTTCTAAGTGTTGAGTTAAAGAAGATAGGTTTAGCTTGCTCTTTAGCTGCTCTCACTATTATCTTAAATTTTTTAGTTGTCTGAAAGTAGTCTTAGGATTTCTGGATTTGTAGTCTTAAAGGTTTTCTTATTAAAGTCTGGCCAAAGAAGTCTATGGTATGCCCTGTCGTTTGGTTTGCCTTAAACAGTTACCTAAAAGGATTTTCTTGCTTAAGTAGAGCTAGAAGATTCTTAACTAACTATAGCTTTGCTACCTTCACAACTTATTATTGTTTCATATCACAACCTAATATAAGAGATCCACTTGATATAGTTAGCTTTCCCTATGAAAACCCTTGCAGATTTGATGAACAATTAAATCCTTTTATGACTCCATTTCCCAAAGGATTAATTTTTTCTCATGGCCTATCTATTCAGCTGAAACATGCCTTCAATTAATCACACCACATATATGTCAATCCATAAATTAATTCAACCAAAACAAACAAGTCCTTAAAACTTCATAACTAGCCTAATATCATAAACAAAGGCATAAAGATATGAAAGCACTTATATAGAGATATCCTTCTCTGAATCTAGGAAGGCTAGGTCCTAGGATTCCAAAGTGGTTCTGATGTGGCCCCTGCAATGTTTTTTCTTGCCAATCTTGCAAATCATAGGGAGCCAACAAAAGTGAATTCCAAAATTATGAATCCTATTATTATAGAACCCTAATAGGAGAAACACTAGTTTGGTGGGAAGCAAAGACTCTAGAGGAAATGTGAATCCATGGTAAGATACCCATTTCTTGGGTTGAGTTTATTTTTTCCATTAAAATACAGCTTTATCCATTAGCCTATATGAAAAAAGCTATTATGTGTTGGAAAAATTTTAGGCAGCTCAAGGGTCAAACAGTTAAAGAATATACCTAGGAGTTTAGAAAGAGACCTTTGTTGTTAGGAATAAACTTGAATTCCGAATATACACTCTTGAAATACATTGGGGGTTTACATTCCTATTTGAAGCATACTATTCTCATGTTTAACCCAAGAAATTTAGATGAAGTTTGTGTACAATCCACACAATTGGAGGCAAGGGGAAAACAAAACATAGATGAGAAAGGTGAAAGTGAGGGTAAAGGAAAAGGAAATTTCTTTGGAAGAGGAAAAAGAAATAGCTCTGTAAAAAGAGAGAAGGAAAAACTCACAAGAAAAAACTATTCAAAGACTGGCCATGATGAAGACCAATGTTGGCAATTTCATCCAAAATTGAAACCAAATAGACTGAAAGATAAAGAGAAGGGAAAAATTGTTGCTATAGTTGAACATGACTTAGGGTCAGATTCAGGAGATGAGACAAAAATTACAGCCATGGGTTTGAAAGATAAACATGTTGCAAGCACTAGTTATTAAAATTGTTCAAATGATACTCATGATGAAGATACAAGAATATAAATTTTCCATATTAGATTTATCTCTAAACATACCAAGATTGATACACTTTTTGATAGTGGGTCACAAGCTAACTTGATTTCTGAAGATTTGGTTAAGTAGCTAGGCCTTGAAACTATTAGACATCCAAGACCACATCCTTTGGGTTGGATATGCAAAAATGCAAACTTGCATGTTACAAGGAAGTGCTTACTAAGATTCGCCATTAAATCAAAATTTCTCGATGAAGTTGAGCTTGATGTGGTGTCGCTTGAGATCTCATGTATTGTATTGGGAAGTCATTATCTGTATGATAGGAAAGTTGTATTTCATCGCCATTAGAACAAGTATCACTTGTTTAAGGATGGTATTGAGCACATAATTAGAGCGCATAAGAAAAAGATAGGTTTGTCTCTTACACATGCAAGTGAAATGAAGATGATAGTGAATGAAAGTCAAAACTTGACATTGTTGATGATCAAACAAAGAGATGTATTGAATCATACTTTTAAAAAATATGCTTACGCTTGTAATGAGTTGTTTCAGGATGTTAACAAGTTGCCTTTGAAATAAGGTGAAAAACATTTGCAGCAGTCCACATTAGTGTTGAGCAGTGTTGGAAACAAGATGTCGGTGCAAGAGAATGAAAAGTTCAAAGAGAAAGTGACAAATCAGCTTGGAAAAGAAGGCATGGGTTCCACAAATTTTGTTTTATGGTTTCCAAAATGTACATGGAAATGGTGAAGATATTATGGTCAAGAGTAGATGCAAGTACAAAGCAAAAGCAACTAAAAATCTCCATGGTGACACTGTGCAAGGTGAGAAAGATTTTAAGTTTCCTTTTATTGTTGACCAAGGTAGGAACAATATGGTTTCTGCAAAAATAGATTTATGTTCTGAAAATTCAGAAATATTGCAGCATGACGGTGTCAATGATAGCAAGAGAAGGTCGCAAGAATCAAGGAAAAATTTGAATTT
This sequence comes from Pinus albicaulis, assembly GCA_034641835.2. NCBI lineage: Eukaryota > Viridiplantae > Streptophyta > Pinopsida > Pinales > Pinaceae > Pinus > Pinus albicaulis. The sequence continues at coordinate 974,555,023 of CM076569.1, forward strand.
TGTGAAAAGCTCCAAATGATGAAATTGGGAAAATTTCAATGGATAGAGACTAGAAGGGTGAGGTAACATTACCCTCATCCACATAATCAGTAATCAAAGAGATTTTGGGGTCCACAAGGCTTCTAGTGGAGAGGAATGATCAGAGGCTCAGTCTTTTAGCTCAAAAATGAAAGTGCTCATAATTGAATGAAACTAGAATGATGGTATTTGCCTTGTCACAAAGAATCCAATACCATTCATTTTGTTGAAAGTCGAGTTCGTATTATGAAGGAGTTATGGTCTGCTCATTGTCATTGAGAGCAAGCAAATTTTTATTTAAAAATTGCAGAACAGGTATAGGATGATGACATGGCAGCCCAGTGAGCATTCAAGGAATCTTCTTCAGTTGTAGTCCAATGGCGCTGTGATAAGTGTCACTCTGGAGTTCACCAGTTTGGTTTGTGAAGGTAAAATTTGTACAATGACCTCCTAAGGTTGAATTTGGGTTAATAATATTATGCGCTAGAAATTTCTATTTTTTAATTAATTATATATATATATAGATATATATATATATTAAATATTATATTTCATATATTTTAATATATATATATATATATATATATTATTCTTTTTAAATCTTAATTAATTTTAATTTCAAATTCCACATATTACATATTTAGAAACTCCACCCAAATCAAATCAATGTGATATAATATTCCAAATGCATGTATTTGTGGTGTAAGGTTTATATGCCAAGTTTATGGTACAAATCTACATTAATTTGAGTTGGCATAAGTTGGAAAGGCTATATTAAGGTGGAACGATTATATCAAAGGTGCAATGGCAATGTATTACATTATAAAGGTTGAATGTAATGATACATTTCAATTATATTAAAGAGAGGTAGAAGTATATGATATGGTGGAATTTTAATTTTTGGTGGCATGCGTTTTTATTGATACAGCATACGAAAACAATGGAATGGGGGGTGGAGTTTAGGTTTGAACCCATGACCTCTCCCACATGACAAAGCACCTCCATTGTTGGCCCATGGGACGAGTTCTTTAAATAAAATGTGCCGACTTTATATTTAAGCGTGCCTCAAGCTCTGTTTGCAGAATGGAGGGCTAGCCCGTCACGATATTACCGATCCCTTTTGCTCCCTTGTGACCGTGAGGGAGGCTAACGGGCTAAATGCACTTACGGCTAACCATTGCAATTAATTAACATTTAACCACACTTATCCATCCATTAATGGCGTAGTTAGTTTGGCGGTAGATTTTGCAGAGCTTGCGAAATCCAATGGAGCTCATTTTTTAGTGGAGTTAGCTCGCTAGATTTCAAAATTAGTGGAGAAATTGCACAAAAAAAAATGGTTTTGCCATAACTGAGGCAATTTTCAGTCAAATTGGATGCACGAAGAGTTATTCTTAGCATATCTGTTGTTTTGGAGCCATTGGAACAGGTTGTAGAGGCATAATAGTTCATCTACACATGTTTTTGTTGACTTGAATATTTTTGAAGCCTATGGCCACCACGAGGGGGGGCTATGCCCAGAGCATCTTGTAACCAAATTAAGTATAGAAATAGTCATTGCTGATAGATTTCTACATTTTAAACTAATTGGAACAGGTTCCAAGAGCATTTAATGCATGTAAACACAATTTTGACCAAATTTGAGCTAATACAAAGGGTCAAGCTATGGAGCTAAACCCAGGATATGTAGCCAAGGAGGGGTGAACTCCTTAATCAGAACTTTGTTTTAATGGATACTTTTGTCATGGTTTTATATTATTTATATTGTTGTTGTTCATCCATTCAAATTCATGATTTATGCTTTAAAAAACACTCATTAAACTCAGTTTTAATTACCTATTTGACACACATGAGCAACAAGGGAAGATACACATCAATCATAAGATCAGTAAATAAGTCTTATATTTGAAATTGAAATTAGGAAAGAAAAAATAACATTCAAATTCACATCAGCAGAAAAGATGGAGTTTGTAGCATTTTCAGTTAGTGGGAGGGCACATTCCCTACTTAACTTTGAGGCAAGTCCTTAGCAAAAAGATACTATTTTACACATAAAATGTTGTGGACTTGAGAAAAAGTTTCCAAGTGTCATAAAATTACAGTTTAACTCAGGCAATTGGACTTTTTTTAATTTTACTTTGATAAGACCTCAATTATATGACCAATGACCATTTAGACCCCCTTAATTTATATACAAAATTTGAAATTTATTGAATTTCATCACCTAATTTCACCCTAATGACTTAGCCTAACTCAACTAAGACAAACCTACAAAATCCTATCTGTTATCAAGGATAAAAATAGGCTAAGATAAAGTTCAATTTTGTTCCA